>JBBDGP010000780.1:2615000-3270000 GCA_037952835.1 Lithobates septentrionalis
GTGCATAGAAACAAATTGAAAAACAGAAATTGAAAACAATCTAATGTGACAAATCAGTGATCAAAAAATCAATATAAATAGCAGCCGCTAAAACGTGAGATACACACATACAGAATGGCAAAATAGATACAAGAGGAGCAGCGCTGTGATAAAAAAGTTCTATATGATAAAACCAGAACAAAAATTGTGAAAATATTAAGCCCAAAAAAAATTTGGGATAGGCTCCAAGTTCATAAATTACATAAACAGCTGGACCGTCCTATTCAAAAACCAATCTTGGATGGTAAATAGAAGAAGCGTGAATAATTGAAAATCAATGAGTCCTTCACCACACCACTGTGATAGTAAAAATGCGCGCTTACCAAATGGCAAGCTTGGAAGAGCTTGCGACCTTAACCCGGTCGGGGCCTTTCAGGGTGAAACCATCAGGGAGAGGCACGCCACTTTGGCTTGGATTAAGCACGCTGTTCTTCCAATTACCACTCTATGTGGAGATGTGACCCCTGGCTAGGGCTAGGCGCAGGGTTCTACAAATTCTGTCTCCACTCCTGTAAGTGTGTCATTTCCTTTAATTTTTGTGTGTTTTAAAGTTCTTCTGGGCTCTATAGTTCCACAGGCAAGGGGAATCTCCAAGATGGCTGCAGTGTCCTCATCGGATGAGGACACTGCAGCCATCTTGGAGATTCCCCTTGCCTGTGGAACTATAGAGCCCAGCAGAACTTTAAAACACACAAAAATTAAAGGAAATGACACACTTACAGGAGTGGAGACAGAATTGGTCGTATAATGCTACTGCTCGGCTGGCTGACCTCCAAAAGGAATTTAACCTGCCCAAGAACCGCCTAATCTGTGACATGCCCACCAGGTGGAACTCAACGTTGCCCATGCTGCAGCGGCTGCACACGCAGCAGAGGGTCATCAATGAGTACCTGTGCAACTATGGCAACAGGACAGGGTCAGGGGAGCTTGTTTTTTTTCCCCACGCCAATGGGCCATGATGAGGGATGCATGCACTGTCCTGTCACCATTTGAGGAGGCCACGAGGATGGTGAGCAGTGACAGTGCATGCATCAGTGACACTGTCCCCCTTGTCCACCTGTTGGAGCACACGCTGCATGGAATAATGGACAGGGCACTTGAGGCAGAACAGAGGCAGGAAGAGGAGGAGGACTTTCTTAGCTCTCAAGGCCCCCTTTATCCAGACAGTGTTCCTGTGTGCCCGCCGTTCACACAGGAAGAGGACGAGGAGGAGGATTGTGTCAGCATGGAGATGGAGCCTGGCACTCAGCATCAGCAGCAGTCTTTAAGGGATCATTTACAGTCCCAAGAAACCCATGGACTTGTACGTGGCTGGAAGGAGGTGGCTGCGGATCATGTTGTCCTTAGGGACCCAGAGGACTCCGGACCAAATGCCTCAGCAAACCTACGCTGCATGGCCTCCCTGATCCTGCAAAGCCTGCAGAAGGATCCTCGTATTCGTGGTATCAAGGAGAGGGATTGTTACTGGCTGGCAACCCTCCTTGATCCACGTTACAAGGGAAAGGTTGCGGACCTTATCTTGCCGCCGCAGAGGGAGCAGAGGATGAAACATCTTCGGGAGGCCTTGCAGAAAGGTCTGTACAACACGTTCCCAGAGACTGGGAGGTTACAAACTCCTGTTCCTGGACAACGTGTTGCTGAGGCTTCGGTCAGTCAAAGAAGGAGCGGTGGAGGTGGCCATCTGACCGATGCGTTCAATTTTTTGGTCCGCAGCACCAAGGTATGATCGGTTCCAGCAACCATCGCCAGCGTCTGTTTTACATGGTGCAGGAATACCTAGGGGCAAGATCTAACTTGGACACCTTTCCCACCGAAAATCCTTTGGGTTACTGGGTCTTGAGGATGGATCACTGGCCAGAGCTTGCACAGTACACACAGTGGGGTATGCCTGTATGCAATTGAGCCATTGGCCTGTCCTGCATCCAGCGTTCTTTCGGAAGCACAATCAGTGCTGCTGGAGGCTTTGTAACCGATCACAGAGTGCGCCTGTCCACCGACTTGGTCGATCGACTGACCTTCATAAAAATGAATCAGTCTTGGATCATCACCAGATACCAAGCACCTGAGGCTGATGTAACCGAATAATTTTTTTTTTTTGAAATGTCAGATTCCTTGAAGACTCCCTATGCCGATGCTGAGTGACTATCCTGTTATGCTGAGTGATTATCCTCTTCCTCAATGATCATGCTGATAGCTTGTAAGAATATTTTTGGTTCTGGGCGCCGCCACCAGTGGCTAAGGCCCAATTTTTCTGCCCCTGTTTAACAGGGGCGTGTAATTACAATTTTTGATGCAATACTTTGCAGCAGGGCTCATTCCAGCGCTCCAACTAGAGTACCTGTGAGGGGTTGCAGTGTTGTGGCACCAGTGCCTAAGGCCCAATTTTTCGGCCCCTGTTCAACAGGGACATGTAATTACAATTCTTGATCTAATATTTCACAGTAGGGCCCGTTTCTGCGCCCACCAAGAGTAACTGTGAGGACTTACAGTGTTGTGGTACCAGCACGACCACCAAAGGCCCAATTTTTCTGCCCCTGTTCAACAGGGGCATGTAATTACAATTCTTGATTTAATATTTCACAGCAGGGCCCTGTGAGGGCTTACAGTATTGTGGCAACACCAACACCTAAGGCTCCAATTTCTGCAGAGTATATAGGGCAGGCCCCTACTTTCAAACATCCAACTTACAAACGACTCCTACTTGCAAACGGAAGGAGACAGCAGGAAGTGAGATGAAATCTACCCTAGGAAGGGAAATGCTCTCCTGTAAGAGTTAATATGGGAAAACGTTGCTCCTTTCTACTGATGCTTTATCACCAATCCTTGTTTCACTAAAAAACCCAAATTTTCAAAAAACATTGGTCATTGGGACAGAAAGTGAGGTGAAATCTTCTAAAGAGGAGCACAGACAGCAAAACAAATGTCACAGGGGTGATAACCCTTCCCTATGTTTTCCAAAAAGCTTAAAATAGATTTTTTGGCTGAAGCTAAACACTTTAAAAATGTACCAGTTCAAAATTACAAACAGAATCTACTTAACAAACCTACAGTCCCTGTCTGGTTTGCACAGCCTATACACTGCTGTTCAGAGGGCCTGGGGCCCCACGCCTTTCCTTTTTTTAATTTGGGTGTGGGGTTCCCCTTAATATCCATACAAGACCCAGAGGGCCTGGTAATGGACGGGCTGGGGGGGGGACGTACCCATGCCGTTTGTCTCACTGATTTTCATCCATATTACCGGGACCCGACACTACAATAAAGCCATAAGCAGTTTTAAATGACTTGTATTCCTTTAACCACTTGCTATCCGCGCTATAGCCGAATGACGGCTACAGCGCGGACCTGCATTCCCGGGAGGCCGTCATATGACGGCCTCCGCTGTGCACGTGCCCTGCGCGCGCCCTGCAGGGCGCGCGTGGAGCGCGCTGTGATCACCGAGTCACTGAGACTCGGGTGATCACCGATCCGTGTAAGGGGCCGGTCCCGGCCCCTTACCATGTGATCAGCTGTCAGCCAATGACAGCTGATCACATGATCAAAACAAAAGCTCGGTAATCGGTTTTTTTTTCTCCTCGCGCTGACAGTGCGAGGAGAAAAAAAAGCCGATCACCGGCTCAGCAGCAAGGGACATCGGTCCCGAAGAGGAGGAGGCAATAATGCCTCAATTGTGCCCACAGTACCCCCTGCCAGTGCCACCTTACATTGCCACATCACAGTGCCCACCAGTGCCACGTATCAATGCCCATAAGTGCCACCTATCAATGCCTATAGGTGCCACCTATCAATGCCCACCATTGCCACCTAACAATGCCCACCAGTGGTGCCAATCAGTGCCACCTAGCAGTGTACAAGATCAGTGCCCATTATTGGCACCAATCAGTGCCCATCACTGCCACCCATCAGTGCCCATCACTGCCACCTATCAGTGCCCATTGGTGCCGCCTCATCAGCGTACATCAATGAAGGAGAAAAATTACCCTTTTAAAAAATTTTATAACAAAATATAAAAAAAAAAAAAAATTTTTTTTAAAAATTCGGTCTTTTTAAATTTTTTTAACAAAAAATAAAAATCGCAGAGGTGATCAAATACCACCAAAAGAAAGCTCTATTTGTGGGGAAAAAATGATAAAAATTTCATTTGGGTACAGTGTTGTATGACCGCGCAATTGTCATTCAAAGTGCGTCAGCGCTGAAAGCTGAAAATTGGTCTGGATAGGAGGGGGGTTTAAGTGCCCGGTAAGCAAGTGGTTAAAAATGTCATTTTGTGCAGGGACTGTTCTAAGCACGGGAAACACGCGCCACTTTACAGGCATACTATAGACACCCCACAGGTATGATATTTAAAGGAATATTTCACTTGAGATTTGGTGATGTCACTATTACTACTTATCGAGGGCATGCAGTGCAGGATCACCAGTTTTCTGCATGTCTCTTGCTCCTTCCACCCTTTTTTTTTCCTGATACTGCCATTTGCTTATAATACTTGTTATAGAATAGTTCTTGTGACTCTCCACAATACTTCTTTCATGAAGAAATTGGCTTTCAACCAAAATGCACAGCATGCTGGAAAATGTATTTAGTATGCCGATCTATGTATTAAAATGAAGGATCATTACAATTAAAGTAGTGAGGAATAACTTAAAAAGCAACAACAATTTTGTGGCATTGGACAGAAAAGGAGCCGGTTTGTGGCCACATTTTATGTTGCAGCGTTCTGCACATAAGCAGTATCTCATTATTGTCAATTGGTGAAGTGGTAACTAATTATTGAGAAAAATATCAACAAAATAGGGAATACAGGCATATATAGATATGCTGGTGAAATGCAGTGATAATCAGTTGGTTTAAAATAGGAGAGAATCAAGCACCCGGCACCTTATTCAAAAGGAAAAACAGACACATGTAAACCCATATAAGAAATCTCAATAACCTAATTAAGTGATTTAACACAGCTAATAGGAGAGATTCAAGTACCTGGCACCTTATTCAAAAGGAAAAAAAAAAAAAACAGACACATATAGACCAATGCAAGAAATCTCAATAATCTAGGTAGGTGATTTAACACAACTAGTATTCAATGGGAATGGGGGCCAGGATGGGGGGCATAAAAATCCTTATGGGAGGACAGGCGTAGCTGGAAAACAAAAGTCTCTCAAATGACAAAAGTAGACTGTCCCATTCAGTCCTACAAATAGCAAGGTCTCAACCGTCTTCTCCAGAGGTAATTAGAGGTTGTTTGGAAGGGGTCCTGATAGATACACTAACTCTTGACTCTTGTGGATGATTCCCACCAGGAGAGAGAGAAAGCAAAAGGATGCCCTTACCGGATCAGGTGGACTCACAGGCCGTGGCGGTGAGTCAAACGTGCATGTACCGTCAAACGGTGTGAGATGGAGGCTTGTGGGAAGACTCGTGGGCCGTCTTGTCAGCAGTCCTCAACTGAAGAGCCAGCTTGGGGATCGAGGTCCCCAGGATGCGGTTCCGGTCACCAAATGACCATTTGCTCAGAAGTCCATCATATATGCAATTGGTCAGAAAAAAGAGAAAAAACTCCACATAGTGTAAATCCTTAATGTGCAAAAACGCATAAGAGCACTTTATTGAGCAAAAAACTCCGAAAGACAATTTTTTACAAGCGGGGGGCAGTAAAAACTCGGCTCAATAAAATAAAAAACAGCATAAAAGAGTATAAAAACAGCGCAGTGGGTAATGGTGGGGTGTAATCATAGAGACCCGACGCGTTTCGCCTCCAAAGGCTTCTGCTGGGGTATGAGTAGACCCCCACACAACTGCGCTTTATATAATAAAAAATAAATGAGATGTAACAGCTGTTCAGCGCTGTTACACCGGACGACTTCCGGGTTCAGCAGCGTCATCAATGACTCAGCGGTCACATGATATTTCGTGGCCAATCATGTCTACAGGGAGATGGTAATGAACCAAGCCTCACTCCTGATCACCAATAGACAGCACTTCTATCCCATTCGTTCTAGTGGTCATGTGATAATCACATGATGAGACGATGGAATGCTGTGATTCTGTGTATTGGAAGAAAACAGGAAGCGAAGGCCCAATAAATGTAAGCGTGGAACGCAAACACGGCAGCGATTCACGCTGCAAATGCCTAATTGTAATGTGATAGTGCGGTCCCGATCCCGGAAGTCCTCCCAACACAACATCATATACAAATAGACATATTTGAGCGGTGCACAATATTCACTTAACATCCTCAATGTATAAACCCGCAAACTTCACGGGCAAAAAGAATTATGAAAAACCTAAAAGACTTGTGACCTATAGAAACGGGAACAGGCTAGACAACAGAGATCCATAAAAAGGATCTATGGAAAGAGTGACATATATAATAAGTACTACGTGTACATGTAACATGATTGTTAAATATGATTAAATATAATTGGAGTATTGCTGAATATAGTCCGAAATTACAAGAACAGCAAAAAATGCAATGTCCTGTATGTGGATAATGCCTATTAAGGATATCTATTCAGCAATACAAAGATGGATGCTTATTGGGAGCCCTGCAAAAAATTGGGGTGCATGGCATAAAAGAAAAATATATATGTTGCTCAAGGTGAAATAACAAAAGTCCTACAACATAAATAGATCTAGCTGGTCTAGGAAGGTAATGTATAAATCCTAGATGGATACTGTCAGAGGGGGAGTGGGGCATCAACGCCTAGGACTGGTTGATGAAGGCGTTGATGTCCCACTCCACGTTGAGTCCGTGTGGCACATAACATTTCATGAGGTGTATCCAAAAAGTCTCAAGTTTGGAGACACCCCTTGTATTTGGTTCCCCCCTCCAATGTGGAACGAATCTGTCAATAATTTGAAACTTCGTTCCAGATGGATTTTGGTTGTGGTGGTACAGATAGTGTTTGGGAACACTATGATTAGTGCGTCCTTTTAATATGGCCGTGATGTGTTCGTTCACTCGTATAGAAAAATTGCGTATAGTTCTTCCTATGTATTGCTTTCCACAAGGGCAGGTGATGAGGTAAACTATAAACCTAGTAGTGCAGGTCGCAAACTGTTTCATCTTATATTCCTTCCCAGTGATAGATGACATAAATGCTTCAATTTTACGAGATTTGCATACATTAAGCTTGCATACTGTACATTTCCTGCAGGGGTAAAAACCCTTTAAGTCATGGAAAAAGGATGGGGTCTTCGGAGGGTTAACCACACCTGGTGCAATTCTGCTACCTAATGATGGTGCACCTTTATAGATTACTCCAGCCTGATCAGGAAGTAATGGGCCAAGTATTCGGTCATTTTTCAAAATTTTCCAATGTCTGGAAATAATGCTCTTTATTTGCTTATGTTGAATAGAGTAGTTAGTAAGGAAGGCCCATCTATGTTTAGCATCCAGAGGCTTTTTTGGTTGCTCCACTAGCAGTGATGAGCGATCAATGTGAGCTATTTTCTGTATTTCTTGGTCGATTAATCCTCCATCATAACCCTTTTCTTGGAATCTAGATTTAATGGTTTCCGCTTGACTGTAGTAGTCAGGCAAGAGGGAACAATTGCGTCTGATTCTCATCAGTTGGCTTCTAGGTACTGATTTCAGCCATGCTGTATGGTGACAGCTGTCGGTCGGGATGTACCCGTTACGGTCAGTGGCCTTAAAAAAGGTTTTTGTCTCTAGTCGACCGTTGACGGCTGAAATTTCCAAATCTAGGAAATGTATGACCGACGAGCTGGCTTCATATGACAAGTGGATACCCACCTCATTCTCATTAAGGGTAGTCATGAAATGGTTGAGGGAGTCCATGGAGCCCCTCCATAGGAGGAGGATGTCGATGTATCTGGCCCAGAAGGCCAGCTGGGAAGGTTTCAGAACACCGACGACATCCTCCTCCCACTTGGCCATGAAGATGTTAGCCAGGCTGGGGGCAAATTTGGCCCCCATGGCTACCCCCTTCGTCTGTAGGTAAAAATGGTTGTCATACCAAAAATAATTTGACTTGGTAGCAAAATGAAGTAAATCTACAATAAATCTCTTTTGGGTCGTGGGGATGTTTTTTTCTCTCGATAGAAAAAGCTCAACTGCTCCTATACCTAGTTCGTGGGGAATAATAGTGTATAGGGAAGTAACGTCTGCAGTTACTAATATAAGGTCATTGGTGTAAGTAACCTGTTGCAATTTAGTGATGGTATCTCGAGTATCCTTCAGAAAAGATGGTATTGTTTTTACTAGAGGTTGTAAGTAGTGGTCAATGTATTTTCCTATGCGGGAAGTCACGGAATTGATTCCGCTGATAATTGGACGGCCAGGAGGTTGGGTGACATTTTTGTGTACCTTAGGCAAGTAGTACATTATAGGAATGCGTGGAGCCACCGGGACCAGAAAATTTTTTTCTTTTTTATCTAGTATACCTAGCTGGAAACCAGTATCGATCAGGTCTACCAGTTTTCTTTTAAAGCTTGTGGTGGGGTTAGATCTGAGGGGCAAATAGGTATCTGTGTCACTTAGGATTCTTATCATCTCTGTTTGGTAATCCTTACTGTCAAGAACGACAATACCTCCGCCCTTATCCGCCGGGCGGATGACAAGGTCTTTGCGTTCGCAAAGAGACCTTAGACCCAATTTAATGTTAGGATCAGAATAGTATTTTTTCTTGGGGAGTCCCTCTAGGTCCTCCAATACTAGGTCACGGAATACCTTGATGGATGGAGCTATAGGTGCTGGGGGATTAAAAAGGGATGGGTTAGCTAACCCTGAGTGAACTGACCGAGAATTGGTAAGGAGGCATGAGGGCCTACTAGGATTAGACGCAATGTATCTTTGCACATTAAGTTTGCGCACAAACTTGTGCACATCTATAAATGTGGAAAATTTACTTAATGTTTTAGGGGGGGCAAACTTCAATCCTTTGTTTAGAACGCTAAGCTCCGCAGAGGAGAAGTCAGCTTTGCTTAGATTGAAGATGCCGTGGTCTTTTAAACCCTTTTTCTCTTTATTGGAACGCCTCCCCCCTCGGGTGCCGCGTTTTGTTCTGGGTTTCGTGTGGGGTATTCCTGTTCTCTGTGAAAACCCCCCGAGTATACATGTTGTGGTTTGGCTTGGTTATAGTTAAAAGGAGACCTGTCAGGATAGTCTCTATCTCCATGATCGTACCGATACTGGGAATTTCGATAGTCATTAGATGGTTCATCTCTAAGTGGTGAGAATCTATTCTTTGTACTTATCGGGGTTCTTTGCGGGTATGGTTGATAGTACTGATATTCATTCCGACTCATATCCCGTCTTCGGGGGGAATAGTCCTGTCTATAGTCTTCATAGTGAACGGACCGATCTCTGTTGCCCCTACCCTTTCCCCTGTTGGTGCGTCCTCTACTCCCAGAGTTGGAAGGGGGACCATTATACAGGGTCGCAGAGGCAGGGGGAGGGTAAAGGGGACGTCTATTGTTGCCAGTGGAGGGAGGGGGAAGTACTGGAGGAGTGCGTACACCCCCAGAATCATCCGATTTCTCCGTCTCCATAAGGTGGCTAGTGTTAGTAGGTAAGTCCTTGGCTTGGCTAGTGGATTGCCAGCTAAAGACATTGCTATTTTTATAGTCACTAAGGTCTCTGTTGTATTTCTTCTGTTTTTTGATTTTTTGTTCACGTTCTTCCTTTTCTAGATGATTTTTAAGGTTAGTAGAGAGGTTGGTATACTCTGCAGTGGATTTGAATGGGAGGAGTTTTTCTCTAATTTCTTTAATTTCTTTATCTATGAAGGTTCTCCTCGTGCGTTTTCTATCTATAAGGAAACCCAAAAGGGATATTCCTGCTTCATTAAAATAGTGATACCAAGATTCGATATCAAGGTCTCCTTGTTGTGGGTGGATTGTCCACCTTAGGCCTCTTGGGACCATGCGTTCCTTGGTATACTGCTCAAGGAAAGCAATGTCCCATTCTAGATGTAATTCGGAGACCATCAGGTTTTTAAGCCTGAGAAACAGGCTGCCTACCTCTGAATCAGTGTTAAGAGCTGTGAAGACTCCTTCAATATTAAAGGTGCGACTAGTCCGATAGTCAAACACATCCATAATGGATGGGTAAATAAAGGTGTGTGGAGAGGCTGCAAAAAATACTGTCTAAGAGAGAAATGTAAAAAAAGGTGTAGAGATTGCGCCAACTCCTAATTGTGGATACAGCAGCCGACACAGCAATAAGACTGTTGCACATGAAAATTGAAAGTAAAAAAGTGTGGCGCTAGTGAAAAGTGAAACGTCCTGTCGTTAGACAGGTAAAAATGAGGGGAGTGAAGACACTATCAGTGTCAATTGGTGAAGTGGTAACTAATTATTGAGAAAAATATCAACAAAATAGGGAATACAGGCATATATAGATATGCTGGTGAAATGCAGTGATAATCAGTTGGTTTAAAATAGGAGAGAATCAAGCACCCGGCACCTTATTCAAAAGGAAAAACAGACACATGTAAACCCATATAAGAAATCTCAATAACCTAATTAAGTGATTTAACACAGCTAATAGGAGAGATTCAAGTACCTGGCACCTTATTCAAAAGGAAAAAAAAAAAAAACAGACACATATAGACCAATGCAAGAAATCTCAATAATCTAGGTAGGTGATTTAACACAACTAGTATTCAATGGGAATGGGGGCCAGGATGGGGGGCATAAAAATCCTTATGGGAGGACAGGCGTAGCTGGAAAACAAAAGTCTCTCAAATGACAAAAGTAGACTGTCCCATTCAGTCCTACAAATAGCAAGGTCTCAACCGTCTTCTCCAGAGGTAATTAGAGGTTGTTTGGAAGGGGTCCTGATAGATACACTAACTCTTGACTCTTGTGGATGATTCCCACCAGGAGAGAGAGAAAGCAAAAGGATGCCCTTACCGGATCAGGTGGACTCACAGGCCGTGGCGGTGAGTCAAACGTGCATGTACCGTCAAACGGTGTGAGATGGAGGCTTGTGGGAAGACTCGTGGGCCGTCTTGTCAGCAGTCCTCAACTGAAGAGCCAGCTTGGGGATCGAGGTCCCCAGGATGCGGTTCCGGTCACCAAATGACCATTTGCTCAGAAGTCCATCATATATGCAATTGGTCAGAAAAAAGAGAAAAAACTCCACATAGTGTAAATCCTTAATGTGCAAAAACGCATAAGAGCACTTTATTGAGCAAAAAACTCCGAAAGACAATTTTTTACAAGCGGGGGGCAGTAAAAACTCGGCTCAATAAAATAAAAAACAGCATAAAAGAGTATAAAAACAGCGCAGTGGGTAATGGTGGGGTGTAATCATAGAGACCCGACGCGTTTCGCCTCCAAAGGCTTCTGCTGGGGTATGAGTAGACCCCCACACAACTGCGCTTTATATAATAAAAAATAAATGAGATGTAACAGCTGTTCAGCGCTGTTACACCGGACGACTTCCGGGTTCAGCAGCGTCATCAATGACTCAGCGGTCACATGATATTTCGTGGCCAATCATGTCTACAGGGAGATGGTAATGAACCAAGCCTCACTCCTGATCACCAATAGACAGCACTTCTATCCCATTCGTTCTAGTGGTCATGTGATAATCACATGATGAGACGATGGAATGCTGTGATTCTGTGTATTGGAAGAAAACAGGAAGCGAAGGCCCAATAAATGTAAGCGTGGAACGCAAACACGGCAGCGATTCACGCTGCAAATGCCTAATTGTAATGTGATAGTGCGGTCCCGATCCCGGAAGTCCTCCCAACACAACATCATATACAAATAGACATATTTGAGCGGTGCACAATATTCACTTAACATCCTCAATGTATAAACCCGCAAACTTCACGGGCAAAAAGAATTATGAAAAACCTAAAAGACTTGTGACCTATAGAAACGGGAACAGGCTAGACAACAGAGATCCATAAAAAGGATCTATGGAAAGAGTGACATATATAATAAGTACTACGTGTACATGTAACATGATTGTTAAATATGATTAAATATAATTGGAGTATTGCTGAATATAGTCCGAAATTACAAGAACAGCAAAAAATGCAATGTCCTGTATGTGGATAATGCCTATTAAGGATATCTATTCAGCAATACAAAGATGGATGCTTATTGGGAGCCCTGCAAAAAATTGGGGTGCATGGCATAAAAGAAAAATATATATGTTGCTCAAGGTGAAATAACAAAAGTCCTACAACATAAATAGATCTAGCTGGTCTAGGAAGGTAATGTATAAATCCTAGATGGATACTGTCAGAGGGGGAGTGGGGCATCAACGCCTAGGACTGGTTGATGAAGGCGTTGATGTCCCACTCCACGTTGAGTCCGTGTGGCACATAACATTTCATGAGGTGTTCTTGTAATTTCGGACTATATTCAGCAATACTCCAATTATATTTAATCATATTTAACAATCATGTTACATGTACACGTAGTACTTATTATATATGTCACTCTTTCCATAGATCCTTTTTATGGATCTCTGTTGTCTAGCCTGTTCCCGTTTCTATAGGTCACAAGTCTTTTAGGTTTTTCATAATTCTTTTTGCCCGTGAAGTTTGCGGGTTTATACATTGAGGATGTTAAGTGAATATTGTGCACCGCTCAAATATGTCTATTTGTATATGATGTTGTGTTGGGAGGACTTCCGGGATCGGGACCGCACTATCACATTACAATTAGGCATTTGCAGCGTGAATCGCTGCCGTGTTTGCGTTCCACGCTTACATTTATTGGGCCTTCGCTTCCTGTTTTCTTCCAATACACAGAATCACAGCATTCCATCGTCTCATCATGTGATTATCACATGACCACTAGAACGAATGGGATAGAAGTGCTGTCTATTGGTGATCAGGAGTGAGGCTTGGTTCATTACCATCTCCCTGTAGACATGATTGGCCACGAAATATCATGTGACCGCTGAGTCATTGATGACGCTGCTGAACCCGGAAGTCGTCCGGTGTAACAGCGCTGAACAGCTGTTACATCTCATTTATTTTTTATTATATAAAGCGCAGTTGTGTGGGGGTCTACTCATACCCCAGCAGAAGCCTTTGGAGGCGAAACGCGTCGGGTCTCTATGATTACACCCCACCATTACCCACTGCGCTGTTTTTATACTCTTTTATGCTGTTTTTTATTTTATTGAGCCGAGTTTTTACTGCCCCCCGCTTGTAAAAAATTGTCTTTCGGAGTTTTTTGCTCAATAAAGTGCTCTTATGCGTTTTTGCACATTAAGGATTTACACTATGTGGAGTTTTTTCTCTTTTTTCTGACCAATTGCATATATGATGGACTTCTGAGCAAATGGTCATTTGGTGACCGGAACCGCATCCTGGGGACCTCGATCCCCAAGCTGGCTCTTCAGTTGAGGACTGCTGACAAGACGGCCCACGAGTCTTCCCACAAGCCTCCATCTCACACCGTTTGACGGTACATGCACGTTTGACTCACCGCCACGGCCTGTGAGTCCACCTGATCCGGTAAGGGCATCCTTTTGCTTTCTCTCTCTCCTGGTGGGAATCATCCACAAGAGTCAAGAGTTAGTGTATCTATCAGGACCCCTTCCAAACAACCTCTAATTACCTCTGGAGAAGACGGTTGAGACCTTGCTATTTGTAGGACTGAATGGGACAGTCTACTTTTGTCATTTGAGAGACTTTTGTTTTCCAGCTACGCCTGTCCTCCCATAAGGATTTTTATGCCCCCCATCCTGGCCCCCATTCCCATTGAATACTAGTTGTGTTAAATCACCTACCTAGATTATTGAGATTTCTTGCATTGGTCTATATGTGTCTGTTTTTTTTTTTTTTCCTTTTGAATAAGGTGCCAGGTACTTGAATCTCTCCTATTAGCTGTGTTAAATCACTTAATTAGGTTATTGAGATTTCTTATATGGGTTTACATGTGTCTGTTTTTCCTTTTGAATAAGGTGCCGGGTGCTTGATTCTCTCCTATTTTAAACCAACTGATTATCACTGCATTTCACCAGCATATCTATATATGCCTGTATTCCCTATTTTGTTGATATTTTTCTCAATAATTAGTTACCACTTCACCAATTGACACTGATAGTGTCTTCACTCCCCTCATTTTTACCTGTCTAACGACAGGACGTTTCACTTTTCACTAGCGCCACACTTTTTTACTTTCAATTTTCATGTGCAACAGTCTTATTGCTGTGTCGGCTGCTGTATCCACAATTAGGAGTTGGCGCAATCTCTACACCTTTTTTTACATTTCTCTCTTAGACAGTATTTTTTGCAGCCTCTCCACACACCTTTATTTACCCATCCATTATGGATGTGTTTGACTATCGGACTAGTCGCACCTTTAATATTGAAGGAGTCTTCACAGCTCTTAACACTGATTCAGAGGTAGGCAGCCTGTTTCTCAGGCTTAAAAACCTGATGGTCTCCGAATTACATCTAGAATGGGACATTGCTTTCCTTGAGCAGTATACCAAGGAACGCATGGTCCCAAGAGGCCTAAGGTGGACAATCCACCCACAACAAGGAGACCTTGATATCGAATCTTGGTATCACTATTTTAATGAAGCAGGAATATCCCTTTTGGGTTTCCTTATAGATAGAAAACGCACGAGGAGAACCTTCATAGATAAAGAAATTAAAGAAATTAGAGAAAAACTCCTCCCATTCAAATCCACTGCAGAGTATACCAACCTCTCTACTAACCTTAAAAATCATCTAGAAAAGGAAGAACGTGAACAAAAAATCAAAAAACAGAAGAAATACAACAGAGACCTTAGTGACTATAAAAATAGCAATGTCTTTAGCTGGCAATCCACTAGCCAAGCCAAGGACTTACCTACTAACACTAGCCACCTTATGGAGACGGAGAAATCGGATGATTCTGGGGGTGTACGCACTCCTCCAGTACTTCCCCCTCCCTCCACTGGCAACAATAGACGTCCCCTTTACCCTCCCCCTGCCTCTGCGACCCTGTATAATGGTCCCCCTTCCAACTCTGGGAGTAGAGGACGCACCAACAGGGGAAAGGGTAGGGGCAACAGAGATCGGTCCGTTCACTATGAAGACTATAGACAGGACTATTCCCCCCGAAGACGGGATATGAGTCGGAATGAATATCAGTACTATCAACCATACCCGCAAAGAACCCCGATAAGTACAAAGAATAGATTCTCACCACTTAGAGATGAACCATCTAATGACTATCGAAATTCCCAGTATCGGTACGATCATGGAGATAGAGACTATCCTGACAGGTCTCCTTTTAACTATAACCAAGCCAAACCACAACATGTATACTCGGGGGGTTTTCACAGAGAACAGGAATACCCCACACGAAACCCAGAACAAAACGCGGCACCCGAGGGGGGAGGCGTTCCAATAAAGAGAAAAAGGGTTTAAAAGACCACGGCATCTTCAATCTAAGCAAAGCTGACTTCTCCTCTGCGGAGCTTAGCGTTCTAAACAAAGGATTGAAGTTTGCCCCCCCTAAAACATTAAGTAAATTTTCCACATTTATAGATGTGCACAAGTTTGTGCGCAAACTTAATGTGCAAAGATACATTGCGTCTAATCCTAGTAGGCCCTCATGCCTCCTTACCAATTCTCGGTCAGTTCACTCAGGGTTAGCTAACCCATCCCTTTTTAATCCCCCAGCACCTATAGCTCCATCCATCAAGGTATTCCGTGACCTAGTATTGGAGGACCTAGAGGGACTCCCCAAGAAAAAATACTATTCTGATCCTAACATTAAATTGGGTCTAAGGTCTCTTTGCGAACGCAAAGACCTTGTCATCCGCCCGGCGGATAAGGGCGGAGGTATTGTCGTTCTTGACAGTAAGGATTACCAAACAGAGATGATAAGAATCCTAAGTGACACAGATACCTATTTGCCCCTCAGATCTAACCCCACCACAAGCTTTAAAAGAAAACTGGTAGACCTGATCGATACTGGTTTCCAGCTAGGTATACTAGATAAAAAAGAAAAAAATTTTCTGGTCCCGGTGGCTCCACGCATTCCTATAATGTACTACTTGCCTAAGGTACACAAAAATGTCACCCAACCTCCTGGCCGTCCAATTATCAGCGGAATCAATTCCGTGACTTCCCGCATAGGAAAATACATTGACCACTACTTACAACCTCTAGTAAAAACAATACCATCTTTTCTGAAGGATACTCGAGATACCATCACTAAATTGCAACAGGTTACTTACACCAATGACCTTATATTAGTAACTGCAGACGTTACTTCCCTATACACTATTATTCCCCACGAACTAGGTATAGGAGCAGTTGAGCTTTTTCTATCGAGAGAAAAAAACATCCCCACGACCCAAAAGAGATTTATTGTAGATTTACTTCATTTTGCTACCAAGTCAAATTATTTTTGGTATGACAACCATTTTTACCTACAGACGAAGGGGGTAGCCATGGGGGCCAAATTTGCCCCCAGCCTGGCTAACATCTTCATGGCCAAGTGGGAGGAGGATGTCGTCGGTGTTCTGAAACCTTCCCAGCTGGCCTTCTGGGCCAGATACATCGACGACATCCTCCTCCTATGGAGGGGCTCCATGGACTCCCTCAACCATTTCATGACTACCCTTAATGAGAATGAGGTGGGTATCCACTTGTCATATGAAGCCAGCTCGTCGGTCATACATTTCCTAGATTTGGAAATTTCAGCCGTCAACGGTCGACTAGAGACAAAAACCTTTTTTAAGGCCACTGACCGTAACGGGTACATCCCGACCGACAGCTGTCACCATACAGCATGGCTGAAATCAGTACCTAGAAGCCAACTGATGAGAATCAGACGCAATTGTTCCCTCTTGCCTGACTACTACAGTCAAGCGGAAACCATTAAATCTAGATTCCAAGAAAAGGGTTATGATGGAGGATTAATCGACCAAGAAATACAGAAAATAGCTCACATTGATCGCTCATCACTGCTAGTGGAGCAACCAAAAAAGCCTCTGGATGCTAAACATAGATGGGCCTTCCTTACTAACTACTCTATTCAACATAAGCAAATAAAGAGCATTATTTCCAGACATTGGAAAATTTTGAAAAATGACCGAATACTTGGCCCATTACTTCCTGATCAGGCTGGAGTAATCTATAAAGGTGCACCATCATTAGGTAGCAGAATTGCACCAGGTGTGGTTAACCCTCCGAAGACCCCATCCTTTTTCCATGACTTAAAGGGTTTTTACCCCTGCAGGAAATGTACAGTATGCAAGCTTAATGTATGCAAATCTCGTAAAATTGAAGCATTTATGTCATCTATCACTGGGAAGGAATATAAGATGAAACAGTTTGCGACCTGCACTACTAGGTTTATAGTTTACCTCATCACCTGCCCTTGTGGAAAGCAATACATAGGAAGAACTATACGCAATTTTTCTATACGAGTGAACGAACACATCACGGCCATATTAAAAGGACGCACTAATCATAGTGTTCCCAAACACTATCTGTACCACCACAACCAAAATCCATCTGGAACGAAGTTTCAAATTATTGACAGATTCGTTCCACATTGGAGGGGGGAACCAAATACAAGGGGTGTCTCCAAACTTGAGACTTTTTGGATACACCTCATGAAATGTTATGTGCCACACGGACTCAACGTGGAGTGGGACATCAACGCCTTCATCAACCAGTCCTAGGCGTTGATGCCCCACTCCCCCTCTGACAGTATCCATCTAGGATTTATACATTACCTTCCTAGACCAGCTAGATCTATTTATGTTGTAGGACTTTTGTTATTTCACCTTGAGCAACATATATATTTTTCTTTTATGCCATGCACCCCAATTTTTTGCAGGGCTCCCAATAAGCATCCATCTTTGTATTGCTGAATAGATATCCTTAATAGGCATTATCCACATACAGGACATTGCATTTTTTGCTGTTCTTGTAATTTCGGACTATATTCAGCAATACTCCAATTATATTTAATCATATTTAACAATCATGTTACATGTACACGTAGTACTTATTATATATGTCACTCTTTCCATAGATCCTTTTTATGGATCTCTGTTGTCTAGCCTGTTCCCGTTTCTATAGGTCACAAGTCTTTTAGGTTTTTCATAATTCTTTTTGCCCGTGAAGTTTGCGGGTTTATACATTGAGGATGTTAAGTGAATATTGTGCACCGCTCAAATATGTCTATTTGTATATGATGTTGTGTTGGGAGGACTTCCGGGATCGGGACCGCACTATCACATTACAATTAGGCATTTGCAGCGTGAATCGCTGCCGTGTTTGCGTTCCACGCTTACATTTATTGGGCCTTCGCTTCCTGTTTTCTTCCAATACACAGAATCACAGCATTCCATCGTCTCATCATGTGATTATCACATGACCACTAGAACGAATGGGATAGAAGTGCTGTCTATTGGTGATCAGGAGTGAGGCTTGGTTCATTACCATCTCCCTGTAGACATGATTGGCCACGAAATATCATGTGACCGCTGAGTCATTGATGACGCTGCTGAACCCGGAAGTCGTCCGGTGTAACAGCGCTGAACAGCTGTTACATCTCATTTATTTTTTATTATATAAAGCGCAGTTGTGTGGGGGTCTACTCATACCCCAGCAGAAGCCTTTGGAGGCGAAACGCGTCGGGTCTCTATGATTACACCCCACCATTACCCACTGCGCTGTTTTTATACTCTTTTATGCTGTTTTTTATTTTATTGAGCCGAGTTTTTACTGCCCCCCGCTTGTAAAAAATTGTCTTTCGGAGTTTTTTGCTCAATAAAGTGCTCTTATGCGTTTTTGCACATTAAGGATTTACACTATGTGGAGTTTTTTCTCTTTTTTCTGACCAATTGCATATATGATGGACTTCTGAGCAAATGGTCATTTGGTGACCGGAACCGCATCCTGGGGACCTCGATCCCCAAGCTGGCTCTTCAGTTGAGGACTGCTGACAAGACGGCCCACGAGTCTTCCCACAAGCCTCCATCTCACACCGTTTGACGGTACATGCACGTTTGACTCACCGCCACGGCCTGTGAGTCCACCTGATCCGGTAAGGGCATCCTTTTGCTTTCTCTCTCTCCTGGTGGGAATCATCCACAAGAGTCAAGAGTTAGTGTATCTATCAGGACCCCTTCCAAACAACCTCTAATTACCTCTGGAGAAGACGGTTGAGACCTTGCTATTTGTAGGACTGAATGGGACAGTCTACTTTTGTCATTTGAGAGACTTTTGTTTTCCAGCTACGCCTGTCCTCCCATAAGGATTTTTATGCCCCCCATCCTGGCCCCCATTCCCATTGAATACTAGTTGTGTTAAATCACCTACCTAGATTATTGAGATTTCTTGCATTGGTCTATATGTGTCTGTTTTTTTTTTTTTTTCCTTTTGAATAAGGTGCCAGGTACTTGAATCTCTCCTATTAGCTGTGTTAAATCACTTAATTAGGTTATTGAGATTTCTTATATGGGTTTACATGTGTCTGTTTTTCCTTTTGAATAAGGTGCCGGGTGCTTGATTCTCTCCTATTTTAAACCAACTGATTATCACTGCATTTCACCAGCATATCTATATATGCCTGTATTCCCTATTTTGTTGATATTTTTCTCAATAATTAGTTACCACTTCACCAATTGACACTGATAGTGTCTTCACTCCCCTCATTTTTACCTGTCTAACGACAGGACGTTTCACTTTTCACTAGCGCCACACTTTTTTACTTTCAATTTTCATGTGCAACAGTCTTATTGCTGTGTCGGCTGCTGTATCCACAATTAGGAGTTGGCGCAATCTCTACACCTTTTTTTAAGTATCTCATTATTATTGGGGAGGGGCCAGGACGGAGCGAACAACACTGAGCTGGGCTGGAATTATCTGAACACCCCACAGCGCATCAAAATAGCGTTTCTGGATGTACATTCTGCCTGTACTGTTTGGTGCACATTAAGCACCTATGCAATGTGAGTACCCCGGTGTGGGGATTGTTTTCACTAGTTACTATTAAATATTTTGGCGTTATTACACTATGCAGTCCCTTTTTTTTCTTTTGGTATGATGCCTATGGAGTCCTAAAAGAGCTTGATGGGAGATCATCTGGTATCCTGATTACTGAGCCCAGGGGTGGCTCCAAAGCGTGTTTGGACACAGCTAAACCCTGTGTCACACGCTCAGAGGTGAGCGCAGCTACTTTGGGGGTCACCGGGGCACATTTGGGCACTGTGGTTCCACGATCCGTCTCCCATGTGAAGCACCTCTATGCACTATTGGATTCCTTTCCGCCACACATTGGTACGTGATACAGATTTGGAAGATTGCTTTTCACATTTAAAGGACTATTATCACTTAATTAATATATATGGTTTTTATGTGTTTTTATCACTTATTGCTTATAGAGTTTTTTTCACATTTTGTATGCTAATTACCATATTTATAATGCATGGTTTTTCACCTATCACCATTGTATATTAGTAATTTTTCTTTGCACGTAGCACTTTTAGATTGGATATACGCATGGCACTTTGATGTAAATTTCAGGCGCATTGATTGATTTTTATTAAGCTATGTTCTTTACATACAAATAGGTCTCTTACCATTAAGCGCAATACACTGGTATTTTTAGATTCACGGTGGATTTAATTATATCACTATCTATATTTGGCACTTTAATGTGGTATATAGCAATATTATTTAGATCTATTGTTTTGAGATTGGAAGCACACACACTGAGCGCCTTTAGATTGACAGAGTGAATATATACCTAAGCGCAACGCATTTTTCCATTCACTAACAATTTTGTGGCATTGGACAGAAAAGGAGCCGGTTTGTGGCCACATTTTATGTTGCAGCGTTCTGCACATAAGCAGTATCTCATTATTCCATGTGATTAACCATTTCCATAAACAAAAAACTATTTTGAGCGGGCAAAAAAAATAATCCACATGGAGGCCATCATAAAAGCAGGAAAAATTAAAAATGGCAAGTGCCAGCATGCAAGAGCGTTTATCAAGTCTGTTATAGCACATGAAACAGATCAGTCACTGTAGCAAAATCACCATAGCAGCAATTAACAATTAATACATATTTTACAACCCTTGTCCTGTAAGGAAGGAACCAATTGCTACAAAGCAGTCACTGTGGGATGGCTATTAAACAGAAGTGAGGAAATTACCAGTTATGGTTCAGCAATTCACACTTAAGGGTCACTTTTGGTCAGGACTCTGACCCCCTGATCCTTTTAACTCTTTCCTCAGCTAAATTCTTTGCCTGCTTTTGCAAGAGACCTTTACTGGGGATTACATTGACCTGCTCTGCATGTAAACACATTAAGAAAAACTGCAACACAGCAATTGCTTCCAACGCAGATGATTTTTTTTTTTTTTTTTTTTTGTAAAGAAAAGAAAAAAAAAGAAACCATCAAGTAGAAAATTCCAAAGCCAGAAAGTAATTGTGTTTAAATGACTGGGATAGCCAGAAGGGAAATCCAAGCATTTTAAAACATACTACTGTCTGAATGATGTAAGGAATACATCACTGGCGTAACTGAAAGAAGATGTAATCAAGTTTTGTCAGAGTCTTTGTAGATATGGGCTGGAAGGCATCCTAAATGCATCTTTTAAAATGCTACCCAAACGATCAAAACACACAAAAATCAACGGGTTGTATTTGGACCAAAATTTGTATGTTTACCACCCACGGCAAAGGTCCTTGTATCTGTGTTAAAGCAGCCCACCAACCCACCTTCCCAATTAAGGCTGACAGGTTGTGTGTTTATTGTGCAACTGAAATTATATTGCTATTTTTTTATTTTTCAATATGTTGCTGCACTTGATTCCCAGGCTCCTTTGGTTCCAAGCCATTTCCAACCCAGACCAAAGCAAAGGCGAGTAAGCAATAAGCACATTTAAGGCTTTTTCTTTTAAGGGTCATTCTTTTAATCTGACTATATCTTATAAATCTGTATTGAAATGTTTAGTATACTGTCAATGAAAAGGAATTTACACTATTTTAAGTTTCAGCCTATTCTCACGTCTGACTGATGACTCATCTGTCTAACTGTCTGAACTGAAGATGACTACAAGGAATCACATGCTAGGACAGTTTCAAGGTGGTGCACTTTGCACTTTTCTTCCAGGGTGCCCCTGATAATTTTTAGCATTTCTCTAATGGGATATACTAACACAGAGATTAATAAATTTGCTTTGAATCTAGGAGCCAGCTAAAAAAAAGTTAGGAGCCAGTTTTTTTTTAAACTAACAAATCTTATGTGTGGAGCATGCAACATATTCCTGAAAGTGAACTTATCCATTTTTTTTTTTTTGGAATTCCTTTATTTTACAAAAGTTGCAGTTTACAGTCAAACAGAAGAATGAAAAAATGAAGCATAAAACAACAATGAAAAGCTCTCAATTAGGTTTGCATGCCGACAGGCCTAGCAGAAGACGGTATGAATGGCCATGTACATCATGTCAAATATAAAAATGGTCCGCAGTTTACAAAGCATGTAGGGCAGATAGAGTAGCGACATGAGTGACCCAGAACATAAACTTGTGAGCTTAAAACTGTGCAACTATTTTTTAACAAAATAATAATGCAATATACCGGGAATGGGGCCTCCCAGTGGCCAGCTGGACCAGAACAGGGATAATGAGACTGAGAGTGTGTATAATAGGATACTCAAATATCTGAAAGAAAAGAGCACCCAGAACTGAGACAAATATACAGGGAGGGGAGTAGATGGGAGAGGAAGGGGGGAAAAGGATAGGTAGGAAGCGGTCAGGAAGAGTAGAAATAGGAGATCAAGCATCCCTTGTGCAGGAGAAAAGAGCTTATATTAAGAAAGGTAAAACCGCTAACCCAGGGAATGAGACTAAGTTCAGGAGGTCAGCCAAGTTGAGAGACCCCCCCTGAAGATGGGCATCAGAGTATAAAAAATGTTGCCAAGGTCTCCAGGTGTCACAGAAGATCTCCTCCTGGTTGTGCAAGGTAGCTGTGAGGTCCTCCTTGTCCCCAAGTTCATTGACTTTGGAAAACCACAAGGATTTTGGACGGTGGGTTCTCAGATCTCCAACATAGGAGGATGCATACCTTAGCCGCATGCAATAACTGAATTGTGAGGGAAGCCTTATATTTCTTAATAGGACGTTCCGAGAGATGCAACAGACATGACGCAGGTTTCCCCTCCAGGTCGACATTAGTCAGGTGCTTGACCATACCAATCACCTCCTGCCAAAAAGGCCTACGTTTAGAACAGTCCCGAAAGATATAAAGCATCGTTCCCTCCGCATTGCAACATCGCCAACATGTACTAGGGACCTGAGGAAAAAAGCAGAAAGCGGTGCAGGGTACCCTGCACCATCAGGTCAAGATCTTGTCTCTTGAATTCTAGTGACTATGGAAGACTTCTGGGCAAAATGGAGAATTTTCTCCTTCTGTAAGTGAATTGGGTTTCAAGGTCCGAATCCCATTTAGAAAGAAACCTAGGAACATACCCTGTCGGATCAGAGAAGTGTAAATCAACAAAAGACAAGGACGGGTCGGTTCCTTCCTATGACAGATATGTTCCAGTTCTATAAGCTGGCGAAGTATACCCGGTGAGTGCAAACACCGATAAAGAAAATTGCGCATCTGGAGACTACTCCAGGATCTCTAGATGGGGGGTCTGCAGCTGTCGCACAGGCAGGAGGAGAGCTGACCATCAGGCCCCAAAAAATATATTAAAAAAAAAAAAAAAAAAAAAAAAATCACAAAAGATGAAGGCGGACATTTAAAGCCAGATGCTGAAAGTGAGGGTTCTGGAGGCCCGGTACAAATTCTGGATTGCCCAGTATAGGCACCATGGGGGAAGGCATTAGCGATATTGAAGAGTGTCAGAATACCCCTGAAGAAGGGCTTGAACCAGAAACGCGCTGGGCCCTGGAATTTTTCTTCGGAGTTTGAAGAGTACCACCATTTATACAGATTTTGTATGCTTGCTATATGAACTCAGAATGTGTTCTCTTTTTGTCTTTTTTATTTTATGTCATGTTTGAATCAATCACCACGTGTGAGTGATCCAATTTTATATGCAATTAACAAATGCATTTTTAGTCTACAATAGTGGTGTTGTTGCCTTTAAAATCCCATTTAGGGGGCCTTTTTTCCCCAAATGCATCCCTGGCAACCATTTAAAGTGATTGTAAAGGATCACTTTGTAAATCAACCCATTACGTTTAAAAACAGAAATGAAAGGCAAAACATTTTTGCATAGATATAAAAAAATTATAAATTCCTTTTTTCCCCTTTTTTTACAAGTGATCACATTACCTCTGTTCTCAGCTGCATAAGAGCTGGGGGAGGAGAAGCAGCAGCAGTACACTGAGTTTCCCAGTGAATGGCTATTCAGCAGGGGCATGTCAGGACAAGTCTGATCATTCGAGGAGAGCAGGCCAAGTTCCCAGCATAGCTAGAGAAGTGACCAGGATGTACATTTCTGCCTAGTGTGGTCAGTTTTTAACAGGAAAGCAGAGGGACGGGCAGGAACACCAGGGATTTTCCATAAAGGAAGACAATACAAAGAACACGATACTTTCTCATACAAGTACATGGCACAGCAGGCACATTTCAGGAATATGAAGTGTTGGGTAACAAATGCTTCAAGATTACATAAAACCCCCAAACATTATATCTTTTCTGAAAGCAGACACCCTAGAGAATAAATTAGAGGTATTTACAATTTTCATATGTCACACAATATTACTACAAAAGGGAAAAAAAAAAAACCACACACATTAAAAGTTATTTTTAGGGGGCATAAAAACGCAATAAATCACCCAATTTATTGGTAAAATATAAAAGCTGAGGTTGCACCGAGTAAATAAATACCCAACATGTCTAACCTTTAACATGTCAGTATCCTATATTTTTCATAGGCATTGCTTTAAAAACCCCCTATAAGTCATTAGTTTAGCGTTACAAAGAATGTCTGGTGCCAGAATTATTGCTCTCATTCCGGCGTGCGCAGCGATATGCAATATGTGCATCACAATTGACGTTTTCAGGCGTAGGTGACCTGCCGTGTGCGTTTACGATTGTACATGGGTATATGTGGGGGTAAGGGGGTTTTATGAGCTTGGGTGTATCTTAAATTTTTTACAATTAAAAAAACATTTTATTTGATTTTTTTTGTGACAGGTTCTCTTTAATAAGACATGCAGGGTCTAAAAGACCCTACGTCTCCCCTGTTCTCCACTGAATGTAATGCAACGCACACCACGTTGCATTACATTCTTTTCTGATGGCCGGGGAAACTGTCAACGGGGACCCGGAAATAGCATTACACATCGCTTCCGGGTCAACTAGAAGGGGAGAAGAGCAGATGTGTGTCCGTTCTCCTCCCTCTCCCAGCGGCACCCACTATGCAGGTTCTGAGCCCAGAGATGGGCAAGCGGAGCCCGGGATACATAATGGGGTGGTGTGCGGAGCATTCTGGTGGCAGCCCAGATGTCAGGTCCAAACCTCTGGTCACAATGGCAACCTGGCGCCTGGGGTTTGTCAGGCCCTCTACAAACCTAAAGTATGGGGCTTCGGTGATATCTACTCTGCAGTCTGCTTAGCTAAGCAAACCTCTTCTATAAGCTCTCAGCATCTACCCAGCCTCTCTCAAGCTTTTTAACATGGGGGAATCCTTGAAATAACTTTCAGGTCTCAGGGAACCCCAGCTAATAATTGCACTATCTATAGCTCGTGTTCCATTAGTGTGATGGTCACTGGGAAGAAATGTTCTTACATTTATGATCATAGGAAAGAATCCCTCCTTACAGACAGCTAAATAATTATTGTCAGAGGTTTCTTATCAGAGTCAGAAATTGCTCCTTGCTCAAGGAACCCCTAGCAACCTCTGGAGGAATCTAAAGGTTCCACAGAACCCTGGTTAAAAAAGGCAGATCTTGTCAGTAAATTCCCCATACATGTCCACCAATTCCACCAATTTAAATGAAATTCACATCTGCATACAAGCCTTTCAAAGAATAGCAATTTTATTGTTAAGTAACAATTTCTGAAAAAAAAAAAAAAAAAGAGAAGAAGATCATTTGACAGGGTGCAGCAACACTACTTGAAGGCATTATGGATTTATTTCAACCTTGCAGACCCACAAAGAGAAAAAAAAAACACATCTTATGGTGGATATTCGTCCGACCCCCGTTTTTATTTCTTTTTTTTTTTTTTTTAAACCACTACTTACCTGTTTGTGAGTTCTGCACATTTCAGATACTCAGGCACCCATCAGATTCAGCGTTGTCCAGGTGAGATTCTTTTCTCGTCTAGCAGTGCTTGGTCCTGTGCCTCCATGTTTTCGTGTGATTTTGGAAAAAACAGTGCCTCATCTTTGGTATTAGGGGGTGAATAGTGCCTCAATGTTGAGGTCAATGGCAGGAATTGCACAATGCCATAAGAGGTGTAAATGGAGGCTGTAGACTACATAGTTAGTCTGGTTGAAAAAAAAAAAGACACCAGTCCATCTAGTTCACCCAATAAAATGGGGAAAACAAAAAGATACAATTTTTTTTTTTTTTACAATCCTATATACACAATCCCATACCAACAGTTGATCCAGAGGAAGGCAAAAAACCCAAGCAAAGCATGATCCAATTTGCTTCAGCAGGGGAAAAAAATCCTTCCTGATCCCCCAAGAGGCAATTATTCCTTGGATCAACTTTACCTATAAATGTTGGTATCCAGTTTAATTATGTGCATCTAGGAAAGAATCCAGGCCTTTCTTAAAACAATCTACTACCTTTCTCTGCATTTTCTCCAATTCTCCAATATACTTTTTGTGAACCGGTGCCCAAAACTGAACTGCATAAAAAAACTCCCAAAATTTTGAAAAAATAAATTTACTTAGTTTGTCAGTAAATTTTGTAAATAAGTAATTTTTCTCCTTATCCAATGTGCGCTGATGAGGTGGCACTGATAGGCTGAACTGGTGGACATTGATGAGGAGGCACTAATATGCCACATTTATGGGCACCGATAGGTGGCACTGATGGGCACCGATAGGTGGCACTGATGGGCACCGATAGGTGGCACTGATGGACAGCAGTGATGGGCAGCACTGATAACCAGCACCGACTGGCATCACAAATGGGCACTGATTGGTGGCACTTGTGGGCACTGATTGGTGACACTTGTGGCGCTATAATTTAATCAGGGCACTGATGATCAGTGCCCTGATCACGTTTTGTTGTACCCTGTGAGGAAATGCCGCTGATCGGCTCTCCTTGCCCCACACACTGTCAGTGTGAGGCGAGGAGCGCCGATTACCGGTATCTCCGTGTTTACATGTGACCGGCTGTGATTGGACACAGCCTATCACATGTTTAAAGAGCCGCAGACGCGGCTCTTTACAGAGATCGGGGTCGCGCCGTGTCCTAGCAACACGGTGTGGCCGCGATCGCCGCCGGGCGCGTGAGATAAATAAATAATAAAAGTCACAAGGCTGCTAAATACTGCTAATGAGAAAAGGTATTTAGCAGTTTATAGTTACTAAAACTATTGCATTTCCATGTGTTGCGTACTGTGGGTTTAGTAACACTTTAATCCTTCGTCAGTGTGTGGCAAACCATCAACATTTCCCCCCCCCCCAAAAAAAAAGCTGTAAACGGTAATCAACTACATGAAGCCCTTGGGCTTTCACATTGGAGAGACAGGAGTGGCTCTTTCAGGGCGCTTTGCAGGTGCTATTTTTAGCGCTGTAGCACCTGCAAAGTGCCCCAGTGTGAAAGTGGTCTTAAGCACTGACAGATCTGGTAGTGTGCGTGCCTTAAAGCAGTAATAAACTCTACCAAAAATAAATAAATTTCTCTGTAAGTTAAGGGCATAATGTGCTAGTATGCATTGCATCGCATACTAGAACTTTATTTAAGGCTTACCTTAAAACAAAGCTCTCCAGCGGCGTGCTGTCATCACTGACAGGGCTTCAATCTTCACCTAGTCTTCCTTCTGAGATCAAGGGCTCTGGGCGTTTGCACACGTGAGCCACGGCCTCGGAACAGCACAAGTAAGCTGTCCCTTCAGAGCGCATGCGCTGGTGACATCACAGGCTGCAGAATCCTTCCTTGCCTCTCATCAGTCATATCATTTAACATCTAGTAAGTATGCTGCAATGCCCATATTGGTACACCTTGCACTTGGCTGCAGTAAGCCAGCAGCGGACATCTTGTTACACCCAGTCTGAACTATATGGGCTGGGTGTAACAAGATGTCCGCTGCTGGCTTACTGCAGCCGAGTGCAGGGTGTACCAAGATGGGCGCCGCAATGTTTACCCTCCGACGGAGACACAGAACATCACTTTCTGTACCGAATGTGACGGCTCCGGTCACCGTTTTGGACGAAATATGCAGCGGCGCCCTGCATCCCTGCCCCGGCCAGCTTACCCCGGTGTTCCACTGCTACCAGACCAATCTCCGCTCCGCCCCCTCTCCGCCCGCTGACTTCCGGTTCCAGGTATCGGATCTGGCATCGGGAGCATTTGTGTGAGTACAAGTAAACCCAAACACATATTAATTATACAGGTTCTGTGGCTGATTAAGGTGGTTAATAAACTCACTTGATGCCTTACCTGCATTAAATTAGCCTCAGAACCTGTGTAATTCATATGTGTTTGGGTTTAAAGGGATGAGGTGGCAACCCTAGTTGCGAGGCAAGCAGTCTTTCTAATAGAATGGCTAGGGATGAAATTTAACACTTGAAGGTCAAATGCTGATTCAATCACAAATTTAAGGCCAAATGCTGATCCAGACAAGATTCATCTGACAGTACTTCCTGGAAAGTAGACCTTTCAGGTGTGATAATAGACTTTGGAGAAGTTATTTCCAAGCTTTCAAGAGTGTAGGGATGAAGAGGCCAGGCAGTTAAAGCGAACAACTCAGAAGCAGGATAGTGAACCAGTCCCTGGAAGGGAAACCTGGACAATCTAGGAGAGCCCAAGGAGAGTCTATCAAGAGCCCGAGTATGTCTGAGTAACGCATCCTTCCGGGTCAGTTCAGTGCAAAAAGGATCACTGTAACGCCCTTCCTCTATATCCTGCTGAGCAGACAAGGAATAACCTTTTGTGAGGGGGGGGGACGTAGGTCAAGTTACATTGATTAAATCAAGTTGAACTCATTCCTCCGAGTCATCTGGGCATCCATTGTGGTGGCCTAAGGATTACTTGATACCTGTACAGTTTTTTTTTTGTTGACGCAAAAAAAAAAGTTTATTCCTGGCATCCCCAACATGCGACAGAGGTCATATAAACACCCCCTGGCTAAGCGACCATACCCCTAGAACCAGAATATTGAGCTGCAATGGTCTGGAGTTAAATTGGGCTTTTGATACTGCCTCAAAAGGGAGGCTACCGTAAGGCCCTAGTCCTTAATGCAAAAGTGATATGTGGCGCGTCTCCTGAACTGTAGGGTCCAAAAATGGGGGCAAAGGGCCTGGAGCTTGTCCAGAGGGAGGACTCTGGACAGGGCTGTTTCTAGAGTCAGGCCCAGATGCTCCAAAAAAAAATTATGACCCAAACTTCTGCAGACTGGACACTGACAAAGTCTGGGCACAATGCTTCATCAGGAGACATCCAGGTATCTCAAGAAGGGGATACCCTGAGAGCGTAGAGTAGCTGAGACAGAAGCTAACACTTTGGCGATAACTCAAGATGCTGTGGGCAGGCCAAAGGGAAGGACAATAACCTGGTAAATGATGCATGCCCACAGCAAAAACACAGGGGATGAAGATGTGCAAGTAGGCAACTTATGTCCATAGAGACTAAAAGGTCACCAATTTAAAAGAAGTGATGACCGACATGGCAGATTAAATACAGAATTTTGTTTAACATAACGTGAAGGAATCTGTTGAGAATCTTCAGATCCAGAATGGGGAAAATGTCTCCTTTTGCCTTGGGGCACTGAAATGGTTTGAGTAGAATCTGTGAAACCTTTACTTTTCTGGGACAAAAGGTAAAGACCCCCTGCAAGAGAAGATGCTGGAGAGCAGTGCAAATATCTGCGCACTTTTGTTGGGGGAATAGCAAATTTAAATGCAGAAAGAGGGGAGGCAGAGAAAAACATGATGTTAGGCTTTAAAGTTCAATAGGGCAGACATGCAAGAAATCTCTAAGGCTCACACATTCATGATTCAAAGTAGGCGATAGATAAAACGCACAAGGTGTTACATTGTGGTTAAAGAAACTATGCTAAAACTGTGCTGAAAATACATGCTAAAATACTATTCAGAAAATAGAAAACATTGGCCTGAAGAGGATTTACGTAAAGCCTCGTACACACGATCGGATTTTCGGCAGGGTATATTATGTGAAGACAAGCTGTCTAAAATCCGACCGTGCTCTTTCAGACAACTGTTGTCCAACTTTCCGCCACCAAAAGTAGGATGGCAAGCTAGTAAATTTTCGGCAGACAGCGGTCTGTTGTCAGATTTTCGTATCGTGTGTACACAAGTCCGTCCCACAAAAGTCCAAAGCACAAACACGCATGCTCCGAATCAATGCTAACCAAACACATTCAAAGAAGGTGCCCAAAGGGTGGCGCTCTAGAGGTGAAATTCCACGTAGTACGTCACTACGTTCGTGTTTGTTGGCCGACAATTGTGTGCCATTAGTGTGCAAGACAAGTTCCTGGCACACGCCCTTCGGACAAAAGTCTGACGCTCTGTTGGCCAACAATCCGATCATGTGTACGAGGCTTAAGTGCCGATTCACACTACCGCGACTTGGGATCCGACTTGTCAGACCTCAAGTCGCTTGACATCAGAAATTCCATTCAAGTGAATAAGAGCCGTCTTAATGTACGCTACTGAAGTCGCTCCGACTTCAGTAAAGGTTCCTGTACTACTTCAATCCGACTTCTAGGCAACTTGTACCCATTGATTTCAATGGAAGTCGCCTCCAAAGTCGGATCGCGTCTTAACTGAAGCAACAATACCAGAAGAGAAGATGGTTTTCTCAAGCAAAATCTGGACAGTGGATGTTAAATAAAAATAAATATTTTCTGTAATTTCTGGCTGTAGAGCCACCCCCTCCATAGCCTAAAAATATAAGCCATTCTATGGGAAGGTGTTACAGCCAGGACTGAGCCCCATTGCTCTCTCCATTCTGCAGCGCTGTGTCTTTCCTTTTAAGTGCACACAGAGTCTGGACCTGCCGCCTGCTATTCAGGGCACAAGGAGAGTGGAAACTGCCAGTTTGTGTTGAGAATGGCAGCAGGTGGAAATGAGTGCCTTAATTTGCAAAAACACAAGCCGACAACCGTACCCATGAGCTACTTGCCTAAGGCCGCCTAGTGCAGTACCTGGCTTGTGTTTTTTGTCAGCTCGTGTTTTTGTTAAGAAATTACTTCTCTCCAATCACAATCATTCACAACACAAACTGACAGGAGAGAAGCACTGCACAGCAATGTTCTATCTGTCAGCTTGGGAGTGTGTGTGTGTGTGTGTGTGTGTGGGGGGGGGGGGGGGGGGGGGCAGGGGCTGTGTGCACTGCCTGTCACACCCCCTCTCCTCCCAAGTTAACAGTCAGAACTCTCTCTACTTTGATCAGAGTTATCAAGTAGCTAAGCGAGTGGGCAGTGCTAGGCATCTGTCACCACGGCTCAGCAACCCCTGCACAAATTTAGATGTAGACAAGTGCTATGTGCACAGGATACCCTGGGGAAATTAAACAAATATTCTGTTCATTGGGTGATAGTCCTCGTTTAAAATGAACCTTTGCACCATGTTAAACTGTTATGTAAAAACCTTTAAAATAGATAAAACACAAAGTCTGATATTTACATCATTAGTCAGAAAAGCTGCCTCTTATCTCCGTTAGGCCTCATGCACACTGGACATTTTTACAGCTGCTCCTAGGGGCATCAGGCATTATTTTTTTGTTTTTGCCTCTGGACACCCCTGCATGTTTAGCCTATGTGTCCATGCACACATAGGCTTTTAGCAGCGTTTAGTGGCAGGGGCTTTTAGAAATGGGGGGAAAAAAAAAAACAAAAACACTGCCAGGGCGTCCAGGAGCAGCAGAGTTTGGGCAGAAAAAAATGCTTGATGCTACTAAAAGCTGCTAAATGCACCTAAACGCTAGCTCTTGAGCATAAATTAATTTCAATGGCCAGAATAAATGATTTATTCAGGCCAATGAAATGAATTAAGACTGAAGAGCTTTATGCCAGTAAAAACTTTAGACACTTTTACAAGCGCCAGGCATTGCTTCTGCATAAGCGTTGCTGGCTTCTAGGAGAGTTAAATAAACGTCCGGTGTGCATGAGGCCTTAGTAGAGTGTGTCCAGGAAAATCTGAGAAGGTCCCTAAATATCAACACAGAGGATTTCCATATCAAATAACATTCTTTAATTCTCTATTTAGTGCACAATTAGAAACAAGCAGCATGACCAGCAAAAAATATTTTGAGTTAACAACACCTTTGGTGTCCGAGAAGGCAAATATCATTTAAAAGCGTTTAGTTGATTAAAAAGAATAAACTTACTTGAGGGATCCTGACAATCGCGGCTGCTGAAGTAGTTTGTCTGCATGGTTCAATGCCATAAGGTTATCACCTAATGCCAAAGCAACATAAGCACTACAAGCAAGGATGGAACACCTATAAAGAAATAAAAAAAGAAAAATTGAAAAACTGGACTAAAATCCACACTTTATTTTGATTTGTTGCAGTTTAAAGTATAACTAAAGGCAACTTTTTTTTTTTTTTTTAGTTCTGGATAGAGTGGAGAGGGATTAGAACACTTGTCAGTTTTTACTGCTGTCTGTGCCCCCATTAGGGAGATTCACCCTCTTTATCTGTCCGGTTTACTGTGAACATTGAAAGTGAAAATAAAATATCCCAAATTTTGGGTTGGCACCAACAGTAATAACAGGAAAATATTCCGATGAGGACACTAGTTCTGGTGACCGCACTCAAAAATAGAAGCTTTATTGTGTAAAAACATCCATCATCAAAGAACAATTATAGCTACAGCATCATGACACACACACACACACACACACACACACACACACACACACACACACACAGAGGGAAGCATGGTAGACTGGTTTCACAAATTTTCTTGGCTTAGTCATAACCAGGTTATGACTAAGCAAATTCATGAAACGCGTCAGCCATGCTTCCCTCTGTGCGTGTCATTATGCTATAGCTATAATCGTTCTTTGATGTTGGATGTTTTTACACAATAAAGCTTCTATCCTTATTTTTTTTGGAGTGCGATAATTTGTTTTGTTTCTTGAATGGTCTACACAGACAATGGTCTGGACCTGCACCTGATTGCTAAGGAAGGCATCACATGGAGCGGTGTTACCTGTTGTCTGTTGCTTTACACTAGTTCTGGTGACAACCTGGAATTCCCCCAGTTTGGAGGGATTTCTTCTCACTTCCCATTTTGGCTATGGGACTGGAAGAGAAATCTCCTCAATGGGACACCGATGGCAAAAAAAACTGACAAGGTTATACACCTCCCTTACTTTTTTGCCTTAAGTTTTACTTTAAGTACATAATTTCAACTAAGACTTTTCATTTATTATGCATGCCCCGATAGTAATAAATGCAACCAAAAACAGCAGACATAAACCGTTTTGTTTTCAGATAGAGTAGAACAGGTGACAAAAATGTCTCTGTGTTAGAGATTTGTTCCCAATCTTCATATAACAGTGACCAGCTACAAGTGAGAAGAATTTCAAGTATTATCGGTCAGTCCTATATACACAAACATTTCCTTTGCACACCACTTTTTTTTTTCTTTGGGGGTTTATAGAAAAGGTGATGATGGCATTACCCAGGAGTGTCAGATAAGAGGAGGGAAAGGACTCGGGGGGGGGGGGGGGGGGGTGTCAAATAAAGGGAACCCTGGGGTCCCTGCCACACTAGGTTGCCTTAAGGAAGGGACTCATGTCTCTGCATCGTGGCACGACATGGAGACATCCATTACGGCCACTGGAAGCATCCAACTGCAAAGTATGCAGCTCATGTTTGAAATTAATAACAATTTTAAAGTCAGAATATTAGACTTAAATATGAAACTTGAAGGCCACCAGTTCAAAACCGGCGTATTTAAGTGATGAGAAATGTAAATACTGCACATTTTTAATGATGATTAAATGACATTTCTGATTTGCACATTTAATGGCTGGTTTACACTAGTCACACAGGAAAATGTTCTGTTTATCTGTGTGGGATAGTGTCTATGCTGGGCGGCCTCTGGGAAAGATGGGGGTGGCGTTGCCTTGAATTTGTAAGACACTGTTTTCTTTTCTTTTTATTTACTTTATTGAAATGGTTCAATGCCATAAGTGAAATTTCATTCAATCAAAAAAATGAAAACTCAAAACAACGCGCCCTTCCTGAGTTCTCACCACTGCGCTCAATGCCAAAAAAGGGGTGTTGGCCCCCCTATGAAAGATGTAGAGAAATTAAAGCACAAAGTGTGTGAAACAAATGTGTGAAACTTAAATATGTGAAAAGTAAATGGAGTGAATCCAAAGCTGCCACTTATTAAATAAACAGTGCAATACGTCCTATTATTCCCAAGAGCCCAAATGCGATCCTTGTGAAACAATATAAGTGGCGCTAAATACCAGTGATAGATCATACAACACTCAAAAGTGATCTAGTACATATATCAACAACAGAAAATTGGGATAGATAACGTGAGTAAATCTATATCATAGAAAAACTGTTCAATACAAAATTAATGGTGCAAGTGTGCCATACACAAGGCAATTTCAATGACACATAAACAAAAGTGAGATCAAGTGGTAAAGTCCATAAAGTCCATAGATAGACCACCGTGCAAAAGATGTGATGAATCTGGAAACGGTCCACCAATTCACTTAGTGTCAGTGACTCCACTCCCCTTAAAATCAGCACTCACCGACTCACAATGCCTCACACTCATAGATGTAATGCGCATCAGCTGGGGGTGTAGGCTCCGAATTCCTTGTTAATCCCAGTGTCACCTCAATGCATGGAAAAAACTCAACATAGTGTGATACCGTAAAGTATATAAAATTTATTGAACTTAAAACCTTCAATCATTGCACTCACATAAAAACTTTTGAATCAAGCCAAAATGACACTGCAAAGAAAACTTCCAATACAATCCTCCTCGGTGAAACGCCCAGCACCACTGTGAAACGAGGGTCGCGGCGGACCCCAAAGAAAAGGGTTGGATGGGTTCTCACCCCTCTTGCTGACACTTCGCTGGTGTAGATCTCCTGCTGGCTTGTACGCCCAAAGCGTGACTCCTCTAGCGCCTTCGGAGGATCTCGCCGGTTCCCGGAGATATACCGCGACGTCCTATCTCTCACTGACTGCTAATCCTGGATGCCGTACAGGGGCGTGGCTGTACGGCATCCAGGATTAGCAGTCAGTGAGAGATAGGACGTCGCGGTATATCTCCGGGAACCGGCGAGATCCTCCGAAGGCGCTAGAGGAGTCACGCTTTGGGCGTACAAGCCAGCAGGAGATCTACACCAGCGAAGTGTCAGCAAGAGGGGTGAGAACCCATCCAACCCTTTTCTTTGGGGTCCGCCGCGACCCTCGTTTCACAGTGGTGCTGGGCGTTTCACCGAGGAGGATTGTATTGGAAGTTTTCTTTGCAGTGTCATTTTGGCTTGATTCAAGAGTTTTTATGTGAGTGCAATGATTGAAGGTTTTAAGTTCAATAAATTTTATATACTTTACGGTATCACACTATGTTGAGTTTTTTCCATGCATTGAGGTGACACTGGGATTAACAAGGAATTCGGAGCCTACACCCCCAGCTGATGCGCATTACATCTATGCTTTGCTGCCAAAACACGAGAGTGTGAGGCATTGTGAGTCGGTGAGTGCTGATTTTAAGGGGAGTGGAGTCACTGACACTAAGTGAATTGGTGGACCGTTTCCAGATTCATCACATCTTTTGCACGGTGGTCTATCTATGGACTTTATGGACTTTACCACTTGATCTCACTTTTGTTTATGTGTCATTGAAATTGCCTTGTGTATGGCACACTTGCACCATTAATTTTGTATTGAACAGTTTTTCTATGATATAGATTTACTCACGTTATCTATCCCAATTTTCTGTTGTTGATATATGTACTAGATCACTTTTGAGTGTTGTATGATCTATCACTGGTATTTAGCGCCACTTATATTGTTTCACAAGGATCGCATTTGGGCTCTTGGGAATAATAGGACGTATTAAATTTCATTCAATGCAGGGTGCGAGAGGGCTGCGGAGCAGTGCAGAAAACTTCACGCATCGCGTTCAGCACAGGAATTCTTCACAGCTGCCGCCTGCATTCTAGTGTGAACAGGGCACATACAATAAATTGTTTTCTGTGTGCCCTTGCGGAGATCAATATTTCTCTGGTGTACAAAATGCTAATCTTCGCAAAAGTGTACACGAGCCCTTGGATTCACCTCAAAATGTGGAAAATCAGGCAATCACGATTCATGAACCATATGATAAACTTGGGACAAATCTGCAAGCAGATACACTATAAAAAGGAATTTTAAAAAAATGTAAATACACATTCGCCCGATTTTCATATTGAGTTGTTCACCAAGTCCTTGACAACCAACCTACAGCAGAGCACTGGCTGGCTGTCTCTAGAGAATGTATTTGAGTAAATGACTTGGAACAAGTGAAGGCTGGTAAAGTAGCATAGCAGCGTTATAAAGCCAAAAATTTGGCAATAGCAATCTATTTATCTTATGCATCCCATACACTAGTAGTATAGTGAGAGCTCAAGATATTTTTTGTTGCGAGGACGATTATCTAATTTTCTATTTGTTAGCGGTATCAAATCGACATTCATTTTCGACTGCTGTCAAGGAACATGAACTAATTTTTAACAATGAAAGTAGTTTTAATTTGAGAAAGTCAACTGGCTCCAAAATAAAAATGTTAAAAGCAAACTTTTTTGTAGTACATTTGAACGAAATCTGTCAAGTCATCGAATATACGGATGAGATTTTTAGTTTGAAAACCTACTAGTGCATGGGCAGCTTTAGTATATGATTCCTTTTTATTTAAATCAAGGAGTTGCAGGACTCCAGAATAATGAATTCATGTCAAAACCTTTTATGCATTTTGGATCAAGTAGGAGAGATGTGGAAACGCTCTCAGTTTTTAATCGTTTAGGACATTTCCACTCACTTCCCACCCATGACAATTGTTACCAGGGCAGGAAGTAAGAGGGAAACTCTCCTAGAGAGACAGACTGCAATAAAACACTTATTTATAGCAGGGTGGGGGAAAGAATAAAATATCTGTCAGAAAACGGTCAATGGTGTCTGTTGGGGAGATTCCCGCTTACTTCCTATCCCAATGACTATGGTCATTGCAGGAAGGGAAGGGAAATCTAACCCACAGAGAGCAGACGACAAAAAAAAAAAAAAAAAAAACAACATGTAATCCTCTCAGCAGAGGAGTAAACAAAAAGGTGATTGATTATGCGTTGCTGATGGAGCTGCCATTAAAGTGAACCTGTTGCTTTGCCCTGCATGGGCAAAGTACTGGTTTGCTTTAATGTGAACGGATCCAAAAAATGGAGTATATGTATCTTTCCCACTCTCTGTAGAATTCCAGCTTCCTCATATTAAACTGGTGCTGAGGAAAGTACTACACATAACTAAATGCCATGTTATTTATTGATTTTCTTTGCAGTTTCCAGGATTATACTATAAAAATAGGTAACACAACATGAGCATGTTAAAATTAATGGCAGTCCTCCAATTAGAGCTGCAGCCAGTAAATGAAGGGCTGTCTGTTGGGTCTATAGCAGAAGTCACAGGCTTAACTTAATATGCTCATATCCTGTTGTGTGATTGTTTGAAGGAGTAAATGTGTGGCTCGGATTTCCTCACAGGAATGTTTTCTGTGTGATGCAGGAAGGGACGTGGTAAATCTCAGGTCTTATCACCTTCAGCCCTGCACAAGGCATTTGCTTCTCACATGTTCCTAAGTCAGGAGTGCTTACAAAACTATTTATTTATGAAGTGCCAACATACGCCACAGCAGAGCATTGTGTGCCCGAAGCATCAGCATGCAGAAAGTATGAATGTACAATGCGTTTACACAGAAATGGCATTTACTATGTCAGGTAGCTAGCAGTAACCACTTAAAGGGACTGTTAATGGCGGCTAATCATTTCAAACATACAGAAGGGGATCACATACCCAGTGAAATCTGAAACATTTCATTTAATGTGGCACAAAATGATGCTGCTCATGACGGTTATACCTCTGTTTTACCAGTCAAGACTGATGCTCGTTCATTGCCGAAGCAAGGCCATTAGTTAGTTCACACTTCGTTGGCACCATAATCCATTTCAAACAATCAAATATATATCTCTGGTCTTTTTATCAAGAACTTGGGATGCTTTTTCTTGGTTTATTATTGATGTTATGTTATTGATACCATATATTCACCCGGGATTCCTGATTCATTCAGGATAGCCAGAAGACATGCCCCTGGCTCTAGAGACAGCCCAGTCCCGAAAATGTTGTTAATCATAGACACCACCTCATACCAGTAACAATTGAGTCTAGGGCATTTCCATAGCATATGTATTAAATTAGCGAGGCTTCCTTTACATCTGGGACATTAGGCTGTATCACTACGTTTCCATTTAAATAATTTCTCTGGTGTATAGTGAGCCCTAATGTAAAATAAATAATTGTGTTAAATTTTGTGTTGGGGATAGGGAGGCCAGGGGTATTGCCGACAATGACAGTGCTCACTGTTCATCTGAAATTGGCCCTAGATCGCAAGACCAGGCTGACCTTCCAGGTTAATCAGTTCCCCATTACTACTATTGTTCCATATTGGGGTATATAATGTATAACCCTTTATTTCAGTAATTTTTTTATTTCCTGCTATACTTTGTCAAATACTTTACCCGTAAAAAATCTTTTATCGGACAACTGATTTCTCATCTCCAATAAAGAAATGAATAAGTAATCGTCATATTACTGATAGTAGCAAGCTCTGTATAAGATCAGAATTTGATACTACTGTCCATCCACAAAACTGTTGTAATTGTTAGTCTAAAAAACAATTTTTTTAGGATGGGGAATCGCCAATCCACCAGCTTCTTTGGTTAGTGTTAACGTTATACGTAGTTGTTTTTTCCTCCAAATAAGTTCTCTAAAAAGAGATTCTATTTTTCTAAACCAAAATGCTGTGATACATACGGGCGAGTTATTAAACATACAGTAATTGTGGGGTCCAGATTATCTTAATAAGATTTGCTCTACCCATCACTGTCAATGGTAGCTTACACCAATTTCGACATTTATCCTTAAAATTTCACTAATAAAGGTTTAAGATTCAAGTTAATATAGGTTTTTACATTCCGAGATCTCTCTATCCCCAGATATTTCACTATATGCTTACTGTTGTAAACCTCAGACCTGAAATATGTACAAAGCATATCAAAGCACTTCAGAAATCATTAGCTTGAGCACTTTCTACGTTTCGCCAGGTTCACTTTAGGTAGCAGCAATGGAACATCTTTTTTCACAATTTTTCATATCTTCGCACACCTATTCATTTTTAAGCAGCTTTTTCTTCAGTATTGTTAGAGATACATTTAAGGCTAGTCAACTTTTTTCTGCAGAACAATGAAAGTTTTTAAACAATTAAAACAAGCGAGAAAAGGATTAAAAACAGAGATAATCACTTAAGTGTGCTTTTAGTAGCACTGCTCACTGTTGCAAGCAAATGTTTCAGAACGAAACCTGAAGCTGAGGAGGCGATTTGTAGGAAGCTGGAGAGATCATGTTTTGCTGGCTTCACGTGGAGCTGGCCTAGAGATTCGTGAGAACACTGAACATGACTCCCCTGCAGGTAGGTGGGCTTTTACAGCTGCAACCTTCTGGTAACTGTCAAGCCTGCTTTTGGTCCAACAGTAAGTCATATATTTCATGGGAAGGCCTGGAGTGCCTTTATTCTTTTATTCCCAGGAGGCTTACACTTTAATTATGCTCCAAACAGGTCGTGAAGCCCATTTGTACAAGTACTGCTGTGTCCCTTCCCAGATGTCACATCCAATCTGAGAGCACACAAATGTTTTGTAGTAATGAAGCAAGTTCATTTCAGTTCTGCCGAGAGCTATGTAGGTTAAAAACAGGCAGCTCTGCTACTTCTAGTAAATTAATTTATTTCTTAGGTGTACATATAAAGCAGATCAGCTTGATGTAAATAGTTATATCAATGTGTGGATATGCTTTAAAAATGTAATCGCTATATAAAAGCTTCTAATCGTATATGTGCACGTGGGAAGCTATATGTTATTACATGCACAGGTTATATTTATTGCTTTGCAACTGTTCTATTTTACTGTTCCTTCTCAGTATGCAAGTCTGTTGAAGTGCATATCATAGACAAATAATAATAAAAAAAAAAAAAACACTCAGTACCTAGCTTCAACACATGTACATTTCACTAGGTTTTATTCTTTTAAACTCTGCAAATACAGAAAATACCTGTTGATCTGCCAGAAATACAGTGTGCTCCTAACTTCTGTTTGAGTTGGCAGAACAGTGTCTTCGCTGCTACTACAGAGCTCTGTCTACCCCTGCACCTTTTTAAACTGAATTACAGCTTTTGAAAACACTTTACATAGTTAATTTGGGCCAAGCTGGCCCAAACAAACTATGTCCCTCACTAACACGTGACGTGAGGCCGCTGGATATGTGGTAATCTCTCTGTAGCTGAGGCTACATACAGCATACTGCACTGTGCTCCGGGTTCGAGCTTCCTGTCTCATACCTGGAATACAATAGAGTCTATCTGATCAATGCTCAGCCATTCAGAGAAAGCGTCCTATTCTAGCAATAAATACAACACTTCCTCTGATTGGCTGAGTCCGAGAGGAGGGCTGTTGATGTCACAACCTCTGACTCAGTCAATCAGAGGAAGCTTTGTATTCATTACCTGCTCTGAATGGCTAAGCACCGATCAGAAAGTCCAGGGGTTTTCAAACTATGGCCCTCCAATAGTTTAGGAACTAAAATTCCAATCATGCCTAGTCATGTCTGTGAATGTCAGAGTTTTACAATGCCTCATAGGATGTCTAGTTCCGCAACAGCTGGAGGGCCGTAGTTTGAGGATCCGTGAGATAGACTCTATTGTGTTCTGACTAAAAAACAAAACTTAAGTACAGCGCAAATGATAAATATTTATCATTATTTATCATTTGCGCTGCACTTAAATTTTGTTTTTTAGTTTGATTTATGGGCTTGGTGAAAACCTAAAGTGTTCAGCTTGCATTTATCTTATATTCATTTAGTTTGCGCTGATTGTTCCTATTTTTTAGTCTATTGTATTCTGGACATGAGACAGGAAAGTCTCGGCTCCAACCCGGAACACAGTGCAGTAAGAATCAATGTCATTTAAAACATACACATCTGGAAGATTCACCTGCGGTGAAAGTTTGGTGAAAGTAAGATTCATTGCTTTATAAAAAATACATCCAACAATTTTATTCAATAAAGAATACACTGAGCAAAGTGCGTATTCTTAAGTAGCATAGCAATAAATAAGAGCTCAATGTATACTGGGCTAACTTCATGAGAGAGAATTTCTAATTCATTTCTCAAACTTAGACCTTGTGCACACTGGATTAATGTGTCCGTTGTGCAATAAAGATGGTTTCCAGCAGGTGGGGGTGTCCAACACATTTCAAAGTATAAATACATTCTTCTGAAGTGGTATTCTCTGAAGAATTTATGTTAATACTTTGAAAGGCGTTGGACACCCCCACCTACTGGAAATCTTTATTGCACAATCGGTGGCGGAACAGCAAGTAGCTGGGGAATACCACAAAACCACTTCCCTACCGCTGTATTGTCATATGACGCCCGCAGGAACCCTTTGTCCCTCCAGGCGGGCGTCATATGATGTCCTGGTATTCCCTGCATTGTGGAGAGAGTGCGTGCGCCGCATCACTTGGGACCCGATGCGCATGCCCGGTGGCCGCAATGTGCACCCGCGATTGCCCGTTAACCGAGCAGGACCGTGGATCTGTGTGTTTACACCGATCGGTCTCCTCCCCATGTGAGTCCCCTCCCCCTACAGTTAGAATCACTCCCTAGAACACACAGTTAACCCTTTGATCACCTCCTAGTGTTAACCCCTTCCCTGCCAGTGATATTTATACAGTAATCAATGCCTTTTATAGCACTGATCGCTGTATAAATGTCACTGGTCCCAAAATAGTGTCAAAAGTGTCCGATACGTCCGCCGCAATATCGCAGTCACGATAAAAATCGCAGATCACCGCCATTACTGGTTTAAAAAAAAATGATAAAAATGCCATAATTCTATCCCCTATTTTGTAGACACTAACTTTTGCGCAACCCAATCAATATACGCTTTTTGCAATTTTTTTTTTTACCAAAAATATGTAGAAGATTTCATATCGACCTAAACTGAGGAAAAAATTGTTTTTTAAAAAAAAAAATTGGGATGTTTATTAAAGCAAAAAGTAATACTGTGTTTTTTTTCAAAATGGTCGCTCTTTTTTTGTTTATAGTGCAAAAAATAAAAACCGCAGAGGTGATCAAATACCGCCAAAAGAAAGCTCTATTTGTGGGGGAAAAAAATGATCAAAATTAATTTGGGTACAACGTCGCATGACTGCACAATTCTCATTCAAAGTGTGACAACACTGATAGCTGAAAATTGGCCTGGGCAGGAAGGGGGTGAAAATGCCCGGTATGGAAGTGGTTATCCGGTTCCCGACCGACGCACACCGATGTACGTCGGCAGAATGGCACGGCTGGACAAATGGGCGTACCTGTACGTCCATTTGAATTCCCCGCCGTGCCATTACATGCGCGTGCTGGCCGGGAGCTCCGTGAGTCGGGTCATGGGTCCCGCGGACTCGATCGCCGCGGGGATACCCGTGATCGCCTCACGGAGAGGACAAACGGGGAGATGCTGATGTAAACAGCATCTCCCCGTTATGCCTAGTGACAAGTTTCACTGATCACAGCTCCCCGTCATCGGGAGCGGTGATCAGAGTAATGACACTGCTAGCCCATCCCCCTACAGTTAGAAATCACTCCCCTAGGACACACTTAACCCCTCCCCGTCCCCTAGTGGTTAACCCCTTCACTGCCAGTGTCATTTACACAGTAATCAGTGCATTTTTAATCACACTGATCGCTGTATAAATGACAATGGTCCCAAAAATGTGTCAAAAATGTCCGACATGTCCGCCATAACGTCGCAGTCACAATAAACATCACTGATCGGCGCCATTACTAGTAAAAAAAAATTAATAAAAATGCCATAAAACTATCCCCTATTTACTAAACGCTATAACTTTTGCGCAAACCAATCAATAAACGCTTATTGCGATTTTTTTTTACCAAAAATATGTAGAAGAATACGATCGGCCTAAACTGAGGAAAAAAATGTTTTTTTATATATTTTTGGGGGATATTTATTATAGCAAAAAAAAATATTGCGTTTTTTTCAAAATTGTCGCTCTTATTTTGTTTATAGCACAAAAAATAAAAAAATAAAAATCGCAGAGGCGATCAAATACCACCAAAAGAAAGCTCTATTTGTGGGAAAAAAAGGACATCAATTTTGTTTGGGAGCCACATCGCACGACAGCGCAATTGTCAGTTAAAGCGGCGCAGTGCCGAATCGCAAAAACGCTCTGGTCAGGAAGGGGGTAAAATCTTCCGGGGCTGAAGCGGTTAAACATGTTCTGTTCTCGTACTATGAATATTACCATCTATTGCGATGGAATATTTTGTAAAGATGGTTTACTGTTTTTAATACTTACAATATCTTATTAAAATACTTTTTAATGAATAACTGAAAACATCTTTAAGAATTATGAATTCTGTTTAAATTGCCTTAAAATCCCAATCACGAGGTTTACAAACAATTGCATTTAGGAGGGATGACAATAACACACCTAGTCGCACGAGTCTCTATTTGCAATGTTAGGCACATTTAGTACTTGAGCGTTATTTGATTTCATTGGCCAAAATAAATTATTCTATTTACAAGTGCCAAGCGCTTTTTTCTGCCAAAATGCTGCTGCCAGGAGGAATGGAGTCTAGGGGAGATAGCAAAAATGTCCAGTGTGCATGAGGCATTAGAAGTTAGAACTTTACCCTTTGTACTCTTTAGTAAATAAAGTCAAAGGTCCCAGGAATCCTAAGAATGAGCCCTATTAAGTTTTCAGTGACAAAAAAAATGCACACATACAAAAGGTGTACTTAAAATGTGAGTGAAGATTGCTTTGCATACATTGAGCTAGGCAACCTCCAAAATTCTGTTGACTTCAAATACAGTACAAGTAGTCCAGCGCTTATTACATTTCTTAGCAATCATGTTTATTCCTTAAAGTGATGGCAAACAAAATTTACAAAAAAAAAAACCCCAAAAAACACACAGGTTTATACTTACCTGCTCTATGCAATGGGTCCCCCCGCCAGAGCAGCTGGCTTTTCCTCCCCAGTGAGTGCCCCCAAAGGAAGCCATTCATGTGTGTTCACTTCCGAAGCCTCACTGTCTGCATCTATTGACTTAAACCCACACGTCGATGCATGGATGTCAGTCGGCACCCGATCAGCGAGCAGAAAGACAGAACAGAGCTCTGTCCTGTCAGTGGGGACATGTTGGATTTTTTTTCCCTGCTAGGCAGGGAATAAAATCCAGCACAACCCTTAGTAAAAGAACCACATATTAAACACAAAACACTGGTTAGGCACACATTTAACCCTTTAAATGCCCTAGATGTTTTACCCCATCCCAGCCAGTCTCATTAGTACAGTGACAGTGCATATTTTTAGCACTGATCACTGTATTCGTGTCACCAGTTCCCACAAAGTGTCAGATTGTCCACCGCAATATCGCAGTCCCGCTACAAGTCGTTAATCGCCACCATTACTAGTTTAAAAAAAAATTCATTATATATCTATATATCTATATCTATATATAACTTATACACACACATACACCATAGTTTGTAGACACGATAACTTTTGCGCAAGCCAATCAATATGCGCTTATTGGGATTTTTGTTTACCAAAAATATGTAGCAGACTACATATTGGCCTACATTTATGAAGAAATTTGATTTTTTTAAAATTTTTTTATTGGATAGGTTTTATAGCAGAAAGCAAAAATATTCTTTTTTTTTCAAAATGATCAGTCTTTTTTGTTTAAAGCCAAGAGAAAGAAATTTGTGGGGAAACTGTAAAGCAGTGCATGACCGCACAATTGTCACTTAAAGTAACGCAGTGCTGTATAGCAATAAATGAGTTGGTCATGAAGGGGGTAAATCTTCCAAAAGTCAAGTAGTTAAGGTAAACAATGTCTATGGCTTTAGAACCACTTTAAGCACAGGCAGTACAAACGCGTAACAATTTGATCATTACCAAAGTGGACATCAATAAGTTTGAATAGGGATTGCCTTGGCGGATACAGTTTGTAATGCTTATGTAATGTTTAGTTTTGGAATATTCACAGATCGGTCAATCGTTCTCTATCCATCCAGCTATACCACACTGATTATTACATTAACATTTCTTAGCATTACTGTGTAAGCCTCATTACACTGCACAGCTAAGCCAAGAATTATTTGGCTAGGTTTTGCTTTTTAAAGGACCACACAGATATACACGAATCTCTTTATGAAAAGAACTGTGCCACGTGTCTGAGGGAGACTGCAGTTAATTCTAAGTAACAGCATTTCCAAGATGAAATGTCAGATCAGTTAAGTGTTTGCCTAACAAAGTTAGACAGATTTCTGGAGCAGAAGAAGCCTGAGCACAAGCAACATTTACAAATCGCTTAATCCTAAACCCTGTGCCTCCGCTAACTATCCAGGAGTTTTTCTTCTTCTCTGACACACCATTAATATATGACAGACAGTTTTTTTTTAGGGCCATGGCTACGCAACTACATGGGTCAGTTTCTTAAGTATGCGAATATTTATGACGCGCTAATAAAATGCACATATGTGTAAAAGTACAGCAAATAACCATTACAGTGTATAATATGGAAAACAAGCATGTTCCTGTGACATTTAGGGATATTGGATTACAGAGGAGTTCTTAGGCCATATAAATGTATAGGTCTGCAGGCCCAGTTCTTCAGCCCAGACACAGAACCTTAACACTTGAAACTCGTATAAACATCTTAAAGAGGCTTTCCACAGCATCTCTTTTTCTGCTGTTTACATGTCTCAGCATTCTGAAATCTGAACAGAAACAGCAGGATTCAAAATGAATTAAAGCTGCAAACAGCACTGATCCTCTGTGGTAGTACATGGAGGGTTTGAATCATCAGGGAAAAAGAAAAGAACACATCATACTTTCTGGAAATCTTGTTTAAGGTAGTCATACACAAGGGGCTTCTGACTCTCAAAAGGATCATTTTTTTCACCCCTACAGGCTATTCACAATTCAAAGAATATCTGCTGAGCTCCCCCTGGGTAGAAAACCCGTACATCATCTGCTCTACATCAGTGTTTCTCAATTCCAGACCTTAAGTACCATCAGAAGATTAAATCAGGAGGATTTCCTTCTTACAATAAATGATTTAATCTGTGCTGCTAGATAAGTGAATACCACAGTTACGTATACTGTGGGAAATTTAAAGCGGAGTTCCACCCAAAAGTGGAACTTCCGCTCGTATTACTCCTTCTCCCCTCCGGTGTCACATTTGGCACCTTTAGGGGGAAGGGGGGACGGGATGCCTGTCTTTCACAGATATCCTGTCCCCACTTCCGGGAGCCTCAGCCGCGGGTATTTAAGTCATCGCTGGGGCTCCCTCCTCGGCCACTGGGCCAGTAGGAGAAAGGAGCGGAGCCTCACACATGCGCAGTACGGTTTCCTGGCGTGAAGCCATAAGGCTACACTGCCGGGTTCCCTTATTTGCAATGGAGGCGGCATGCACCCGACAGCTGATGGAAACATCAGCTGGGATGCCAACATCGCTGGACTCCAGGACAGGTAAGGGTCCCATTATTAAAAGTCAGCAGATGCAGAATGTGCAGCTGCTGGTTTTTAATTTTTGCAGCGGTGGGCTTTAAACAGCGGTCTATACAGGCCAATTCAGACAACAGTGCATTGCAATAATGCAAGCCCTTTGTTGTGCAATTCTGTGCACTATAGCAACCACATTAAGACTATTCATTTTGAATGGGCCTCGAAGCAGAATTTTTTTTTTTTTTGCAGCAAAATGCATTGCAAAACACATAAAAAGGGGCAGCAGGAGACAATTCCCCCATATATCTCGAAATATTGGAATAAATGGACTATCTCGGTACGCAGCTGATTACAAATAAAGGTAAAAGGTAACTTTTATTGATACAAAATATATAAAAGACAAGTATCCCGATACAGAACTGTTTCTATAACAAACATAATACACGTAACAGTAATACAGCAAAGTTGTTTCTGTTGCAGACCTTAGCTAGTGTTATTCCTTCAAAGAAGCAGAGATATCTGCAAAACATGTAGAGAATTTACTGGTCACTTAGGATAGTAAACCCCTCCATTTTCAATCTTGGAGGATACCAAGCACCAGTGTAATGTGTGTTTATATACTCCACAACATTTGAGGCCGGTGTTTTTAAATCTGTATCTGGATACTTGTCTTTTATATATTTTGTATCAATAAAAATTTACCTTTTACCTTTATTTGTATTTATTTCAATTGGGTACCGAGATAGTCCATTTATTCCAATATAAGGAGACCTATAGGAAATAGTCTCCTGCTACCCCCATTATTGTCACTGTTATGATGGTACCCCTGCACTTCTCAACTTAAAACCCTGAATTAGAGCCCTTCCCCGCATTGCAAAGCACATTAAATTAAGTAGCACAAGTGTTGTTTGTATGTACATTGGGCTGCCATTTCAAATAAATCGCAAACGCACATACACGTTGCATTGCAGTACAACGTGCAGTTCAGCATGCATTACCGCAAAGCACTAGGTATGAAGACCCCCAAGGGATTACTTGACCTGGGGTTAAGGGAGGCTGGCCATACACAACTAGAATTTCATCTGATTCCACCAAGCTTGACAAAGTCAGCTGAAGAGTGACTGCGGACAATACACTGCAGTCACTGTTCGGGTATTCTAAACAGCCACAGGTGTTGGCAACAGGAGATTAATGCGTGGGTGAATCTATGGATTTCTTGATGTGTAGGGGAGCTCAGCTGAAATATTTAAGACCAGTCAACTGCACTTCATTGCGCTCTAAACTTACATGTAGCCATCTTTTTCCTCCATACACTCTTACCATCTCTCTGCTTGGGATATACCTTAGTTATGGGAATGCAGCAAAGTATATAATTTACCAGTAAGCATTCGGGTCAACAGTTACTTACTATTTACTGAGAATCCATCATGGGCAACATAAAACGGTTGGGGACTGTTCACCATCTACATCAATTTTCGAGTTTCTGTATTAACAGCAATAAACTTCTTGCAGATTACCGTTTTATTTAACTGTAAATTATGTCTGGGTCTGATCTTTTATCAATCACAACTTCGGGGCAGTTTATAAAAAGGCATCAATATTAAGTGTTCATTGAAGTACAACTTTAGTCAGAAAATTTGGTCCTGCTAGATAACTTCAAGCTGGCCTCTTTTGCAGGTATAGTTATGTTAAACATCAAAAATAAGTGCTTATATTGTTGAAAATCCAGTAATGCACCGTCTTAACCTGCTCTGCACATGCTCAATTTTTTTTTTTTTTTTTTAGAGCACTGCCTAATTTGTAGAGGCTGATCTGCCGACAGCCTAAAGATTTAATGCTGTCCAGTTGCTCTGGGCTTCAGCAAAATGGCAGCCTCCAGCAAGAAAGAAGAGTAACAATGTTGGAGGCAATTTACAGTGCACACTAATTTTGGTAGTACATAAATGTAGAATGCATGTTCCTTGCTAAAAAAACATTTTTTTCAAGCTGTTATGGGTCATTTCGGCTTTAAGTGTACCCTGATGTCGGGGGGTGTGTGTGTGTGTGTGTGTGTGTGTGTGTGTGTGTGTGTGTGTGTGTGTGTGTGTGTGTGTGTGTCAGATACAAAGTATGTGGGCAAAAGGATCAAAATGCACAAGCACAATGTGAATTGCTCCTTTTGAATTTCCCTGCTCCTTGCTGAAACAGGTAGGGGGCGACAGCATCTTATGCCGTGTACACACAAGCGGAATATCCGACAGAGAAAGTCCGATCGTGTGTATGCCCCATCTGACTTTTTATGGCGAAAATTCTGGCGGACCTAGAAAGAGAACATGTTCTAAATTTTTCAGACGGAACCAATTCCTATCGGGTAAACCGCTCATCTGTATGCTCTTCCGACGTACCAAAAACGGCGCATGCTCTGAAGCAAGTACGAGACGGAAGCTATTGGCTACTGGCTATTGAACTTCCGTTTTCTAGTCCCATCCTACGTGTTGTACGTCACCGCGTTCTGGACGGTCAGAATTTGGTGTGACCATGTGTATGCAAGACAGCTTGAGCGGAATTCCAACGGAACTCAGTCGGAAAAACCTTCAGGAGTTTATTCCAACGGGAAAAACGGTCGTGTGTATAGGGCATTACAGTGCTTTATACTGCGTTTCTGTCCCACCTTGAACCATACATACAAAAAACACACACAGGACCACGATAAGGGGTGCTGGATGTGAATCTTCAATCAGCTACTATTTGTAAAAGGCATTAAATTATTTATCTAGAATTTTTGTATAAAGACTGTCATGGACATGCCATGGTCCATTTGTCCAAGTGATCTCTGGGACAAAAACAGACAGAAATATCCAACATTCTGAGTCACCGCAAGAACAGAAATGGAGAAGACAGTTTCTTGTGGGTACAGATAGGATTTTACACACTTTGGAGAGATGTTCACTCACTTCCTGTTGTGTCTTGAGCCTGGGTTCACACTATATCGATGCGAGAACCAGTGCAATTCCAGCACCGGTTCCCATATCGCAGCTCTCACACAGGCAGTTAACACTGCCCCCTGCGAAAAACTGCGGCAGTCAATACAATGTTAATGACACCGCCAGATCGGTTCACAGATCACAGTGTGAACTGTGGATTTGGACAGGAGACAGATTGCATGGGTGTGAACACCCATGTGATCCAATTCCAGTGCAGGAAAAAAGTCCCTGCACCTTTTTTATGCGTATCCAATGCAAGTTCAGCCATACAACTGTATGGCTGAACTCGCATTGCACAGACATCGCAGGTCTGTGTTCGCTATAGTGTGTACCCAGGCTGAGACAGGAAAATCTCTACAAAAGAACAGACCACAAAGATTTTACAATGACAAGTGTTTTACCCAATCCCAACTATATCCAAAAAACAAAAAAAAAAAAAAATTGTGGCTTGGCTTTAGATAAATTTTAATCCAAACACTTGCATTTAGGCTTACGAAAAGAGGTGGAGGGACATCAGCCAATCAGAGGTAAAGCAACAGCAATGGGGTACGGTCTTGTTTGCCCATTCACTTGCAATTTCCCCAGCTGAGCCTTTGCTCTTTCTTCTATAGGTATCTTAAAATGAACCTATATATTTTTTTTCCATGCAAAGTAACAGGTTCACTTAACTACAGCCTTCCCCTGTTATATTTACTTACTTTTTTGGGTAAGGCTGGCCACAATTTTCCTTTAGATTTACCAAAACCATATAATAGGTGGTCATACCTAAACAATTGCAATTTGTAAGCAATTAGGCAGGCCCTTGCACTACATAGTTGAAGCTAAATCTAAAGGAAATTGAAGAAAATTTTATAATGTAGGGCCAGCTTTGAGCATAGTACACAAAACTATTTTTTTTTGTTTAACTCAGCAGGCTGAATGAAAAAAAAAACCTGACAGCTCAGGTCGGACTCGCTGTGCTAACTATTCGATGTTGGTGCAACAATCTCCCCTGCTGTTGTATTGTGTTCTGACAGGGAGACATCCCCCCGCCAGAACACTCCGATCATTGCTCTCAGCCATGGGCTGATCAGGAGACAATTGGCAGACCTTTTCGATCATGGACCGGCTGCAATACACAGGCCAAAAAAGTTGTCCGGTTTCTACTGAACCAGCCGGTGCAGCCTGACATTCGGCCTGAGTGTACTAGGCTTCAGCCTAGCCAACTGCCATAATTACTCTCGAGACAGCAGGCGCCACCCAGCACTCCAACCTCCATCCCTCAAATGCACAAACTACACATTTGTTAAATGCAATATTTTATTACATTGGAAAAAAAAAAAAAGGCTAGCTACTGTCTGAACAGTTTTACTGTCAGGCTATTCTTCTACCTGTATTTTTTCCCTGCTAGATCATGAGGACTTTTTCAGAAGATTGGAAGTTTCTGTAACTACTACACCCAATGTCTGACACGTTCTTAAATTCAATCAGGAAACTGCGATGCTACGTGGTGTATTTTTGACACTTGAGTGCAATTACTGAATTTAAATAAAAATACAAGGATTTTAAACATACTTCACCATGGAAGTGTATTTTTCCAATGGCAACACTTCCAAGCGGATGTGCTCCATTTGGTGCTTGCCAGGAAGCCATTAGACACTTAACCATTTTTCACCATTCAGCTAAGCACGGGTGAAAGCACATTCAGTTAACAGATGAACTGTGGCTATCTGTATGCACCTTTTTGGACTTATGTAATATTTGCATGTTCACATTCAACCATGGTATAATGTTTGGATTAGATGCATTGTTCACATATAAACCATTATGGACTTTTATATATTTATTTTATGCTTAAAAAAAAAAAAAAAAATGGTTTCAGAATTTAGTGCTGTTTTTATCACTTTCCTACACTGCCCAACATTTAAACGATACCTCTGGATCATTTCCTCTGAAGATTAGCATTAGCAAATATGTAGACTCGGCCGACTCACTGACATTAAAACTCTTTATTATGGCAGGCAAAGAATGTCACAAAGGAAGAGACACACAATGCTAGCCAATAAACTCACACCACACCTACAATTAGTTATTCATATGCAAACAATTCACTAACAGCAAAGTCCATGAAGGGACAGAAAGGGATTATATAACACAAGACGCAGTTCTGCATCACCACATAAAATGAGAGTTTATTACACGTAAACTGGGCCTCTGAATCAAAGCTATCCATGCGGAAAAGCCTAATACGGGAAATGCCAGTCACTGAAAATTTATGAAGCAGTGAGGAAAGGGGAACACAATACAGAGCCCAGGATCTGTATGATGCAAATGGGCATTAAACCTAGGATGTAGGGGGAAAAAGGGAGCAGTGTTGCTTCCGGAAATATTCCAAGGAAAACAGCAAAAAAGAAAAGCCCTGCGGTGGAAGGAAAATAACTGAATCTGAAACGAGTCTAATTTTCATGCAAAACTTCTAAGCCATTTTCTGTCACTCTTTAGAAGTGAATGCAGACAAAATAGTGGAACAAGAGAGGGAAGAGAAGAGGGAAATTCTGGGATTAGAAAGAAGGAAAAATTCCAACCGTGGTAGGCAAAGGGAAAATATTTTCAATGTTCAGCTGCTTCGTTCCTGCTGACATGCCAAGGAGAGAATGCAGCATGTTTGATGTAGCGCTGCTAGGTTACACTGAGCTGTGCAGAGCAAACAGTGCAAAACAATTTGGAGAACACAACTTTACCATTATACATCAAACTGCAGAATCCCGACTACTTAGAAAAGAAACAGCAACTTAGGAAAATAAAATTCATCTGAGCAGCTCATGCTAACACACGACACAAAGCTACTGCTCTAAAGCCAAAAGTACAAGATGCCTTGTTTATGAAGCAACAGTAGGGCCCTACTGTAGCCAAATCTTTGATATATATATATATATATATATATATATATATATATACATATACATACACACACACACATATATACATACACATATATATTTTATTATACAGGATTTATAAAGCGCCAACAGTTTGCGCAGCGCTTTACAACATGAGGGCAGACAGTACACTTACAATACAAATCAATACAGGAGGGATCAGAGGGCCCTGCTCGTTACAGCTTACACACATTTTATATTTATATATATATATATATATATATATATATATATATATATATATATATATATATATATATACATACACACATATACACACACATATACATACATATATATATATATATATATATATATATATATATATATACACACAAACTGTAGATTACACACTTCTAAAGCAATGTACTGTACAAATGGGCATTACACTTCACTTGCTTTTGGACTCTTGAGGCAAGCAGCATGTCAAGTGAATGAGAAAATGAATGAAAAAAAAAAAAAACTAGGATGACGGCCTCATCAGAAAATTAAAAGTAACACAGATATTTTGAGGGTGTAATATCTATCATAAATATTGCTAGGACAACAGGCTGCATATACCACTCTTACTAGGGTTGCACCAATACAGGTATCGGTGCCGATACTAAGCATTTGCACGAGTACTCACTCGTACTTGTGAAAATGCTCCGATACCTGAAATCTATGCCTTTGTGGTGCGATTTGAGCCCATACAAATTGTATGGACTCAAACCGCACTGCAAGGAATCGCATGTGATGTGAACAGGAATGCTGTGCGATTACCATCCAAAACCACATGTGGTTTCCCCCACTGCTCCTGTGTGAACCCAGGCTTGTCATAAGGACTTCAGCCTGGATTCACACAGGAGCAGTGCTGTTAACCGCATGCGTTTCGGACAGGAATCTCACCGGATTCCTGTTCAAATCTTCAGTTTTATTCAAATTAGTTGATGCAAAGAATGAATACACCCCACAACAAAAAACTACTACATCTAGCATTTTGTATAACCTCAATTATTTGCAAGGACAGCACCAAGTTTTCTAGGCATAGAATGAACAAGTTAGCGACAAATTGCAACATCTATCTTTTTCCATTCTTCAAGAACAACCTCTTTAAGGCTACTTTCACACTGAGGCGTTTTTCAGGCTCTAAAGGTCTAAAAATAGCGCCTGTAAAATGCATCTCCAGTGTGAAAACCTGCTTTCACACTAGAGCGGTGCGCTTGCAGGATGGGAAAGAGTCATGCGAGCAGCATCTTTGGGGTGTTGCGGGAGCGATGAATACACCGCTCCTAAAATGCCCGCCATTAAAATCAATGGCCAGCGCTGCCAAAACGCATTGGCAGCAGCGCATTGCGGGTGACTTTAACCACTTTTTCTGACGTTAGCGGGTGGTCAAAAGTGCCCCGCTAGCGGCCGAAAAGTGCCGCTAAAAGTAGCAACGTTTTGCTGCCGCCGCCCCCCCCCCCCCCCCCGCCTCAGTGTGAAAGTGCCCTTAGAACCTGGATGCTGGATGGAGAGCGATGCTCAACGTCTCTTCAGAATTCCCCATACTGTAGGCGCTTGATTGGGTTCAGATCAGGAGACATACTTGGCCACTGAATTACTTTCACCTTGTTCTTCTTCAGAAATGCAACAGTGGCCTTACATGTGTGTTTTGGATCATTGTCATGTTGGAAAAGTGCACGACGACCAAGAGCATGGAGTGATAGTAGCATCATCTCTTTCAATATAGCGCAGTACATCTGTGAATTCATGATACCATCAATGAAATGCAGCTCCCCGACACTAGCAGCACTTATGCAGCCCCACAGAAGGACATTGCCACCACCATGTTTCACTGTAGGCACCATGCATTTTTCTTTGTACTCCTCACCTTTGCAACACCATACAGTTTTGAAGCCATCAGTTCCAAAACATTTATCTTGGTCTCATCACTCCAGAGTACAGAGTCCCAGTAGTCTTTTTCAGCATGGGGTTCTGGCAAAATCTAGGCTGCCTTTTTTGTGTAAGGGCTTTAGGATAGGCTTCCTTCATGGATGACACCCATGCATGCCATTTCTCTGCAGTGTACGCCATCTTGTGTCATGGGAAATAATCACCCCAGTTTGGCTCTCTTCTTCTCTAGCTAACTGCAGTGAACTTGCATGGCGGCTCTCTTCAACCCTTCTCATAAGACGCTCAGGTCGAGGTGTTGACTTCAGTGGACGGCCTGGGCGTCTGAGATGGTTGCAGTTCCATCTTTGTTAAATGTTTGTATTACTTTTGCTCCAGTATTGTGACTGATAAGTAAAGCTTTGCTGATCTTCTTGTAGCCTTCACCTTTGTGTACAGAAATTATTTTCTCAGGCCTTGTGACATTTCTCTTCCCTAAATTGAGTGGACTGCTATCAATAGATCCTTTACATTGCTATAAACATTGGTGTCCTGTTTCTGTATCTAGTACATGGTAGTCGTCATTGACTGGAGTGGAGCGCATGTAGCTTTATACTTTCACTATTGTGCTTCTTCTCCAATCCCAGAGTTCTCTCTGCAGCGTAAAAAGCAGTATTACACCCAAAAGCAACCATTTATATCGCAGCTTACCAATTCTCAGATGTGGTGGCTGCATTTGCTTTCTTTTATTGTCACCTGGTGAGCCAGCCAGTAAGTCTGTTTTTCAACAGTCTAAGCTGTCCTGCAGATGTTGAAGTTAGAGGGTTGAGACAAACTATACCACTAGCAGTGGTGCTTACAACAAGGTCAGCTTTTGTTCATTTCTGTACAACCTTTATCCTAAAAAGAACAAAGCTGTTACTGTAACTGCTTATAAAGTGTTATCTGTAGTTTAGGTTCAATGTGTTAGTGTAGCCAAATCTGCTACTACATCTAACACTACCTTGCCCCTAGACTGACAGACAATACTGCTCTTTAACCACTTGCCGACCACCTTCCGCATATGTACTGCGGCAAGGCGGCCCGGCTGCGCAAACCAACGTACCTGTTCGTCGGTCTGTGCATACGATACAGTCAGTCTTTCTATTTATAGCGCAAAAACGAAAAACTCTATTTGTGGGAAAATAAAAGGACATCGATTCTGTTTAGGTACAATATCGCACGTCTGTTAAAGCGACGCAGTGCCATATCGCAAAAAAATGGCCCGTCATTAAGGGGATAAATCCTTCCGGGGCTGAAGTGGTTAAAAACAAAACCAAAGCACCCACCAGATTTAACGATTGGTAAGCTGCAATGTATAGGATTTTTGGGTTTGGGTTCTATACTGCTTCAATTAGAGATAATTCCATAGTATAGCACAGAGTGACCTGAATTTCTCATGAAAGGCACATAAGCAAGCACAATGTAAATTAAACACTGCTGTGTCCAGCGATAAGCAGATAGTTGAACATGCTCTCCACTGTAAACAAGCCTATATTTAATATAACCTCATACAGTCAGATTTCAGTATACTTCCTGCATAATCCTCCAAGGTAGCCTAAGGACTCTTGTCTCATGACTCCACTGTGCAACCTTCCACTCACACATGCTCCAGTGGGCCCGAAGATGGAGTAGCAGTGAATTTGGCAATCCAAATCTTGGCAGGATTAGAATTAGAGCCATTCAAAACATGAGGATACCAGAAACTACAGTTATAGCTCTCCGAAAAGCCAGAATGCCAATGCAAGGGTGGAAATTATATAAAAAAGAGGAAAAGTGTAAAGTGGGCGTTAAACAGTCAACTCCAGACATATGTATTACAACACAGATATATATATAAAAATTAGAGATTTTATTATAAAACCACAACAGGTGTACAAAAGAAAATATATATCAAACATATACATAAAAAGGGGAGAGCTAAATAACCAAAACACAATACAGTGATACACATACAGTATATATTGCATAAGAGCAAATGATGGCCGACATGTTTTGCGGTTGTAGTCTATAGCCGCTTCATCAAGGTTTGGTTACTGTATAGTTTATTCAACATCTAATGGCCATCTGAGGCATCCAGGCTAAGGGGAGACCAAAACGCACAATACATGCCATGCTTGGAGTCCGCAGCTTCATGCTGGGGGGTTTGGGATCCTCTGGAAACCCAGACCTTTAACATGCCTGACTGAATCCTTGCTGGAGGGAACAGCGCCTATGTGGTTGGCAGGTCACTCAGGTGATAGCCTATAGAGCACCTGTTTTTGCTCTTATCAGCAGGACTCACCTCTGTTTGGAGGTTGTTGGATCCTGGTGAGCACTGTGTGGCATTATAATTTCATCATTTCTGACAACGCAGTATTGGACTACTACTGTCTGTCAAGGGATGACCCCAATAGCCTTATTACCTGGAGGTATTGTCCATTAAGTTCAGACTCTGAGCATGGTATGTATTGTGCGTTTTGGTCTCCCCTTAGTCTGGACGCCTCAGATGGCCATTAGATGTCGACTAAAATTATACAGTAACCAAGCCTTGATGAAGTGGCTATAGATTACAACCGCGAAACATGTCGGCAATCATTTGCTCTTATGCAATATATACTGTATGTGTATCACTGTCTTGTATTTTTGGGGATTAGCTCTCTTCCGTTGTTATGTATGTTTGCTATATATTTTCTTTTGTACACCTGTTGTGGTTTATAATAAAATTTCTCATTTTTATAGATCTGTGTTGTAATACATATGTCTGGAGCTGATCTTCAATGCCCACTTTACATTTTTCCTCTTTTTTACTCTATAAAAGGGTTGGCACTCCAGGACATATATCTTTTTGATCTGATATGGGTGGGTCTTGATGACCCCAAACTACTTTACTTACTACATACATGGAATTAAATTATCCTCAGCAAGAATTCCATTGTCCAGTGGGTCTGTTTCAATGCAAAATTCCCATGTATGGCTTCAGTTGTCCTTTTTAACCATTGCATCAAAATGATTATATACAAAGTAATGTACAAAATATACAGTTAGGTCCATACAGAGCTTTTTATGGGCTTCATAACAAAGGGGGTGAATACATACGCACATGCCAATTATCAGTTTTTTATTTCTGAAAAATAGTTTTATGTATATATTTTTCTAATTTTACTTCACCAACTTAGACTATTGTGTTCTGATCAATCACATATAGTTCAGATTAAAAAAACATTGAACTAAAGGCTGTAATGTAACAAAATAGGTAAAATGCCAAGGGGGTGAATATTTTTGCAAGGCATTGTATATAATTGGACACAGGCACCATATTCATACTTTTGGCTCTGTATGTCAGCAGAATAAAATTAAGTACAGGCTTTCAGCTTTAATTCAAGGGGTTGAACATAAATATCAAGTACAATTTTTAGGAGCTGCAACCATTTTTATACACTGTCCCCCCATTTTCAGGGGCTCAAATGTAATTGGACAAGTGAATATACATCATAAATAAAATGTTAATTTTTAATATTTTGTTGAGAATCATTTTTTGTGCGTGTTTCTGCCTTTAGTTTTGCCTTCAGCAAGTGAAATGCATGCACAATTGGGTTGAGATCAGGTGACTGACTTGGCCATTGCAGAATATTCCACTTTTCCTTCAAAAGCTCCTGGGTTGCTTTTGCAGTGTTTTGGATCATTTGTCCATCTGTACTGTGAAGCTCCGTCCAATCAACTTTGCTGCATTTGGCTGAATCTGGGCTGACAGTACATCTCTAACCACTTCAGCCCCGGAAGGATTTACCCCTTTCCTGACCAAGCCCTTTTTTGCCGATATGTTGTACCCAAACAAAAATGAGGTCCTTTTCACCACAAATAGAGCTTTCTTTTGGTGGTATTTGATCACCTCTGTGGTTTTTATTTTTTGTGCTATAAACAAAAAAAAAAAAGCGAAATTTTGAAAAAAAAAGCAATATTTTTTTTACTTTTTGCTATAATAAATATCCCCAAAAAATATATGAAAAAAAAAAAAAAAAAAAATTTCTTCCTCAGTTTAGGCCTATATGTATTCTACATATTTTTTGAAAAAAAAAAAAACTGCAATAAGTGTATATTGATTGGTTTGCGCAAAGGTTATCGCGTCTACAAAAATAGGGGATAGATTTATGGCATTTTTATTAATTTTTTTATTAGTAATGGTGGTGATCTTTTTTTTATCATGACAGACATTACGGTGGACAGATCGGACACTTTTGACACCACTGACATTTATACAGTCATCCGTGCTATAATGAATGCACCGATTACTGTGTAAATGTCACTGGCAGGGAAGGGGTTAAACACTAGGGGGCGATTAAGGGGTTAAGTGTGTTCCCTCAGTGTGTTCTAACTGTTGGGGTGATAGGCTCACTAGAACATGACAGAGATCACTGTTCCAGATAACTGGGAGCAGTAGATCCCGGTCATGTTGCTAGGCGGAACAGGGAAATGCCTTGTTTACATAGGCATCTCCCCTCTCTACCACCGGTGGACATAGAGTCTGCGGGACCTACGAGCACGCTCCCTCTACTGGCGTGCAGGCGCCCGCTAGCCTCCGATGATGGAGTGACGTACAGGTACATCGTTTTGCACACCCGTGCCATTCTGCCGATGTATATCGTGTGAGCCGGTCGGCAAGTGGCTAAACACTGCGTAATTCATCCGGCTGCTTCTGTAACATCATCAATAAACACCAATGACCCAGTGGCACTGGAAGCCATGCATGCCCATGCCATCACACTGCCTCCATCATGTTTTACAGATGACATTGTGTGCTTTGGCTCATGAGCTGTTCCAAGCCTTCTCTACACTTTTTCTTCCCGTCATTCTGGAATAGATTAATCTTAGTTTCATCCGTCCAAAGAATACTTTTCCAGAACTGGTCTGGCTTTTTTATGCGTTTTTTGCAACGTCTAATCTGGCTTTTCTATTCTTGAGGCTTATGGTTTGCACCTCGTGGTGAGGTCTTCTCTTGATTGTAGACTTTGACAATGATACGCCCACCTCCTGGAGAGTGTCCTTCACTTGTCTGGATGTTGTAAATGGGGTTTTCTTTACCATAGAGTGGATATTGCGATTATCCACCACTGTTGTCTTCTGTGGACGTCCGGGCCTTTTTATGTTGCAGAGCTCACCAGTGCGTTCTTCTTTCCTCAGAATGTGCCAAACTGTTGATTTGGCCACCCCTAATGTTGCTACTCTGATGGATTTGATTCATTTTTGAAGCCTTACAATGGCCTGTTTTACTTGCATGTACAGCTCCTTTGAACGCATGATGTAGGTTCACAGCAATAGATTCTAAATGCAAATACCACACTTAGAATCAACTCCGGACCCTTTATCTGCTTAATTGATGAAGAAATAACAAATGAGTAGACCACACCTGGCCATGAAAAAGCTTTTGATTCAATTGTCCAATTACTTTTGGTCCCTTGAAAAAGGGGAGATGGCTCTTAAGAGCGATAATTCCAAATACCCTGTCTTCGATTTGGATGTACATACCCTCAAATTAAACCTGAGTGTGCACTTTCAGCACATATCTATTATAGAACTATAGCTTGCATAAGTTTTGGTAAATACCTGAAGAAAAATAAAATTGTGCCTGTGTCCAAATATATATGTATCTAACTGTACATTTGATATTGATCATGGATAGAAAGTTTTGTACAGTACATGACAATTCAAAAATAATTGTTGTTATAACTACTTAAAATATTTGAGCTGTATCTAAAACTGCTAGTGCATTGAACACTTCTGTCCCCCCAGATTAACAATGCTGCTGTTCAATTGTGTCTGTTGCTCCTCCATCCAGTGTGTAGGCACCCTAGTACAGGAGGTGTGTGACTAACCAGATCACTAGATGCATACAGAGGGGAAAAAGCCTAAAAAAGAAAAACTAATGCAACCATCCCACCTAATGATTGGCAAGCTGCAATATGTTACATTTTTGGTTTGGGGTTGAATACTGCTTATTTGCCCCAAAGCACCAACCCCCCCATGTTGAAGGCATGCGGCCTGGTACGGTTCAGGAGGGGGGGGGGGGCGCTCGCTCGTCCCCACCCCCTTTCCTGACTGACCGGGCTGCGTGCTCGGATAAGGGTCTGATATGGATTTTGGGGGGACCCCCACTCCGTTTTTTCGGCGTAGGGGGTGCCCCTTGGAATCCATACCAGACCAAAGGGCCTGGTATGCTCTTGGAGGGGAACCCATGCCGTTTTTTTATTTAAAATTTGCCGTGGAGTTCCCCCTCAAGATTCATACCAAACACAGTGCCTGGTATTGGCGGGGATCCAAGTCGAATCCCTGTTCAATATGAGTCGGTACCCTGTCGGGTTGCTATGGAAATGGCAAACCGCAGCTAAACGCAACCGCAGCTAATCGCACTGTACAAATGCAGCTGATCACAGTGCCTGGTGTCTTAAGTTTCACAGAAAAAAAAACATGCTTTTAACTGCGGCCGAATAGCCGTCCGTGTGAAAGGCGCCTAAAGGGAGTGTGTGCCGGGATTACCCTTTGCAGGGAGGCTGTTTCCTCTGTGCCTAGGTACATACATGTTGCAACTGCATGGTATTTGAGAAACTAAGCCAGGGGTATGGAGCAAGGCCTCAGGTGGTCACAGAAACTCAGACAGCTGGTAAATCGGTAAGGACTGGGTGGTTGGAAGTGACTGGAGTAACTGTAGACAAGCAGCAGGAATTTTCAGAGATCATTGTTCCAAGTGACAGCAGCAGGTAGATGCTTCCTCAAAACTGAATGGCAGTAAAAAGCGCAGTATGCGCTTGTGACATTCCACCAAGCAGGTGATGTCAGCTCAAAGTACCTCAGCGAGTGATAAACCCTTCTAGAGGGACCAACGGAAACTGGGAAGCTTAAAGACTCCTAGCTATCGGAACAATAAGGTAGCTCCCTGTGCTCAGCCCACACAGCCAACTTTCAGAGTGAGTCTTATAACTTATCATGGTCTGAAAGTTCTGCACACAAAACTTAGTGTCTGAAATTCACATTCAGGCTAGCCTCGCGACATCCAATAAGGTTCAGTCATTCCAAAGACCAGACTGAGGATAGGCCATGATGGAGCTACAGTTGTACAGACCAGCTTTAGCAGGGATATAAAAAAAGAATCTTGATTGAGCAGAAAAATGGAGAAAAAAACGCTAGCAAAAAGAAAAAAGACTTTTCCCAGCAGAGCGGAAGAAAAGATGCTCATCCTAGCAAAAAACTGAGGCACGTTATTGGTAGGAGAGGTTAATCTGGGCTGGCCTACATTTTTCTTTTTTGTTTGCCACGGTCTAATCCTCCTGAAAGCACCAGTACAACCCAAGGGTGAATGACTGACTTTGTCCCTCCATGGACGAGAAAGAAATTATTATTCAGTCCTGCAAATGATAAACAAAAATATGCACAAAACCACATTACACTCCCTTTGGAAGAGGCACACATAGGAAGGTTTTCTAGTAATGGCAATAGCAGGCATGTTCTGGGGTCTGTACCCTTGTACAAAGATACCAGGGCATTGGTTTACCGTAAAGCTGAAAGGTTGGCAAAAGCTCTGAAATCTGACATTTCAGTAAATTGCAAAGACTGAAAAGCAAATATAGGTCTAAAACAATGTTTGATCTTCAGTAAATTACTTTACTATGCGCTGGTATAATCTCTTAAAGTATTTGTAAACCTCAACAGGGCAGCCATCAGAAATTTTGGGGCCCCTTACAAAGCTTTAGGCCTGGGCCCCGGGGCCCGACCTCCAACATTCCGTGTGTTGTAGAGACTGGAGGGATGGATGGTGCTCGGTCTGGGTGGGGATGCGTGCGTTGTGGAGACTGGAGGGATGTATGGTGCTCGGTCTGGGTGGGGATGCGTGCGTTGTGGAGACTGGAGGGATGGATGGTGCTCAGTCTGGGTGGGGATGCGTGTGTTGGAGACTGGAGGGATGGATGGTGCTCGGCGTGGGTGGGGATGCGTGCATTGTGGAGACTGGAGGGATGGATAGTGCTCGGTCTGGGTGGGGGTGCGTGCGTTGTGGAGACTGGAGGGATGGATGGTGCTCAGTCTGGGTGGGGATGCGTGCATTGTGGAGACTGAAGGGATGGATGGTGCTCGGTCTGGGTGGGGATGCGTGCGTTGTGGAGACTGGAGGGATGGATGGTGCTCAGTCTGGGTGGGGATGCGTGCGTTGTGGAGACTGGAGGGATGGATGGTGCTCAGTCTGGGTGGGGATGCGTGCGTTGTGGAGACTGGAGGGATGGATGGTGCTCGGTCTGGGTGGGGATGCGTGCGTTGTTGAGACTGGAGGGATGGATGGTGCTCAGTGTGGGTGGGGATGCGTGCGTTGGAGACTGGAGGGATGGATGGTGCTCGGCGTGGGTGGGGATGCGTGTGTTGTGGAGACTGGAGGGATGGAGTAGAAGCTGGGTGTGGATAAAGATGATTGAGTTGCATTGTGAAAATGGATGAGGATGACTGTGCATGGGGATGAGAGTTACATAGTGAAGAGGCAGGCGGGCTCTCCAAAATGTAACTTATTTGCACCCACAGAGTCATCCATTTTCACAATGCAAGTCAATTATATGCAGCTATTCAGCCTAAGGGTGTCCCATCCAAGAAGAAGGAGATAAATAAAGTCCCACTAAAATGTACAGGCAGCACAGGGGGCACAGTCAGCAGCACACATTAAATATTTCTAACTTATCCTCCATGCTGCACTCTCCAATCTGTTATTGGTATCTGTGTCCATGTGCACTGTCGACTAGCTGGCCACTCCCCCTGTCCTTGTCCTGCACAATCACAGTCTGAGCAAATCCTGCAGCAGCCATCAGGCTCTGCCTCCGAAGGGAATGGATGAGCAGAGAGCACTGGCTGTGGTAAAAGTGTCATCCCTTCAAGTTCTCTCCTCCTGCAGCCAGCTGACAAGAGGGGGGGGGGTGCTGGCAAAAAAGTGTCGGCCCTTCAGGCAATCTCCTCCTCTGTCCTGCAGGTGCTGAGTGGGGGGGGGGGGTAAAAGGATAGTGTCACTCTCCTCCTCTCACCAGCAATGCGCTGATTATCAGGGGGGGGGGCGGCCGGGCCCCTGGAGACATGCGGGCCCCTTGCAGGTGTAATGCCTGTACCCCCCCTGATGGCGGCCCTGAACCTCAAACACGAGCAAAGCATATCCCTCTATAGTGTGTACTTATCTCCATTAAGAGCATGACTGTCATTTCTGTTTGCTTTGTTCCTCGGTTATCTGCATGAATCACTTCTGATAAGTTTTCCAGACACCAAGAGAGGTGTGGAGTGTCTCTTACCTCCAATCAGCTCTCACAGTTCTCTTAACTGAGCTATGCAGAGTGTGACTTCAGCTCTCTACCCCAGTTTTTTCAGAACTCTCAGACAAGCTTTGAAATTCAGCACTTTGAAAAGATATAGAGTAGACTGCAGATAAACAGGTACAACTTATGTAGGAGAATTTGTTTAACCTCTGTGCATCACCCAAGGCCAGTCACTTAACTGGGTACATGTAAGGGTTAATAACCACTTTAATAATTTAGAGGACAGAGTAGAGCAAAGTTACAATGAAATAGGGGGTATGGTTTATAGCATAGTTTCTCAACCCGTGGTACGTGTACCCCTTGTGGTACGTGTACCCCTTGGGGTACGTGCACCAAGGGCAGGGGGTACGCCGCCTGTGCTGCTGCTGCACAGTGCTATGCTTGTAGAGTTGAAGCGGTACAAGTGTGCTCCTGCATCCATTCAACACAGTCCTCTCCACAACCCTCTCCGCTGGGCACGACAGGAGCTTCCTAGGCCCCATCCGGCGTGACATCATTCAGAGGCTGGGAGCCAGGATGGAAGAAGAGCAGTGCGGCAAATCCAATACCCATCGCACAGAGGCTGCACGGCTTTGTCATAATGACTTAATCAACCGTGCGATCTTACTGGTTAACTTTTTAATTTATTTTTTTGGGAGGGGGGTTTAATTGATCTTCATACGCTATTCGTACTGTAATATGAAGCATGGAGGGGGGGGGGGGGGTAATGCATTGCCATTGGTCACTGATGCATTAGTGACCAGTGGCAGTTAATTAACCCCTTTACGTTGCATTAGTGGCGTCAGTGTTATTTAACCCTTTATGCTGCAGCATGAAAGGGGTAATTGACACTGGCGCAACTAACGCAGCACAAAGGGGGTCAATTGACTGCCACTGGTCACTAATGCATCAGTGACCAATGGCAATGTTGGCGCTTTACCATGGCTCTTTAACATGTCCAATCACAGCTGATTACATGTAAACAAATGCTGGTTATCTGCATTTCCTTTCCTCAGCTCTGTCAGTGTGTGAGGAAAGGAAAGTCCTGATTATCAATGCATCCCCATTGGTGACCAGTGTATTCATTTAGGATTATGTATCTGTTTGTGTGTCTACCAGTGTGTTAATGTAGGATGTGTGTCTGCCAGTGTGTTCATTTTGGGATTCTGTGTGTGTCTGCAAGTGTGTTAACATGGGATAATGTGTGTGCTTCCAAGTGTGTTCATTTTGGATTGTGTCTGTCTGCCAGTGTGTACAGTGGGGATGGAAAGTATTCAGACCCCCTTAAATTTTTCACTCTTTGTTATATTGCAGCCATTTGCTAAGATCATATAAGTTCATTTTTTTCCTCAATAATGTACACACAGCACCCCATATTGACAGAAAAACACAGAATTTTTGCAGATTTATTAAAAAAGAAAAACTGAAATATCACATGGTCCTAAGTATTCAAACCCTTTGCTCAGTATTTAGTAGAAGCACCCTTTTGATCTAATACAGCAATGAGTCTTTTTGGGAAAGATGCAACAAGTTTTTCACACCTGGATTTGGGGATCTCTGCCATTCCTACATTAATGAGGAAAAAAATGAACTTAAATGATTTTAGCAAATGGCTGCAGTATAACAAAGCGTGAAAAATTTAAGAGGGTCTGAATACTTTCCATCCCCACTGTATATTAGCAATTATGTGTGTGTCTGCCACTATGCTAATTTGGGATTATGAATGTGTGTCTCCAAGTGTGTTAATTTGTGTGCGTCTGCCAGTCTGTTAATTTGGAATTTTGTGGGTATTTGTATGTCTGCAAGTGTGTTAGTTTGGGAATATATATATATATATATATATATATATATATATATATATATATATATATATATATATATATATATATATATATATATATATATATATATATATATATATATATATATTTGTATGTGTGGTACAACTGACACTCTCCTTATTCAAATCTGCTACTACAGACGAAGTTGCTAAACCCCTTTCTATCGCCCACCTAACCACCTGCCCCCTGGACCCTATTCCCTCTCAAATGCTACGGTCGCCCCCTGACTCCATCCTACACTCTCTAACCCACATCTTCAATCTTTCCCTCACCTCTGGCATCTTCCCCAATGCTCCAAAACATGCACTGGTGACCCCCATACTTAAAAAGCCATCCTTGGACCCTACCAATCTTAACAACCTACGCCCCATCTCTTTGCTCCCCTTTTCTTCTAAACTCCTTGAACGCCTGCTTTACAACCGAGTGACCACCTCATTAAAGTGGAGTTCCACCCACTTTTACAACTCTTCAGCATCCCTCACTAAACTGTGCACTGTAAACGAATTGGATATTTTTAAAAAATTCTCAGCACCTACTGTATATCTGCTGTATTTATTTTTCACTTCCTCCTCCCTGGCCGTGGCCCATCGCATCATTTCCTGTTTGCAATGCCTTCTGGGAAGGGGTGGCAACTTCCTCTGACACTGCCGTTGCTATGGAAACCTGACCTGAAACCTATTACTGAGCATGTGCAAGATCTGAAAGGATGAGATCCAGGAAGAAATACAGTCTGGCTTCAGATGCCCACACTTAAGGTGGCCACAGCCTGCTGTAAGTTTGTTATTTTATAAACTACTGCTATAAACTAACAAAACAGACCTTAGTTTACAGACTAACTTTACTAGAATACTTTATTAAGCTTGTGTGTTATAGGGGTGTTTTTATTCAAAAAGTATAATTTTGGCCGGAATACCACTTTAAGAACAACCTTCTTGATCCTCTTCAATCTGGATTTCGCCCTCAACACTCCACAGAAACTGCCCTTTTAAAACTCACAAAAGACCTACTAACTGCTAAAACCAACGGACACTATTCTGTACTCCTACTTCTGGACCTTTCAGCTGCCTTTGACACGGTTGACCACCCCCTCCTCAAAAAACTTTACTCCCTCGGTCTCCATGACTGTTCCCTTCAGTGGCTCTCATCCTACCTATCCCAACGCACCTTCAGTGTCACTTACAATTCTACTTCCTCCACTCCTCTTCCCTTCTCCGTCTGGGTCCCCCAAGGTTCTGCTCTTGGACTTCTTTTATTTTCAATCTACACCTCTTCCCTGAGTCAGCTGGTAGCCGCTCACAGCTTTCAATATCATTTCTAAGCTGACGACACACAAAATGTATCTCTCCACCCCTCAACTGACTCCATTAGTCTCCTCACGCATCATTAACTTACTAACCGACATATCTGTATGGATGTCACACCACTTGCTCAAACTCAACTTGTCCAAAACCGAGCTTATAATATTTCTTCCCCCACGTGCCTCTTCCCCTGATTTGTCCGTCAAGAGCAATAGAACAACCATCCACCCGTCCCCACATGTCAAGGTGCTAGGTGTTATCCTGGATTCTGAACCTTCCTTTTGGCCCCACATCCAATCACTTTCCAAAGCGTGCCGCCTCAACCTCTGCAACATCTCTAAACTACGTCCCTTTCTAACCAATGAAACCACAAATCTCCTGATTCACTCCCTGGTTATCTCTCGCCTCGACTACTGCAACTCCCTCCTCATTGGCTTACCTTTAAATAGACTATCCCTTCAGTCCATCATGAATGATGCTGCCAGACTCATCCACCTAACAAACCGCTCAGTGTCTGCTACCCCTCTCTCTGTCAATCCCTCCATTGGCTGCCACTCGCCCAATGAATTCAATTCAAAATACTAACAATAAGTTAAAAAGCCATCCACAACTCTGCCCCCAGCTACATCATTAGCCTAGTCTCAAAATACCAACCTAATAGCCCCTCCGTTCCTCCCAAGACCTCCTGCTCTCTAGCTCCCTCATCACCACCTCCCTTATCCGCCTCCAGGACTTCTCCCGAGCCTCGCCCATCCTCTGGAATTCCCTACCCCAATCTGTCAGACTGTCTCCAAATTTAGCCACTTTTAGGCGATCCCTGAAAACTTTCCTCTTCAGAGAAGCTTATGCTGCCTCCATCTAACAACTGCACTATTTTCTCCATTAGCTCATCCCCCACAGCTATTACCCTTTTGTATAACCTGACCCCTCCCTCCAAGATTGTAAGCTCTAACGAGCAGGGCTCTCTGATTCCTCCTGTATTGAATTGTATAGTAATTGTACTGTCTGCCCTAATGTTGTAAAGTGCTGCGTAAACTGTCTGCACTATATAAATCCTGTATAATAATAATAATGTGTGTGTGTCTGTCATTGCACACAAACAAATCACCACAAAACACACACAGAAATCATCACAAACACATACTAACATTACACACACACACAGAAACCATGACACCCAAACAATAGAAATTACTCTCTCAAGACAGGGGTACTTAGGAAATAATTGTAGACCTGCAGGGGTACTTCACTGTAAAAGGTTGAGAAACACTGGTTTATAGCAACCACATTCTCGTTTTGGCTTTTAGTAAATTGTGTTATTCCTGATCTGGCTTCAACAGACAATGAAAAAAGCTCTTGCTTCTGAAACCCTTAAAAAAAAAAAGGCCCACAATTAAATATTATTTGAGGTACTTTGCCATTAAACGGCCATGAATATTTATCTATTAGAAAAACACTGCAGTAGCTTTCAAATCAAGCTGTATAAGGTATTGAACACAAAACAGAATGTAACAATGTCTCGATGTGCCCCAGACAAGTAACAGTATTTCAATTTGTCCAAATCCCAGACAAAACAGTACATGGTTAAAAAAAACGAAAAAAAAAAAACACACACACACACACACACACACGGAAAAACATGGAAGGGAACTTCTATCCCTGAAAAAGGAATTTCCCCAACAGGAGCTTACTGCTTAAATCGGCAGTGCACTACAGGCCCCCCAGGCAAGAAAGGGATTACACTGAACTTCCACAAAAAAAAAAAAATAGACTTGTATTCCCCCTAGTTCGCCCCATGGCTGCCATGATCAGATCACTTGGTCATGACCTATTCAAACAAGACTTGCTTGTTCTCACACTTTAAAACGTATGGAATCTCAAAGTGCAGCCAGGTGATGCAGAGACTTATTGAACCGTTGCCCAAGAGGAATGGAAAAGCTCTGGCAGCTACTGAGGCGGGGACAGTCCATGTGGGAATATTCTCTTGCTCCTTCACTAGGCCCCCCCCCTCCGCCTTCTCTGAACTGTCTAGCACAGACACCGTGGTTGGAGAACTGAGAAATACACAGCTAAACCTACAACTGGCATTCATTTAGACATAGTGTAAAAATGCAAATGCCACAATTTTTTTTAATATGATCACCAATCATATAGATATGGCAAGCACAGATATGCATGCTTGTATTAGACGAGTGCAGGTCTCTGGACAGCTTTACATTTCTCCAATATATAAAGATATACTGTACATGTTACTAGTTCTGTTTAGCTTTCTCCTTGGATAAAGAGTTATTATACCTAAAGCTATCAGAGAAATACTAGGGTCAAGGCTGCCCCTGGTGACCCTTGCCTTCAAAAATGCTTGTTGCCTGGCTGTCTTGCTGATCCAGATGTGTCAAAGATTTCTAAGACACTGACCCAGAACAAGAATGCAGATCAGGTGTGCTGACATCACTTGCTGCAAGCTTGTATTGGCTGAGTGAACCAAAGCACTAAAAGCTTAAAGTGAATGTAATCCCTCACATATAACCAATGAAGTGAACAGCCTCAGATGATACACAGAGATGAAACAAATCCTCCTACATAAGTTTTACATGTATATCTGCTGTCTTCATCTTTATAAACTGTTTAGAAAGTGCACATCGTGTTCGAATTTTCACTTGCTCGTTCTGCAACGTGAGAAGTCTTGGATTACACTGGGAGACAGCTGATTGGAGGAAAGGCACAAACATTCTCTGCATTAAGGTAAAAGACCTGTGCATTGATTTCCAGCTCTGTGCCCAAGAGCAACAGCTCTCTCTGCACAGGGCAGATTAATAGCAGCGGGAGCCATTGGCTCCTGCTGCTGTCAATCAAATCCTGCGACAAGGGAGAAGGGGGGCGGGGTCGAGCCACACTGTCTATAGAGGCAGGCAGCACAGCTTGGTCATTAAGGGGGCAAATCCTTCCGGGGGTGAAGTGGTTAAGGAAGCAGCTGCATTAATTTATGTGCATCTGAACAGAGCTCAAGTCAGAAAGAGCCAAGAAAATAGCATTTTGAGAAGGTGGTCAACTATTGCAGCCTACATATTCCTCTCAGTACAGGATTTCTTTAAGTGGCATATCAAAGTCTGGAAACTAAAGACTGTAGTACTTAAAACAGATTCTAGTAGATTAGAAAAGAAAAGCAGAAAACGGTCTGCTATGGTCAACAAATATATAGCTTACAGCTTCCATTAATTTGCGGAAGCCGTTTTAATCGCCAAATAAAATAAAAAAATGGTAAAGCCCACTTACTTACCCTATATGGGGTTCTCTCTGTAGTAGCACATTTAAAACACAAGCACTACAACCTTCAGGTAAAGTTGCTGTCCAAGATCTAAAGCCTGCTAATAGTCATACATCAGCGATGGCACTCACAAAAAATTTAAATTTAATTAAGTGAGCCACTAGTCCATTACTTAAAGATAACTATATGTTTTCAGAACCGCTTCCCAATTTGTGTTTTATGGAGGGTCTGCCTGCCTGGAAATAATTTCAGTGGTCTGCTTACATAAGCCTTCAAAAAGCTGTACACACTGGCAGCCATCAGTGACTGTCAGCTGACCTCTTTATCTTTATGGTAAACAGACATTATTGCAGGACACATAGCATTATTTTTATTTATTTATTTCAGTTACTTATATAGCGCCGTCAATTTACGCAGCGCTTTACATATACATTGTACATTCACATCAGTCACCTACCCTCAAGGAGCTTACAATCTAAGGTCCCTAACACACATGCATACATACTAGGGACAATTTAGATAGGATCCAATTAACCTACCAGCATGTCTTTGGGGTGTGGGAGGAAACCGGAGTACCCAGAGGAAGCCCACGTAGGCACAGGGAGAACATGCAAACTCCAGGCAGGTAGTGTCGTGGTTGGGATTCGAACCAGCGATCCTTCTTACTGCTAGGCGAAAGTGCTATCCACTACCCCACTGTGCCACCCATATGTCGGCATATGTCCTCAAATTAGAAAATGCAGAAATTTTGAAGACCAATGCTGACACAGATGAATAGAGATCAGTACAGTTTCGTGAACATTAAGACTTCAATCTAAGACGGTCTTACAACAAAATGAGTGATTGTGCCAATTAGTAAAAAAAAAAAAAAAAAAGAAAAAAAGAAAAGAATCAGGCTTGCAATTCAAAGCAGCCAGGCTCAGCTTTTCAAAACAGGTTAGATAAGGAAAAAATTCAAACTGCCTGATATAAAGATGACCTCACCACTTACCGAACTGGCTTGCCCTAAAAGCACATTTTTTAGCTCATATTTTTAAATGTATTTTTAAAAACAGCAAGACAAGTGCACCAAGGCAAAAAATTACCTTAAATTTTCAAGCTCTTTTAGTTTCAGAGGAGAAGAAGGTGGTGCGGGGGCAAATTTATCACTTTCATGGCTTTTATTGCTGGAGAAAAAAAAAAAATATCAGATCACAAATGGAGAAATAACATAAGAGTTAAAGTTTTCGTTTTCAAATGTACCCTGTCACTAATGGATTACATTGTGTCTGTAGTGCATGAGAGACATGTAATAGAGCTTAATGTGGTCCTTCAACTTTTAGTGAAAATTCCTGTTCTTTCTAAAGCCAAATGTGTTTAGCTTCATGGTAAGTGGCTTCACTATTCTGAAAATACATTCAGCTTGCTGATATTGAAATGTTATTTACACCAGAATTCATTGGATTGCCATTACATTTGTCATTTTTTTTTTTCAAAGGACCTCAAAAAGGTACTTTTCTTTTAAAGCTAAACTCCGGGCATCATAATTCTCAATAGCTATAAGGGGCTTAGTGACTGTTTATTGTACAGCAGTGGTACTAATTTTACTAAAAAGCACCAAGTTAGATATAGATTTTTTTAATCATTATAACATTTTCTTGGAGTCAGTTGAGGGATAAAGGAATTCAGATACTATCTAGTTATAGTGCCACCTACAGGAGAACTGGACACAGGCGAACCAAAAAAATAAAAATAAAAAAAAGGTAGGTCAGCCCCAGGATAACCTCCCACTACATGGACTGCCTTAAAGAAGTAATAAATCTGTGTTAAACCGGTATTAAAAAGCAAACATTTATTATTTCGCAGCTTACCAATTCTTAGGTGTGGCGGTTGTATTAGCTTTCTATTTTCGTATTTTCATCTGGTAATTCAGCCAGTACGTTTTGTTTTCAAAAGAACAAGCTGTATTTCAGATGCTTCGGTTTACAGGAATGAGACAAAACATTTCACACTGGCACGGGTACTTGCAACGATCAGCTTTTATTTATTTACATATAACCTTTATCCCAAGGTAAAAAAAAAAAAAAAAAAAGGGTATCTAAATCTGCTAATAGATTTAACATTTCCCTCCCCCCAGACTGACTATGCTGTCCAAAGACGTCCCCTCTGTGCTCTTTCAGCCGGAGTGGGGGCACTCTAATACAGGAGGTGTGTTACTGGCTAGATCCCCAAAACTACATGGGAATGCCCAAGGCATGCACACCCCTAACCCTTTAGGACCAAAAGGATGAGAACTGTGACTAAAGAGGTTGTCTGACCTGACAAGCAATATTGCGTGACGAGACTTGCCAAGAAAAACCTTGTATTAGCAAAGACACAACAGAGGTAGCCGATTCCCATTAAGGCGATGTAACCAAATAGGTAGGGTGCATATGAGGCAACCCCACAAAAGGTAGGCAGGAAACTGAAGCAAAACCTTAGACCCAGAGGGATTCGATAGGAATCACCAGATAGGAGGTGCCACTGGGACACGCAAGAAAGATCCTGCTGAAGAACTGCTCCGTCTAACCCGGATCTCATACTATAGGCCTAGGAAAGCTCTTGATCTCCCCAATTCAACAAGCATCAGCTGCCATGGAGCAACAAATGTGAATCTTAGTAGTACTGCTTAGAGTGTTTATCTGATTAGAGACATAGCAAGTAAAACATCCAGAGAACGTTACTCAAGAGGCTGTGGATCCGCCAAGGGAAGACCTTTTTCCAGATAGACAAGTCCCAAAAAGTCAAGATCTCTGTTCCTGTCAGAGGATACCTATGACAGAAAACTAGTGTGTTCCACCTGACAATCCAGGAAGTCACATGGGCCTCCAATGACAATCTCTGCCTGCCACACCCCATTGGAGGTGCACCTACTGTAGGCGCATAAACCTTTCTTCCCTGTCCAGAGGCCATCAGGTCAAGGGAACCGGATTACAAAATAACTGTCCATAGGGCAATCAATGCGAGGTTGGGACTCTGCGTCATCCAGCAAGGGGACCAGACTACCTCCCCCATCACAGGAAGTACTCGAAATCCTTCTTTGTGATGAAGGCACAGCATCACCTAGATAGTGTCCAAAAGAATCTGAAGCTGGGAACCTGCCCAGGATACCTGTTTTAAAATGTAAAGCAGTAGGAACCAAAGATGGTGATTCTCCAGAGAGCAAAGCAGGCTGTGCACCTTTGTATCGGGAAACTAGGCTGGTTAGTCTGATCAACAGGTGACAGACCATTATCAACTCTGAAACCTGACAAAGCCAAATCTGGCCAGATCTTGCAAATGTTAGGCCCTTTGGGAAGATGCTGATTATAAAGATCCACAAAACCGACTCTTAACGGGAGGTAAACTGAGTGTCCCACAATAAAGATGCCAAGAAGTGAGAAATCAGAACTGGTTCCAGTCAATCTGGTAGGTCAGCTGGACCCCTCTGGAGAGGAGGAGGGTTGGGAGGTACCATGTACAATGAAGGGCCTTTCATGTCCCATGAAGGATAGATTGGTGGCTCAGATGGGCACAGCTCCAGAGACTAGATTGACACATAGGCTGAAGCAAGGATGTCAGAGGAACTCAAGGAGACTACAGAATGTGCATTAATCTGCGATGCAGCACAGAGAAGCTAAGAATCAGCAACAGAGGCAAAGAGTTAGCCTGTGAGCCTAAAAGGGCTCCCTGGATGCCCAAGATGCAAACTGCCCAAGGACTCGTCAGGGTTCACATTTAGTCGCCCATTTGTAGAAGTGGGAGCACATCTTCATGCAGAAGGTTTTTAAGAGGGTTTAGCCAGTCTCTGAGCCTTATGTACTGCCTTATGGGCAAGCTCTAAAAGCCATGGGGGCACCTACTGCAAGTGTAGAAGGATGGGTCTCAAACTAACTTGTCGCTAGACAGGGAGGCAGGAGTATGTTCTGGGCTCTAGAGAAATCCTTGACGATAGAAACAAGTGCAGGACTAAATAGACAAATGCCCCTAGAAGGTCAAGGGAGTCGGTAGCTTTTTGGATATGGCATCAGCGCTTCAGCACCGTAACCAGAGTGATCTACACAACTGTTTAGACATCAAACCTATGCAGGATAGAAAGATAGATGCTTGTAAAAAGCCATCACAGCTCAAATGTATGGCTCCAGACATCTGTTCTACACACTCTGTTAAGAAAAGTCTACCACAGCACCGGAGAGATCCTTTTGTAGGGATCTCACTAATTCTGCCATAGTTTGACAGTTTAAGTTCACAGCAAGCACTGGGTGGAGGGCAGAACCTGCCAGAGCAAAACTGGGATTACACTTCACCGTCAGTAGAATCTTTAAGTGCATGTACTGCATCAATAAGGGCTGAAACAACCCCCTTGCAATTCTGAGGCGATGACAGGAGACTGCAATGACTAAAAAACGGTCTCTTCAGTGATAGACTGTTGGGACTCTGAATTTGAATCAGGGGCGGCCACAGCATCCAGTGACCTGACCTGTTCTAAGGGCTCAGGAAGATCAGAGACTCAGCAGGAGATGGCACTAAAGTATGCTTAGAGCATTTGCAGCCAGGATCTCTGAAATGGTGATTGCACTTGAGTGACTGCAGTAAAAGGTCCAAAGCAGGGGGCTCAACCTCACCCGAGGGAGCTGAGGGAAACTCAGATGATGTAGATCCTAAAACTACAGGGTCAATGAATTCCAGATTACAGGTGTCAGTGCTCAAGCTCAGAATTGTTCGGGCAGTATGGGCTGTGTCTACCCCTAGTTGCAGAACTGCCCCATCTATTTTTATGTCCAGACATGCTGTGTTTGCATGGTGGTGATGCAACTAGGTCCAAAGTGTGGGGCAAGGCCTCAGGTGCTTACAAATCCAGGCAGCTGATGCTGATGAGGGTCTGCGGTAACCAGGTCATAGTAGACTGGACAAGTAGGAACAAACTGGACATCAGTAGGAGCAGCAGCGGAACAATGCTTCTGCTATGTTCAATGGTGGAAAAAAAAAAAAAAAAAAAAAAGAAGAGTACAGGATGCATGTGCTACAACCCAACCCAGTGGATAACATCAGCACTCACTCCCTCAGCGTTAACCTGTACCATGCTAAATTGACTTTAGCAACAAATTTGAAAGGCCACTAGCAATGCAATTAGCTAGGTTGCTCTTAATGCTTCAGCCCGATTCACGTACTCAACACAGAGGGATTTCAGAGACAGGGCAAGCACTGAGGCAGTTTCACAGCTCTGGACCTGCAAAGTACTCTACGGAAGACTTTTACCAGTATCTGAAAGTCTAAAAAGTGTCCTAAGCAATACCCAGTGTTCTACGGTCACATTCCAAGAAAGCCCTGCACTTCCAGTTCAGTGGGGTCCAGGATTAGTGCTCCAAGGTCAGGTTGATGAAAGGCTGATCCAGGACAGCTGCATATAGAGACCAGCTCAAGCACCAATGTAGAACCGAATCTTGAATGAAGTCAGTGAAAGAAGAATCCCCAAAAAATTAAACCAAAGAAAAAAAAAGCTAGCAAAGATTAGAAAATTTTCAGTAGAGCTGAAGAAAAGATGTCCATCCTCCTATGACACTAGCAAAAAAAAATAAAAATAATAATGAGGCACGCTGGGTAGAGTTATCAAGGGGATGACCTACATTTTTTTTTTGTTTGCCAGTGTTCAATCCTCTTGTAGGCGCCAGTATAACTCTACAGTATTTGTACTCCTGAGTCCCTCAATGGACGAGAAAGAAAACTGAATTTCTACACAGCAGAGGTAGACAGTTACTAACCTATGTAAAGATATTAAAAAGATAGCATCTGGAATTCAGCTGTAAACTAGTGGCTTGATATCCATAAAGATAAATTGAGCTATTTTGTTTAAGTAATGAATTTATACAGTTTGAGAAAATCTTAATTGTGGATGAACTGCACTTTTTCAATCCGGTGTGTTGCTTTAAACAAAACTAAGAGCTAGGCTACTTGTGCAAATAAAATAACCAACTTCGCATTGATTGCTTTTGTATAGCTCCCAAACACACCAATATACTCTTGTCATTTAGACTACTTTTCTGTATAATGTTCCAATGCATTGTTAAAGTGGTTGTAAACCCTTACAATCCACTTTAGACTACAGGTAAGCCTAAAATAAGGCTTACCTGGTAGCTACCCTGGATATCTCCTAAACCTGCACGGCTTAGGAGATATCCCCTGTATCTGCATGCGCTGATGTCATCGGCACATGTGCACTGAAGCAATTCGTGACGTTGCTTCAGTTAGTGTGCTGTTACCGCCGGCACATGCGCTGGAGTGACGTTATCGCAGCTCCGGCCAATCACAGCGTCGGAGCCCGTGATACCCGGAAGTAACTCCAGGAGTGGTGTTGCCGGCCGGAGCAGTGTAGGGGGACTGCAGCAGGGGCTTCGATCTAAGGTGAGTATATCATATTGAGCTAGTATGCTATGCATGATTAGCTCATTATGACTTTGACTTGCAGGTTTTTTTTTTTAAGTGGTTAAAGTGTATTTTGTCACTTCTGAATTATGACCATTAAAGACCACCTACCACATATACATACCTGTATGCCATTTCGTGCAATAGATACATTGGACAGAGGGTGAGCCAATTAGCAGGTCCGTCGGCCACCCGCGATCGTTCCCCAGAAAGGCAGATCGCCGTTCTGACAGGGGAGGACACAGATCTTCTGTTCCTGCCAAGTAGGAACACGGATCTCTGTGTTCACCCAGTCAGTTAGCAAGTACCTCCTAGGGACACACTTAACCCTTTGATCGCCCCTGGTGTTAACCCCTTCCCTGCCAGTGTCATTAGTAGTAGTAACAGTACATATTTTTAGCACTGATCATTGTAAAAATGTCACTGGTTCCCAAAAAAAGTGTCAAGTGTCAGTTAGATGTCCGATTTGTCAGCCGCAATGTTTCAGCACCACTAAAAATCACTGATCGCTGCCATTACTAGTAAAATAAAAAAAAATGCCATAAAAATACCCCGTAGTTTGTAGACACTATAACTTTTGCGCAAACAAATCAATATACGCTTATTGGGTTTTTTTTTTTACCAAAAACATGTAACAGAATACATATTGGCCTAAATTGATGAAGAAATTTAAATTTTACATTTTTATATTTAGGTGTGTTTTATAGCAGAAAGTTAAAAACATTGTTGCTCTTTTTTTGTTTATAGCGTAAAAAATAAAAACAGCAGGAAGTAATCAAATATCACCAAAAGAAAGCTCTCTTTGTGGGGGAAAAAGGACCATTTTATTTGGGCACAGCGTTGCACGACAGTGCAATTGTCAGTTAAAGTAACGCAGCGCCATATCGCAAAAAATGGCCTGGTCATTAAGGGGGTAAAACCTTCCGGAGCTGAAGTGGTTAATCCAATCTAGTACCACAGCTAGCAGGAGGGGGGATTGCTTAAAAAGTGGTCCATTTTAAATCATGTGCATATATAGCAGGCCATAGACAAAGTCGAAAAATTAACAAACTTGGGCTGAACGTCAAATTGTTTGTTTTTCGCATCATTAGTGTGCAACACACAATATTCATGCCACAATTGAAAGTGCCTGGGATCCTACATACGGTTTTTTTTTTTTTAAGAATCAAAAAACTGTTGGTACAATCATATGAGCCATTTTCATTTTTCGACTATGACCTGCTGGAGTTTGGATAACATATTTTTGTCACAATAAAGTAATTTGTGGCACCTGGATTTAGTGCCTTTTATACCTTATTGGTCTTTAATTGTTAGGAAAGCATAAGGTTTAGTTCCAATTTTATGTGTGAGAGTGGGGGTAATAAATAACTGAAAACCTAAACAATTTGTTTTATTATATTAGTGTAACGCCTGGGAACCAAATCAATCATAAAGCCATGCAATGAATGAAATTTAATTGTCTGCCAAAGATTAATGAACTTTCCACAGCAATCTGTACTGAGAAAAAATGCAGCCTGTCATTGCCAACCGCTTCTGCTGAAAATGCTTCCTGGTTCCTGGTTGTCATGATCATCCCTTGGCTTTACTTCTGTCACACATTGTATGCAGATTAGGAACCCTAAACTGCATATTTGTTTCAAGTCAGTGACTAAGAAAGTATTAAAGTCAGAAACAGCCAGGCAACTAGTTTTTTTCTACAGGAAATCAACAGTTATGCGGACCTCAGTACAGGTTTCCTCATGTACAGTATTGGCATTTCTGTCAGCTAATGCACCACTTTGCCCAAAATATTGTTGCAATTACAGATGTTTTAGGCATTCTCATGTTTATTTCTTTTGTTTGTATTGGTAGGACGCAAAAAAGTGGAGAAACAAAAAGCCAAATCTGACACATTCCACACAAAACTCCAAAAATAGACTGGACAAATTATTGGTACCCTTAATGTACCATTTGATAGCATACCACTTGGAAAAAATAATTTAAATCAATTGCTTCCTGTGGCCATCAATGAGTTTTACAACTCTCTACTGGAATTTTGGACCACTCTTCTTTTGCCAATTGCTCCAGGTCTCTCAGATTGGAAGGGTTCTTTTTCCCCAACTGCAGAGATGTCTCCACAGGTGCTCTACGGGATTTAGATCTGGACCCATTGCTGGCCAGTTCAGCACTCTCCAGCGCTTAAACCATTTCTGGGTACTTTTTGACATGTGCTTTAGGTCATTGTCCTGCTGTAAGACCCAACTTTCTGACACTGGGTCCTACATTGCACCCCAGAAATCTTTGGTAGTCTTCAGATTTCATAATGCCATGCACACAGTCAAGGTATCCAGTGCCTGAAGCAGCAAAGCAACCCCAAAACATCAGTGAACCTCCACCATTTTGAGTGTAGGGACTGTATTCTATTCTTTAAAGGCCTCATTTCTTTTTCTAAAAACAGTAGAATGAACTTTTGTTCCGTCTGTCCAAACCACATTCTCCCAAAAGGATTTTTGCTTCCTCAAGTAAGATTTGGAAAACTCCAATCTGGCTTTTTAATGTTTGTGTCAGCAGTGGGGTCCTTTTGGGTTTCCTACCATAGCGTCCCTTTTCATTCAGATAGTGATGTATAGTGCAAGCTGCACAGTTGTACCCTGTGCCTGAAGGTTAGCTTGAATTTGTCTGGAAGTTGAGCGAGGTTCTTTATCCACCAAACAATCCTTCTCTGAAATCTTTTATCAATTTTTCTCTTCCGTCCACATTCAGGGAGATGAGCTACAGTGCCATGGGCTGTAAACTTTGACAACGTTGCACACAGTGGACATGGGAACAATAAAATCTCTGGAGATGGACTTGTAACCTTGAGATTGTCCATGCTTTTCCACAATTTTTGTTCTCAAATCCTCAGACAATGCTTTGCTGCACTTTCCTCTTCTCCATGGTCCATGTGGCGCGCACACACACACACACACACACACACACACAGGTTGAGTCAGTTCTTCACCATTTTAACTTGTTGCCATTGTAATTTCTATATTGTCAGCACCTGTCAATTGATACAGGTGAGTTCAATTACAAATTACAGGACCATTACAAACTTGGAATGCAATTACTTCTTACAATTTTGAGAAGGTGCCAATAATTTTGTCCAGTCCATTTTTGGAGCGTGGAAGGTGTCAGATTTGGCTTTTTGTTTCTCCACTTTTTTGTGTCTTACCTATACAAAGAAAATAAATAAACATGAGAATGCCTAAACATTTGCAATTGCAACAATTTTCTGGGCAAAGTCGTACATTATCTGACACAAATGCAGGGGTGCCAATATTTTTTGCCATGACTGGTCATATCTGCAGAACTGGAAAGGTGTATTTACCTGCATCCTTCATTGTTTTCCCCACCCGAATCTGTGCTGCCTGTTTGACTGTTATTCTTTGCACCATTTTCTTTATTAACTTCCTGTAGGTCCTCTGGTAAAAGGAGGAGAGCATTCCTTAAACATATTGCAGCAAACTCCATGCTGGCTACTGGAATAGCAGATGATTCCCCATCGCTAAAGTAAACAAAAATAATAAGATTAATATGCACAAAAAAAATCCCACACATCCAAATCACCTAACGTTTACAAAGTGCAAAACATTCTTTTAAAGTGGTTGTTAACCCACTTCTATTAAATACTCCCATCCTCTCGGTACCATTATAATAATTGTCCCTGTGTTCTGTAAAAAATATGCCCGATTGTACCTATATGAGCTTGGCACTGGCACTCAGCGGACTTCTCTCTCGCCGTCCCACAGCTCCAGCAGGCAGGGCTGAGCCCTCCCGCTGACGTCAGCTGGGGAGGAGGGGGAGAGAGAGCGCCGACAATCAGCTGAGCGCCTGGAGCCGTACTCATAGGTACAAATTTGGCAGATTTTATACAGAACACAGGCACAGGGACAATTATAAATGGTACAGAGAGGATGGGAGTATTTAATAGCAGATATGAGAGCAGCAAGAGTGGGGGGGGGGGGGGGGTACCGGTACAAGCAGAGACTGCCAGAGACCGTCAGAGAGCGGAGGGGGGAGGACACAGGAGACAGATAGGAGGCTGTGGATGACGGAATCACGCAAACTGACCACGGTGTCAGGGCTTTAGCAGCCATGATTATCGTGGTCAGTTTGCAGGGGGGAGGATGTAGCCAGACAGGATCAGCCAGGTATTTCAGGTGATACGGGGGTCCAAATGACACAGCACAAAGGATTGTGCTGTATAACATGCTTTAAGGGAACAGGGACTTTTTTTTGGGGGGAGGGGTTAACAAACACTTTAATAAAATGAATATAAGAAATAAATACACACAGACACAAACAGATGTGCCGTCCAGTGGTTACAGGTCTGTATAATATACAATCATGTAATATAGCAAAAAAATAAAAAATAATTTTCCAAAGTTACATCTGAAGCAGAAAAATTTACTGGAAAAAAGATAGAAAGGCTTCCCTTTTAAAGATAAAAAAAGCTACATAATACTGTTGAAATACATATTCATGAAAAAAATTATGGGCCAAAAGAATTATTTTGGTAAGGCAATTTTATAATTCAGACAGTCATTTCAAAGTGCACAGCTAGTGTCTGAATTTTTTTGCAGACAACTGAAGCTGAGAAAAAAAGGATGACTCACAATAGCCTATTATAGTAGAAATGGACAAGGAAGCAAGAACACAATGATAGTCTATTCCCTATGCTTTTTCCTCCTGCATGCCCAGGAAAGGAGCTGATTGGCTGATAAACACAGGAATTTGGACATATCAGCAAATTCCATATCTTGGAATACAGTATAGAACAGGGGACAGGATGTCAGACCATGGGTTATACACCACTACCTACTGATGATTGAATACTGCCTAAAGCTCTGCTGGGAATACCCCAATGCACCCGCAATGTAAACCCACACTCACTGTTGGGACTCCAGTTTTGTAGCAAGCAATAAGGAGACAGGGGGACCTGTGTCCTATACTGTACCCTAAGATATTGAATTTACTGACAAGTCAAAATTACCATTATGTTAAATCATATAGGACAGGACAGGACAGAACAGAAAGTCATACACCTTGGGATGTCCCCAAGCAATAAACTGAGGGGTGGACAACAACACAGCAAACAGCAGCAAAAAGGTCCACAAGAAGAAAGAGTCAACAGGCTGTAAACACTCAGCTGATGGCTTGAAAGCACCTTGCAGCCAAAGCTCGCTTCAGCAGATGCCAGAACATCCACCCGATAAAACTTAAAGTATTAACAGAAGACCAGGTGGTAGCCTTGCAAACCTGCAAAACTGACGCTCTATGCCAAAAAACCCAAGAAACAGATTTGGTGGAATGGGCCCAAATAGGGAAGGGAAAAATTGATCCCTTGAGGGAATAAGCCTTGGAAATGATCAGCCTGAGCCTCCTTGCAATGGTGGAAGAGGAAGCAGGATGTCCCTTCAGGGGAGAACAAAAAGGAACTCAGCATTTCTGAAAGAAGATGTTGCAGCCAAGTAGAGCCTAACTGCTCTGACCACAGCCAGGCAGTGGAGCGAAAGCTCCTTGGCATGTTTTTGGAGTATGGCATAGGGAACATATAACAATTTCCTCACTAAGGTGAAAGGCATAGACTCCCTTGGGGAGGAAAAAAAGGTCTGGGTTTCAGGACCTCCTTGTCCCTGTGTAAGACTAGAAAAGCATCGTTTCGAGGGATTAACAACTCTGAGACATTCCTCATGAAGGTAATGGCCACCAAAAAGTCCATCTTACCTATGAGATCCACCAATAGGATGATGTCCTGAATCGGTTCAAAGGGAGCTTTCTGAAGAACTAAAAGCACTAGATTTAGATCCCATGGAGATACAGCAGGTCTTGGTTAACATGAGCAACTCCATGTATAAAAGGTCTTGATAAGTATGAAGCCAAAGGTTTCTGGAATAGAATGGAAATATGTCCCTTTACAGTACTAAGAGCCAGATGCTGGTCAAGGCCTGAATGAAAGAAGGCCAGGATGTGAGGAAAAAAATATTGGCAGGGGTTGTGTGCTGACCACTTTGGCACCAGCCAAAGTAGGCCCTCCAGGAGTGTTGGTAGCCAGCAATGTTTCTATCCTTTAGGACCCAAGTTTCAACAGCAATGCCATTAAAGCCAATGACTGAGAAGCAGGATGGAACAAAGGGCCCCCGTGATTAGAGGTCTGGCCTAGTTGGAAGAGGCCAAGGCTTGTCTGCCAGGGGTCTCTGTAAATCTGTGTACTAAGCTATCCTGGCAATTTTGAGCGAGGATTGCTGGAATCCGTTCTTCCCGTATTTTGCAGAGGAGTCAAAGGATAATCGTCACTGGAGGAAATGCATACATCAGTCTGAACGGAGACCAAGGAATCACCAGGGCATCCATCATGAAGGCTAGGGGATGCCTAGACCTGACAACAAACCTGTTCAGCTTTTTGTTGAATTTGGAGGCCATGATATCCATACAGTGTTGCCCATTTCTGACAGAGCATCAGGGAGATCTCAGGTTGGTGAGACACTTCCCCCGAGACCAGAATTTGATGACTCAAGAAGTCAGCTTGCCAATTTTTCACTCCCAGTATTTGGATAGAGTAGACAGTTGGAAGATGGTTCTCCACCCAGGAGAGAATCAGGCTTGCTTCTACTTAAGGCTTCCCTACTCCTGGTACTCCCTTGATGGTTTATGGAGGCCAAGGCATCTGACTGGGTGACTATGTAGAGGAGGGATCCAGTCAGTCTTATGGATCTCAGAATGTTGATTGGGCGTATCAAATCCTATGGGGACCAGGTTCCCTGGACAGTCAGGGGATTGTGGACCCCGTCCCAGCCTTGCATCTGTCATTACCTTTCAGGGAGGAGGAAGGACTGATTTCTCAGATTCTAGGGCTGGGATGGAAATCCACCATGCCAGGGATATTTTCAGCTAGGTGGACAGCAGTAGTGAGAAATCCAGAGAAGAAATAGGCTTGAAAGTTGAACTTTAAAGGTCTTGCATGGACTGACAAAGGGAACTTCGTTGAAGGAGGCCACCATAAGATCCAGAACCCATATGCAGAAGCGAGGGGTGTCTGGTTGACCTTGGAGTCTGATCGTTGGACCACAGAGAAGCAATCTTTTCCGGGGGAATGAAAATTTTTGCCTGGGCTGTGTCCAAGATCAGCCTCAAATACTCCTGAATATGGGAAGGTCCAAAGGCAGACTTCTTGAAGTTGATCAGCCATCAGAAAATTTTGAAGGAAGTAGATCATCTTTTTCAGGTAACCTTGGCTGAGGAGTCTTTCAGCAAAAGTACATACAGGTATCCTGAGACTTGGATGCACTGAGGTCTAAGCAGGACCAGGAGAAAAGCAAGCATTTTTGTGAAGACTTTTAATGCAGAGTAGAGCCTGAATGGCAAAGCAACAAATTGAAAGTTCTTCAATTATAAAGTAAATGTCCATCACCAATTTCTTGCGACTTGTGCCATTTATCCTTATGCCACCATATTTTGTGACTTCACTGAAACTTCTCTTCCACCATTATATTGTGCAAAGCCCTTCACCAACCATTCCAATACGCTCACCTTGTGATCTGACCCAATAAACATCAGGTCTCATACCCTTTTAACAGGGTAATGTATACCAAGAGTGCTGTTCCCCTCTGCTTGGTCCAGGTGTCCTTCAATTCACCTCCATCCACAGCAATCCTTCAGTTATTTTATGTGGAATGCTCAAAAAAAGAAAGGTACAGATAGTGTTCTCCATATATCAAATACTATTTAAGTAAGATCAGCCAAAAAAGTATAAAACTCAACTGAAAATGTGCACAAAGTCTGGTGCTGGTTTTGTATTGTTTGTTACATGATACTGCGTGGCACTGTTATATATAACTTTGGTGGGCACATAAGGGAACACAGTGTGGGTAGCAGTATTGAGGCACATAACTATATATGTGTATGTTTTTTTGAGGTATTCTAAATAAATTGCACACATTTTGCATACATTTATATTATTTCACTGGAGATTGTCAGTTGCTAACACTGCAGTGATTGCACTGGTTTTGCTGGTTTATTAACAAATTGAAAGCATTGGTTACCCACAGCAAAGCCTAGAAAGCTTTGGAGCGCAGGAAAGATGGGAATGTGAAAATAGGCTTCTTGGATGTTGACTGATGCCACAAATTCCGGAGGGAAATAGATGACAGATCTTACTGACTCCTTGCAAAATTTGGGCACACACAGATTTCCATTCATAGATTTAAAGTCCAAAATGGGGTGAATGCTTCAATTCAGTTTTGAAACACTAAAATAGGTTTGGAGTAAAACCCTTAGCACTTTTACTCTGCAGGAACTGGGATTACCATTCCTTATGCCTGAAGCCGATTTAGGGCAGCCCACAAACCTGCCTGTTTCAGAGGTGATGTTGGCACACTGGAAGGTTAGAAGTCAAGGGGGTTGGGCAAGGATGGACATTCTATTTTGTAGACCCTGGTAGATTGGACTTAGGAAGTCCATGACATCTCTGATCCAGACTGGTGCAAAAGCCAACAGATATCTACCCACTCTGGGGAGTGAGGGTGCCACTTCATTATGAGGAGGGCTTCTGGGTGGGTTTGAAGGGCTTTTGGGTCCGAAGTATGCAACAAAGGGATTGAAGCACCTTTGACTTAGAGAAGAATGCCTAAGTGGAGTAAAAGGACTCCTGTTAGCTAGAAAAATATCTATAGTAATTGTACTCTTTGGCTATTTTTTGTGAGATAAAAGTGTGCCTCATAAAATGCAGAAGGTGAAAATTCCTTTGCAGGATTCTCTTCTGTGTCCACCTCACCTTCTTCCATAGGTTAGGAGATTCTGGGTCACACACCTGAATATATTCAGGTGGTGGAGAGGCAGAAGAGCGATTTTGGGCACTTGACATTGAAGGTTCTAAAAGAGTTGCGTTTCTCAAGGAAGTCAGACAAACTTTCAGTAAAATGTGCTTCAGTCAGATACCTAGGCTGTCTGCTGTGCAATTGATTGGGAGCTAGAATTAGAGAAAGAGAGCTTTGTCAGTGTAGGACCTTGCTCCATTGCAGGGGAACAGCTATTACCCTGAGCATTACATTTGTTTTTGCTAGTGCTGTCTGTAGCATGAATGCTATTAGGCTCTTTTTTTCTCATGCCATCTGTGCTTTGTCTCAACATTTCTAAATGTTACCTTGCAGGGTACTCACAAAAATAGATGCAGAATAGGAAGGTATTAGTGTGTCCAGGAAGGGAGCCGCAGTAACCCTGGCACTGACCGATATCCCGTGGTTGAGGATGAGGCAGGTTTTTTTTCAATTACCAAGGCCTCATTCATACAATGGAACAGAGAAATTAGCTTTTCTGCCTCCTGTCTCTGCAAGGGCACAAAGAAAACAATTGTTTTCTATGTGCCCTGTTCACACAACACTGGTATCATGTGCAGATTTTTTTCTGCGCAGAAAGCTACAAGGCCCATTCGCAATATCACAGAGAGCTGCGTTTTTCTGCATAGGCTCTCTGAAAGGGTACACAAAACAATGGTTTTCTATGTGTCCTATTCACACTTTCCCGCAGCTGTCGCCTGTGGTGCAGAGCGGTGTGGGAAAACTACAACACTGCTGCAGTTTTCCTCACCACTCCACAGATCTCTCTGAGACTGCTTTTTTATGTGTGGTTACTCAGCTCAGCTGAGCAGCCACACATAGAAATTAATGGAATGTCAAAAAGTTTAGGGGAGAAGGAAAAAAAAAAAAAAAAAAGGAAACGGGAAGCAGTGTCTTGCAAAAATTCAAAGCACCACTCCCCCAAAAGCTGCAATCATTACTCGAAAGAAAAATAGAAAAAAAGGTTGGACTTGTGTGGCCCTTCTACCATTTTATTTTATTAGCACATAAAACACATAATAGAAAGTCTTACTTGTAAAGGAGATTCTGAACAGACTGAGAGGCCAAGATTATCTTACGATGATAACCCTGGCCTACTATTGATTGTACTATTCCTTTTTTGCTTGGCAGGCCTTTTGTTTCTTGTTCAGATGTCTGAAAAACAAAACAAAAAAAAAAAAAAAACAATATTAAAGTAAACTCCATTGCACAGTGGAATGTGTGAAATGAAAACTCAAAATTAACTCCTTTTTTTCGTAATCATTAAAAAAAATTACTAAACTATGCAAGATCCAATATCATACCTTTTCTCCGATATGATGTTAACATGAAAGATTATAAACAATTTGGCTGCTTAAAAAAGTACCACTTCCATCTAAAACCCAAATTTTGTTCGGACTTTACTGGCAAATCCTTCCGGGGCTGAAGTGGTTAAGACAGAGTACAAGTACCGATACATTTTTTCAAGTACTTGCCGATACTGATTACCGATACTTTTTTAATGTCATGTGACAGTGGCACTAATATGCAGCACTGATGGGAGGCGTGGACTGTGTGAGTTTATTTGTATTTTTTTACAATTTGATTTTTTACAATTTATAAATTTTTAGTCTTTTTTTTTATTTTTTTATTATTTACAATGCCTGCTTTTTTTTGGGGGGTGGGGGGGTTTATTTTACAATTTAACCTTTAATTATTACTTTTTCATTTATCAGCCCTGCTGGGGGGGGGGTTGGGCTTTGGTGAGAGATCACGGGTCCAAACAGACCCCTGACATCTCCCATTTGAGACAGGGAAAGGGACTGAGGACACAGATTTCCCAGTCCCTTTCTCAGCAGTCTCAGCTGCATTGAAGATAAATGGACAGGAGATAGCGGCTCCTCTCCATTCATAAACTGAAGCATCATAAACACAGTTTACAATGCTCAGTTATGAATGGACAGTGTCAGTGATCACTGACTTTGTGCATTCAGAAAAGGAAGGAGCCGGTAAATGACATAATTACCGTCTCCTTCCTCTGCTCTCCATCCTGACAGATCTGGGAAGGGGGGGAACCCAGAGGAGGACACGGAGAGAAGGAGGACCCGGGGATAGTCCGGGATGGTCGGTGTGCGGCGGGGGGCAGTTACAAGCAACGATTTCCCTGTATAGCCTTTCAATAATGCAGCTGACAGCCACAGGAGGGAGAGGGAGAGAAGCAGCTGTCAGCTGCTTTAATGAAAGGCTATACAGGGGGAACAGTGCTTGTAACTGCCCCCGCCACCACACCGATCACCTGTGAGGCTGCCCGGCCCCCCTGCTACACTGAGGATGCCTGGTCCGATACAACAGGTATCGGATTAAGCATCGAAGCATTTGCACGAGTACCGATACTCATGCAAATGCTTGATATCAGCACCGATACTAGCATCGGTGCAACCCTAGTTGATATCAAAGCTGATGCCATGGCTTTGAGGTTGTTAATAGACAATGGGGTTGATTTACTAAAACTGGAGAGTGCAAAATCTGTTTTTTTCTTTTTTTTGTGTGTCAAAGCTCAATTGAACAAGCTGAAGATCTTCTTGATAACAAAAAAAAAAAAAGATGAAGTTAGGAGCCATTTGGCTACAGTGCACCAGATTTTGCACCAATTTTAGTAAAATCAACCCCACTATGTGCATTCATAGTACTGTTGGTGACCAAATAAATCACCCTGCTCTTTATTAGGTCGAAAGTTAGTGCCTTTACTAAAATACAGTTTACAACTCCCTCTGTAGAACACTAGTCTATAAAAGGCAAGAATCTGTTTCAAAGTAGAGCTGCTGAATCATTAACATAACCAAACAATTATTGGAGTACAGCAAGGGAAATTTTCCACTGCATCAGAGCCCTTCTTTGCACACTGGAATATAAAACGCTAATTGTGGTACATGTGCCTGGCAGTTAAATGCATTGCACCATAAAAAGAAAAAAAACAAAAAATAATTAGTATAGTTAACCAGATTATACAATGTGGCCAATTTAGACAAAATCAGGTGGTTAAAAGAATTCTCCTATAAAGGAGGTGGTCACTTTAAGGGAAAAAAAAAATTGCACTTTTTGCAGGTGAAAAAAAAAAAATGTGCATTTATCATTTTTTTGTTGGAGGAGCCTGTAAAAGCATTGCTGATCACTGGTGCCATGCAGGTCTCCTGCAGATCTGTCAGTGTATCTGTGTGCCCATACATCCCTTACAGGCAAGCAGATACACTGACAGGAAGAATCTATGAACTACCATGGCGCTCCACAGCACCGTGGGGTAGTTGACTGAAAAATTCAAGCCGACAGCCGCAAAGGATGTAAGGGCTTGTAGTTCATTAATACACAGATGTGGGCAGAGCCATGCACGGCTACATTGGTTTTAAAAAGTGACAGCTAGTATGGGAAACTTAGCTAGTACCGGGGGGGTGGGAATCAGACAGCGGCTGCAGCAGTGGGAGCATGCTACATGTTCCACCCTAAAAAAATGTTACATGTTCCCAAAGGAGATGTATGGCCAAAGCTACTGGCCATACTTTCCTTGTAGGTCACAGGATTGCAGAACTGACATCAGACTAAAGCCCACCATCAGCTGACATCACAAAGCCAGTCCAGGCTCTGCAGGGATCCTGACACAGGATCCAGGATCTGCCCAGATGCCTGACCAGCAGCTGGCTTAGCCTCTCAGTGCGCCGCTGAGAGCCTGAGCCAGCCACTCCCACCATGCTGCCGCCATTTAGGTGAGCATGTGTGTTTCTTTTTTTACAAACCCATACTCCTTTATGTATTGCACAAAAACTGTAAAAACATAAAAACTAAACTATCTTCTAGAAGAAGAATGAACTTACCCCCTTATTAGCAGCTATACAACATTCTGCTAATCTTAACCAGAGACGTGGATTTGAATGATAAACCTGAACAGCTTCTATTAGACATTCAAAGGCTGCCAGTGGTCGCCCAATGTGTAGGAGCTGTATGCCGCAGTTATACAGCAACTCATACCGTTTGTTGGTCAACAATGTACACATAGGTCTGCCTGAAAACTTCTTCCCTGAAATAAAAAAAAACACATTTTAAAAATGCAACAACAAACCTGGTTATATGTATGCATATGTAACGTGGTGATAATAATCAGATTAGTATACTTGTTTTCCTTACATTCAGAAGTGGCAAATTCCATTTCTAACATTTACTCTGCTTACAGAAAAAAAAACCCATAAAACAAAACAACATAGTTAGGTCCATATATTTGGACACAGTCACAATTTTAGATTTTTTGGGCATTTACAAAAAACATATTCAAGCTATAGTTATATAATGGATATGGGTTGAAAGTGCACACTCAGGTTTAATTTGAGGGTATGTACATCCAAATCGGAGAAAGGGATTACGAATTACAGCTCATAATAGCCACCCCACCTTTTTCAAGGGACCAAAAGTAATTGGACAATTGAAATCAAAAGCTGTTTTATGGCCAGGTGTGGGCTACTCCATTATTTCTTCACTAAACAGGTAAAAGGTCTGGAGCGGATTCTAAATATGGTATTTTCATTTGAAATCTATTGCTGTGAACCAATATGCGTTCAAAGGAGCTGTCAATGCAAGTGAAACAGGCCATTGTAAGGCTTCAAAAACTATACAAATCCATCAGAGAGATAGCAGCAACATAAGGCGTAGCCAAATCAACAGTTTGGTACATTCTGAGGAAAGAACGCATTGTTGAGCTCAGCAACATAAAAAAGGCCTGGACATCCACGGAAGACAACAGTGGTGGATGATCGCAGAATTCTCTATATGGTAAAGAAAAACCCATTCACAACACCCTGACAAGTGAAGGACACTCTCCAGGAAGTGGGCGTATCATTGTCAAAGTCTACAATCAAGAGTAGACTTCACAAGAGCAAATACAGAGGGGGTTCACCACAAGGTGCAAACCACTCATAAGCCTGAAGAATAAAAAAGCCAGATTAGACGTGGCCAAAAAACATCTAAAAAAGCCAGACCAGTTCTGGAAAAGCATTCTTTGGACGGATGAGAGATTAATCTGTACCAGAATGACGGGAAGAAAAAAGTGTGGAGAAGGCTTGGAACAGCTCATGAGCCAAAGCACACAACGTCATCTGTAAAACATGGTGGAGGCAGTGTGATGGCATGGGCATGCATGGCTTCCAGTGGCACTGGGTCATTGGTTTTTATTGATGATGTGACAGAAGACAGAAGCAGCTGGATGAATTCTGCAGCGTTTAAGAGATATACTGTCAGCCCAGATTCAGCCAAATGCAGCAAAGTTGATTGGACGGTGCTTCACAGTACAGATGGACAATGATCCAAAACACACTACAAAAGCAACCCAGGAGCTTTTGATGGGAAAAAAAGTGGAAAATTCTGCAATGGCCAAGGCAATCACCTGATCTCAACCCAATTGAGCATGCACTTGCTGAAGGCACAACTAAAAAGGCAGAAAGAACCACAAAGAACAATTGAAGACAGCTGCAGTTAGAGCCTGGCAAAGCATCAGAAAGAAGGAACCCCAGTCTTTGGTAATGTCCATGAAAGTCTGCATTTCAAATTCATTTGGATTGTTTAATTTTAATTTTATTCTGGAGGCATACTGTGGGGGAGATGATTCACCCTCTCCATTTTTCCCATCTACCATGATCATCTAAAGTGAAAAGTGAAAGAAATTCCCAAATTGTGGGTTACTAGTTCTGGTGACACCTTGGGATTACCTTCACTTTGAAGGTATTTCTCCTAATTGTCTGCTTTAGATATTGTACATGAAGGGAAATACAGTGGCATCGGAAAGTATTCACAGCACTTCACTTCTTCCACATTTTGTGATGTTACAGCTTTATTTCAAAACGGATTAAAGTCACTATTTTCCTCAAAATTCTACAAACAATTCCCCATAATGACAAAAAGACGTGTGTTTGAAATCATTGCAAATGTGTGTATATATATATATATATATATATATATATATATATATATATATATATATATATATATATATATACACACATACATATGAAATAAATAAATAAAAAAAAAAAAAAAGCATTAAAAAAAAAAAAAAAAAAAAAGGACATAAGTATTGACAGCCTTTGCTCAATACTTTGTTAGAGCACCTTTGGCACCAATTATAGCCTCAAGTCTTTTGGAGTATGATGCTACAAGTTTGGCACATCTATTTTTGGGCATTCTCTCCTATTCTTCTTTGCAGGACCTCTCAAGTTCCATCAGGTTGGATGGGCAGCAGATGCACAGCCATTTTCAGATCTCTCCAGAGATTTTCAATCGGGTTCAAGTCTGGGCCACTCGAGGACATTCACAGGGTTGTCCCGTAGCGACTCCTTTGTTATCATGGCTGTGTGCTTAGGGTCATGTCCTGTTGCAAGATGAACCTTCACTCCAGTCTGAAGTCCAGAACGCTCTGAAGCGGATTTTTATCAAGGATGTCTCTGTACCTTGCTGCAATTATCTTTTCCTCCATCCTGACTAGTCTCCCAGTTCCTGCCGCTAAAAAACATCCCCACAGCATAATGCTGTCACTACCGTGCTGCACTGTAGGGATGGTATTGGCCAGGTGAGTGGTGCCTGGTTTCCTCCAGACATGACGCTTACCATTCAGGCCAAAGAGTTCAATCTTTGTTTCATCAGACCAGACAATTTGGCTTCTCATGGTCTGAGAGTCTTTCAGGTACCTTTTGGCAAACTCCAAGTGGGCTGTCATGTGCCTTTTACTGAGGAGTGGCTACTGTCAGACCACTCTACCATACAGACTTGATAGGTGGAGTGCTGCAGAGATGTTTGTTCTTCTGAAAGGTTCTCCTCTCTCCACAAAGAAACGCTGGAGCTTTGTCAGAGTGACCATGGGGTTCTTGGTCACCTCCCCAAGGCCCTTCTCCCCCAATCGCTGTTTGGCCAGGCGGCCCACTCTAGAAAGACTCCTGGTGGTTCCAAACTTCTTCCATTTACGGATGATGGAGGCTACTGTGCTCATTGGGACCGTCAATGCGTCAGAAATTTTTCTGTACCTTGCCCCAGATCAGTGCCTAGACACAATACTGTCTCTGAGGTCTACAGACAATTCCTTGGACTTCATGGCTTGGTTTGTGCTCTGACATGCACTGTTAATTGTGGGACCTTATATAGACAGGCATGTGCCTTTCCAAATCATGTGCATTCAACTGAATTTACCACAGGTAGACTCCAATCAAGTTGTAGAAACATCTCAAGGATGGAAACAGGATGTACTTGAGCTAAAAAGTGTCATGGCAAAGGCTGTGAATACTTATGGATGCACTGTATTTCCATTGGGACACAGATTGGGAAAAAAAAAAGTTTTGGTCTTTAGTTCTACTTTAATCAGAGTACAGACAACATATTCATACACCATGGAATGTCCTTCCAGGAAGAAAGACTACAAAAGGTGGGCTACAACTAGGCAAACAGAATTGTGCTAACAGACATCAAAAGACCCAATTTTGGAATGCCGCTCAAGTACCTTGCAGCCAAAAGCTGCATCTGCAGAAGACTGGACATCCACCTAGTAAAACTTTGAGAAAATATGAACAGGAGACCAGCTGGCGGCCTTACACAGTTGGGCTACAGAGGCTTGGTGCAGAAATGCCCAGGAAGCCCCCCCCTCAATCTGGTGGAATGGGCACTTAACAGCACTGGGGGGCTTTTGCTTAAGGATGTAAGCTCTTGCAATCAAGTTTCTTACACACTGTACAATAGTGGATTTTAAAGCAGGGTGGTCCTTGCAAAGTTCTGAGGAGAGAATAAATGGGGGAATGCATTTTTCTGTGAAAGCAGTAGCTTTGAGGTATACTCTAACGGCTCTGAATACATCCAGGCAACGTTGAGAAAATTCTTTTGGATGCTCAGAAATGTGGCTAGCACTACAATGTTTTTAGTGATGTGGAATGCTGAAACCGCTTGCGGTAAAAATTTTTTTTTTTTTTTGTGATATTGTTATGCGATATTCATGTTATGGTCTCTTATATGACACACATTTTTACGTATACAGGTATATATTTAAACTCAAGATGTTATGCGATTTGTTTTTGTCCCTGGGGTTGCAATACAATCCTTAGGTCTCCTTCTCCCCCCCCCCCCCCCCTTTTAGTTTTGCATGGTTTTGTTTTGGGTGTGAATTGGGTGTTTGGATACTTTATTGTTCCTGCTGGTTGTTGTCGTGGCGACCAAGGTTTGCATCTGCGTCGGTTTCCAGTGTGTTGTTGTGCACACATTGCACAGTGTGCGTGCGCTTGGCTTGTGACGTCATCACGCAGGGATGCCATGCTTATGCGTGGTTGGTCATTCGGCTACAGTTTTGAGCTTGGCTAGGTGCAAATGTCCGTGAGGTGGTTGGTTTGATGGGATGCCGTTTGGGCATCCATGTCCATAGTCACGGGGGGTTGGGAGAGCCTGGGACACGGAGGACTTTATAAGGGGGTTGTAGACACAATATGGCTCATTTACAGTTTGGTAAACCTGCTGACATCTTATTTGAAGGTGCACCTATACATACGTGTAAGAATAAGAGTGGTGTTTTGTTTCGTTTTTATTTTTTTTGCCTTCAATCATAATGCAAGGTGAGGGAGAAACATTCAGGAGTTCTCAAAAGGACTGTAAAATGCACAACACTTCATAATGAACTCGTTTTTTGTGCTTATAAGTGTTTTGAACTTATTACTACAGGAAAAAACACAAATATTTATGGCTCGTAAAGGAAATCTGTCAGCATGTAAATATTGGGACTCTTGGCATGCTTTGGGGCTGTGATCCTTATCTTTCCAAATCTTCTTGAAGAGAAACAGCTCTGCAGAATACACAATAAGTGAGCAAAACCACTTTCACTTATACTGACAGATCTCTTTAACTTGCAGTAAACACCAACACTTAAAGAGAAAGTAAACCCTGATGGGTTTTACTTCCTCTTTTGCTCCCTGCAAATTAAAAAAATAATAGGCTAGTATGTATCGCATACTAGCCCATTATGTGACATCAGGAGTGCGAGTCTCCGGAGCGGCAACACTCTTGTGGATGTCGGTGGATCGAGAGGGGGCTCGGGTAAGTAATAGTGGGGCTGCTGCACACAGGTTTTTTACCTTCATGCATAGAATACATGAAGGACATGAAGGTAAATAATAATAATAAAAAAAAAAAAAATAGGATTTTTCCTACAGCTTACCTGTAAAATCATTTTCTTGGAGTACATCACGGGACACAGAGCAGCTATAGTAATTACTATCTGGGTTATACGCCAGCTATAGGTGAATGGACACTGGCACACCCAAAAGACAGGAAGTCCCCCCTCTATATAACCCCTCCTATACAGGAAGTACCTCAGTTTTGCAGCAATTCCCAAAAGAGGGGGGGGGCCTCTGTGTTCCGTGATGTACTCCAAGAAAAGGATTTTACAGGTAAGCTGTAGGAAAAATCCTATTTTCTTTATCAAACACCTCGGGACTCAGAGTGGCTATAGTAATTACTATCTGAGATGTCCCAAAGCAATGCCCCGGGGGGGGGGGGGGAGGGGGCACCATCATAGAAACTGCCAAAGAATAACCTACTTTGCTATTTGTAATACGCTGAGGCCAAAGGCAGGATCTTCTACGTGATTGACATCGACCTAGTAAAAACCCTGTAGATGTATAAACAAAAGACCCAATAGTGGTCTTGTACACCTGGGCCATTAACATCCGATGATGGATGGCCCAAGATACTCCCACACATGGTAGAGAATCTCTCCTCAAAAAAATTTTTTTTTTGCCATTTAAACCATAGGCATCATTGATAAGCTGGCAGATCCACTGCTAAATATTCGACCTGGATGCCGCCTGCCCTTCCTGGGCTCTTATGGTAGCACAAACCAGGATTCCTGACTTGTGCCAACAACTCAAGTAGACCCTGAGCGTCAGAACTACCTCTAGAGTAGGTAGCGATCTCTCTCCTGCCAACTGTGGAGAATCTTCCCAATTCAAGTGAAAACTAGAAACCCCTTTAGGCAATAAAAATGGACGAGGAAGCAACATCACCTTATGATGCGAGACCAAGAATGGCTCCTTGCATGAAAGAGCTGCCAACTCTGACACTCCACTTCTTAAAGTGATAGCAACCATAGAAGCCACCTTCTGAGATAAAAGGACATTTAAGATCAATTCAAGGACCAAGGAAACAAGAATGGCCTGACAGGTGGGACTGTCCAAGTTACATGCTGTATGAGGTATGAAACAGGGCATGAGAAACAACGGCCCCTGGAAAAAAATGGATAGGGACAAACTCTGACCCTTAATGGTACTTAAGGCCAAACTCCTTTGCTCTACTGATTGGAGAAAGAAAGAAAATCTCCCACCCACATATTTCTGCAGGTGCCACTTCCTGGCTTCACCCCAGGCAAAAAATGTTTTAAAGTCCTGTAACTGAAGTTCCCCGAAGCTGGCTTGCAGGGGCTCAACAGTGCTGAGATACAGGACTCAAGAACATCAGGTCCCGCTGGACTGTGAGTGTCCAAAAGAGCAACCCCTGCAAGACTTGCTATGCCTGTGTACCAACCCCCCCTGGGCTAATTCGGGCAATACTAATATCAGCGTTACCACCTGACGGATTCTTCGCAAAAGATGTGGCAGAAACCTAAACGGGGGGGCGTCAAATAAGGGATAACCAGACCTTAAGGTGTTACAAAACATGTACTCTTATTGGCATTGGGACTCTTGTCCCGGACACACCTGTCCCAAACTGTTGTAGAACTTGCAATCTAGTAGATTCCCCTGCAGAGTTCCCCTTGCCACTGTCCTATACCTGGAATATGTATTGGCGATGGAGACAGCACTTGTACTGTCCCAGACAGAATGCAGTACACCTCCCTGAGGTCCGCCCTGGTGGTTGATATATATGTGCCTGCAAAGGCATTCCCAGATTGGACCTACAACAGGTTTGTCCTATAATCCAGAGAAAGGCATACTGGCCAAAAATTCCAAGCTATTGGACAGTATTATCAAACAACAACCCAAATGGCAAAATATGCGCTCGCTCCTAAATAATTTGAGCAGCTACCACAGCACTAGAAAATTGCACACATACCAAATGGAAAACAAAACGTGTAGCGCTAAAATGAAAAAGAGGAATAAACAACTATATACTGATAAGATGTGGAACCAGTATGCTATAAACAACTAATCAAAATCACATTTGCATATCTCATAATATGTAGGAATTAGGAACAGTGCAAAGTCCATATATGAAGCATAGATAAATAATTTTTATAAGTGATGTGTGAACCACCTTCACCACAGTAAATATTAAAGTCTTTAAATAGATGCCAGACATCAAATTAGTTCAAGTCCAAAAATAGATAATTTATAAATCGGCTCTGAAACTTCACCCCACGGTGTCTTCACACACATGCAAATCACTCTAATGGTAGAGTTGGTAAAATTGGAGGCTTACCGGAGGGTTTGAACCCAAAACAGCGTATACTGTGAGGGTCAAACCGGCTTTTATTGCTTAATGGCAATGGTGGGAAGACCTTGGCGGCGTGTAGCGATCACAAGGGGTTCATAAAGTTGTATCTTCTCCGATCATGACATAGGGTCACCCCGTTAGTAGCTCATAAAGAATATAAAAGAAGCCACATAGTGTGATACCATAAAAACCGTAATTTATTTAAAAGGAAATACACTTACATGATAAAGTTGTAAAAAAGCGCTTGTACATAAAAGAGGCAACAGTGGAGTCCTCCCGACGCGTTTCGTCTGAGTAGACGAAACGCGTCGGGAGGACTCCACTGTTGCCTCTTTTATGTACAAGCGCTTTTTTACAACTTTATCATGTAAGTGTATTTCCTTTTAAATAAATTACGGTTTTTATGGTATCACACTATGTGGCTTCTTTTATATTCTTTATGAGCTACTAACGGGGTGACCCTATGTCATGATCGGAGAAGATACAACTTTATGAACCCCTTGTGATCGCTACACGCCGCCAAGGTCTTCCCACCATTGCCATTAAGCAATAAAAGCCGGTTTGACCCTCACAGTATACGCTGTTTTGGGTTCAAACCCTCCGGTAAGCCTCCAATTTTACCAACTCTACCATTAGAGTGATTTGCATGTGTGTGAAGACACCGTGGGGTGAAGTTTCAGAGCCGATTTATAAATTATCTATTTTTGGACTTGAACTAATTTGATGTCTGGCATCTATTTAAAGACTTTAATATTTACTGTGGTGAAGGTGGTTCACACATCACTTATAAAAATTATTTATCTATGCTTCATATATGGACTTTGCACTGTTCCTAATTCCTACATATTATGAGATATGCAAATGTGATTTTGATTAGTTGTTTATAGCATACTGGTTCCACATCTTATCAGTATATAGTTGTTTATTCCTCTTTTTCATTTTAGCGCTACACGTTTTGTTTTCCTATTGGACAGTATTCTCTCCAAGGGAGACCAAGCCCACTGAACTGTAGCCAGCCTCAAGTCAACTTAGAGAGACTGGCATCAGTGGTTATTTTCCAAATTCCTGAAAAGAAAGAATATCAAGCACCAATTTCTGCTCTGCAACACCCCTGAAACAGGGCCTTTTGGCAATGCAATGCCTGGATCGTTCAAGTTCCAGACAGAGGGAACTGGCTGTATGTAGAGAACGTGCTTTGACCTAAACACAGATTCCGCCTGTAGAAATATATTGAAAGAACCCCTGGAATTGACTGCTTCCTAAATAAAGATTGAGGTAAAGAGTATTGAGGCGTCTTCAGCAAGCCCAGCACTGGGGCTAGACGCTTTGAGAACCCTCCGGAGCTGTGGCCAACCCAAAGGGAAGATTCACAAAAAAAAAAAAACGGCTTTCCACTGCAATTACAGAAATCTTTGATGAGCCCGAAACCACTGTCCATCGGGAGATGTGGACGCTGCCAGATCCCTGAACCTGAGAGCGGTGCCCCTGCTTCCCCCGGCTGCCTCTCTTTTCTGGAACCATTTCACTGGTATAAACAGGTAAATAATGCAGCAACTATATTATCCAACCTACTATACAGTGCTCCAAGGATACGGGCCTAAAACAATGTTGGTTTAACTCTATGCAACCCCTTAGGTATGCAAACATGCAGGTATACAAGTATTCTTGCCATTCATGCATTTATGTATGCAGTACAAGGTCAATAAGCACACACGCATGTACCCCCAGGCAAACAAGCACCCAGGCAAATAAGCCCATATGCACGTAGTCCTATGCAAACAAGCACATATGTATGTAGTCCCAGGAAAAAACAAGTACATATGTATACAGCTTAGTGTAAATAAACATACATATGCAGTACAAATGAAAACATGCCAGTATGCGTTTAAGCAATATGCATCTATGGAAGCATGAGTTTACGGAAGCATGTGCTTATGCAACTATGCATTTAGGCAAAATATTAAAGCGTGCGCTCTACACACGCATTCATGCAACATGTGCCCATGGAAACAAGCATTTTTGCAATAAGCAAGCATGCGTTTATGAATCGTGTTTAAGCAACACGTGACATGCATCTTTATGCAACCATGTATCCTTATGCAATCAAGTATCTTTATGCAACCATGTATCCTTATGCGATCATGTATAACCATGTATATTTAAGCAAACATGTATAAACATGCATCTTTATGCAACCATGCATCTTTATGTGATCATGTATATCCAAGCAAACATGTATAAACATCCATCTTTATGTGATCACATATCTTTATGCGATCATGAATAACCATGTCTATTTATACAAACATGTCCAAAATGTGCATCTTTATGCAATCATGTATATCCATTCATCTTTAGGCAACCATGATCATGTATCTTTATGCAAACATGTATAACCATGTATATTTATGCGAATATGTAAAAACATGCATCTTCAGCAACCGTGCGTTTCAGCAACAGTGCATTTCAGCTAGTTTGCAAGCAAGCACCCGCTTAACTACAGTTGGCCCCATACTAGACCTGCAGGATTTAGCCAAGCACATATGCACTATACCGGAGATACAACTCCTTAAAATGTACCCATGCTCATGTTTTTCCAAACGTGTATATTTAAACATGCATTTAACCTCCCTGGCGGTTTTCCCCGAGTGTGGCTCGGGGTTAAATTTCAGCACCATTAGCGGTAACCCCGAGCCACATTGCATTGCAGGATCCTGGTGCGGTATACTTACCTTGGCTGCCCCTTCCTGCCTATATAAAAATAGGCCATACTTAGCGAGCCTGCGCCCTCTAATGGCTGGAGGTGAAACAGGTGAAATGACTAAGCGTGCATAGCATGATTAAACAGCACACTGCTTCCAGTGGCCACTGGGAGAACAGTCAGAACTCAAAACAGAAAAAAAAAAAAAAGAAAGAAACTGCAAACAAATGCAGACTTACCATTCCTGCTGCAGGACTCTGAACATAACAGGAGTCCAATTTTCACCCATCACGGCGAGCTTAGTCATAAAAGACCTTCAGAGACTGGGTCCCCCCTTAATCTGGGGTCCATTCCCCTGGACCTGTATAGCACCCTGCAGGAAAGCACCTTGGTCAGAACAAACAGCACAGGGTTCCATTACGCAGGGACCAGCACCGTAAAGGCTGCATTACAGGCAAACGGAGGAATCTTCTCTCCTTCCAATGAGGCTCGGGATCGATCCATTTTGGCTGACAGCTTTTTCGAATGGATCCGATTGAAGTCCATGATTCTTAATAGAACCATCCAGACCTCCAAGTAGGCTCCAAGAGCACATGTATCACATCAGTGACCACCACCTTACATACACTGGCGAAAAAACTGAGGTACTTCCTGTATAGGAGGGGTTATATAGAAGGGGGACGTCCTGTCTTTTGGGTGTGCCAGTGTCCATCCACCTATAGGTGGGCGTATAAGCCAGATAGTAGTTACTATAGCTGCTCTGTGTCCAGTGATGTACGATAAAGAAAACCTTGTGTCTTTACAACCACTTCAAGGAAAGGAAAGTGAGCAGACTCTTACCTGGATCTGTGTTTGATGAGGTTAACTGTGCACAGGCGTTGTCATTTTCCTGAATAGCCTTTTTAAAGTAGAATAGCCCTAAATTGTGTTTTCCCATAGCAAAATGGATGCAGCCAAGATTGTTCCAGAACATACATCGAGCACATTCCCCTAAAAACAGAACAAATCTGTTAGGACAAGGTTCTCCAAAATTAATGAACTGTATGGTTTTGTTAACATGGACAGATTACATGCATTAAAGGGCAACTACACTGTCATGGGAACAATATAATTGTACAAAAAAAAATTATGTATAACATAGCATATTATTTTGCAACACCAGTCATACTGTTATTTTTTGCTATTATATTTTTTTCACCTGCAGCGCTTTAATTTTCTGTAAAATTCAACGCAATATGGCAATCTGGAGGTCTTACTTACACAGTACAGAATGCCCCCCAGAGATTTAATTCCCTGCTTGTGTGATTGGCTCACTGATTTTCTTAGAAGTCCGCACTAAGATACAAGTCAGATTTTAATCATCCTCTGCAACAAAATTTTCATTTTTGGTGGGATCCCCCAAAGGGTTAATTACTTCCAGTGTGATGCTGACACTAACTTTCTTCATCAGAACACTGCATCAGCTGATTGATAATGACAAAGTCACTCCCAATCAGAATCACTTTGCTCATTGCCACAACCAGCTTTTTCTTCAGAGCAGAAACGGGTAGGAATTTGCAACAAAGGTTGTTAAAATCCTTGCAATGTACATTGATCACCAAGAGGGGATTGTTTTTTTCGCAACAAGAATTGTCGGTATTATTTAACTTATGTATTTTCCAACTAGGGACTTCTATGCATACTGCTACCTTTAGCAATACTGTTAGTTTATTGTTGGATTAGCGCAGCACCATACCTTATACTGATTCTGCTGTTAGTGTATGGTTGACGGACCCTATTCGGTGCAAGCAGCTTTTCCATCCTTTCATATACCTGCACATGATAGCGCAGGAATAACTATTTTCCATTTTGCAGCTGGGACCATAGTCACCAAGAAAACAATAATTGGTAACACACTACGCCATGAAGGACTGAAATCCTGTAGTGCCCGCAAGAACACCATCCCCCACCATCAAACATGGAGGTGGAAAAAAATTATGCTTTGGGGGAGTTTTCCTGCTAACGGGACAGGACAACTTCACCGCATCAACAGGGCCATGTGCCATCAAATCTTGGATGAGGATCACCCTCCCTTAGCCAGGGCATTAAAAATGGGTCATGGGTGGGTATTCCGGCATGACAATGACCCAAAACACACGACCAATGCAACCAAGGAGTGGCTCAAGAAGAAGCGCATTAAGGTCCTGAGTGGCCTAGCCAGTCTCCAGACCTTATTCCCTTGGAAAATATGTAGAGGGAGCTGAAGGTTCGAGTTACCAAACCTCAGCCTCGAAACCTCAATGACATGGACAGGACCTGCAAAGAGGAGTGGGACAAAACCCTTCCTGAGAGGTGTGCAAACCTGGTGGCCAACTACAAGAAACATCTAACCTCTGATTGCCAACAAGAGTTTTGCCACCAAGTCATGTTTTGCAAAGGGGTCAAATACTTATTTCACTCATTAAAATGCAAATCAATTGATAACTTTTTTGTAATGCTTTTTCTGGATTTTTTTGTTATTCTGTCTCTCACTGTTAAAATAAACCTACCATTAAAATTATAGATTAATAATTTCTTTTTCAGTGGGCAAAAGTACAAAATCAGCAGGGGGTGAAATACTTTTTTCCTCGGAGTTTAAATTAATTTAATCCCTCCCCTCTTTCTTCCTACACCTCCTTCAGAGTAGGATCCTTTCCTTTATCTGGTCTTGCCAACATCCAAGAGTTTCACGTGCTACCTTGTATAGACAGATTACGAGGAGGTCTGGGGGTACCAAATTTAGCAAAATACTAGCATGCCACTCAGATCTCTCAGCTGACCTTACTTCATGCAACCTCGGACATCCCTTTGTGGGTGCTCTCCAACTGTGCCCCTATTCCTCTCGGACCTACTCTGGCTTCCACATAATCTTCGGCCCTCCACCCTTAGCCCACCCTGTGACACAGTATAAAGCTTTGGGACACAGTTCGTTACTCTGGTAACCTTATGTCCCCTTTCCTCCCTCTCTTCAACAACCCTCTTCTCCCGCCAGGTTTCACCCAACCTGGAGCTTTCTCCTGGTGGTCTACTCATGGGTTTACTGAGGTTCGCCACCTTCTTTCATCCTGCACCCGCCCCCTCATGGACCTCTTATTAGGATACTCATGAGGCACCACCTGTGGAATTTTTACGCTATGCCCAGCTACATCACTGGGTGTCATCACTGAGGCGTAATCCCCTTACCCTTTCCAAAAGACAATTTCTGAACACATCTGCCTCCACTCCCCTGGCACCATCTCGAAGATCTATTCTTCTCTTAACGGCTTAGACTCCCCAGGGGCGGCATCCTACAAGTCGAGGTGGGAACATGATCTGGCGACCTCTATCAGAGGAGTGGAATAGAGCCTGGTCTACCACTGCCAAGTGCTCCTTCAAAACGGCCACTCAAGAAGTGGTGTACAAGGTGCTCCTCAGATTGTACTGGGTTCTGGCCCGGATAGCGAACTCCAACCCTTCCTACAGTGACCAATGCTTCAGGGGTTGTGGCCACTGAGGAGATGTTGTTCACACTTGCTGGTCTTGTCCACGCCTAATAGGGTTCTGGTCCAGGGTGTTTGGGCTCCTCTACTCTGTTTCACATTCTCCAAGGACCCTAAAGTAGCTTTGCTACACTGCCTGATACAGGGATTGCATCTTACTTATTCATAGCAGCCAAACGGACAATTGCTAGAGCCTGGAAGAAGCCCTCTGTCCCGTTTGCCATGGTGAAAAGCATTTTTACTGACCTTATGGTCAATGAAAAAATGTCTAGCATCCTTCACGACTCTCACTCTAAATTCATTAAAGTGTGGTCACCTTGGTGGTCTTAAGCTCTTCCCAGCCTGCATAGGACAGCTTGGGTCTTTTCCTAGGGTCTGCTATGTAATGCTCCCAACCTGCAGGACTCCTCCGCCTTCTCCTTTCTCCATCCCTCCCTTTCTTCTTTTTCTCTATTTCTTTGGTTTCCTTCCCTTTTGAGGCCAAGGCTGGACTCTCGTAGACTTATACGCACCTTTTCCCTTGACAGGAACTAGTGCACCTGACCCATGGGCTCTCTCCATCGGCCCTTTGGCCTAGATGACATAAGGAGGACCTGCTGTTTGCACACCCAGGTGGCTCAGTGGTCACTTACTCCTTAAAAGTTAACTGCATATATTAGAGATACAGATCGATAGATTGATAGAAATACAGTACATAGAAATATCTCCTAATATCCTCCCAAAGAGGTGTGGTGGTTTTTTTTTTTTTTTTGGAGTTTTAACCTGAAGTCTTCTTTTTATTTTAGAGGTTCTTACAGTATCTCACAAAAGTGAGTACACCCCTCACATTATTGTAAAGATTGTATTATATCTTTTCATGTGACAACACTGAAGAAATGGCACTTTGCTACAATGTAAAGTAGTGAGTGTACAGCTTGTATAACACTGTAAATTTGCTGTTCCCTCAAAATAACTCAACACACAGCCATTAATGTCTAAACCGCTGGCAACAAAAGTGAGTACACCCCTAAGTGAAAATGTCCAAATTGGGCCCAATTAGCCATTTCCCCTCCCTGGAGTAATGTGACTCGTTAGTGTTACAAGGTCTCAGGTGTGAATGGGGAGCAGGTGTGTTAAATTTGGTCTTATCGCTCTCACTCTCTCATAGTGGTCACTGGAAGTTTAACATGGCACTTCATGGCAAAGAATTCTCTGAGGATCTGAAAAAAAGAATTGTTGCTCTACATAAAGATGGCCTAGGCTAAAGGAAGATTGCCAAGACCCGAAACTGATCTGCAGCACGGTGGCCAAGACCATACAGTGGTTTAACAGGACAGGTTCCACTCAGAACAGGCCTCGCCATAGTCGACCAAAAAAGTTGATTGCACGTGCTCAGCGCCATATCCAGAGGTTGTCTTTGGGAAATATACGTATGAGTGCTGCCAGCATTGCTGCAGAGGTTAAAGGGGTGGGGTCAGCCTGTTAGTGCTCAGACCATACGCCCCACACTGCATCAAATTGGTCTGCATGTCATCCCAGAAGGAAGCCTCTTCTAAAGACGATGCACAAGAAAGCCTGTAGTTTACTGAAGACAAGCAGACTAAGGGCATGGATTACTGCAACCATGTCCTGTGGTCTGATGAGACCAAGATAAACTTACTGGGTTCAGATTGTGTCAAGTGTGTGTGGCAGCAACCAGGTGAGGAGTACAAAGACAAGTGTGTCTTGCCTACAGTCAAGCATGGAGGTGGGAGTGTCATGGTCTGGGGCTGCATGAGTGCTGCCGGAACTGGGGAGCTACAGTTCATTGAGAGAACCATGAATACCAACATGTACTATGACATACTGAAGCAGAGCATGATCCCCTCCCTTCGAAGTCCGGGCCACAAGGCAGAATTCCAACATAACGACCCTTAACACACCTCCAAGACGACCACTGCCCTGCTAAAGAAGCTGAGGGTAAAAGGTGATGGACTGGCCAAGCATGTCTCCAGACCTAAACCCTATTGAGCATCTGTGAGGCATCTTTAAACTGAAGGTGGAGGAGCGCAAGGTCTCTAACATCCACCAGCTCCGTGATGTCGTCATGGAGGAGTGGAAGAGGACTCCAGTGGCAACCAGTGAAGCTCTGGTGAACTCCATGCCCAAGAGGGTTAAGGCAGTGCTGGAAAATAATGGTGGCCACACAAAATATTGACAATTTGGGCCCAATTTGGACATTTTTACTTAGGGGTGTACGCACTTTTGTTGCCAGCGGTGTAGACAATAATGGCTGTGTGTTGGGTTATTTTGCGGGACAGCAAATTGACACTGTTATACAAGCTGTACACTCATTACTTTACATTGTAGCAAAGTGTAATTTCTTCAGTGTTGTCACATGAAAAGATATAATAATATATTTACAAAAATGTGAGGGGTGTACTCACTTTTGTGAGATACTGTAAGAACCTCTAAAATAAAAAGAAGACATCAAGGTTAAAACTGTCAAAAAAAAAAAAAAAACACACACACACACACCACACCTCTGTGGGAGGATATTAGGAGATATTTCTATGTACTGTATTTTGATATTACACAAGAACCTCTTATTAAAAATAAGGTATCAGGTTGAAACCCCCGGAGAAAAATGTTCAATGAAGAAATGTGACCAAGTTTCATTTGATGCAAGGAATGCCATCAGATGTTTAAGTGAAAGTGTGCCCTCAGGACAAGTTAAAACTTACAGGGTATTACTCTTGTGCAGATAGCAGAAATCAATACTTTGAGAAGTTGGTTTAATAAAGCAAAGAGCGGCTCATTCAACTAATACTCTTCATAAAATAATATTGGCTAGAGGGGAGTTGCTAATGTTCAACAGCCTGAGACTGCTAATGAAGAAGAAAATTTCAGAACAAGCGCTACACTGCAAAAAAGCCAAATTTACTGTGTGCTAATGAGAAAATCACAAAAGCGGACTTTACTACCACTCTAAGTTGGTGAATATATCTGCTCTTTGCATCTTCCACTGCGTGTATGTTAAGTCACTCATACTATGGGTAACCAAGGCTTAGAGAGCCTCCATTTGATGTCTTGGAATACCAGGGGCCTCAACTCTAAAATTTAAAAGGACCTTGCTGTTCCAATTCGTCAAAATCTCACATCCCCAGGTCCTCTTTTTACAGGAAACACATTTGGTGGGAACCAAGGTTCTCTTTGAAGAGACCAAAAAGAGAGGTCCAAAAAGCATTTCATGCCAAATAATCCTTGTATTCCAGAGGTGAATCTATTTTAAAAGTAACTATCTTGCGCAGTGGAGGGTGTTCACACAAATCCAAATAGTAAATACATCAATTTTTATAATCATCTATAGTAAAAAAAAAAAACAGGTAAGGTTAACTCCAATTATCCAGCTAAAGTGCTCTTTATGGGGGACTTTAATGCTAGCTTATCCCCAAACCTTGACAGACTGACTTCATCTAACTGGGCTTTGACAGCTAGGTTAGTTGAGGTGTGGAGATCGCTTCACCTTAAAACTAGAGCTTGCACCTGCTTTTCTGCCACTTATAAGACCTTTTCCCATTTAGATTTGGCATGTTCTAATTCCTTGTGGCTCTCTGATGTTCCAGATGCAGTGTATATCTGGGGGGGGGGGGGGCATCTCAGACCCACTGTCCTTTGTCTGTCCTTTGTCTCTGACTCTATGTAACTCTCAGGTCTGCAACAGATCAATGTGGAGAATAGGTCCACTATTGGCCATTTCATCCGAAAGCCGTCTGACCCCAAATGTCATACAAGACTACTGGCACACTAATGAGGCTTACAACTCCTCTGACTTGGTCTGTGACACCTTCAAGGTGTATATGAGAAGACATTAGATTTCCCCACAGAGAGCTATTATTTATAATCAGTTGTCCCATATCCAACACTTACATGAAGCTAAAAAAGGCACAGGCCAACTGATGTGTCACTTCTCCCACTCAAAAATTTTGACCTCCTTATGTCCACGAGGATGGAATAGCCGCTCCATATGGTTGAAACTACTAGGACAGATCTTTATAAGTGTAGACAAGAGTTTTTTGAACAGGGTGACAAAAATGGCAGGTTATTAGCCATGCTTTCTCAAAACAATAGACCCTTTGCAATTATATTGGAACTGCAATCCTCTGAGGGCGTTTAGCTTACTGCTCACAAGGACATGTTACGTGAATTTTTCAACTATTACACCAAGTTATAGTATATAGGTCATCTTTATCTCCAGATTTTGACTTTTCTGAAGTCACTGCCCTTTTGGACTATTACGGTCATCAGACTTGGAAAGGACTTTCTCATGCGTCCCATATCTGCTGAGGATGTGGTGTCAGCCATTACATTGTTTCCTAACGAGAAGGCACTGGATTGCGATAGGAGTTATAAAACCCATGCGGCTATTTTGTCTCCCCTTCAGGCCGCTAGTAACTCTACCTGCTTAGGGAACAATGTCCCCCATCCATGAATGAGGCACACATTATATTAATCCACAAACCTCATAAAGATCCACCTCTTTGTATATCATATTGGCCCATTGCACTTTAAAATTGAAAATGCTCTTAAAATTCTCACAAAGCTCTTAAACACTAGATTCAGTCACTTGTTGCATAGTCTAATCCTGTTCAAACAGGATTAATCCCTCATAAATCTACAGGACATCAATATTTGTAGGTGTAGTAGCCTTGCCCCTAGAACAGGGCTAAAAGGTAAATTTAGTGTGCCAGATGGAAGTCATTCTGGCCAATTTGTAGTATTCAGTGATTAATGACTTTTGTTAATTCCATTCTAAGGTGGATTCTCCTTTCTGTCAGTAGGTGGTGCTGTTGCCTTTGGCATTAAAGTGATGAGCTACAATGATAATGTCTGGTTATGAAAAACATACTTTTCCCAGCCAATCATATTTGTGGCCAAGCATGCTGGGAAAAAGTATTTATTGGAATGAAAGTCAGGTGATCAGGGAGAGTGTTCCGGCCCAGGGCTACGACCTGGGTGTATGGTGTATGTAGAGTTCTTAGCTGCTAGGCCCGAAGCCTGGGGCCTATCCAGGTAGCTGCCGGCTGCTAGGCCTGACCGAGGCCTACTCGGGTGTTCAAGTTTATGCAGAGGAAAACCTGCCAAATATCCAGTAACGATTCTAGAGGTATGGAGTTCTAAGGAAGCACCAGAGGGGACTTTCCATGAGCAAGAGGCTATGAACTGGCTGGGCATCCTTCAGAGAACTCATCCAAGGGAATCAGTGCATGAAGCAGTGAGTAAAGTTTAGTTGCTAGAGGAGACATCTTGTCCTACAAAGTACAGATGTGCTGGTTTCAGCTTTAGGGCTTTTATTCCTGTACTGCTCTCTGCCTTACGTCACCTATTTCTGTCTAAGGAGTCTGCCAATCTCCCCTTTTGCTGATCATTACTAAGGCTGCCCTGTGCCCTATTCCCCTCTCTCCAACATTTTTCCTGTTTGAGAAATAAACTTCTCTATTGTTTAAAGCATAAAAGTGGCTGGCACCCAACTTCTTTCTTGTTCATCACCCACCATGCCCATGAACCTGCACCCAGTAGTCTCCATCGGGCTCCCGGGAAGTCAGGGCCCAGGCTACATAAGTTATTTACGAAAATTCAAACACGGCATATCAATACTGGTACCAGGGTAGTAGCAGCCCTAGATATAGAAAAGGCCTTTGACATTATGGAGTGGCCTAATTTATGGTAGGGCCTGAGGAGAATGGGATTTTCATTGCATTTTAGCACATGGTTGCAACTGCCATACAGTGGGCCCATTCGGCTGTGTCTGGGAGATCAGTTGCCTCCCTCCTTTCCACTATACAGAGGCACATGGCAAGGCTGCCTCCTCTCCCCTACATTAATTTGCTATAGCTGTGGGGAACCAACAGCTGAGGGCCCGAGTACCTCCCCGTTTGTGGAATCAGGGTTTGTTGGCTGGAGGAAAGGGTCATAATATATGTGGACGGACGACCTTCTGTTATTTTTTTAAATGATTCTGGTCCCACCTTACAGGGGGTCCTGAATATTTTACAGGCCTCATGAGTCCCTGGCTTATTTCATGTCACTCCTTTTTCTTACTGACCCTGGGGCTCCTGCCTGCACCCTGGGACATGCAGCTGCACTGGGTTTATTCCTTTACATGTCTGGGGGTGGTAGTATCCTGAATTGTTAAATTCTATGCAGAACTAAGTCTTTTTCCTGTGGTTGTCAAAGGTTAAAAATAGGCTGAAGGCATGGAGAAATCTGCCCTGATCTTTGCTTGGTTGTATTAATTTGAATAAAATTAAAGTCTTACCCAAGTTCACTTACCTTTTTGGTAATTTACCTACCTGGGTCCCTAAAGCCATCTTTAAACAGCTTAACCAAATTACTCTTTTTACTGTGATCCCAAGTACCACGCTGCAAGCTCACAACACTAACTAGACCAAGTTTGCAGGGTGGATTAGCTTTGCAAAACACATCAAAAATGCACCACTTGCATTTCTGGTGCAGCTCCATTGAAGTCTATTAGCTGCAAATCGCGGGGAAAAAAGTCCGACCCTTTTAAAAAACGCACCAGCCGCAAAATGCATAGATGTGAACTAGTATCATAGGAAACCATGTTAAATGGACTGCAAAATGCACTAAAAAAAAACGCATAGGTGTGAACGTAGGGTTACTCCCCTTATGGAAACCACAATTAGAGCCTGGTCGGTAGGGGCTTAGGTGGGTGGTGTAGCATCCTCTAATACTCTCCCCCTTCACCCCACTGTAGAATAATCCCTTCCTTCCCCACCCCCTTATGTTTCCTTACTTCCACTGTTGGGTCAAATTACGGCCCTGGCACACATTTGTGAGGATGGGCAATTGATGTCCTTTGATCATCTTTGTCAAAAATACAATCTACTGTCCTATTACCGATTCATAAATATGCAACTTTCTCATGCCTTCTATAGCCAGTTCCCTAACCAGGAATTGTCTTTGTTCTGTTTACTAGAAAAACTGCTCCATACAGACCAGCTTTCCAAACCAACCTCATCCTTGTATTAACACGTTACCTTCATCACTTTCTATGATCTCTCCAGCCTACAGAGGAAATAACTGGCAGATACACCAGATATGGGCGATGAGGACTGGACTGATATTTGGGATACACCCTTTCGCCAACTGGTCTCTGTCCAGGACAGGCTAATCAAATTCAAATACTCCATAGCGCATACATTAATTCTCACAGGCTCCGCAAGTTAGACCCCTTTCACAATGCCAGCATTTTTCAGGCTATACAGCACTAAAAATAGTGTGTCTATAGCGCCTGAAAAAAGCGGCTCCATTCACTCCAGTGTGAAAGCCCTCGAGTGGTGCGCTGGCAAAGTCCTGCCAGCAGCTTCTTTGGAGCGGTGAACTCACCGCTTCTCCACCGCTGCTCCCCATTGAAATCAATGGGGCAGCGCTGCGATACTGACGGCTCCGGCGGCGCTTTGCGGGCGGATTTAACCAACCTGCTAGCGGCGAATAGCGCTGCTAAAACGTCGGAAAGCGCCGCTAAAAATAGCGCCGCTTTACCGTCGACGTCCCCCGCGGCTCGGTGTGAAAGCCCTCTTAAGGCCGACCTTGTCGCCTGCCTGCTGGAGATGTGGTCACCTAGCCCTTCTTTTTTCTAATCTTCTGGACCTGTCACTTTTTTTCCTGGTTCTGGATGGAGGTTTTCGGCACAATAAATATGGTCACTGGTAGAGGTCGACCGATATATCGGCCGGCCGATATATCGGCCGATATTTGGCGTTATTTACTTAATCGGCATCGGCCGATTGTGCTGATAAAAAAGGCCGATTGTAAAGTTAATGCAAGTTTCCTGACATATCTGTGGAGAAGTTTCTCTCCTCTGGGCAGCCTGCCAAGTCTGATAAGAAGATAGATTTGTATCTTTCAGGTTCTTTTTATCAATAGACTGAACTCCGTGTAGAACAGTGGTTCTCAACCTTTCTAGTGCCGTGACCCCTTGATAAAATTTCCCAAGTTGTGGGGACCCCTAACAGTAAAATTATTTTAGTTGGTCGCGTTTGCTGGCACAGTGGCAGCGTTTGCTGGCACAGTGGGCACAGTGGTGACAATTGATGGGCACAGTGGCTGCACAGTGGGACGTTTGCTGGCACAGTGGCGACAATTGATGGGCACAGTGGCTGCGTTTGATGGCACAGGTGGCGACGTTTGCTGGCACAGTAGCGACAATTTATGGGCACAGTGGTTGCGTTTGGCACAGTGGCAACAATTAAAGGGCACAGTGGCTGCGTTTGATGGCACAGTGGCTGCGTTTGATGGCACAGTGGCTGCATTTGATGGCACAGTGGCGACAATTGATGGGCACAATGGCTGCATTTGATGGCACAGTGGCGATGTTGCTGGCAGTGGTGACAATTGATGGGCACAGTGGCTGTGTTTGATGGCACAGTGGCGACAATTGATGGGCACAGTGGCTGCACAGTGGCAACGTTTGCTGGCACAGTGGCGACAATTGATGGGCACAGTGGCTGCGTTTGGCACAGTGGCAACAATTAAAGGGCACAGTGGCTGCGTTTGATGGCACAGGTGGCGACGTTTGCTGGCACAGTGGCGACAATTTATGGGCACAGTGGTTGCGTTTGGCACAGTGGCAACAATTAAAGGGCACAGTGGCTGCGTTTTGATGGCACAGTGGCTGCGTTTGATGGCACAGTGGCTGCGTTTGATGGCACAGTGGCGACAATTGACGAGCACAGTGGCTGCATTTGATGGCACAGTGGCGGCGTTTGATGGCACAGTGGCGACAATTGATGGGCACAATGGCTGCATTTGATGGCACAGTGGCGATGTTGCTGGCAGTGGTGACAATTGATGGGCACAGTGGCTGTGTTTGATGGCACAGTGGCGACAATTGATGGGCACAGTGGCTGCACAGTGGCAACGTTTGCTGGCACAGTGGCGACAATTGATGGGCACAGTGGCTGCGTTTGGCACAGTGGCAACAATTAAAGGGCACAGTTCCTGCGTTTAATGGCACAGTGGCAGCGTTTGCTGGCACAGTGGCGACAATTGATGAGCACAGTGGCTGCATTTGATGGCACAGTGGCGGGGTTTGCTGGCACAGTGGCGACAATTGATGGGCACAGTGGCGACAATTGATGGGCACAGTGGCTGCACAGTGGCGACGTTTGCTGGCACAGTGGCGACAATTGATGGGCACAGTCAGGGCTGGTACAAGGATTTTTGACACCCTAGGCGAAACCTCATTTTTCCGGCCCCCCCCCTGGCTCCACCCCTGACTCCACCCCCTTTGCCCTGCCCATGTATACCCAACCTTTTTAATGAAGCACCCATCAAATTCAGCCTCACCAGCACCTATCAAATTCAGCCTCACTATCGCCCATCAAATGCAACCTCACCAGCGCCCATCAAATGCAGCCTCACCAGCACCCATCAAATGCAGCCTCACCAGCACCCATCAAATGCAGCCTCACCAGCACCCATCAAATGCAGCCTCACCAGTACCCATCAAATGCAGCCTCACCAGCACCCATCAAATGCAGCCTCACCAGCACCCATCAAATGCAGCCTCACCAGCACCCATCAGTGCAGCCTACCAGTGTCCATAAATTAATGTTTGCTTGCCTCCATTCATTTGAGAGTTGGGACACAGACACAGGCTGCTGCGCCTCTCACACTATGTGCGAACAGAGCGGCGGCTGCCTGTTAATGCTGAGACTTAGGTGCTTGCTGCAAAGAGAAGAGAGTAAGTACACCAGTGACCAGGTGCCCCAGGCAGCAGTGCGCCCTAGGCGGCTGCCTAGTTGGCCTAGTGGTAGCACCGGCCCTGGGCACAGTGGCTGCGTTTGCTGGCACAGTGGCAACAATTGATGGGCACAGTGGCGGCGTTTGCTGGCACAGTGGCAACAATTGATGGGCACAGTGGCGGCGTTTGCTGGCACAGTGGCGGCGTTTGCTGGCACAGTGGCGGCGTTTGCTGGCACAGTGGCGGCGTTTGCTGGCACAGTGGCGGCGTTTGCTGGCACAGTGGCGGCGTTTGCTGGCACAGTGGCGGCGTTTGCTGGCACAGTGGCGGCGTTTGCTGGCACAGTGGCGACAATTGATGGGCACAGTGGCGACAATTGATGGGCACAGTGGCTGCACAGTGGCGACGTTTGCTGGCACAGTGGCGACAATTGATGGGCACAGTGGCTGTGTTTGGCACAGTGGCAACAATTAAAGGGCACAGTGGCTGCTTTTGATGGCATAGTGGCGGCGTTTGCTGGCAAAGTGGCGACAATTGATGGGCACAGTGGCTGCATTTGATGGCACAGTTGCGGCGTTTTAATGGGGGTTTTTTTTCAGATTTTTTCAGTTTGTTTGCGCCCCCACCACTTATTTATATATAAACGTCCCGGTTGGTTCCTCAAAAGTGGTTATTCCGTGCCAGTGCTAGATACACAAAGTGTATAGCACCCAAACATGTATCTAGCACTGGCACGGAATAAACACTTTTGAGGAACCAACTGGGACATTTATATATATATATAAATGTTAAGTAACATAATGAAAAAAAATGTTATCTTGTCAGCTTCTCCTGTGTGTCTGACTTACCAGATGTCACAGTGACACAGGTGTTCTTCTTCGGGTGTTTCGTTGCCTCCCTCTTGGTACACTCATCCACAGCAAGCGGACTTCGGTGGGTGTAACAAGATGTCCGCTTGCCGACTTCTAAGTCTAAGCATTACTGTGGACGAGAGTACCAAGATGGCGGCGACGGAACGTCACTTCCGTGCAGTCTCTCCTCTGCAGGAAGTGACATCTCGCTGGCCGAGACGGACGGACTCCGGCAGTAACTTCGGGTCCGTCTCGGCCAGCATCTCAGGCAGCATCTCGGCTAGCATCCGCGACCCCCTGGAGAATCGGCAATCGACCCCCCAGGGGGTCGCGACCCCCAGGTTGAGAACCGCTGGTGTAGAAGCTCTCAGTTTAACCATTTAAAGACTAAATCTTTTCTGACACTTGTTGCTTACAAGTAAAAATCCTGCATTTTCTGCTAGAAAATCACTTAGAACCCCCAAACATTATATATATTTTTTTAGCAGAGACCCTAGGGAATAAAATGGTGATTGTTGCAATATTTTATGTCACACGGTATTTGCGCAGCGGTCTTTCAAACGCAATTTAAAAAAAAAAAAATACAGTAATGAATTAAAAAAAAACCTAAGCAGTAAAGTTAGCCCATTTTTTTTCGTCCAAAAGTTTTGATTACCTGTTTTTGTGTATTTAATATTTAAGATAGTTTTTTTGTTTTTTTTCTAAATTATACATACAAGTGAACTGATTGGAGGTTTGTTTTGTTTAATGTTTAAATGAAAAAAAATTTCTGTATTACTTAAGGCTGCTTTCACACTGGAGCAGGCATGCGTTGATGGTAAAACGCTGCTAGTTTTAGCGGTGCTTTACCGTCATTTTAGAGGCGCTATTCGGCTGCTAGCGGGGCGCTTATAACCCAGCTAGCGGCCGAGGAAGGGGTTAAATGCGCCCCTGAAGCGCCGCTGCCAAAACGCTTTGCAGGCGCTTCGGCAGCGGTGCACATTCATTTCAATGGGCAGGAGTGGTGGAGGGGTATACACCGCTCCAAAGATGCCGTTTGCAGGACTTTTTTTTACATCCTGCCAGCGCATCGCCTCAGTGTGAAAGCACTCGGGATATCACACTGAGACTGCAGGGGAGCCGTTTTACAGGCACTTTACAGGCGCTATTTTTAGCCCAAAAGCGCCTGAAAAACGCCCCAGTGTGAAAGGGGTCTAACTGTTAGATTTTATGAGATGAAGGGAAAGCCCCCCAAAAAAATATTGTGTTGAATTAACAGTATTTATCGCCCCAAGTAAAATCTGCGCCAGTTTCTAAAGTGTTATCAATTGAAGTCTAGCTAAACAGTAGAATGAAAATGTAACAATGCAGCTTACCTTAGATGTGGTAGCTGCATTTGTTTGTTTGTTTTTTTGCACCTGGTGATCCTGTCATTAACACCAGTCCTGTCCTAGAATGACAACACTCACTCACTGTACTGTATCTATGGAGAAGTAGCATAGTCCTCCTACGACTAAAAGGTGTGTTAGGACTACAAAATACCTCCCCCTCTCCTTTTCTTCATAACATGGGTTTTTTTTTTTTAGTCCACGGAGACAGCTGAAAATAATGCAGCAGAGTATACAGGAATTTATCACATTATTTTTCATAAACTGTAATTTCTATATTCATTAGAAATACCTATAGGCTTTATAAGCGCAGCCATCTGTAAAAAGCCATGTGTTACAATCCACAACAAAAGCCTTGCCAAGAGGTCCATGGACGCTAGTTTAGCAATGCCGGTCTGAAAACAATAATGCCACGGTCATAATCACATTTTTCCCCCCATTATGTTCTTTGCTGTAAGCAACACTTGAAGCTCTCACTTGTATATTCACAGTTTTGTGTACAAAGCTGCTGTCACATGATTGTCTGATTAAAGAATTGCACTTATGTGCAGGTGTTCCTAATAAATTATCAGTTTATACTGTATGTACTTAGGGACAGCTGTGGCTCATTGCATAAGTGGTCTGTGCTTCCGGCTTAGTAATGCAACACAAATGTGTGACTTAAAGCGGAGTTCCACCCAAAAGTGAAACTTCCGCTCATATGCTTCCACCCACCCCCCCCCCCCCCCCCCCCACTGGTGCCACATTTGGCACCCTTCAGCCGAGCCAGTTAGAAAGCGCGGCGTGCATGTGCAATAGGGAACCGGCTGTGAAGCTGATGGGCTTCACTGCCGGTTTCCCTTGCCTTGAATGGCGGCGGCAACACACGAGAGCCGATCTGAGAATCCGCTTCGGGTGCCGACATTTTTTTTCTGGAGGGGGGGGGGGGGGTTGAACTGCTCTTTAATATTAGAATTGTCCAAAAAAACATTCACACATACCTGTTTTCATGAACCCAGGATGTTCTGATATATTTGAAGAGTTTAGTAGTTTCACAGCTTTTCTATAGTTACCCCTGAGGTATTCAAAATTACTCTTCAAAAATAGCGACGATGTGGACTGTAAAAAAATATTAACAAGCTTTTACAACAAAAAAATGTCATGCATCGAAAATCAACAATTTACAGAATTCTGTATACAGGCTGTCCCTGGGTTACAAACAAGATAGGGACTGTAGGTTTGTTCTTAAGTTAAACTTGTTTGTAAGTCGGAATGGGTACATTTCTATTTCATATCTATTTTTAAGCTTTTTGGATCGCATAGGGAAGGGTTAACACCCCTGTAATATTTGTTTTGCTGTATGTGCCCCTGTTCAGAAGATTTCACCTCACTTTCTGTCCCTATGACAATTGGATTTTGAAAACGTTGGGTTGTTAGGGAAACAGACTGGTGATAACGCATCAGTGGAGACGCCTTTTTCCCATAAAAACTCTAAGTGCCGGTTCACACAGGGGCAACTCGACTTACAGCACGACTTTGCAAGGCGTCTTGGAGAAGATTTCATCGCGATTTTGAGCGACTTACAATGCGACTTCAAGTCGCCTCTAGGACAGGCGACTTTGCCTGTGGCCAATCAGAGCTAATCAGCTTGTGACATCATTGTTGTACCTGGGTAAATTCTTTTCTTCTTGCTGTTAAGTCACTTCACTATAGACGAGGATCCGACTTCAAGGCGACTTCCATTGAAATCTATAGGTACAGTTTGCCTAGAAGTCGCCTTGAAGTAGTACAGGAACCTTTTCTGAAGTCGGAGCGACTTCAGTAGTGTACATTAAGACGGGTCTCATTAACTATAATGGAATTTCTGATGTCAAGCGACTTGGGGCGACGAGGTCTGACAAGTCGGATCCCAAGTTGCTATAGTGTGAACCGGCACTTACAGGAGTGAATTTTCCCTTCCTAGGGGTAGATTTCCTCTAACTTCCTGTTGTCTCCCTCCGTTTGTAAGTATGAGTCGTTTGTAAGTCAGATGTTTGTAACTAGGGGACCACCTGTATTTTAAAACTCAAATCCAGCTAATATGAAAAAAAAAAAAGAATTTGCTTTTGTAGACTTAGGAAAAGTAAATACTACTGTCAGGCTTTATAGCTATTCATTACCCTATTTAGGAGATTCCAATTTTCTGTCCCTGTGACAGCAGGATAAGAAAAGGAGAATGATTGTCACTGGGACAGAAAGACTCAGAAAATATTTATAACCTCTTAAAAGGTTCTACCCTTTCCCCATTTTACTGAAAAAGCATTCTGTTGCAGTCTGTACCCCGGCTGGAGAGATTTCCCATTACTTCCTCAGGAAGGGAGCAGAAATGTACCCCCACAGGGAAAATGACTACAAAAAAAAAACAGACAGGTTTTAATGCTTCCCATAAAATTACCACACTGGGATCTGTTGATTTTAACGGCAAAAACCATTTAGAGTCAACTAGCCGTTGTGTGTGCTGCACGATGATAAATATTGAAAGCAATGCTGACGCTCTTGTAAATACTTCTGAATATCATCGATATTACACCCCCTTAACATCTAATCAGTCGGGGATTAACACAATCTAAAATGGAAAGCATAAGATAAAGGTTTTCCTAGGAATTTGTCTGACCGACAAAAAGGTCACAATTTAAAAAAAGAGATTATACAAAAGGCGGGGACAATTGCTTCAATGTTGCAATCCATTTACTGAAAAATTTGTTCAGAAAAATACAAACTTGTAATGCCAATACGCTGCTACTGCATAGTTATGAAAATCACTTTTCTTCATCAGGCTAGTCAGGCTGTGTGTATCCTTATGTTGAATAACGACCTGCCTTTATCCACCCCAGGATGTAACCCCACAGGTGTCATACCCAATATACTAATTATAAACCTCGTGTGCATTAACCCCTAATGGGGAAGTTAATCACATAGCTAGGCAAACGGTATATAACAGTAGTGTACACACTCAATATAGAAAAAACAAAACAATTTGTGAAGAATACAATGAATAGACACATTTGAAATCGTAAATATGTCGGGACAACCCAAAAAATTAAGGACAGAATAGCCCAACATAGAAGTACAATCAGACACAAACAACCCGGTTTGCCAGTATCCCAACATTTCCTGGAACAGCGACACCACGTCTCTGACCTTCGGTTTATGGTTTTGGAGGAAGTCTTTAGGGACAAAACGGGGGGGGGGGGGGGGGGGGGGGGGGCTTAAATTAAAGAAAAAGGGAGGTATGGTGGATTACTTACGGTCTCTATATCCTAATGGAATGAATAGAGACTATGACTTGTATTTGTTCTTATAAAAAACTAGCCATAAAATTTGTTGCAAATACTCTGTTTTCTCTCGTAGACTTAATGGGAATATACGGAATTGGATACAGGACATATATTTTGAAGATGATCAACTTTGAATACAGACTTTTATGTAGTATAGTCATAAATTATGTAAAATATTATCCATATTAGTAATTTTCCAGATGGTACTAGTGCAATATCTGTGATTTTGTGTTTGGTACACATAAGTATTTGGTTTGATTATTATAGATACATTGTGTGTCTTTTTAGTTTGATATTTTTCTTTTATTTTGTTCTCTTTTTGCAATCTTGTTTGCAGTACTTACGATTTCAAATGTGTCCATTCATTTATTCTTCACAAATTGTTTTGCTGTTTCTATATTGAGTGTGTACACTACTGTTATATACCATTTGCCTAGCTACGTGATTAACATTCCCATTAGGGGTTAATGAACATGAGGTTTATAAATAGTACATTGGGTATGACACCTGTGGGGTTACACCCTGGGGTGGATAAAGGCAGGTCGTTATTCAACAGAAAGTTACACACAGCCAGACTAGCCTGATGAAGAAAAGTGATTTTCGTAACTGTGCAGTAGCAGCATATTGGCATTACAAGTTTGTATTTTTCTGAACAAATTTTTCAGTAAATGGATTGCAGCATTGGAGCAAATGTCCCGATTTACAAACTCATTTATGTGTTTTCTCCCCAATTCCAGATCCTAAAAGTTTGGAAGGATCTAAAACTAAAGCCAGGTGACTTGTGGATTGTTAAGAGACACTTATATATAAGGAAATGTTTGGAGACTCAATACAGCATCTATTTCATGTACAGTTTTTGCAAAACTTGAAGGAAAAGTCACCTGGATCCACACCAGACACTGCAAAAATGACCAAATTAAAGAAATCTCTGTGTTTGATTTGTTTCCCTCTTGTGATCACAGTCTAGGGTACTTTTTGATTCAATTACTTTAATTGTAAGGGATATATATATATATATATATATATATATATTTGAAAAGTAGTTTAGCCATGTTGAAGTCATATTTGTCTTTTGTATGTCTTCCATTTTATGTAGAATTGTCTGTGTTTACATGTGCTGATAAGTCAGCATGCCAACAATTCAGCTAGAAGGCCATTCTGGCCACAGGAGTGTACAGCCAGTACTCTGTAAATATGTCTTATCAATCATTTGTTTTTCACAATGAAAAGTCATTTGGTAATGAAAAAGTTGCTCAGCTATTATTTTCTCCACAATGGAGTTTTTTGCCTCTTTGGCCAGGACTACCTCCACCTAAGCGTGTGAAGGTTCCAGTTTAAAGGTGATAGCAGGTGTAGTTAGTGATCAAAATATTGATCAAAAGAGGGGAGACTGTAATGGAAATTTGTACGTTCTGTATATAATTGTATTGTATTTTGTATGTATTGCACACTGCCCTCACTGTGCACACAGCACTAATAATGTTTTCATTACATGTTTACATTCTTTCGAGTCCCGATTAGAATTAGCCTGCCTATGTAACGCCCCTTGTTACCATAAACGTACAATTGTAATATTAATGTGATACCTACGTAATCATGTGCATAAAAACCTTCAATTGCGTCATAATAAAGCAGAACAGTTATTTGGAAAGATGCTGAGCGTATCTTTTGTGTCTGTTCCCTACTGCAGTAGTTATTATTTGGAACCACTAATCAATATGAGGATAGGAGTTGCCTATCATCAATTTAACCAAGTCAGCGGATACAGTGGGAGCCTGCATTGACCGTGCTCTAACCATTCAGAAGTACTAAGAAGAAAGGAACCCACCTGTATATATCTATATCTATCTATCTATATATATCTATATCTCAAGTTGAAAAATACAAATGTCCATTTTACACATATACACTTACATTTCCTGATGTGTTCATGACAGACTTGATCTCTCTCTTGCATGCTTTCAGAGACTTCATTTGAATGTAGGCCCTTACTCTGTACTAGAACAGAAAAGGACAACCAAAGCAATGTAGCCACATCAGCTGAAACTTTATTATCTTGAATGTTTATTATTTTCAAAGTAAAAAAAAAAACAAAACACCACAACAAAAAATATTTTCACATTTATGATCTCCACCATGCAGGTGGAGTACTGGCTTCCTTTTTTTCTGTTAATCAGGCCAATCCTAAATGCTTTGCTGTGAAAACACTCAGTGAATTGTAGAGTTCATTAAATAAAGATGTAAATAATCCTTTACATAAGCCAACTGAAAAGACTAGTCTCTGGCGATAAATGATACAGCAAATTGTCCCAATTAAGCTGTAACTTTCTACCTGCTGCCCTCCCTCTCCTTCAAAGCCCTCAAAAGTAGATGGTGCACATGCTTTTTCATAGCTTCCAGGAAGGCAGGGGGCAGGAAACTGACATCACACACTTCACAGAACAGAGTACAGATCGGAACGTCATCTGAGACCTGAGTGGAGGAAATGGACATCCTCCTCTACATAGCCTCACTGGAAAAAAAGCAATCTCAGTTGTAAATCACCTTCTGTTAGCGGCCAGGATCTGCACTAGGTGATACGAATTGAGGCAAGTACACTTTATACGAGATAACCTTTGAAATGCAAAATGAGCAAAGCATAACAAGCACTTTTAGATCATAAAGTGAGTGAAAGCAGGGACTCATCCCCCACCCCATACTCTGTTTGGCTCTATAGGGACTCTTAATAACTAAAAGACAGTCTAAAAGCAAACAGCTGCTGTATTATGTTCCCTTTAGAACATCTATAATGCTCTAACGTAAATGTCACAGAGGCTAGCAATATCTAAAGAAGCAATACCAAAATAGCACAAAAATATAATGTATATGTGATGAATTAAGTAGATATGTGCAATAAAGCCTTTAGCGAGCTAAAAATAGGATTTTTAAAAACAGCTTACCTGTAAAATCCTTTTCTTTCGAAGGACATCACGGGACACAGAGCCTCAGCAATTACTGATGGGTTATATAGGTATCACTGGTGATTGGACACTGGCACACCCTATCAGGAAGTTCAACCCCCTATATAATCCCTCCCCCTTGCAGGGATACCTCAGTTTTGTAGCCAAGCAATATAGTGTATTAAAAGAGGGGCGGGACCTCTGTGTCCCGTGATGTCCTTCGAAAGAAAAGGATTTTACAGGTAAGCCGTTTTAAAAAATCCTATTTTCTTTCTCGAACATCACGGGACACAGAGCCACAGTAATTACTGATGGGATGTCCCAGAGCAATGCTACCTGAGGGGGGGGAACCACGACCAAGTAGGGTGCAATCAGATCTGAGGACCCTGTACCGCTGCCTGCAGCACACTACGCCCAAAGGCGATATCCTCATGCCTTCTCACATCCACCTGATAGAATCTGGTGAATGTATGAACCGAAGACCAGGTTGCGGCCTTGCAGATTTGAGCCATAGAGGCCCGGTGATGCACTGCCCAAGAAGCACCAATAGCCCTTGTGGAATATGCCCTGATCTGAAACGGAGGAATCTTCTGTTTCAAACCGTAAGCTTGAATGATCAACTGTCGAATCCATTTAGAAATGGTAGCTTTTGACGCTGCCTGTCCTCTATTGGGACCCTCTGGCAGCACAAACAAAACATCCGTCTTGCGGATCTGAGCAGTTGCCCCTAGATAGGCCTTAACTGCTCTTACTACATCCAACGAATGTAGAGATCTCTCTTCCGGAGAACAGGGATCTGGAAAAAAGGAAGGCAGAACAATGTCTTGGTTTAAATGAAAATCAGAAACCACCTTCGGTAAAAAACTAGGATGAGGGCGTAGTACCACTCTATCCTTGTGTATAATCAAATAAGGCTCCTTACAGGAAAGAGCTGCTAATTCTGATACTCTAGCAGAAGAGATGGCCACCAGAAAAATCAATTTCCTTGTCAACAAGACCAAAGGAATCTGACTTATTGGTTCAAAAGGCTGTTTCTGTAACACAGCCAGGACCAAGTTCAAGTCCCAGGGGTTTAGGGGCGCTTTAACCGGAGGATTAAGACGCATCACCCCCTGCATAAAGTTTCGGACCAAAGAATGCGAAGCAAGTGGCCGCTGAAATAATACTGATAAAGCAGAGACCTGGCCCTTGATGGTACTCAAGGCCAGCTTCATCTCTAATCCCAATTGTAGAAAATCAATAATTCTACCTATGACATATTTCCTGGGATGCCAACCTCTGGATTCACACCAGGTTATATAAGCTTTCCAGACTCTATGATAAATCATCCTGGAAGCTGGTTTCCTTGCATTAATCAAGGTAGATATGACAGGACCCGACAGCCCACGACTCTTCAGAACGTGGGTCTCAATAGCCAAACCGTCAAATTTAGCGTTTGTAAGGCAGGATGGAACACTGGCCCTTGAGATAACAGGTCTGGGCGTACCGGTAGGGTCCACGGGGAACCTACTGTCATCCTTACTATTTCTGCATACCAAGTCCTTCTGGGCCAAGCTGGGGCCACCAGAAGTACCGACTTCCTTTCCTGCCTGATCCTGCGAAGGAGTCGTGGTAGTAGCAGAATAGGCGGGAATGCGTAAATCAGTGAGAACCGATGCCACGGAATCACCAACGCATCCGTCCCGCATGCAAGAGGATCTTTTGTCCTTGCCACAAATCTGTCTATCTTTTTGTTGAATCGGGATGCAAAGAGATCTACATCTGGAACCCCCATCTTTGGCATATGGCCCAAAAGACGTCGGGATGCAGAGACCATTCCCCTGGAAGTAACTGCTGGCGACTTAGATAGTCCGCCTGCCAATTCTCTATTCCCGAGATGAAAATTGCCGATATGCATGGCACATGCATCTCTGCCCAGACTAAGATCTGGTTCACCTCCTTTTGAGCAGCTCAGCTCCGGGTGCCTCCCTGATGATTGACATAAGCCACTGCTGTGGCATTGTCGGACTGGATCCTGACCGGACAACCCTGTAGCCTGATAGTCCAGGCTTTTAGAGCTAGATGTATCGCCCAGATCTCCAGAATGTTGATGGGTAAGGTCCTCTCTGTCTTGGACCATACCCCTTGGACCGCAGCCTGTTCCAGAACTGCTCCCCAACCTGACAGACTGGCATCTGTTGTTACCACCGTCCAGGTAACCGGTAGAAAGGATTTCCCCTTCTGCAGGTTTTCGGGTATGAGCCACCAATTGAGGCTCTGACGCACCGCATGCGACAGGTGCATCGGAAAGTCTAATGCCTGAACTTTCTTGTTCCAGGTCGACAGAATACTGTGTAGCAGCATTCTTGAGTGAAACTGAGCATAGGGAACTGCTTCGAATGAAGACACCATCTTCCCTAGTAGCCTCATACAAAGGCGGACTGAGGGACCCTTCTTGGTCCTTACTGTCAGAATCAGCTCTCTCAAAGCAGTGATCTTTGCCTGGGGTAGAAATATTTTCTCCTGGCTTGTATCTATAATCAGACCTAAATACTCCAGTCTTCTTACTGGTTTTAGGAAAGACTTTTCCAAGTTGAGGATCCAACCCAGGTGTTCTAGATACCTGACTGTGGTCCTCAAGTTTCCATTCAAAGAGGCTACCGACCGGTCTATCAAGAGCAGGTCGTCTAGGTATGCTATGACAGCTATACGCTGAGCCCTTAATCTGGCCAGAGGAGGAGCCAAGATCTTTGTGAACACTCGAGGTGCAGTGGCTATCCCGAAAGGCAGAGCCACAAACTGGAAATGGCGCCCTCCTACCTCGAAGCGCAGAAACTTCTGATGAGCAGGAAAAATGGGCACATGCAGATATGCATCTCTGATGTCTATTGATGCCAGAAATTCTCCTCCCTGCAGGGTGGGAACTACTGTTCGAATTGATTCCATGCGGAAGGATTGAATCCTTAGGAATCGGTTCAGATCCCTCAAGTCCAGAATGGGCCTGACATCCCCATTTGGCTTTTGGACCGTAAAAAGGTTGGAATAGAAGCCCAATCCCTGGTCCTTTGCGGGAACTATTATAATGACCTCCTGCGACAAAAGTCGCTCTAACGCTAGAAGGAGCGACTGCTTTTTCTCTGGGTCTCTGGGAACACTTGATCTGAGGAACCAAGGAGAGGGGAATTCCTGAAACTCCAGCTTGTACCCGAAGGTTACCGTGGAGATTACCCATCTGTCCTGGAAGTCCTCCTGCCAGAGCTCTGAGAACTGTCGCAGTCTTCCCCCCACTCGAGTGAGCGGGGGCGCCCCCTCATGCAGAGGTCTTAGTGTTTTGCCTAGTAGGCTTCTTTCCCCAGGACTTCTTTTGTCCCTGGGGTTGACTCGTCTCTGGACCCCGATGGAGGCGGCCGTTGAGACTGCCTGGAGGCTGAAGCCCCCGGCGCTGGGGAAAGAGTCCGTTTGAAAGAGGGACGCTTACTCTTCTTCTTGACAGGTAAGAGAGTGCTTTTCCCACAAGAGATTCTCTTGATATAGTTATCCAAGTCTTCTCCAAACAACCTTGCACCACGAAATGGAAACCCAGCCAGTAGCTTCTTACATGGTGCTTCGGCTGACCAATTTTTCAACCATAGGATTCTCTGTATATGCACCAACCCCAGTGAAAGACGGGAGGTTTGCACGATAGAATCTCTAATGGCGTCAACCACAAAGCATAAGGCCGCTGGAAGGTTAGCAAACCCCTGGGCCTGCTGTTCAGGTAATACTTTGATGACCTGCTTAACATGGTCTCTTAAGTATTGACAGACTCCAATCGCTGCTACTGCAGGTTGGGCCACTGATCCTGCTAAGGAGAAAACATCCTTCAATAGGGATTCCCTCCTTTTATCTACAGGATCCCTGAGCATCTGAGCATTGTCTACAGGACAAGTCAGGCTATTATTTACGGAGGAAATGGCGGCATCAATAGCCGGTATTCCCCACATTTTAATAAACTTTTCTTCCATCGGTTAAAGTGTTGAAAACTTTCTCGGCGGAAAAAAACGTTTGTCTGGGTGATCCTACTCAGAATAAATGAGCTTTTCAAGTAAAGTATGAACAGGAAAAGCATGTGCTGCTTGGAAAGGTTTCAGTGACCCCAAAGCAGAAGAGGATTCTTTAGCAGTTTCAGGTATGGGCAACTTAAATGTGGATCGGACCAATCCAGTGAGGATCTGCACTAAGACTTTCTTCTCTTGGGAAGTCGCAGAGGGTCCCTCTCCACCTGAATCCTCTGAAGAGGAATCATCCGTCCCATCGCGATCCTCTGAAAGGGATTCATCTCCTTTATCCCAGAGCTCCTCTGTCTGAGGGTCTTGGGGAACAGAGGAAAGCCTAGTGCGTTTTCTTCCACTGAGTGAAGACGTAATCACGGCCATTAATCTTTCCTCTAGACCATTAATGGTTGAGGTAAAAACCTCTTTAGGCCGCAGAGCCCGGGTGGTATAACCACTTTCTAGACCCCTGTGGCCCCTCTCTAGCCTGGGGGGGGGGGGGAACATTCAAACATGAGAAATCCCTCCTTCCATCTTACCTTTTTGCAGCCGGCTTGAGACGCTGGGACATGAACAGCGATGAACACTGAGACAGACAGTCAGCATGTGCAGGTTTGTGCTCTTGGCAGCCCCCGGTGGTCACAATAGGCATAGCATGCATTTACCTTAAAGGAGAAAAGCCACTAGAACTCAAAAATTCTGTGGAATCTCCTCTTACCTTATCCAGATGCAGGGTGCTGTTTACACAGACCCAATCTTCACCTCTCACGGTGGGCTCCTTTTGAAAAAACCGTCAGAGACTGGGGCCCCCTACGAATAGGGGGATCCAACAGTTCTGGGACCGTAAAGCACCTCGCCAGAAATTAGGAAGTTTAAAGCCATTTTCTGATCTGCGGGGTCCAGCTCTCTAAAAAGAGAAGCATTACGGGTAAAACCTCGTTTCTTCGGACACGAGGCCCGGGTACCATTCAATTCGGCCATGAAAAGACACTTTGAATGGATCCGGTTCGCCTGGCTTGCCCCAGTATAGGATCTTAGGATATTCCCTTTGGAGCTCAGCACAGGACATCTTTACACGTCCATCACCTAAGACACTGGCGTAAAAACTGAGGAGGGGGGGGGGGGGGGGGGGATTATATAGGGGGTTGAACTTCCTGATAGGGTGTGCCAGTGTCCAATCACCAGTGATACCTATATAACCCATCAGTAATTACTGAGGCTCTGTGTCCCGTGATATTCGAGAAAGAAAATAGCACATGATAATAAAACCAACATGCATTGTGTTTATGAGCCTCATGAATGCTAAACTCCTAGTAATGGTCTGTGTGTTCTATATTAAAGCCAAGGAACTTTCAGTGGCTTTTCATTAAGAGGGCTGTTTTTGTTAATTACTTTTCTTTTTCCTGTAAGACAAAGCAAATATATATTTATATATACCTGGTGTATTTTGGACTTGGCAGCTTCTAGTTGAGCTCCTGCTTCTGCTTTCATATTAGAAGCTTCCTTATGGTTGGTGTTGTTGTTTGGCTGCAAAAACAGAAATTCAGCTACGTCATTAAATTAGAAACAAGAAAGTACCAATAAAGCAAATTATACCATTTATAAACTGGGTTACGGAGAGGATATATAAATGATCAATACCAATGACTTCCTTTACTTCATTTGTAGGAGGTATGAAAGTAATGTAACCATTTTATTTGTTTTCAGATTGGAAGCAAGGCCAACATTCAGGGAGTTTGCAGTGTAATTGAACTCTGGAAGCAATGTCCTAAAAAGATGGGCCAAGCACTGGTCGCCATTAATGCCCATGGTCTCCCTGCATCTGATCTCTTCCCATTACATACTTGCCATGCCTTGTTCTGCACTGTGCCTCAATGTGGAGTCAGCCATCTTGAAAGAGGCAGGGCTTTTCTTCCTCATATCAAAGCTCCAGCAAAGAGAACAGTGAACATCACATTACAGATATCACCAATTCCCACTCCAAATCTTCTGCGACAACAGTGCCTTAAATCACATTGCTGATAGAAAGCTGCATTCACATACCAATAAGTGCACTCCTATATTTCAGAATGTTCCCTAAAACATAGCAATCTTCACTTTTCTATTCGGGTCAGTTTTAAGAAAAAGTAGCAGTGGAGGAATTCAGCACCTAATGCAGCTCCCTAAGCAGGTGCACAAGTCTCAGCTCTCAGGAGCACTGTGGCATGCAAGGGTGTTTTGTACAATTTCATCTAGAATCACTAAAAGGAAACACCTTTTTTTAAACTATGAATAAAGCAAGGGAGTGTTAAAAGCTGTCAGTTTTTGGTCATCTCTGTCCCATTGGGGAGACCTCCCCTCACTTCCTGTTTTGGCTTTGGAACAGGAAGTGAGGGGAAATCCCTTCAAAGTGAGGGAATCCGTGGTCGTCACCAGAGTCACCAAAACTAGTGCCCCCAAATGAAGTTTTCCTCTCTCTTCCTGTTCTGAGGAGAACCCAAAATTTGTGATTTTCTTTTAATTTAATTTTCTATGAAAATGGTAAACATGACAAATCGAGAAAGTGAATCTCCCTAATGGGGGCACAAACAGCAAGCAACAAAAACCTGACGGGTTACAATTCCTTTCCCCTCTATCCAAAACAAAAAGTTTTGCCTTTAGTTATACTTCAACTACATCTATAAATACATTTTAAACAGAAAAGACTATATACGGTCAGTGGATTTTGAACCAGTTCCTAAGCACATCCCAATATTTAAGACTCATTCATATGGGCTTTGAGCTTTGTGCGCATCTAAATGCAGCACTATAGTAATCAATAAGCGCATACACACTTCTGCACCTACAGTGAAAATGATGAACATTGGCGATCTGTTTGGTATAATTGGCTACTCATACACCTAAATCTAATGCTACAAAAGCTCCGACTTAGTACAAGTGTAAAAATGAATGCCGTTTTGAAGCCAAAGAAGCAATTTTTGAGAGCATTGGTTGAACTAGATGTATTTTTTTCAACCAGACTAACTATGTAACTATGCATTCATACTTTACAGCATTTTTTCATGCCTACCTAAAACTTTTGAGGGGGCTGCACATACAGGGGGTTCTTTCAAAGAAGTGGGGTTCTTTAAATAAGTGGCACTTCCGCTCTTGCATTTCAGCGATTTGCACAAAGAAAAACCACAGCAGACTGCAAATGACCTCACTTCCAAATTATTTCACCTTTCTCTCTGAAACATGCACTCTTTACCTCTCCTCCTTTTCACAATTGCAACCTCTCTCCTCAAACTCTTTTCTTTGCCCCTCTGCTCCACCCCAAAATCTGTACATATCACCCTCAATTTTCCCCTCCCCCTATTACTGCACTCATCACCTCTTTCTAACTCTAAGCCCACTTTCTCAAAAAAACCCCAGGATACTGAAGCATGTCCCCTCATACAAATCGTATTCTCATATTACCTCCCTTACTCTTCTGCTTCTCCTAACCGCTGGAGATATTTCCCCAAACCCTGGGCCTCCCTTATTTAACTGTATCCAACACACCAATCACCATCACCCTACACCCTCTGGCAGTAGTCGCAATCTACGCAATTTAGTCTCCATTCCTCTTCTTCCCAACGCCAGTCTCCCCCTCTCCTGTGTCCTCTGGAATGCTCGCTCTGTCTGCAACAAACTCACCGCTGTTCATGACCTCTTTGTCACCAATTCCTTTTATCTACTTGCTCTCACCGAAACCTGGCTCCACGAATCTGACACCCCCCTTCGCCTGCTTCCCTATCCCAGGGTGGCCTTCACTGGACTCACTCCCCTAAGCCTAATGGATGCAAGGGAGGTGGAGTGGGATTCCTCCTATCCCCCCAGAGCACCTTCCAGGTTATTCACTCTCCTCCCTCTTATCATTTCAAGCCCACTGTATACGTCTATTCTCTCCAACTTCCCTAAGAATTGCTGTGATCTACCGGCCCCCTGGACCATTATCGACTTTCCTTGATGAGTTTTCTGCCTGGCTACCCTACTTTCTCTCTTCGGAAATTCCCACAATCCTTCTCTGTGATTTCAACATCCCTGCTAATACAAACACTCCTGCTACTTCTAAACTTCTTAGTCTAACCTCTTCATTTGACCTGAAGCAATGGGTACAGCCTTCTACTCACTCTGATGGCAACACCCTTGACCTTGTATTCTCCCACCTATGCACTCCATGCAACTTCTCAAACAATCCTTTTCCATCTCTAAGACCACCACCTTATTAGCTTCTCTCTCTCCCTGTCTTCCACCACCTTTCCCTCCAATCGCCTAACCATCACCCGTAGAAACTTTCGCAACTTTAACTCCTCACTCCTCTCTCCTCTATTCTGCTACTGACAACCTCTATGACAAAATCTCTCCCCTGTCCTGCCCCAACCAAGCCACATCCATCTACAAAAAATTCCTGTCCTCCACCTGGGACAAGCTCGCTCCTCACTACACGCAGAATTAGGCCTCGCCCCCTACAAACCTGGCAAACAGGTGACACTAAAATTCTCAAAAAACGTAGTCGCGCTCTTGAGCATCTGTGGCACAAGACTAAGTCTCTCAAAGACTTCAACCAATACAAATCTGCCCTCCAAAAATAGTATTCTTTCCTCCATACTGCCAAGCAAACCTATTTTACAACTCTTATTAACACCTTCTCATCCAGTCCCCGTAAACTCTGCTCTACCTTTAACTCTCTACTTCGTCCTCCACCACCTCCACCCACTGACTCACACATTGCCCAGGAGATCGCTAATCACTTCAAAATGAAGATTGATACAATCCGTGATGAAATCTCCACTCTACAGGTATCTCCCCCCAGTTAAGATCCGATGTCAACAGGTACAACTGACACTCCCCTTATTCACATCTGCTACTACAGACAAAGTTGCTACACTCCTTTCTATCGCCCACCTAACCACCTGTCTCCTGGCCCCTATTCCCTCTCAAATGCTACGGTCGCCCTCTGACTCCATCCTACACTCTCTAACCCACATCTTCAATCTTTCCCTCACCTCTGGCATTTTCCCCAATGCTCTACAACATGCACTGGTCACCCCCATACTTACAGTGGCTTGCGAAAGTATTCGGCCCCCTTGAACTTTTCAACCTTTTGCCACATTTCAGGCTTCAAGCAAAGATATAATTTTTTTATTTTTTGTGAAGAATAACCAACAAGTGGGACACAATTGTGAAGTGGAACGAAATCTTTTGGATTTTTGAAACTTTTTTAACTAATAAAAAAATGAAAAGTGGGGCGTGCAAAATTATTCGGCCCCCTTGCGTTAATACTTTGTAGAGCCACCTTTTGCTGCGATTACAGCTGCAAGTTGCTTGGGGTATGTCTCTATCAGTTTTGCACATCAAGAGACTGAAATTCTTGCCCATTCTTCCTTGCAAAACAGCTCGAGCTCAGTGAGGTTGGATGGAGAGCGTTTGTGAACAGCAGTTTTCAGCTCTTTCCACAGATTCTCGATTGGATTCAGGTCTGGACTTTGACTTGGCCATTCTAACACCTGGATATGTTTATTTTGGAACCATTCCTTTGTAGATTTTGCTGTATGTTTGGGATCATTGTCTTGTTGGAAGATAAATCTCCGTCCCAGTTTCAGGTCTTTTGCAGACTCCAACAGGTTTTCATCCAGAATGGTCCTGTATTTGGCTGCATCCATCTTCCCCTCAATTTTAACCATCTTCCCTGTCCCTGCTGAAGAAAAGCAGGCCCAAACCATGATGCTGCCACCACCATGTTTGACAGTGGGGATGGTGTGTTGAGTGTGATGAGCTGTGTTGCTTTTACGCCAAACATATCGTTTTGCATTGTGGCCAAAAAGTTCGATTTTGGTTTCATCGGACCAGAGCACCTTCTTCCACATGTTTGGTGTGTCTCCCAGGTGGCTTGTGGCAAACTTTAGACGAGACTTTTTATGGATATCTTTGAGAAATGGCTTTCTTCTTGCCACTCTTCCATAAAGGCCAGATTTGTGCAGTGTACGACTGATTGTTGTCCTATGGACAGACTCTCCCACCTCAGCTGTAGTTCTCTGCAGTTCATCCAGAGTGATCATGGGCCTCTTGGCTGCATCTCTGATCAGTCTTCTCCTTGTCTGAGCTGAAAGTTTAGAGGGACAGCCAGGTCTTGGTAGATTTGCAGTGGTCTGATACTCCTTCCATTTCAAAATGATCGCTTGCACAGTGCTCCTTGGGATGTTTAAAGCTTGGGAAATCTTTTTGTATCCAAATCCGGCTTTAAACTTCTCCACAACAGTATTACGGACCTGCCTGGTGTGTTCCTTGGTCTTCATGATGCTCTCTGCGCTTTCAACAGAACCCTGAGACTATCACAGAGCAGGTGCATTTATACAGAGACTTGATTACACACAGGTGGATTCTATTTATCACCATCAGTCATTTAGGACAACATTGGATCATTCAGAGATCCTCGCTGAACTTCTGGAGTGAGTTTTCTGCACTGAAAGTAAAGGGGCCGAATAATTTTGCACGCACCACTTTTCAGTTTTTTAATTGCTAAAAAAGTTTAAAATATCCAATAGATTTCATTCCACTTCACAATTGTGTCCCACTTGTTGGTGATTCTTCACAAAAAATTAAAATTTTATATCTTTATGTTTGAAGCCTGAAATGTGGCAAAAGGTTGAAAAGTTCAAGGGGGCCGAATACTTTCGCAAGCCACTGTAAAAACCCGTCCTTGGACCCTACACATTCTTAACCTACGCCCTATCTCCTTACTCCCCTTTCCACTAAACTCCTTGAACGCCTGGTTTACAACCAACTGAGTGACCACCTCTTGATCCCCTTCAATCTAGATTTTGCCCTCAACACTCCACAGAAAACTCACAAATGATCTACTAACTGCAAAAACCAACGGACACTATTCTGTACTCCTACTTCTGGACCTTTCAGCTGCCTTTGACACGGTTAACCAACCCCCCTCAAAAAACTTTACTCTCTCGGTCTCTGACTGTGCTCTTCAGTGGCTCTTATCCTACGTATCCCAACGCACCTTCAGTGTCACTTACAATTCTACTTCCTCCACCCCTCTTCCCTTCTCCGTCGGGGTCCCCCAAGGTTCTGTTCTTGGACCTCTTATTTTCAATCTACACCTCTTCCCTGGGTCAGCCTCTCACGGCTTTCAATATCATTTCTACGCTGACGACACACAAATCTATGTCTCCACCCCTCAACTCACTCCAACAGTCTCCTCACGCATCACTAACTTACTAACCGACATATCTGTATGGATGTCACACCACTTCCTCAAACTCAACTTGTCCAAAACCGAGCTTATAATTTTTCCTCCCCCACGTGCCTCTTCTCCTGACTTGTCTGTCAAGAGCAATGGCACAACCATCCACCCATGGTTGGTGTTATCCTGGATTCTGAACTCTCCTTTCGGCCCCACATCCAATCACTTTCCAAAGCTTCCCACCTCAACCTCCGCAACATCTCTAAACTACGTCCCTTTCTAACCAATGAAACCACAAAGCTCCTGAATCACTCCTTGGTTATCTCTCGCCTCGACTACTGCAACTCCCTCCTCATTGGCTTACCTTTAAATAGACTATCCCCCCTTCAGTCCATCATGAATGCTGCTGCCAGACTCATCCACCTTCCAAACCGCTCAGTGTCTGCTACCCCCTCTGCCAAGTGGGCTGCCACTTGCCCAATGAATTAAATTCAAAATACGAACAATAAGTTATAAAGCCATCCACAACTCTGCCCCCAGCTACATCACTAGCCTAGTCTCAAAATACCAACCTAAATCGCCCTCTTCGTTCCTCCCAAGACCTCCCGTTTTCTAGCTCCCTCATCACCTCCTCCCTTATCCGTCTCCAGGACTTCTCCCGAGCCTCGCCCATCCTCTGGAATTCCCTACCCCAATCTCTCAGACTGTCTCCAAATTTATCCATGTCACGGAACGCCCCACACTCCGCTTGAGTGCTTCCGTCATATACCGCTTCCTAAGTTCTGGAACACGAGTCCAATGGATCTGGCTATAGGAACCCCAAGAACTAGACAACACCAGTCTTGGAGTACATCAGAACTCACTCTTTATTTGAGATCTCACAGACCTTTATACAGCAGGGATGACTCAAAGCTAACCTAATTAACATGAGCTAATTTACTACAAAATGTACCCAGACCAGATGACAGTCTTGTGGGCACCGAGCTTCACACATTAATATAAACACAATAGCTGGAGCTAATTACAATTAACAATACAAACAACAATCTCCCCCCTCCGCAGCCTAGACCATTCGTCTCCTAGCCAGTGCTGGTGGCTAGTGTGATCAGCTCTCTCAATTAACATAAACACATGTTGATAACACCAGCATCTCCTCACAGGATGTGTCCCAACAGAATGAATCAGTCTTATCAGCAGGGGGCTGCTGGAGGAATCCCCCCTCCCTCTACAGGGACACAAATCTACAGTAAGGAGTCCCCATACAATATATACATATATACACGACTGAGTCCGATTAATACAGTTCAGACTGGATTTCTCATTCACCTCACAAAGAGTATTGTTCCATTGAAAATCCAGGGCCCATAATCAAAAGGCAACAGGCTTGCATACAGTCCTCTCCAACAGCCTCTGTTCTGGCTATGTCTGTCACAATCCACTTTTAGGCGATCCCTGAAAACTTTCCTCTTCAGAGAAGCCTATCCTGCCTTCATCTAACAACTGCACTATTTTCTCCATTAGCTCATCCCACACAGCTATTACCCTTTTGTATAACTTGACCCTCCCTCCTAGATTGTAAGCTCTAACGAGCAGGGCTCTCTGATTCCTCCTGTATTGAACTGTACTGTAGTTGTACTGTCTGCCCTAATGTTGTAAAGCGCTGCGTAAACTGTCGGCGCTATATAAATCCTGTATAATAATAATAATAATAATAATAACTTTTGCACAGTAGTGTAGCTGTGAAAAATAGGATTTTTATAACAGCTTACCTGTAAAATCCTTTTCTTTGATGTACATCACTTGACACAGAGCCATAGTAATTACTATGTGGGTTATAGGCCACCTTCAGGTGGTGGACACTGGCACACCCTAAACAGGAAGTTGCCTCCCTATATAACCCCTCCCACTACTGGGAGCACCTCCGTTTTTGTAGCAAAGCAATACACGTGTATAACAGAAAGAGGTGAGGGACTTCTGTGTGCCGTGATGTACTTCAAAGAAAAGGATTTTACAGGTAAGCGGTTCTAAAAATCCTATTTTCTTAATCGTACATCACGGGACACAGAGCCGTAGTAATTACAATGTGAGATGTCCCAGAGCAATGCCAACTGAGGGGGAGGGAGACACAACCAAAGTAGGGCAACAAGAGATCAGAGGACTTATACTGCTGCCTGCAGCACACTGCGCCCAAAAGGCGACATCCTCATGTCTTTTCCCATCCACCTGATAGAATCTGGTAAATGTATAGACTGAAGACCAAGTTGTGGCTTTGCAGATTTGAGCCAAGGAGGCTTGGTGATGCACTGCCCACGAAGCACTAACAGCCCTGGAGGAGTGTGCTTTGATTTAAAAGGGTGGAATCTACCACTTTAAAACCATAAGCTAGAATGATTACTTGTTAAATCCATTTAGAAATAGTAGATTTCGATGCTGCCTGTCCTCTTTTAGGACCTTCATAAAACAAAAACATCCGTTTTTCGAATCTGAGCAATCGCCTTTAACCACTTCAATACCCGCCCATAGTCATATGACGTCCACAGATGGGATCTCCCATCCTGGGTGGGCGTCATATGACGTCCTGGGATTCCCGGCCGCCTAGGGGGCGCGCGCGCGCCCGCCGCGTTCCTCTGGACCCGGTGCGTGTGCCCGGCGGCCGCGATGTCCGCCGGGCACCCGCGATTGCCGGTTAACCGGACCGGCATGTGGATCTGTGTGTGTAAACACACAGATCCACAGCCTGTCAGCTCTGAGGAGAGCGATCTGTGTTCCCAGAACGAAGGAACACTGATCGGTCTCCTCCCCTTGAGCGTCCCCTCCCCCTACAGTTAGTAATCACTCCCTAGGAAACATATTAACCCCTCCCCGCCCCCTAGTGGTTAACCCCTTCACTGCCTGTCACATTTACACAGTAATCAATGCAATTTTATAGCATTGATCGCTGTATAAATGTGAATGGTCCCAAAAATGTGTCAAAAGTGTCCGATGTGTCCGCCATAATGTCGCAGTCACGAAAAAAAAAATCGCGATCGGCGCTAAAAAAAAATAAATATATATTTTTTTAAAACGCCATAAATCTATCCCGTATTTTGTAGACGCTATAACTTTTGCGCAAACCAATCAATATACGCTTATTGCGATTTTTTTTACCAAAAATATGTAGAAGAATACGTATCGGCCGAAACTGAGGAAAAAATTAGTTTTTTAAAAAAAAAATTGGGATATTTATTATAGCAAAAAGTAAAAAATATTGTGTTTTTTTCAAAATTGTCGCTCTTCTTTTGTTTATAGCGCAAAAAATAAAAACCGCTGAGGCGATCAAATACCACCAAAAGAAAGCTCTAATTGTGGGGAAAAAAGGACGTCAATTTTTTTTGGGTACAACGTTGCACGACCGCGCAATTGACGTTTAAAGTGCGACAGCGCTGAAAACTAAAAATTGGCCTGGGAAGGAAGGGGGTGAAATTGCCCTGTATTGAACCGGTTAAGTAGACCTTGACTGCTCTTACCACATCGAGAGAATGTAGCGATTTTTCTTCCATAGAACAGGGTTCTGGAAAATGAAGGTAGAACAATATCCTGGTTTAGATTAAAAAAAAACTGACACTACCTTCGGTAGAAAGTTAGGATGAGGAACGCAATACTACCTCATCCTTGTGAATAATATGGCTCTTTACCAGAAAGAGCAGCCAACTCTAATACCCTTCTTGCAGAAGATATGGCTACCAGAAAAACTAGTTTTATTTTTTTTTTTGTAAACCAAATAGGGATGGAGATGTGGTGACTGGATAAGCAGTGTTCCCCTGCCGTCCAAGTGAGAGGCTTGCAGATCCTGGGTGGCAATGTCACCTTACCCCGGTTCTTGCACAGGGTACACAATTTGGTATCCCTGCTACTATACAACACCATCGCGCCACTCCACTGCTGGTGTTCTGCTGCCTCGGCTACTCAGGGTCCCCCATTTTGGTCCGCACCCGGGAGCTGCGATGCTTTCTACGTGCCCCCCCTCCCCCTCCCGCCCAGTATGGGCGGGGGGTGTACGGGGTGGTGGGTGGGCGCTTACAGAGCATCGGCGCCACGTATCCTGCTCTACGTGTGACGTCATGCTTGACGCCAGCACGTAGCGCATGTGACTTTTCATCTGAGCCGCTTTGGCGGGGAGTCAGGCTTCTGCGGAGGGCGGTGATTACCGCCGCCGCTGGAGCCCCTCCCAGCCTATGTCGCGCGAGCGTGACGCTGGTACATGCCGGCGTGCACGTGTGGGGCTCCTATAAACGGCCTCCCCTGACACAACTTTTGCCGCCACACTTTCCAGTCATTTCACTGCAGCTCAGCACTTCACTCCAGGTACAAGCTTTGTCCTCACGTAAGTCATTCACTAGGTCTACACACATCTCTCCACGCCATCCTTGGTTTTGTATTTGTTGGCCATTTCACCCTTTTCTTTTTGTTCCCCTTTTTTTCTCACTATTTTTTATTTTTAGATCCCCTATTGTCATGTCATTTCACGATCACATTATCCACTGAATTCACATTTATTTTTTATTCTTTTTTACATATTTTTCATCTATTTTTGTTCACTCATTTACATAGTCCCATGTACACTTTTTCTTTAGATCACTCCAGGTTACCATTTGGGGTTACCCTGGTCTTTCACTCATGCACCAGTTTTTGTGTCGTGGACCATCGGGAGGTTCTGCTATGGGCGCTCTGCTGCGCGCGGCTATAAGTACCTCAGCTCCCGGGGAAGACTATTCTGGGGACCCTGACTGCATGATCGCAGCACCCCACCGCATTGGACTTTTTTGTGAGTACTTAGGATGGGCAAAATTTGCCTTTCCTCTATATTACCTATCAGAAATAGACTAATGTTATTATTTATTTTATTTTTTACACTCTGCAGACATACCTGAGCATCTGCCCCTGAAGAGTGTCTCTACACGAAACGCGTCGGGCATACGTGATGCTGATTTATGTCTGTAATGGACATATCTAATCCTGGTCTGCAGCAGATTATCAATTTTTGACATTCCTATTTATTTATTATGGTCTTATATATTTATATTTTTTATATTCACATTGTCGCTGCTGGTGCTGTTCTTTATGTGATATGTATATATATGAACTCATTCTATGCAATACAACATTAATATTGTTTTGTAATTATTATACCTATGTAATCTTTCACCCATGCCATGCTTGTATGTTTTGTGTGGGTGGATTCAATATGAATCGGCATACTTATTGTACATGTGGCTTTTAGCCATTGCCATATTCTATTGCATTCAATGTTTTATCAATAAAAATTTGCACTCATTTAAACTTGCCTCCACAAAGTCATCCATCTCATTTAAAGTCCCACCTTCCCTTCTTTTACCAGAAAAACTAGTTTCCTTGTTAAAAGGACCAAGAAAATATGTCGTATCAGCTCAAAAAGGCAGTTTTTGTAATGCCGACAAAACTGAATTCAAGTCCCAAGGGTTCAGGGGTGACCTAACCGGAGGCTTAAGCCGCGTTACCTCCTGAAAAAAACTACGAACCAAAGAATGCGAAGCAAGTGGTCATTGAAACAATACCGATAAGGCCGGGACCTGGCCTTTGAAAGTACTCAAGGCCACCTTCATTTCTAACCCCATCTGCAAAAAGTCAAGGATTCTACCTATGACATACTTTCTGGGGTGCCAACCCCTGGATACATCCCAGGAAATATGCCTTCCAGACTCTAATATGCAATTTTGGAGGCCGGCTTCTTTGCATTAACCAAGGTAGATACCACTGAACTTGACAGCCCATGTTTCTTCAGAATGTGGGTCTCAATAGCCAACCCATTCAATTTAGCGTTTGTAAGGTAGGATGGAATACCGCACCTTGCGAGAGAAGGTCTGGACGTGGTGGTAGGATCCATGGGACCCCTACTGCCATCCTTATGATCTCTGCATACCAAGATCTCCTGGGCCACAAGAATCAGTGACTTCCCTTCCTGCTTGATGCTGTGAAGAAGTCGTGGACGCAGGCAGAATAGGAGGGAATGCATAAATCAGTGAAAACTGATTCCACAGGAACACCAAGGCATCTGTTCCACATGCTAGCGGATCCTTTGTTCTTAACACAGAAGTTGTCGATTTCTTTGTTGAACCTGGACCCAAACAGATCTACGTCTGGGATCACCCATCTTTGACATATTGACAGGAAGATATCGGGGTGAAGGAACCATTCTCCCGGGAACAACTGCTGGCGACTCAAGTAGTCTGCCTGCCAATTTTCTATTTCTAGAATGAAGACTGCCGATAGGCAAAGTACATTGTTTTCTGCCCAAGATAGGATATGATTCATCTCTCTCTGGGCCGCACAACCTCTTGTGCCCCCTTGGTGATTGATATAGGCCATTGCTGTGGCATTGTAGGATTGGATCCTGACAGGACAATTCCGTAAACTGAACATTCAGGCACTCTGGGCCAAGTGCTCTGCCCGTGTCTATAGAATGTTAATGGGCAAAGTCATTTCTGATCTGGACCATTTCTCTTGGACAGTTGCCTCTTCCAGGACTGCTCCCCAACCTAAAAAAGGTTGGCATATGTTGTTACCACTCCCCAGGTAACTGTAGGAAGGATTTTCCCCTTTGCAGATTTTTGGTTATTAACCATAAACTGAGGCTTCGGCGCACCTTTGGAGTCAGACACATTGGGAAATCTAAAGCTTGGACCTTCTTGTTCCAAGCCGATAGGATACTGTTTTACAGCAGCCTCGAATGAAACGTGAGCATAAGGAATGGCCTCGAATGAAGCCACCATCTTTCCCAACAACCCCATGCAAAGCTGAATAGAAGGATTCTTCTTTGCTTCGACCACCTGAATCAGTTCCTTTATGGTGCTGATCTTTGCCTGGGGCAAGAATACCCTTTTCTGGGTGTATCTATGATCAGGCCCAAGTATTCTAGACTCTTAGATGGTTTTAAGGAAGATTTCTCTAGGTTGAGAATCTAACCTAGGTATTCCAGGTAGTTGAATGTGGGGACCATACTTTGGTCTAAGCGGGCTACCGGCTGGTCTATCAAGAGCAGATCATCTAGGTAAACTATAATTGTTATACCTTGGGCCCGTAATCTGGCTAGAGGAGGAGCCAGACACTTTGTAAACACTCCAGGTGCAGTAGCTAGATCGAAAAGCAGAGCTACAAACTGAAAATGAAGATTTTCTACCTTGAAAAGTAGAGAATACTGGAGTGCGGTGAAATAGGCACATGGAGGTATGCATCCTTGATGTCGATTGACGCCAGAAGTTCTACTTCTTGTAGGATGGAGACAGCTGATTGGATTGACTCCATGCGAGAAAAAAGCAAATATTCAGGAACCGGTTTAGGTCTTTGAGATCCAGAATGGGTTTGACATCTCCATTCAGTTTTGGCACCGTGAGAAAAGGTTTGAACAAAACCCCAACCCCTGCTCTTTAATGGGGACCACCATGATCACTTTCTTGCCAAAAAATGGTCCAATGCTTGAAAGAAAGACTTCTTTTTCTCTGGATCCTTAGGAACGTTTGATCTGAGAAAACGAGGAGACAGGGACTCTTGGAACTCCAGTTTGTATCCTGGAGCTATTGAGGAAGTCCCCCATCTGTCTCGACACTCTTCCTGCCTGACGCTTTGAGAACTGCAGAAGTATTCCACCCATCTCGAGCAAGAGGGGGCGCCTCCTCATAAGGAGGCTTTAGTATTTTGTAGGTTTCCTCCCCCGAGACTTCTTTTGTCCCTGGGGTTGACCCTGAGGATTACCTCTTGAACTTGACGGCAGAGGCCGTCATGACTGCCTGGAGGCTGATGCCCCTCACACTGGAGAAGGAGCTTGTTAAAATGAAATACGTTTACTCCTTTTCTTAAAATGGCAAAGGGGTACTTTTTCCACTAGAAATTCTTTGGATGTATTACCCAAATCATCCCCAGTCGTTTCACTGCAAAAAGGAAGACTAGCCAGGAGCTTCTTGCATGGCGCTTAGCGAAAGGCACAAGGCCTGAAGGATAGAATCTCTCATACCGACTACTGCAAACATAAAGCTGCTAGTAGCTTGCCAGATCCTGGGCCTGCTGAACAGGATAACCTTGAGCACCTGTTTAACTGATCTCTCAAGGAATGACCAATTACTGACAGCGCAGGCTGAAGCACTTAACCTGCCAAGGGGAGTGCTTTTTTTTATCCGTTGGATCCCTAAGCATTTGAGCATTTTCTGCCGGACAAGTCAAACTTTTATTCACAGAGGATACAGCAGCGTATTAGTGTATTTTTTCCCCCATAGGATAAAGTGTGAAAAAACTTTTTAGGAGGGGAAAAAAAATGCTTATCTGGGTGATCCCACTCAGATACAAAAAGCTTTTCCAGCAATGAATGCACAGGAAAGGCATGCACAGCTTTAGGAGGCTTTAGCGAACCCAAACGCTCAGTTAAGGGTAGCATAAATGTGGAGCGGACCATTCAGTAAGAAATTGCACCACAGATTGTGAAGCTGATCCCCCCCCCCCCAGCATTTAGCCCCTCAGAAGAGGAGTCATCAGCCTTACCACGGTCTCCTGAGGGAATTCATTTTCTCCCGCCCCCAGTTCCTCAGTTTGAGGTTCCTGGGTAATGGAAGGGAACCTGTCGCATTTTGTCCCACACTGGGATGTGATTTAAGCCGCTAACCTTTTCCCCAATCCTCTCATGGCTGAGGAAAAAGTAATATAGACAGGGGCTGCAGTGTTGAAAACAGTTGCAAACATTTCACGGTCCCAATGCTCAATCTGACTAGCCACCCCCTCTCAGGGGAGAATTCCATTGTAGAGATGAGTAGGCTTTTCAGAGCTTGAGGGAGACCCTTTAGCCCTTTTTTGGGAGTCTTTCAACCCCCCTTCTGACCATAGCCCGATGCACAAATGGAGAGGTACTACCAGAAGAAATCGCATCCACTGTTTGAGCAATAGTCCAGCAACTGCCGCTGCTATTAACGCTCAGCGTGATGCTTTTAGTAAATGTGCCAAGGGAATGCCTGTGTCACCAACCTCTCACGAGTGTGTGTGTGTGGGGTGGCGAGGAGGAGACCTGTGACAAGCCGCCGTGCAGGGGCGGTGAAAAAAAACGGAGCGGCACCGACTATCGTTTTGGCTTCCCCCTATCCAAGGAGAGGGGGAGAGCTTTGTCCAGGTGGGGGGTTTTTAGTGGAAAAAACCCCCCCAATCTTACCGGAGGTCTGAGCTGCTCGCCGGAGGGAAGCCTGCTGTTTCTGCTGACACAACGTGATCTGTGAGGAAAGCATGACAAGGTGCTCTAGACAGCCCCCAGTGGTGACTCTTAGGCATGACAACATTTCATAAGAAAAATTAAAAATTCTTTAGAAACCTCCACTTACCTTTCCCGCCGCAGGGATTTTTGTGGCAAAACCAACAGACCCAATCTTCACCCCTCATGGTGGGCTCCGTTACAAAACCTTGAGGGACTGGGGACCCTAGGGGAACCCACATTCCTGGACCCATAAAGCACCACACCAGTAAAAACGTAATGGCTGAAAACACCAAAGCACTGGATCCCGGGGTCCAGCTCTCTAAAAAGAGAAGCATTATGGGCTAAACCTCGTTTCTTCCGCCACGAGGCCCGGGTACCATTCAATTCGGCCTGAAAAGACACTTTGGATGGATCTGGCTGCATAGCTAGCCCCAGCAAGGATTGCTCCAGTGGAGCTCAGCACAGCACTCGTGACCAACACCTTAGACACTGACGAAAAAACTGAGGTGCTTCCAGTAGTGGGAGGGGTTATATAGGGAGGCAACTACCTGTTTAGGGTGTGCCAGTGTCCATCACCTGAAGGTGGCCTATAACCCACATAGTAATTACTATGGCTCTGTGTCCCGTGATGTACGATTGAGAAAATGTGCGCTGCTTTTAGCCACGCGCAAAAAAAAAGAAAAAAAAAAAAAAAAAAAGTAGAACACCTTTGCTTCCCTGGTCATACAGATCTGCAGATTTTACGTACGTACACTCCTAAACGTGAGCACACATACAAGTTTAATCATTCATATGACTAAAAAGTAGAAGACTGGCACACGCCTAAATGCTGTACATGTCTAAAACACATCTAGAAACAAATACTTTGGATGCATATTTTCTGCAGGATCTTCTGTCAGCAAGAATTTACAGTCATACAGAAACTATGCATATGCCTGTGTGAATGAACCATGTGTATAGGCTCATGATTACTATAGTGCCGCATTTCCATGCATACAAAACTATCTGCTGTACGCATCTACATACAGCATTCTTTTTTCCTGTGTGAATGAGCCCTTAAACTAGCTGAACAAAAACAGATGATATCCAAAACATAACACAAATTAAAGATCACCCTACTCACGTTTATGCTAGTGGACAATCAACCACTTGCTTTTTATTTGTGGCAAGTACAGCCCACCTTATCACCACAGGTGTTACTTTTATGGCGAATTCGCGCATGATCGCAGAGCAGTCAGCTGGCTAGGAGGCAGTGTGGGGCACGATTCAGCGCTTCACACTACCCCTTTTTTTTGTTTTGTACAAGTTTTATTTGAAGTATACAAACTGTACACTCCATTCACTGCAATGTCCCACAGTGTGATGCTTGACACCCCAGTGCAATTTGGGCTGGTGTGCTGTGATAAAATGCAGCATGTCTGCATTTTAGTGCAGTGCTAGGCTGTGCTGCAGTGTGAATGGCACAATAGAAAACAGTCTGGCTGAGGGAAAAAAAAAAAAAAACACAAATCTAATTCAATCAATAAAAAGGAAAAAAAAACGAAAACAAAACAAAAAAAACAAAAAAAACAAACCACAAATAGTTTCCTATGTGTCCTTGCGGTGACAGACGTTTTACCACTGCACTTGGTGTGAATTGGCCCTTATTGCACAAAGAAGCCATATCTCTTAGCACCTGAGTTCCAAGATTCAGGTCTGAATCTCCTGTTACATGGCCGATGCGCACCAGTCCAGATTGTCACTATGTTATTTAACATTTTGAAAGGAACATTGATTTTGTCTTTTTGAAAAGTGGATGCTATACAATGACTTACCTCATTTTTACCATTTTTATTGTTGTTGCTGCCTTGCAAAATCATTTTCTCTAGTACTACCAACAGATGTAATGCTTTTTCAGTTTGGTACGTTAACAGGTACATGTCCACCAGCAAAAAACATACAGCATGGGCAAACTTTTCCTCTGAAAGAGAACAAGGAACAGATAATTATTCTGTTAGATGTCATTAGTATAAACCCACAAAAGGTTTGCATTTGTTTTAATAATAATGTACACATACCTTAAAACAGTAAGAAAAAAAAAAAAGTCAGTGAGGTTTGCATTGCTTTCTTTTAAAAACCACGGCAATGTATTTTATTTAAGCAGTACAAACATACTTGGAGGTGTTTTATATAGAAAATTTAAACCTTTTGATCTGTCCCTGCCCCAAAGGAGCTTACAGTCTCATACACCTTCTTATTGATATGCATGCACAATAGTCAGTGTGGCTGGAAGCTAGTCAATTTTGAGCATATTTTTAGACTGCGACAAGGAACCAGAGTGCACATATGAAAAATGTGAGCTCCAAGCACTAGTGATATTAAAGGTTCGGCCTTTACCGCACATGAATACCGTACCGGACCCCCAGGTTTGGGCAAAGAAAGGTATAGTTAATCTAAAGCATATAGTTCAGGGGGGTAAATTGAGACCCTTTTCTGATCTCAAACATGCCTACTCACTACCGGGATGGATGTTGTTTCGCTACTACCAGCTTCGACGCGCGTATAGGAGACAATTCCCAGCACAAATCATTAAAATCAGACTCTGTGGAGGGACTACTAACAGCCAAGATCATAGATAAACCCCTCTCCTCCTTATATTTCCATCTGTCCATAGCTCCATTGAAAAAACTTGAAAAAAAACTTATGATAGATGGAGACTGGACATCCCAGATTTGTCAGAGGAGGAGTGGGAGTCATGGGTGTCATCCTTTGTCACTAATATGATTTCGGCCAGAGACCGTTTTATGCAGGTCAAGTTCCTTCACAGAGCCTACTACACTCCAAAGCGGTTAACTACTATGAATACTAATGTCCCGGTGGCCTGTTCTAGATGTGGTCAGAGTTCCGCCACCTTCTTTCATATGATATGGTCCTGTCCCTGCCTCGGAGACAATTGGTTGGAGATAGCTGACACCCTTAGTTGGGTTACCTCTCTAGAGCTGGGAATAGACCCCAAAATGATGCTGCTCAACGTTTTTGACTCTAGGGTAAGAGGCAAATATACTAGACTATTTTTGAACTATGCCACATTTCATGCTCGTAGAGAAATATTCCTCCACTGGAAGGACAATGCCCCCACCCAGGTTAACCTCATGGCGCCTTAAATTGAACTCAGTGATACCATTATATAAACTTACATATGCCAATCGAAACTGTCCTGGCAAATTTGACAAGATATGGTCGGGGTGGATAGATGCGTGGGGCAAAGAGGTGGACGATGATCACCGAGATTTTGATATTGGACTCGCCCCGCAATAGTTTACCACTATTTTTTACCTCCTGAATGTTTAATCATTGTTTGAGTTCTGTGAACCTAATAGGATAGATGAGATCCTCCCTCGGGCCCTCCCTCTCCCCCCCTTTTTCCTTCCTCCCCCTCCTGTGTACTCACCCCTGAGCCCTGCTCTATGTGTCCATAAGACACATAGAGCTGCGGCTCAGCTCCCCCGCTCTACTCATTGGCTCACTGGCTGCGATTGACAGCAGTGGGAGCCAGTAGCTTACACTGCTATCTGAGGAAAGGGAGTCCTGGGACAGCCAAGGCTCTCGTGCACATCGATGGATCGAGAGGGGGCTCAGATGAACATTAGGGGGGCTGTGGGGGGAACAACACACAGGTTTTTTTTACCTTGAAGCATACAATGCATGAAGGAAAAAATAAAAAATAAAAAAGAAACTTTCAGCCTTCAGAACCACTTTAAGCGCTTTTGTTGAGAACTAGGACCACAACTTTTTAAGGTAAAAGACTGCTAAACAGCAATCCATGAGTTACTTATAAAAAAGATTGATACACTGACAGTCTCAAAACAAGTAAGTTAGTGAAGTAGTATGACATTAAGAAGCAGGACATCATGGCATAAAGCACACCAACAATAACACTTTACATAGAGATTTTTTTATGTACAAAATTCTGAAATTTAAAAACACAAAATTTCCAATTAAATGCAAACCCCATGGAGACTTAACGTAAGCTTACTGAATGACCCCATACTTTAGACCGAAATTGAGAAAGAATTACAGGACTACTTCCAATAATTAGTCGGAAACATCCCCCGCGATAAATTGGGTGGCCCACAAAGCTGCTATACGGGGTAAACTAATTCAAATAGCGGCCAGAGCGAAACGGACCCGAGAACAAACGATCAAACAATTAGAAACGAGCCTAGACAAACTAATGAAAGAACAGCATACGACCCCCCAGGCTGAAATAAGGCATAAGATAGACTAAGCGAGACTAGCACTAAACCTAAGCCTGACCACTCAAGCGGAGAAACATATTCGCTGGTCCAAACAAATACTACACACTGGGAGATAAACCAACCACAATGTTGGCTAGGAAGCTAGTACACCGAACATACACGACGTCAACTTTACCTAAATTGCGACTACCCACTGGGCACCCCACTCAAAATCCTGAACTGATCCTCCGGCAATTCCACAAATTCTATGTCAAACTGTATAGTCCGCGAAATAAATAGTCACAAACTCAGACAGAAACGTTCTTTCAAGACGTTCTATTGCCCCAACTTACACACATCCACACAGAACTGATGGACAAAGAATTCACAGAACTAGAGATTAGGATGGCAATAAAAACTATACATCCCTCTAAAGCCCCAAGTCAAGACGGATTCTCAGGTCATTATTATAGAAAATATCAAGAGATCCTGGTCCCCCATTTATGTTCCTATTTTAATGACGTGAGATGGGGTAATAAAATCCCCAGACATGAGAATGCAGCATATTTACATGTTTTAACAAAACCGGGAAAAGATCATGGGGATTTGCGCTAACTACCGCCCAATCTCCTTGATTAACATGGATCTAAAAATAATGACAAAAATACTAGCCCTTATGCCGCGTACACACGGTCGTACTTTTCGTCTACAAAAGTCGGACAGCCTGTCGGACAGACTTCCGGCAGACTTTCGGTGGACTTGCCGCGGACTTGCGGCCTACTTTCTAACGAACGGACTTGCCTACACACGACCACACAAAAGTCGGTCGGATTCGTACGTGATGACGTACACCGGACTAAAATAAGGAAGTTCATAGCCAGTAGCCAATAGGTGCCCTAGCGTGGCTTTTTGTCCGTCGGACTAGCACACAGACGAGCGGATTTCGGGGTCCGTCGTAGGTACGAAGTAAAAGTTTTGAAGCATGTTTCAAATCTAAAGTACGTCGTATTTGAGGCTAAAAAAGTCAGTTGAAAGTCCGGAGAAGCCCACACACGATCGGATTACCAGCCAGCTTTAGTCCATCAGCGTCTGTTGGACTTTTGTAGACGAAAAGTAGGACCGTGTGTACGCGGCATTAGACTAAACTCTTTCCTCCCACAATATATTCATCCAGACCAGGCAGGCTTTGTCCCAAACCGCCAGGCATTGGATCAGACCTGCAGGATTATAAATCTAATTTCAGCTATCCAATCTGACTTGGACTGTAAAGGACCTAGATAGGGGATGCTGCTTTTGTTGGATATTCAGAAAGCGATCGACTCCCTATCTTGGGATTAACTTATTCAACGTGTTATGTCGCTTTGGGTTTGGTGAGCGCTTTCTGGCCCTCCTTCAAACTCTGTATGAAGCCCCAACAGCATCTTTGATGCTCAGGGGATACTCTTTTCAACCCCTTGATATTTGGAGGGGAACTAGGCAGGGATGCCCATTATCCCCGTTATTTGCTCTAGCAATAGACAAAAACAGAGAAGAGTGGGAAAAAGGGGACAGTGGCTGATGTTGGCCCGGTAATATTCCCACCCTGGAAAAGACTGGACTATATCGGTACAGATAGACAACAATAATAAATAATAAATAAAAAGTTTATTACAAAAAAGAAAAATACATGTTGTACTTGTTAAAATTGCAAAAACAGAGGCTCGGGAATACCCAAGGGACATCTGTAGTTACAGGGTATAGAATGGTCTGGTTCTCGACTAGTTTCGCGGTATTACCGCTTCCTCAGGAGGACCAATCTATGAGACAGATAATAGAAATAATACAACCATAATACATACAGACATTGTAATGCAGCGTGTAAAAACCAACATAACCTAAGAGGTAAATACAGAAATGGCTTACCCTATATTTGGGTAAATATGTGCGGCACCCAGCTGCCCAAACATAACTCCCCCGCGGCGGACAAGGGGGATTGTACGGATTCCCTGAATGGATAACAAATAGCAATACCATAAATATGGTAAGTTACACCATATGCCTCAATATCACTAGCGAGGGTGTGGGCACTTTATCCCCCCTTTTTCTCTTTGTCTGTGCCTTGCTTGCCCCATCTTGTTCTCCCCCCTCCTCCCCTATTTCTCTTTCCCTACTCCCTCCATCTGTCCTTCCTTCCCCCTCCCCCTCCCACCCCCAGCCCCCCTTCCCTTCCCTTTCCCCCCCTAGCCTATATCCTCCCTTCCCACCACCAGCCTTGCCCTTCCCCCTTTCCCCTCCTTCCCTGCCCTTCCTCCCCCCCTCTCCCTTCCCTTTCTTCCCCCCCCCCTTCTCCTTCAACCCCCCCCCTCCCCATCCCTATTATCCCTTTCCCCATTTTCCCTCCCCTAATTCTATCCCTTTCCTTTTCCTTTCTTATTCCCTTCTGCCCTTATTTATCTCCCTCTCCTATGCTAACGGCTAATCTCTTCTACTCCCAACCAGCTGATATACTAGACCCCTCAATTGCTATTTGTTATCCATTCAGGGAATCCGTACAATCCCCCTTGTCCGCCGCGGGGGAGTTATGTTTGGGCAGCTGGGTGCCGCACATATTCACCCAAATATAGGGTAAGCCATTTCTGTATTTACACGCTGCATTACAATGTCTGTATGTATTATGGTTGTATTATTTCTATTATCTGTCTCATAGATTGGTCCTCCTGAGGAAGCGGTAATACCGCGAAACTAGTCGAGAACCAGACCATTCTATACCCTGTAACTACAGATGTCCCTTGGGTATTCCCGAGCCTATGTTTTTGCAATTTTAACAAGTACAACATGTATTTTTCTTTTTTGTAATAAACTATTTATTATTTATTATTGTTGTCTATCTGTACCGATATAGTCCAGTCTTTTCCAGGGTGGGAATATTACCGGGCCAACATCAGCCACTGTCCCCTTTTTCCCACTCTTCTCTGTTTTTGTATATTAATTTGGATGATGGTACGTTTTTACAAACAAATTTGTTATTTTCGATTACATGAGGCTATACTCTAAATTTGTGCTCTAGCAATAGAGCCACAGGCAATAAGGATTCGCACCTGTCCAGATGTCAAGGGTGTTGTTGGTGGAGACAGAGCATAAGCGTTTACTTTTTGCAGATGACCTTCTGCTGGCTCTATCGTCACCTATCATTTCCCTCCCCAATCTATATGCTATTTTACAACCATTCTCAGAAATCGCGGGTCTTAAAATCAACCACAGTAAATCCAAGGCACCGAACCTCTCTTTGCAGAGTTCCACCCAGAAAACACTTGAACAATCCTACCAATTTCTATGGGAGCCGGAAGCTCTTTCATATTTAGGAATACGACTGACCTTGTCTATACAAACCTTATAGAAACAAAACTACCCTGCCCTGTTCAAACGGCTGACAGAGGACCTAGCCAGATGTCAGATTCACCCCCCATCGTGGTTTGGCAGATTACACTCAATAAAAATTAATATTTTACCGAAGGTCTTATATCTGTTCCGCACTGTACCCGTGTCACTAGTCCAATCTGACCTTCAAACATTTCAAAAAAAGATTCTACAGTTTATTTGGGGAGACAAGAGGCCCAGGGTAAACAAAGGTACAATGTACACTCCAGAACAGAATTGGGGACTTGGCTTGCCTGATTTACAGAAATACTTTTACGCGGCCCAGTTGGCACAACTCACCAAGTTTCACTCCCAACAATCACAAGCACTATGGATGACCATGGAATCTTATTCCTGTCACCTCAAACCAATTTCCCATATTATGTGGCTCCCAATGAAAGAGAGACCAATTATATTATGTCCTACTCTCTCCTTCTCGCTAGATATTTGGGATAGACTCTCAAGGACTCAAATTCAAGTCACTCCTCAATCCGCTAGCACCTCAGAGATTTCACCCCGGGCCTCACTCCCCCCGCATTCGAACGGTGGCCCAACAATGGCCTTATACGGATAGCAGATCTCTGTGATCATAAGGGTATGCTATCTGAAAGATCTCTGGTAGAAAAATATCAAATGCCAAACACTGAACACTAGACAACTAAATACTCAATTATATGCAAACCTTAGCACGCAAGGGTGATCTAGCGACAATGACTCCCATGGAACATATGTGTTGACAATATGACAAACTCAGGGGCCATATATCTGCTATATATACGATTTTGGCATATATCACAACACTAAACTATATGACTCAATGGGAACAAGATTTACAAGAAACCTTAGATCTTGAGGAATGGCACTCGATAACAATGACAGCTTCTCGATCGCTGACCAACACCTCCATTATAGAGGCCAAATATAAGGTTTTATTAAGATGGTATATGGTACCGGCCAGACTAGCCACTTTTGTACTTGGAGCTACCCCGGGTTGCTTTCGGGGATGTGGCCAGGTGGGAACAGCATATCATATATGGTGGACATGTCCCAAAGTCAGGAGATTTTGGATCAGGGTTTACAACTTTATATATACCCTCACCCAGATTAACCTGGTGAAGTCCGCAAAGCACACACTCCTGGGTGGCAGGGTAGCCGAAGCCTCAAAAAACCATAGAAGGCTTCTTACATTTATAGTCATATCAGCTAAAATCACAAAAGCAAGAAACTGGAAGTCTGCAGCCCTACCATTTGACCAACTTAAACACAAAATGTCATGGCTTATTTTAAATGAAAGACTTAACAGCAATTGTGCAAGATAAAATGAAGTTGTTTAACAAAGTATGGGATTCATGGATCAGATACCCAACAAATGAACAATCACAAACCAGAACCCTTCTTGAATGACATGTCAAAGAGCGTAGAAATAAAGAAAACCACCACAAATTTAAAATAATTTATGCTGTTTCTAAACATTTCAAATATGTATTTAGGCGACATTCACACTAACTGCAAACTTAACTGGTCTGTTTTAGTGTGTGGCTGGTGTCCATTGAGTAAACTTTTTTTTTACCTTTTGGAAGAGTACAAAGTGTCCTGTTGTGCTATTCAGTGTGTTGCATGTCTACAGTTTTTCATGCCATGCATCACAGCAGTGTTGTCATGCGAGGCTGAGAACCGAGCGATCAAACACCGCTGATCGCTCGGTTCTCAGTGCTCCATAAGCAGAGAGCTGGTGACTGTTAGTCACTGGCTCTCTGCTCGCCCCTGCCTCACTGGGTTGTGGAAGGGGTGGGAACGGCTCGCTGAGAGGCTGAGCGCCGGTCCAGGCATTTGGGTGGATCCCGACCATATGGTGGCGATCTTTCCCCAGTCTGGACTGGCTCTGTGACGTCAGCCGACAGTGGGCTTCAGCCCGCTGTCTGCTGAGAACGAGTAACAGGATTGCAAAACCAACTGCACTCCGGTGATCCATAGAAGTACAGCCAAATAAGCTTTGTCTGTAGTTCTACTTTAAATATTTTTATTGTTGCTGTAAAAATATAGCACATCATTGTGGACATGCACCTGCGCTAACGGTCTTGCTGAGATGTATGCATTTTTAAAACACTACAAAAAAGATGTATGAATACAAATAGAGCTGAAAGGTAAAAAAGGAAAAAAAGTAGTCCGTTTCAGGCACCTTACAGTGCTGGTTCCATGTCAAGAAGGTAATGTGAATGAAACCATCAAAGCAGAGACTATAGCAGTGGGTTCTCTAGGAAATGTGGGTCTGTGACTCTCATCAGATAGCGTATTATGTCAACATTTGGGCATAAATTCATGATTGCAAGTATTATACAATAAAAGGTCTAATAATTTTTCAGCTTCACAAGAATTTTTAGATGAAAATAATGGCCCAATTAAAAAATGTAATTCTAATGGAAACAACTTCCACTGCACTCGACAACATTCTGTTGGTTGCAGTTAAAGAGATAGCCTGGGGTTTATCAATAAGTACACATTAATTCCCCGAACACACCATGTCATCTAGTATTGGGCTTACTAAGCAGGTAACTAACAGTAACCGCTACAGAAATAAGAAAGAAAATGTAATCCGTGCCATACTTGGCTAAGAAACAACTCTAAGGGGTAAGGTGCCTCTAGATGAGTCATGGAAATCAGTTCAAACTGTAAAGTCACTTTATGTATCACAAGCTCTGGGCTTAGCCAGCAATTTACACTACTAGAGTCAGTCAAGCAATTAGGTTTTGTTAAATGACATAATCTAACTGAACATGTCCCATATGGGATTTTTTGTAATTAAATGACTTCTAGCATCTTGATTTCCCAGGATCATTAAATGCTGAACAGAACGTGATCATTCTAAAAATGAAAGTAACTCTGGTGAAAGAGACCCTAGAAGCCACAATTCAGACACAGACCCTTTCAGCAGCTGTTTCTTGTAAATACTTGCAGCTATAGACATTAAGGCTTCATGCACACGAGACGCCGGCGCAAACTCTGCTGAACACGTTTTTAAAAGCTGAAACCAGCGTTAAACGCCCGTTTTGCTGCATTTGCATGCTGCGTTTAGCCACGTTTAGCAGCGTTTACCGCGTTTGCGTCTTGAAGCGTCTGCAGAGCAGAGAATGACATTTTGCGACCCAACTTTGGGGCCCCGTATCTCAGGGCCACTTGGTGCTAGGAACCCCAAATTTGGTCTAACACAGTGGAACTAACACTACAATTCCAAAGCTCAGGTTCCTAGCACCAAGTGGCCCCAAGATATGGGGCCCCAAAGCCGGGTCGCAAAATGTCATTCTCTGCTGCAGAAAAGTGCTTGACATTTTGCGGCCCAACTTTGGGGCCCTGTATCTCGGGGCCACTTGGTGCCAGAAACCCCAAATTTGGATATGATGTAATGCTAGTTCCACGGTGTGTGTGCACCAAATTTGTGGTCCCGAGATATGGGGCCCCAAAGTCGGGTCGCAAAATGTCATTCTCTGCTGCAGTTTACCATCATATTTCTGTGTTTTCTGGTCCAAAAAATAGGGTTCCTTTAAAAACACTTATAAACGCAAACACGGTACCGCGTTTAGCCGCGTTTGGCATCTGAAACATGGAAAACTTTTGCATCTGAACCCATTTTTTTGCTCCTGGAAAAACGAGGTTAAAAACACAACTGCCTAAAAACGCCAAAAAACGAGACTGTGTACATGGACACATAGGAGAACATTGAATGAGTTCAGGGGCAGTTGAAAAAAAAGTGTCCACCTACCTCTGAACACACGTTTAACAGCGTCTCGTGTGCATGAGGCCTTACAACTACTTATCGTTTGCCCTAATGGACTTAAAATGCAACTGTTAAAGTCAGCCGACACTTCTGGTACTACTGGCTACAGATTCTACTCTACCCCTTGCTCCTACGTCACTTGTGCCTGTGTGTAACAACAGTGGTAGCAGTAGTGGCTGAATTATACACAAAAACACAATTGACCAAGTATGGGGGGTGTAGAGCAGAAGCTTGGGCCATCATAGACAACTGATACACAGTCCTGAAATCTTTAAAAGACGTGTGCTGTGTGGTAATGCACAAAGCCAAGTGTGGTGCTTTGTGGTGACAATAATTTAGAATGGCATTTAAATTTAACTATACAACCTACTTGCATTGCAGTGCAACACACAAATATGAATCCTCTATGTATAGTGGTGCATTGCATTTAAAAAATAGTGCAATCTGTTAAAATAGGCATTGCAGTGTATTTCCAGTACACTAAAACTGAACAGAAAGGCGCAATGCATGATAGTGCCCATGCGGTAAATCAATGCATTGGACACATGAAGGGGCCCTAAAAGAACACGGAAAACCTTTACGCAGTTATTCTCTACTGCTGCAAGTATTGAAAAAGTAAGCTCTGGTAACAGGGTAGTTTTTTTTTTTAAAAAGACATTGTCCAGATAAGCCATGTTCAAGGCACCCCCTATTGTGAGGAAAATGGGCAGTACCCCGTGATTCCCCACTCCTCTTCTATACCTCCCCCTTTGTAACAACAGGAGGTATGGATAGGGGAGGCAAGGACGACTTCCAAAGTTGCCTTATAGTGGTGCCTCAAAGAAAATGTCACAAAAAAGAAAAAAATTATGAAAGCAAGGAAATCTGAGCATAATCCAACATCTTTGAGAGCTGCAAACAAAAAATAAGTTAACACTAGTTGTTTGTAATCATTTATAGACAGCTTCCACTGGTACATGATCCTGAATGGTTGCCAGCTTCCACTGAACCTTGGGAGGAAAAAAGGGAACAACAAAAATTAGTAACAATCTTCACCTCGGCTGTGTGTTGTGCATGATCCATAGGAGCTGTGGTGCGACGATCTAGGTATTCTCAGACGCATGCCTAAAATGTCAGTGTCAAAGACAGCATGATGGGAAAGAAAGTATACAGAACATGAACAATTAAATTGCATAATGAACATTTTAGGATTATTAGAGTAAAACCTTAACCATACTATCATTATACACAAATTTTCCAAGTAAAGAGCTTCATCAAACTATAGACACACAGCATCTGCATTGCAGGAAGAATATTTTATGGTCCACAACATCTAGGATTTATTATCAAACCTGGCTTTCAGAAGTTACAGTCTGACGCCAACTGGTACCTATGGGCAACAGGATTTTTTTTCCATACTTAACTATATATATATATATATATATATATATATATATATATATATATATATATATATATATATATATATATATATATATATACATATATATATATACATATACATACACATATATATATACATATACATATATATATATATATATATATATATACACACACACACACATACATACACACACACTATATGCTTTTTGGATTTTTAAAACAGATGTTTCAATATATACTAGGTGAAAGAATAAAAAAAACTTTTGCTTATATACAGTGGATAAAGTATTGAACACATCATTTTTCTAGGTAAATATATTTCTGTTTCAATAGTTTTTATAAAAAAATTTTCTATAAAACATCACAAAATAGAGCGTCAAACAATCCCTGCCATGCTTGAATCATTCAACAATACAAGCATATAAAAGTAACAAAAGGGGGGGGGAGGGGGAAACAATCAGTGTTTTGCGAAAAAGGCAGGTCAACCTTGGTGATCGATATAGGCACAAGAACAAATATGAGGACCAAACATTAAATAGGTGGTTGCACAGAGGAAACCCACAAGGCCCCCGTAGGTAGAAAAAAGTCCCTCCTCAGGGTAGCCCTGCAGGTCCGTCCAAGATACACCCATGACCCTTAAAACAATATTGCAAAACTTTGACATAGTCTTCAAAAAATGAAACATTTATCTTGAGCTGTAAGTTGCAGTTACTCTCTCCATTGTCAGAACACAATGCAGTCATTTATGGGGAATGTAACTCCCACTACTAATCGTTTGTGAAAAAAAGGGTAGGTAAAGGGGTAAGAATGGGAAAAAAAAAAAAAAATGAAAAAGGAGTGAAAAAGATAAAGAAGAAGGAAGCGAGTCCGTCCAGGAATCTACTACCAGCCATTCCTGGAGTCAGCACCTTATGTCTGGGATCTGCAAATAGGCAGGACAAGGAGACCATATTTTGTTGGAGATGTTGTTGTCTCACAAGACGCTAACCAATTTTTCATTTTGCATTATCCAATTGAGTTTACGCTTCATTAGGGCAATGTCTATAACTGGGATTTTCCAGACGGTTGCAATGGCAATTTTGGCAGCCAGGAACATGAAATATATTAAGGTCTGTGTGTGTTTTGGGACGTTTTCGACTGGTTCATTCAGTAGGATAATACGTGCATCTTTAAGAATATTGGCCAATGTAACTGAAAGAATACAAGCGTGCACGCTCATCCAAAAACGGCACACTTTAGGACAAGTCCACCATGTATGTTAAGGTGTACCTATCTGGCCACATCCTCAAGCAGGAGGCCGACAAGCCTGGAAACATTTTCGAGAGGCGTACCAGTACCATCCAGCATGCACTTTTTCGCTAGCCTCAATCAAAGCCACGTTTAAAATGCCTTTGTAAATCCATGTGCGCCATTTGTGCCACTCCTCCACCTCAGGAGATATGTCCAGGTCTGCTTTGAGGAAGGCTCCGGCCAAAACATGTTAGCATTTTAGATGTCGCACTGCTGTTAGTGCTCAAAGATTTAAGAAGAAGCAATTGAGTTGCCAGCATTTCTTGCCATTTTGATGTCCAGGTCTTTCTCCCAGGCCATCTGATAAGTCACCTAGGCTGTTGGTTTGGAGAATAGTTTATATAGCGTGGAGATGCTGCTGCTAGAATGGCCCAGCCAATCACCTGACGTGAATTCAATAGAAAATCTATGGAAAGAACTAAAGATCAGAGTTCATATAGAAGAGGCCCACGGAAGATTTGAAGACCGTTTGTGTGGAAAAATTTGCCAAAATCACACTTGAGCAATACATGCAACTAGTTTCTCCTATTACCAACAAAGGATTTTGCACAAAGTATTAAATACAATTCAGTTAGCGTGTTCAATACCTTTTCCCTGTGTCATTCCATTTTATTACACAACTTCATTTCTGAAAGTATTCGTTTTGGTTTCTTTGTATGTATGAATTGCATGGGTTGTTACAGATATGTGGTAAAATGTCATGCCAATAGCACCTTTAGAAACATAATTTACCTAGAAAAATGGTGATGTGTTCAATAATTAATTTTACCCGCTGTATTTACTTTTTAAAAGTAGCCGTTTTTTTTTGTTAAACCCAGCAATCCAAAAGCCCAATGCTTACTATCCTTCCCTCCCATCTGTCCTTGCTCCTCAACCTAGGCCAACCCCACCCCAGTGCTTACTTACCTGTTTGTTAAAGCAGGGATCTAGTCAGGGGTTTATGGTCTCAGTGCCAAAACCCACACAGTAACTCCCCATAGATTTGAAACAGGCCATGCTCCTACAGTGGAGATGCTAGGAGTATGATCCTATTCAACACCAAGGCTGCCAATATTGCAGGAGGCAAAAAGCACCTGGGTAAAGGCTGAGGGTGGGGAGAGGGTGTTACTAGCTTAAATTAGGTTAAAGAACTATGGAAAATGGGCTAGAGTTCTTTATTATTTTTAAGTTGAATTTATTAAAGAAACCCTGTGCTGAGTGGAGAAAATGCTGTACTCTTAAATATACTAGTCGTTGAGAGATTTACACGTAGATACAACAGATTAAGAACCTTTTAGGTAACTTTCCCTAAACATTGATAAACCTAAATCTATTAAAATTTTATCTCAAAAGAAAACTTTGAAGTATAAAAAAACCAAAGCCTCTGGATGAAATTTCTATTGATGGTACAGACTGCTTGTATTGATTGATTTATTTAAACCTGTATGTTGAACGGTAGCTGTTGCAGCTTTTTTAAGCTGTGGAAAAAAAAAATAAAAAAAATAAATCAAAGCTAGAAGCTAGATGGCTGCTATGGCACTAGTTTAGAATTAGTCTCAGATACATATTATTTCCCCCCCCAATATGTATATTTTATGTGACACTGTAGCTTAATTGTCACAATGCAAAACTTGCAATTCTTGGCATTTTTACACAGCTTTTTAAGAACAGAAATATTTTTCTATCAACTCTTTAGCTGTTACTGCAGGATGTGGATGAAGTAGAAAACACCAAACTAAAAATTTTCAAATCTTTCTTCTTGTCGGTTTATACAAATAGTTTAAATAAAAATTGGATTTTCCTACATACTTACTTGTAAAATCCATTTCTTGGAGTACATCACAGGACACAGAGCAGGCCATAGTAATGCATTGTTGGGTCCGGTGTCTCATCTTCCTTTTGACAACACCCCACAGATTCTCTAGAGGGTTTAGGTCAGGCGAGTTTGCTGGCCAATCAAGCACAGTGATACCATGATCATTAAACCAGGTATTGGTACTTTTGGCAGTGTGGGCAGGTGCCAAGTCCTGCTGAAAAATGAAATTAGCATCTCTATAAAGCTGGTTAGCAGAGGGAAGCATGAAGTGCTCTAGAATTTCCTGGTAGAGGGCTGCACAGACTTTGGACTTGATAAAACACAGTGGACCAACACCAGCAGATGACATGCTCTCCAAATCACCACGACTTTGGAAAATTTTGCATTTCATTTGGAGATCAAGGTCCCAGAGTCTGGAGAGGCACAGAATCCAAGTTGCATGAGGTCTAGTGTGAAGTTTCCACAGTTTGTAATGATTTGGGGAGTCATGTCATCTGCTGGTGTTGGTCCACTGTGTTTTATCAAGTCCAAAGTCAGCGCAGCCCTCTACCAGGAAATTCTAGAGCAGTCGCAGAAACCTTTGATGAGCCTGGAAAACTGGTACGCGAAGATATGTGCCATAGATGATTAAGGACACCCAAAATCTACCTCTTGCAGAGAGGCCATCACTGATCAGACCAACCTGAACAGAAGGAGGTTTTAGAAATTTGCCTAGAACTTTGAGATCTCCTGTCCCCTTCTGGTTTTGGGGCCGTTACTGGTTGAGTCCACAACTTCTGCTCCAAGAGCCAATGCAAGGCTGATGACTCTATGGTAGACCCAGAAGGTTCCAAGAGGTGTACCTCATCTACGAGGTTTCTGCCCCAATATACTTTCAAAACACAGCAGCCTCAGACACCTCCCTCACTCTGGAGAGAAAAAGCGTACAGCCCCTGGTATTCCTGGGAAGTCTCCCATCCAAGTACTAACCAGGCTCGACCCAAGATCAGCAGAGATTAGGCGCGTACTGAGTGATGCCATCGCAGTCCACTGCAGCTCCGCTACGCTCTCCCAATGACATTCTATGGTGTCAAGAATCACTGAAATGCCAAAAACCACAGTGGCTCACATACACCTGATGCCACTGGTCCATCAGGAAATGTGAACACCACCAGATCACTGGACCTGAGGGCGGTGCACCTGCCTCCCCAGGCCGCCTACCCTTCTGGAGCCATTTAACAGGTACATAATGTAGCAACTATATTTGCCAAAACCTAATATGCAAATCTGGAGACACAACTCCCTTAAATGCACTGATACCCATGCAGGGGTGTATTGACAGTTGTACAAGCCCCTGGATTAATCAGCAAGTATACAAATATGCCTTGATGCAAATAATTTCTTTTGTATCAATGCAGTATATAATTGTGTCCTATATGGTCATGCATCTGTCCCATAGGTAGTACTCACACTTTATCCATAATCTGTTTGTGTGTCTCTAGAAGCCTTCCTGAACTTTCAGCCCACGTGTTTTCAACAAAAAAAAAAAATGGCCGCTCTTCCACTTCCTGCCTACACTGCGCGACCCCCGTGCCTTTTAGTGGCTGGATGAAAAAACTGCAGTCCAATACTCTAGTCTAGACACACAGAACCTTGCCACCAACAGCACACTGCCCCCAGTGACCACCGGGAGAATGACCAGTCACATTTTTATTTTTAAATACTGCAAAAGCAAACTCAAAAATTCCTGCCGCATGACTCAGAATCATAACAGGAGTCCAACCTTCACCTATCCCTAGCTCTGTCATAAAAGACCTTCAAGGACTCGGTCCACCTAAATTTAGGGTCCACTCCCCTGGACCTGTATAGCACCCTGCTTGAAAGCACTTTGGCCAGACCAAATACTGCACAGGGTTCCATTATGCAGGGTCCAGCACCGCAAGGCTGCACTACAGGCAAACCTTGAAGATTCTTCTCTCCTATCCTACGAGGCTCGGGTACCATTCATTTTGGCCGACAACTTTCGAATGGAGTTCATAATTCTCAGTATACCTTTCCGGACCGCCAAGAGCACATCAGTGACCACCACCTTACAGACACTGGCGAAAAAAACTGAGGCACTGCATGTGTAGGAAGGGTTATATAGGGGAGCACTTCCTGTCTGATTGATCTGCCAGTATCCATTCACCTAAAGGCCACATAACCCACATAGTAATTACTATGGCCTGCTCTGTGTCCCGTGATGTACGATAAAGAAAACCTTGTGCCTTTACAACCACTTTAAGGAAAGGAAAGTGAGCAGGTTGTCCTGTGATGTATGATAAAAGCAAAAGGAAATTATAAACAAAGTGACTGTAAACCTCAGACATGAAATTTCATATAACAAACTTTTCAAATGGTACATTTAAAGTGATTGTAAAGTCTCATTTTTATTTTTTTTTAAATAACAAAAAAGTTATACTTACCTCCTCTGCGCAGTTTGTTTTGCACAGAGCAGCCAGGATCCTCCTCTTCTCGGGTCCCCCTTTGCTGCTCCTGGCCCCTCTCTCCTATTGAGTGCCCCCACAGTCAGCAGCTTCCTATGGGGGCACTGGAGCCGAGTCACAGCTCTGTGTGTCCATTCAGACACAGAGCCCCAACCCGGCCCCATCCTCTTATCCCCGATAGGCTGACTGACTTTGATTGACAGCCGCGGGAGTCAATGGTGCCGCTGCTGTGACTCAGCCAATCAGGAGTGTCCCGCACGGCTTCGACATCGCTGGAGAGAGAGAACGGTCTCAAGTAAGTAATTCAAGGGTTGCTGCCACATACAAAAGGTTTTTTATCTTAATGCATAGAATGCGTTAAGATAAAAAAATGTCTGCCTTTACAACTCCTTTAACTGACTAAAAGGGAGAAAATGTAATAATGAAAGAAGTGTGTTATGGTTTACCTACACTTTAAATAACCAGAAAATCCAGACGGAATGTGCAAATAATAAGACAGAAAGAGGTTAAACAACAAAATAACTGCAATTTGCTTTACATGAAAATATCAAATATTTTGGTCAGAAACCCAAAAATATTGTCAAAGCTTTCATAAATAAATCAGATATAATTTTATAACACAGTTTGACTCACCAAGACTGAAAAGGGACTTACCAAAGGGTTCAATGAACTGGTAAAGTTTTTCTCCAATGGCAATGGCTTCCATGTGCTGGCGCAGGTAATACAAAATGACAGCTTGATTGTGGTACAGCATGCTATTCTCCACATCATCTAAACTGTCCATCTCATCAACAGCTGAATGAACCTAAATATGTGAATTTAAAAAGATAACGTGCTGTTACCAGCACCTCGGGTAATGGGACATTATAGAATGTTTAAAAAGGTAAAACAGACAAGCTTCTTTTCCTGTGATCTCGCTATGTTAGCCTACTCTTGTGGCGTGTGTGTGCGCTTTCCCCAGACCATGTGCTACAATACACATGTCACCTACCACACCATCTACTGGAGAACACTAGGACAGCAATTTATCCTCTAAGGCAGGGGTCTCAAACTGGCAGCCCTCCAGCTGTTGCAAAACTACAAGTCCCATGAGGCATTGCAAGGCTGACAGTTACAAGCATGGTTCCCACAGGCAGAGGCATGATGGGACTTGTAGTTTTGCAACAGCTGGAGGGCCGCCAGTTTGAGACCCCTGCTCTAAGGAATCATTCACACTTCTGTACCACAAAGGAAGTACTTGATACTTTCACCAATTACATAGCTGGGATATTTAAGCAACTCAGTATGAGGTCTTAGTGCCGGTTCACACAGGGGCGACTTGTCAGGCGACCTAGCCGCCTGACAAGTCGCCTCCTGTTCTGTGCTATGGAACCGTTCTAATAGGAGCGACGCAAGTCGCTCCGACTTAGAAAAAGGTTCCTGTACTACTTTGGGGGCGACTTGCATAGACTTCTATACAGAAGTCGTTTTGCAAGTCGCCTTGGAAGTCGTGTGCAGGTCGCCTCGGTGAGGCGACCTGCAAGTCGTGCCGCCCCTGTGTGAACCGGGGCTTAGTCTATCCTGGTGCTAAAGGCCAGGGGACATAGCTAACCAATTAGGGCTCCATTTCTTAAAGAATATGCAAACCCAACATTTCATTTTCCTGATATGTGCCTGCTGTACCATGGACTGTTCGGAAAGTCTCCTGTTCTCGTTATATTGTTATTTTTGTCTGAAATCCCTGGTGTTCCTGCCAGTCCCTCTGCTTTCCTATTAAAAACTGACCACATTAGCAGGATAACGCACCGTGGTCAGTTCTCTAGCTGTGATGTCCTCCAATGATGAAACTTGTACAACACCACCCATGCACAGCGTTTCACTAGGAACTTCAGTGTGCTGCTGTTTCTCCTCCCCCAGTTCTTATGCAGTTAAGAACAGAGAGAATGTGATCAAAAATGTATAATATTTTTTAGACCTATACACAAATATTTTGCCTTTCATTTCTATTTTAGGGCCGTTCACACCACATGCAGTGCTTTTTTTTTCCTGCATCAAAAATCCATGGAAAACAAGAGTTATTACCCGTTAACTCATTTTCCAGGAATCTTCCAGGATGGCTTACAGAGAGATAGGCTCCTCCCACCTAGCACAGGAACCACATTATAAAAAGACAGCCCACAGGCAGTAGTCCCTCAGTATTAATAGATAACCAAAGGCACAGATAAAACAATAAAAAAAATTCCCATTAGTGCAACCAGCTTAGGATTACATCATTAGACTCATAAAAACAAGGGAGGGAACCAACGCCGTCCTGGAAGATTCCTGGAAAATGAGTTAACAGGTAATAACTCTTGTTTTCCCATGTCATCTGCCAGAACGGCTTACAGAGGACAAAATAGAACTACCTGATGAGGGCGGGACCAGAGCTTTAAGCATCTTCCTCCCAACAGCCTGTTTCTGGTTAGAGAACAGGCCCGATCGGTAAGGTTTATGAAGGTTTGGAAGCTGGACAGATGCGGTCTTACAGATCTGGGGAGGAGAAGCGGTGACCTTTCCAGCCCAAGAAATGGCCCCTACTCTGTCTGAATGAGCTTTGATGTTTTTCAGCGGAAACAGCAATGTCTGGTAGGCCTCCATCATTGCATATTTCAATCACCTTGTTATATTTGACATCTTCTTGCCTTTATCTGGGCTCCAGAACAAGCAAACTAGAGGATGATCTCCAATCTATAGATCTCATACTACACAATGTTCATTCAATGAGATACCCATGGACATTTAGATAATAGGCCCTAGTAATTATCCAGCGATATTTCTGCCCCCAACGCTAAATATAGATATACATCTATATTCAAAATACATATGCCAATACCGATGACTTTTCTCCACTCTGAATGCTGGTACGGCAGCTATGAGTATCTGGAAAGGAACTGGGTAAAAATGAACGTGGCAACATCATGAATGACAGGAGCTCTGCCCAAAGCTGGAAGTCTGAGTTCATAAGGCACATTGTGATGCTGGTGGTAAGTTATGCAGATCACTACTGCAGAAGATTGAGCCTGTAGTAGCAAAAGAACGTTAACTTTGACTTGCTACAGCTGTTCTGTTAGGAAGGCTGTGTAAAAGATGCAATGATGTTTTTAACATATACAGAGTACTGAACCTAAACATACCCAGTCAGGTATAGGGGTCAGAGACATAGCAAGACATGAACCCACATCTACAGGCCATATTCCTGCCCATTATTCCTGCTGCAAAGAACGCATCACAAGAAGGAGCTGTCTACATCTGCAGCAAAATGGCCGTTACAGCACCAGCTATACAAGTATATACTATTGTATAAATCCTAAAACCTAGGAAAGATTATAGTGACCACACAACCCCAATAAAGGGCTCAGTCATGCAATCGATAGAACTTTACATATTCAACTACGATGTCAAAGTGAATGTAAACCCGATTCATTAAATTTGAGCTGGGCACATATCTGCAGTGCTTTATCATCTCTCTTCAAAGCACTAAGTCCCATAGCTGTCTCCTGCTCCATTCTTCTGTTATCATCCTGATATCTCAGTTGACAACTTGTCAGAAGTTAAAAGCAGCTGGACAATTGTGTTGGGGAGAATGCTATAAATAGATTAGCAGAGTGCTGAACTAACAGCTCTTAAAGTCTAACTATGAGGATAGAGGGTGTATTCCTTCCCTTCAATCTGTATGCCCAGACTACACTTACAGTGCTGAATAGGAAGAGAAAAATATATATATATATATATATATATATATATATATATATATATATATATATATATATACACACACACACACACACACACACATACATACATACATATATATATATATATACACACACACACACATACACACAAATCCTTCCCGAAGAACACCAAAAATACAATATAAGATGAGGGAACCTCCCAAGTTACTTTTCAAATTGTTGACTTGCAAAGTAGATTATTCTACTTCTCTCTCCTTCTACTGGTAGATGGCTGAAACCATGTTCTCTAATCTTACCATATCCAGGCATGGAGAGAGCATATGGTACTGCATGCTGAACGTAAGGGATTTGATCCTCTGCTGAATGAAGGCTCAGCAGCGAAAAAACACACAACATACACACACACACACACACACACACACACACACACACCTTCACTGTACATATGCAAAAAAAAACAAACAAAATACCTTGGTAAGGTCTCAGCGATCAGAGATTTTCTCTGTCTATGAACATTAATGCAAGACAACCTGGAGATTGTACGGGACAATGTAAAGGTCAGGTAAAAGCCTCCCAATTCATACAGCCACATGTACAAATGAGGGCTAAACTTCAAGCAGGTCATTAGAACCATTAGGTTCAGTTTCCACTAGTGCGACACGCCATGCGATCCTTGACAAGTCACTGCCCACTGATTTCAATTGCACCCCTTCCAATCTATGCAACTCAAAGTTGCAACGACCTAGAAAAGGTCCCAGCACTACCCCGATGCGACCTCTGATGCAACCCCAATCCAGAAGCTGTAAAGTTGGATCAAAGATGCACTCCAGAGTCGTAACAGCGGAAACGTAGCCTTAGTCCATACATTAGATCACATATGAGGCATGAACCACAATGGTACCAAAAGAATATAACCAAAATAACACAAACATAAGCTCCAATGTTGTTTATTTAAATACATAGATTTATAACATACTTGGAGAAGTGTGAGGTCAGAGACAGTGTATTCCTCTAACACACACCCCCCCCCCCCCCACACACACACAAATTTATACGCAAGTAATGCCAACCATTCGTATAAACACGTCATAGATATAGTCTAGTCTCTGGCTACCAATCTATTATACATCTTTTCAGTGGAGGAACCCAGGGAGCTTCAGGTGATAGAAGTCTAGGCACACAAAACTGGAGTGCATAGCAGATAGTTACCCCATAATAGGTACAGCTTCAGCTCCTAGACATAACTAAACATTTTATTTGGAACAGAAGTAAAAAGTGAGTCTCCTTAAAGCGGAGTTCCACCCAAAAATGGAACTTCCGCTTTAAGAGAAGATGACCCCCTGACATGCCACATTTGGCATGTAATTTTTTTTGAGGGGGGGGGGAGCGGATACCCTCTTTTCAGAGGGTTCCAGCTCCCACTTCCGCCCGGCGCACCCTCGGCCCTGGAAGGAAGATCACTTCTCCCCCCTCCCTCTAGGCAATCGGGGACACATCTCAGGTCCCACATGACTGAGGGACCAGTCACGGCTTGCGCATGCGCAGTTACAATGCCAGCACCACCGAGCGGAGGGGGAGACGAGCGGGGCTTCGATCCCCAGCATCGCAGGACCCTGGGACAGGTACAGTGGCTTGCGAAAGTATTCGGCCCCCTTGAACTTTTCAACCTTTTGCCACATTTCAGGCTTCAAACATAAAGATATAAAATTTTAATTTTTTGTGAAGAATCACCAACAAGTGGGACACAATTGTGAAGTGGAACGAAATCTATTGGATATTTTAAACTTTTTTAGCAATTAAAAAACTGAAAAGTGGTGCGTGCAAAATTATTCGGCCCCTTTACTTTCAGTGCAGCAAACTCACTCCAGAGGTTCAGCGAGGATCTCTGAATGATCCAATGTTGTCCTAAATGACTGATGGTGATAAATAGAATCCACCTGTGTGTAATCAAGTCTCTGTATAAATGCACTTGCTCTGTGATAGTCTCAGGGTTCTGTTGAAAGTGCAGAGAGCATCATGAAGACCAAGGAACACACCAGGCAGGTCCGTAATACTGTTGTGGAGAAGTTTAAAGCCGGATTTGGATACAAAAAGATTTCCCAAGCTTTAAACATCCCAAGGAGCACTGTGCAAGCGATCATTTTGAAATGGAAGGAGTATCAGACCACTGCAAATCTACCAAGACCTGGCTGTCCCTCTAAACTTTCAGCTCAGACAGGGAGAAGACTGATCAGAGGTGCAGCCAAGAGGCCCATGATCACTCTGGATGAACTGCAGAGAACTACAGCTGAGGTGGGAGAGTCTGTCCATAGGACAACAATCAGTCGTACACTGCACAAATCTGGCCTTTATGGAAGAGTGGCAAGAAGAAAGCCATTTCTCAAAGATATCCATAAAAAGTCTCGTCTAAAGTTTGCCACAAGCCACCTGGGAGACACACCAAACATGTGGAAGAAGGTGCTCTGGTCCGATGAAACCAAAATCCAACCTTTTGGGCCACAATGCAAAACGATATGTTTGGCGTAAAAGCAACACAGCTCATCACACTCAACACACCATCCCCACTGTCAAACATGGTGGTGGCAGCATCATGGTTTGGGCCTGCTTTTCTTCAGCAGGGACAGGGAAGATGGTTAAAATTGAGGGGAAGATGGATGCAGCCAAATACAGGACCATTGTGGATGAAAACCTGTTGGAGTCTGCAAAAGACCTGAAACTGGGACGGAGATTTATCTTCCAACAAGACAATGATCCCAAACATACAGCAAAATCTACAAAGGAATGGTTCACAAATAAACGTATCCAGGTGTTAGAATGGCCAAGTCAAAGTCCAGACCTGAATCCAATCGAGAATCTGTGGAAAGAGCTGAAAACTGCTGTTCACAAACGCTCTCCATCCAACCTCCCTGAGCTCGAGCTGTTTTGCAAGGAAGAATGGGCAAGAATTTCAGTCTCTCGATGTGCAAAACTGATAGAGACATACCCCAAGCGACTTGCAGCTGTAATCGCAGCAAAAGGTGGCTCTACAAAGTATTAACGCAAGGGGGCCGAATAATTTTGCACGCTCCACTTTTCATTTTTTTATTAGTTAAAAAAGTTTCAAAAATCCAAAAGATTTAGTTCCACTTCACAATTGTGTCCCGCTTGTTGGTGATTCTTCACAAAAAATAAAAATTTTATATCTTTATGTTTGAAGCCTGAAATGTGGCAAAAGGTTGAAAAGTTCAAGGGGGCCGAATACTTTCGCAAGCCACTGTAAGTGTCCGATTATAAAAAGTCAGCAGCTGCAGTATTTGTAGCTGCTGCCTTTTTTTTTTTTTAATCGGAACTCCGCTTTAAACTACATATTTAAACAAAGTATGTTAACAGAGATTGCTGTACACTTAACTTGCTTTACATAGCTCACACTAAGGTGGGAGACAGACCACCTTATCCAAATCTAGTGATAAATGAAAGCTTATGACACCTTTGGATAAGCCCTGAAGTGTGCAACATGAGCAGCCAGAAGGCCAACACCTGCAGGTATTAACGAACAATCATTAAACACGGGTTTGTCCATGCAATCCTTGCATGGAGGTTACGCCCAGGAGACTGTCAATTGACTATTGCAGGATCAATAATCTATGTTTCTAGTCCTGCCTAGGGGTGGGTTATTGCCCAAATCCCAGTACAAAAAAAGTCCTGATTAAACTACAGCAAACCCCACTAGCTGTGGCTTAATTTCTGAAAACCAAGAGTAAAATTGATGGTAAACAGAGTAAGGAGACCCCAGGAGCCCTGTACATGCACAAACGTGACTTAAGTGTAGGAAGGAGTTAATGGGTTGCAGCTTCTGCTGATCTTGGAGATTGCCAGCCCAGCTCTGCAGATTGTAGGTGTTAGGGCCTCTGCCTCCAAATGACCACATTAATGGTGGACAGGAACATAAAGGACATTCACCCTGTGTTTGTAGGATGTATGCAAACACCCACATAAACCAGTACCGAAAGAGGACATCTTCCTAAGGGTAACCACCTTGTGGCCATCTACCAAAATTAGAGCAGGTGTCATGGTGGAACCTGAGTACATGGTGCAACTTTGCAAATCAGATGAAGTCTACAGTAATACTCCTGGGAAGTTCGAGGTCCGTATAATATATATATATATATATATATATATATATATATATATATATATATATATATATATATATATATATATATATATATATATATATATATATATATATATATATAATATATATATATATATATATATATATATATATATATATATATATTATATATATATATATATATATATATATTATATATATATATATATATATATATATATATATATATATATATATATATATATATATATATATATATATATATATATATATATATATATATATATATATATATATATATATATATATATATATATATATATATATATATATATATATATATATATATATATATATATATATATATATATATATATATATATATATATATATATATATATATATATATATATATATATATATATATATATATATATATATATATATATATATATATATATATATATATATATATATATATATATATATATATATATATATATATATATATATATATATATATATATATATATATATATATATATATATATTATATATATATATATATATATATATATATACACATATATATATACACACACACATATACATATACACACACACACACACACACACACACTATATATATATATATATATTATATATATATATATATATATATATATATATATATATATATATATATATATATATATATATATATATATATATATATATATATATATATATATACACACTATATATGAAACAATACAAAAATCAAATAATATACACTCTGTACTGTATCTGATTAACCACTTGCCGACCGCCACACACAGATGTACGTTGGCAGAATGGCACAAGCAGGCAAATGGGCATACCTGTACGTCCCTTTAAATTTGCCGACTTCTTGTTCCAAGCCAACAGGATACTGTTTTGCAGCAGTCTCAAATGAAACTGAGCATAGGGAACTGCTTCGAATGAAGCCACAATCTTCCCCAACAACCTCATACAAAGGCGGATAGAAGGACCCTTCTCTGCCCTGACTACCTGAACCAGCTCCTTTATGGCGCTGATTTTTGCCTGGGGTAAGTACACCCTCTTCTGGGCTGTATCTATAATCAGACCCAAGTACTCTAATCTTCTTACTGGTTTTAAAGAAGATTTCTCTAGGGTGAGGACCCAACCTAGGTATTCCAGGTAGTTGACTGTGATGACCATGCTTTGGTCCAAGCGGGCTACCGACCGGTCTACCAAGAGCAGGTCGTCTAGGTATGCTATTATCGTTATACCTGGAGTCCTTAATCTGGCCAGAAGTTTTGTAAACACCCGAGGTGCAGTAGCTAGACCGAAAGGCAAAGCTACAAACTGAAAATTAAGTTTTTCTACTTCGAAACACAGATATTTCTGGTGAGCAGGTAAATTGGTACATGCAGGTATACATCCTTGATGTCGATTGATGCCAGAAGTTCTCCTCCTTGTAGGACAGAGACTACTGATCGGATTTATTCCATGCAAAAAGAGCGAATTTTCAGGAACCGGTTTAGATCTTTCAGATCTAGAATGGGCCTGACATCTCCATTTGGTTTTGGCACCATAAAAAGGTTTGAATGAAACCCCAACCCCTGCGCTTCCATGGGGACCATCATGATCACTTTTTGTGACAAAAGTCGGTCTAACGCTAGAAAGAGAGACTTTTTACTCTGAATCTTTGGGGACATTTGACCTGAGGAAACGAGGAGACAGGAATTTTCAAAACTCTAGTTTGTAACCTAGAGCTATTGTGGAGACCACCCATCTGTCTCTAAATTCTTTCTGCCAAACCCTTGAGAACTGCAGAAGTCTTCCCCCCACTTGAACGAGCAGGGGCGCCCCTTAATAAAGAGGCCTTAGCGTTTTGTCTTATGTGTTTCCTCCCCCAGGAATTCTTTAGTCCCTGGGGTTGATGCCCCTGGCACTGGAGAAAGACGTTTAATGAGGGACGTTTACTCCTTTTCTTAACTGGCAAAAGGGTACTTTTCCCACTTTGACCAACTTTTCAAGAGGTTTAAAGAATAGAATCTCTGATTGCGTCAATTGCAAAACACAAAGCAGCTGGCAGCTCAGTTAACTCCTGGGCCTGCTGTTCAGGGAAAATCTTCAGCACCTGTTTCAAATGGTCTCTCAAGGATTGACATACCCCAATTGCCGCCACAGAAGGTTGAGCCACTGAACCTGCCAAGTAAAAAATATTTTTTAACAGGAATTTCAATCTCTTACCAGTTAGATCCGTAAACATATGCGCATTGTAAACCCGACAAGTCAAACTTTTATTCACAGAGGATATAGCAGCATCAATTGCTGGTATACTCCACATCTTAGTGAATTTTCCTTCCATAGGATAGTGTTGAAAACTTTTTAGGGGGGAAAAATGCTTATCTGGGTGATCCCACTCAGAACATGTACGCTTTTCCAGCAATTAATGTACAAGAAAGGCATGCAAGGCTTGAGGAGGCTTTAGTGAACCCAAACAAGAAGTGGGCTCTTCAACCAACTCAGTTAAGAGTAGCTTAAATGTGGAGCGGACCATTTCAGTAAGAGAATGCACCAGCAACTTCTCAGCATGTGAAGCTGAAGAAGGTCCTTCCCCACTTGATCCCTCAGAAGAGGAGTCAGTCCCTCCATGGTCCCCTGAGGGGGATTCATTTTCCCCCTCCCACTGTTCCTCTGAGGATCCTGGGTGGTAGAAGGGGACCTAATGCGCTTTCTTCCACTCTGTGAAGATGCAATTTAAGTCGCTAACTTTTCCTGATAGTTGAGGAAAAAACCTCCTCAGTTACATAGACGGGCTGAAGTGTCGAAAGTAATTGCAGCCCCTGATGACCCCGATGGCTCACTCTGACCAGCCTCCCTAGATCTTTCAGGGGGGGATGGTGTTGCGGAGGGGGGGTCCTTAGGGCCTGAGGGCGACCCTTTTGTGCCCTTTTCTTTTGCGGTATTTGTACCATTCCCTCTGATTAGGGTGAGCACAAACTCTGAGGTACAGCCAAGAAAATGCACCTACTGCTGAGCAATAGTCCAGCAACTGCCACGGATATTAAGCACAGCCTGATGCAAAGTAAATGTGTCCTGGGAATGCCTGTGTCAACCAACACTCACATGCGACCCGTCTGCTCAGTGTCCCTCCTTTAGCTGCATGCACCTGAAAAAAAGTGCACTTTACAGCTACACAGCCGCATTGTGGGCGCTGAAGCACGCAGACAAGCCCCGCCCTTCCCCCGGCCACCCACCACTCCCCCCTCCCTCATCTTTTTCAAAGATACAGCTTTCCCGCGCGAGCGGGCTCCGATCCGCCGGATCGTATATGGAGGAATTCTGGGTTGGAGAAGAGCCGCCAGATGGAGGACCGCAGCAGGGCGGTACACTGCCAACTGAGCCACGCTCCCTCTGCCTCCTGGGGTAAAGCTGTCCAGGTGGGGGAACATTCCCAAAAGGAAAAAATAAAAACCCTTCTCTGCGTCTTACCTGGGGCTTGGGCTGGGAGGAAGCATGCAGCTTGACACAGAGGCCAGACTGACAAGCATGGAATCGGGTACGTGCTCTTGACAGCCCCTGGTGGTGACTATAGGCATGACAACATTTACTTTAAAGGAGAAATACCCACAAGAATTAAAAAAATTCCTTAGGAATCTCCCTTACCTTATCCAGCTGCAGGGTTCTGTGGTAACAGACCCAATCTTCACCTCTCACGGTGGGCTCCGTTAAAAAACCTTTAGGGACTGGGGCCCCTTTTATCAGGGGATCCACAGCCCATGGCCTGTAAAAAGCACCCCGCCAGGATTATGGCTGAAAAAACAAATACTGGATCCCGGGGTCCAGCTCTCTATAAAGAGAAGTGTTACAGGTAAAACCTAGTTTCTTCGGACACGAGGCCCGGGTACCATTCAATTCGGTCTGGAAAAGACACTTTGAATGGATCCGGTTGCATGGCTTGCCCCAGTAAGGAATATTCCAGCGGAGCTCAGCAGAGCACATCTTTACTCATGACCAACACCTAAGACACTGGCGAAAAAACTGAGGTACTCCCAGTAAGGGGAGGGGTTATATGGGGAATTGAACTTCCTGTCTAGGGTGTGCCAGTGTCCATCACCTGAAGGTGCCATATAACCCCATACAGTAATTACTGTGGCTCTGTGTCCCGTGATGTACGATAAAGAAAATTAAAGTTACGTACCGGTAATGTCTTTTCCAGTAGTCTTTCAGGACAGCCACCATGAGAGATAGTCTCCTCCTCTTCCTCTAGGAAACACTGCGCCAGCCCATAAATTCTTACTTCCCCCTGCCAGACCTCAGTATATTCCGAGATTACCTCCGGTCAGCTGGGGAGACACAAGAACACATTAATAACATACTATTCCATATCACTATCATGCTGCGTTCTGGTCTTTTATAAGACCCCCCCAAAATTTCGGGTGGGTAACTAGGGCTGTCCTGAAAGACTACTGGAAAAGACGTTACCGGTACGTAACTTTAATTTTCCCCTTTCGTCTTTCAGGACAGCCACCATGAGAGGATAAACGAGCACTTACCAGTTTAGGGTGGGACTACAGCTTGCAATACCTTTCGCCCAAAGGCTTGCTCACTAGCCGACACCAGGTCCACTCTGTAGTGCTTTACGAAAGTGGAATAGCTGGACCATGTTGCAGCCCTGCAGATTTGTTCTGGCGTTGCTCCAGCCTTTTCTGCCTGAGAAGCTGCCATAGCTCTAGTAGAGTGTGCTCTTATACCCATTGGGATTTCTTTCCCTGCCAAAGTATAGGCCTGGCCAATGGCTACTCTGAGCCATCTGGCAATAGTGCGTCGAGACGCTTTGCATCCTTTTCTGGCCCCAGAAAACAAAACAAATAAAGAGTCTGACTTTCTAAACCTCTTGGTCAGCTCTAGGTACTGAAGGATACATCTCCTTACGTCCAAAGAATGAAATTTTAATTCCCTTTCCCCCGAGGGGTTGGGACAAAATGAGGGTAAAACTACCTCCTGACTTCTGTGGAAACCAGAAGCCACCTTAGGTAAAAATGCTGGATCAGTCTTGAAGATGATCCGATCTGGAAAGATAATGCAAAAAGGAGGTCTAACAGATAAGGCCTCAATCTCACTGACTCTCCTGGCAGTTGTCACTGCTACCAAAAAAACGGTTTTTAACGTAAGATCCTTTAGTAGACATTCTTCTAAAGGTTCAAAGGGGATTCCCGTCAGGCCCTGCAAAACTAACGATAGGTCCCACTTGGGAAAGGGAGGGCCTTGAACCGGTCTTTGTCTAGACAGAGCCTTAAAGAATCTGACCACCCAAGGGTTGGTGGCCAGATGTTTTTCTAAATAAGCACTGAGTGCTGACACCTGACCTTTAAGGGTACTTATGGATAAACCCCTGTCTGCCCCGCACTGAAGGAATTCCAACACAGCTGTGGGACTATGTACCGCAAAGGAGCCTTCTGCACACCATTCATTGAAACGTACCCAGACTTTTTTATAAATCTGGCGTGTTTCCTTCTTCCTGCTATTGAGGAGGGTGGAGATTAATTTCTCAGAAAAACCCCTAGCTCTTAGCATACCCTCCTCAGTAGCCAGGCCGCTAACTGCCATTGGTGAACCTGTGGACAGAGGACTGGGCCCTGTGAGAGGAGATCCTCTCGAGGTGGCAGGAATAAGGGAGGTTCGACCGCTAGCTGCTTGAGTACTGAGAACCAAGCCCTCTTTGGCCAATGTGGTGCTACCAGAATCAGGGACGTGTTTTCCATCTGGAATTTCCTGAGAACTGCCGGTAATAACGCTGGGGGCGGGAAGGCATAGCAGATTCTGAAATGCCAGTCCTGGATCAATGCGTCGACCCCTCGCGCTCCCTCCCCTCTGTTTAGGGAGAAAAAACAAGGGGCTTTCGCGTTGCTTCTTGACGCGAACAGATCTACCTCTGGAGGACCCCATTTCTCTGAAATGAGATTGAAAACCTCCTGGTTGAGGATCCAATCGCCCTCTCTCAGTTTGGTTCGGCTGAGAAAGTCTGCTATCACATTCTTTTCTCCTCTCAGGAAGACTGCTGAGAGTGAGAGAGTGTGAGTCTCGGCCCAGCTCAGAATGTCTGATGCCAAGGCCAACAGGACTCCGCTTTTCGTGCCGCCCTGCTTGTTTACATAGGCCACGGCGGACGAGTTGTCCGACCGCACCTGAACATGGTGGCCCTGTAGTTCCTTTTTGAAAAACCTGAGTGCTAGCCCGATTGCCCTCAGCTCCTTCCAATTGGACGACCTTCTTAGTTCGTCGTCCTCCCAGGTGCCCTGTGCTAAAAGGGAACCCAGATGCACCCCCCAACCTTTGCCGCTTGCGTCTGTGGTTACCACCTGGGAAACTGGGATGAACCACAGACGACCCTGCGACAAGTTTGAGACCTTCCTCCACCACCAGAGGGATCTCTTTACTTGGGGTGGAACTTGTACCAAGGTGTCCAGATTTTTCTGTCTGTGATCCCACACCCTTAGGACAAAGGATTGTAAGGGACGAAAGTGCAGACCTTCCCATTGCACTGCTGGGAGGGTAGCTGTTAATAGTCCCAGGGCCGACATCAGAACTCTTATGGAGACCTGACTGCTGCACTGGAGAACCGCCACTGCCCTGTCCAGTTTTTGTACTTTTTCTGATGGAATTAACACTCTCAGTAGCGTTGAGTCCAACAGATAGCCTAAGTACGTGATGCGCTGAGAGGGAATCAAACTGGATTTCTCCAATTCATTAGCCACCCTAGACCTGTAAGAACTCTCTTTGTTAGTTCTAGATCTCTGACTAACTGCAGTGGACACGCTGCAAAAAGGAGCAGGTCGTCCAGGTATGCTACCACTGATATTCCCTGGAGCCGAAGAAAAGCCATCACCTCCGCCAAGACCTTGGTGAAAATGCGGGGCGAGGAGGACAGCCCGAAAGGCAGCGCCTGAAACTGTAGATGTACCGTTGTTCCACCTACATCTACCGCTAGCCGAAGAAACCTCTGCGAGGCTTCTGTTATAGGAACGTGTAGATACGCGTCCTTTAGGTCCAGAGATACCATAAAGCAGTTGCGGGGCAACAGGGCTCTGACTGTGAAAATTGTTTCCATACGGAATCTCCTGTATGTCACTGACCTGTTCAGGGGCTTTAGATTCAGAATCAGTCTGAATTTCCCTGTGGGTTTCTTCACTACAAAGATGTGTGAATAGAACCCTTCTCCCTCCTCGGCCTTTGGAACTCTGAGAACCACACTCTGATCTACCAGATCTCTTAATGCTTCCAACAGAGCCTCGGCTTTTGCCGTACACCTGGGTAGGTGCGTGACAAGAAATCTCCGTGGAGGAGGATTTGGGAATTCTATATGGTATCCCCTTCCTATAATCCCTAGGATAAAGTGATTGGGGGATATTGCCTCCCACTGTGGGAGGAAGGCCCCCAGTCTTCCCCCCACCATGGTTGGGGAGTCATTGACTTTTACGGGGCTGTTCAGGAGGGCGAAAAATCGCCCCTCCCCTGCCCTTGCCTTTCTGACCCCAAAATTTATTTTGCCCTTCCGGCTTTGGAGTTTCTTTACGCTTTTGCGGACGAAACCCCTTCTTTGTATGTGCAGGGGTTTTCCGCTTAACCGGGAAGGATTTCTTCCTGTCTGCTGTGCGGTCCAAGACAGTCTCTAACCCTGGGCCGAAAAGAAGGTCTCCCGTTAACGGTATGCCGCACAACTTGACTTTAGAGGCGCTATCGCCCGGCCAAGTTTTTAGCCAGAGGGCTCTCCTGGCGGAATTGGCCAGAGCCGCTGATCTGGCCGACATACGTACTGACTCTGCCGAGGCATCAGCTATGTAGGCGATACCCCGCAGAATCGTAGGGAAAGAAGACAGAATGGTTTCTTTTGCCGTTCCAGCTTCAATATGCTCTTGAATCTTAGAGAGCCAGTGCTCCAGATTGCGAGCCACTACTGTGACAGCCAACTCAGGTTTTAAGTTACCAATTGTTGAGTCCCAAGTCTTTTTGAGGAGAGAGTCTATTCTCTTATCCATGACATCCACCAGGGCCCCCATGTCCTCAAATGTCAGGTCTGTGTGTCTGGAAACCTGGGAGAAGGCGGCATCTAACTTGGGATTTTTATTCCAGATAGATGTAGGATCATCCGAGAACGGAAATCTCCTCTTTAAGGATCTAGAAAAAAAGGGTTTCCTTTCGGGATCCTGCCACTCCTTTTTAATAGTTTCAACCAGTACCTCATGTACTGGAAAAACTTTCCTCTTTTGTTCCCCTAAGCCCTTGTACATTTGGTCATGAAGGGTCAGGGGTTTCCTGTCCTCCTGAATACCGAGGGTTGTATAAATAGCCCCTAAGAGATCCTCTACCTCTTCCAGGGATAATTTATATCTGGAGGATTTCCTGGACTCCCCATCCTGGTCCTCCCCCTCAGAACCATCCTGGGAATCGGAGGAGGAACTGTCTGGTTGTCTTTGTTCCACTCCGGAGGGCCCTGGAGCTTCCTCTGCCCTAACTGAAGTTGCAGGTTGGGCAGGAGCAGAGCCCTGAGCCTGAGGCGGGGTTGTATCCTGGGGAGCTGGACTAATGGGAGGCTGAAACCTTTCAAATAAGGCTTTAAATGAAGAAAAGGTGGACGAAAGCTCCTTAACCGAGGCTGCAAGTCCTGACTCCTGTTCAGAGTCCCTCTCCTTAACAAGGGAGTCTATGCACTCCCTACACAAGACCTTTGTCCATGCTTCCCCTAATGTGTCTTTGCAAGAGGCACACCTCCTCTTAGAGCTATGTGTAGACCTAGACTTCTCTGTAGCTTTCTGAAATACATGAAAAAAGAAAAAGCATTTTGTCACTTTTTTTTTTTTTTTTTTTTTTTTTAAAAACAAGGATACAACCCTGGGAGTGCACTAGACCCTCCTTAATATGTGGGGATCTGAGCCTCCCTCCCCCTGACCACCCAGGGTGTCTGCCCCCCATGACAGGAACTATACATGGGAGGGACAATCCTAGATAAAGAGTACTCTTCCCCAGGGCACTCTTACCTTAGGAAGGCTGGAGGTAGTGTCCGTTGGCTGAGCATCTGCTTCCGACATGACTTTGCAGGTGGTTGCTACTACCGAGTCCTACGCTGCCTGTGCGCGTCCCAGACTCGTCTCCAGCCTGTGCCTGGCTTCCCCATCAGCGCCGCGACCCGGAACCGGAAGCCGGGGGTCAAAGGCAAGCATTCGCCCTTCCGCCGGAAATGACGTCGCCCGTCGTCCGGCCCGCCTAGTTCCAAAAAAGAAAAAAGAGAGCGGTCTGTGTAGTACACAGGAAAGGCGAACGCCTGCATGCTGCAGCCCTGTGGCCGCGATAGGGAGCCCCACAGCCTGAAGCCGCGCTCGGCTAGAAAGTGGTGGCAACAGAACGAGGGGTAAGTCCCCCCCCTCAAGCCCCTATGAAGCCCCTGCTTCCATTATAGGCTCCAAAAAATAAACAGCCACAGTCACCCTGACTGAGTGGCCAGGTTCCTTGCACAGTGTCTCCCCACCGGAGGAAACACTAATACTGAGGTCTGGCAGGGGGAAGTAAGAATTTATGGGCTGGCGCAGTGTTTCCTAGAGGAAGAGGAGGAGACTATCTCTCATGGTGGCTGTCCTGAAAGACGAAAGGGGAAAAAAAGGACATCAATTTTGTTTTGGTACAATGACGCATGACCGCGCAATTGTCAGCTAAAGCGACGCAGTGTCGAATCGCAAAAAATGCTCTGGTCAGAAAGGGGGCAAAATCTTCCGGGGCTGAAGTGGTTAATAAAGTGCACAATAAAATAAACCATCAGAAATGTCCATAATAATCATATGTGAACAAATGTTCTTGTATATGCTCCAACACTGTGAAAAATAAAATGCACACGTGCTTCAGTAAACTTGCTTAAAGTGCTTCACCCGAAGTGATAACAAAATGCGCTCACCAGATCGCCTAGGCCACACAGTGACCTCAAAGCATGACTAATGGGAAGGACTCCTTAGTTCAATGCTGTAGCTCCTTTATGCATCCCATTCCAATCAAGCAATCGTATGGAGAAAGCTGGATCCCAATCCACTTTGCAGGTATACAAATGTAGATGTCTTCACCTTATAACATCTCTCCACTGCAAATATATACTTGCATTCACTGCATATATCAAGTAGGTCTGTGAAATAGCTCCCCAACAAAGAGCCACAGAAGGCAGGATATAGTGTAATAATGCTTTTACGTTTTATTGCTTAAAAAGAGCACTTGCATAGTCCAGCATGTAATCACAAACAATCCGCTCAGGGGGAAGCAGAAACCGGTCTGACGACGGTATAAAACTCGCAATGTGCGTGGTGCATCTCAGCTGTGCAAGCATTAGTATAGGGCTCCTATGGTTGCAAGAGTCAGGCCTCACCTCTATGCATTTCACGCTAGAGCTTACATCATCAGGAAGTCCCACTTCTCTGGCTCTGTGTTGGGGAGCTATTACGGTGTTGGAGCATACACAAGAAGATTTGTTCACATATGATTATGGACATTTCTGATGGTTTATTTTATTGTGCACATTGTTAATCAGATACACAGTGTATATTATTAATCTGATTTTTGTATTGTTTTCTTTGATTATATATATATATATATATATATATATATATATATATATATATATATATATATATATATATATATATATATATATATATATATATATAACACCCAACACCCAACACTTTCCCCCTCAAGCCCCACCACTAGTAGGGAAAAAAGGGGATACACACACACAGCCAGACTCCCCACAATAGCCCTGTCGGTCTGTGGATAGTACAGAGAATCATCTCAAAAACCCTGGTGCCCCCTTCACAAAGGGAGCAAGGGAAGGGGAACCTCTTTTTGCCTCTTTCTTACCTTAGGGTCAGAGTCTACAGGTGTCCCAGACCTACTTCCCTGCTTACAGTATCCTCCCTGGTGACTTGCCAGCGCAGGACAAAATGGCTTCCACCACCGAGAAAGCCCGAGCTACCTGCCTCCCCAGATTCACTGACCCTGTTCTGGGATGCTGTAGGTGGGAGGCCCCTGCCACCTGGCACGAAGGCCAGAGAAAAATAAATTTCTTCAGAGTTCCTGTCTGGCCAGAGGAAACAAATATTGAGGGACTACTGCCTGTGGGCTGTTTTTTTTAATGTGATTCATGCGTTTCCTGTGCTAGGTGGGAAGATCTCTCTGTAAGCCGCCCTGGAAGACGACTTGGGAAAGTAGGTTATATGGGTTCCAATAGCATAGTTCACTACAGTGAAGTGCGTTCCAGAAAAAAATAACTACAACATGTTGCTTCTTTCCTGCATATAACTGTACTGGGAGCGTGGTAAAAAGCATTAAAAAAAAAAAAGGGCATTAAAAATGCACCGGACCCCAGTACAGTATAAAAAAAAAAAAAAAAAAAAAAAAAAAACACAGAAGAAAAGCATCTGAAACGCATCACAAATGCGTTAAAAATGTGCATGCAGAAACGCATCCGGAGGTGGTTTTTGTGGTGTGAACGGGTACTTATGCGTTTTTGGTGCTTGCTGAAGAAATGCAACATGGTTGCCTATGGGACACGTTCACATCTATGCTTTTTTTTTATTTTATTTTTATTTTTTATAGCAGTTGCATTTTTAGAAAGGGTCAGGGACTTTTGTAAACACAAAACTGTTTTTGGTTCAATAGTCTTTAATAGAGATGCTGAAAAAATGCATGTAGTGAGTTGACGCATTTTGCGTTTTTAAACTGCCCAAATTGGCCAAATAATAACAAATGCAAAATGCGTAAAATAATAAAAATAGCGTAAAAACACGTTTGCAAAAATGGATCAAAAGCAAACTGCATAAGTGTGAACCAAACCTGTAATTGTAAGTGCGTTTGTGTGTATGCGTGTGTTGGGGGGATCTGTTTTAAGTCAGTTTGTGAGTACAGACTTGCTTTGAGAAATACAAATGTGAAGTTCCATCACAGTGCCTTCCAAGACACTGAGCCTGCATATTTAATAAGTCAGCTGCCTTGCTATAATGATATATTTATACATTACCCAGTAACAGAACTTATTAAAAGGAAATCAATTTTCAAAAGAACTACCAGAAGGAGATCAGGAAGGAGAATCAGTATGTTATTTAGTGATTAAACTATGGAAAAGCAAGAGTATAAAATAGCACATTAAACAGGTGAACAATAAAACAAAAATTGGAGTACTTTCTATAAAAGATGAAGCAGAAAAGAACTGTAAAAAAAAAAAAAAAAAAAAAAAAAAAAAGCAATTTTGTAAAGGCAAGCTGGGGTGTTCAGAACCCCCAAAAATACTGAAGGGCAGATTGGATTTTTATTATCTCTACATTTTAGCGAGTCACAAAGTCCTCCTTACTCAGTGTGTAAGGCTGGCCATACATTATACAAATTTTCCTTACAATTTCAATTTGTATGTAATCAGGCATGCCCTTGTACTACATAGTTGAAGGTAAATCTAAAGAACATTGAACAAGAAAATTGTATAATGTATAGCTAGCCTTAGCACCTTTTAAATTAATTGAGAACATAAATTGCTGTGCTGACAATACTGCACACAGTGCCTGGGAATACAGAACCTTCAGCATCAAACAGCAATTTAGCTCAACAGAAAGCCATTATGTACCTTTTCATTTCCACATTAGAAAAAAAAAAATAGCAAAAAAAAAAAAAAGTCATTTACCTCATTTCTTAATTGGTTCAGTGTTTGTTTCAAAGTGTCTGTAGTACACTGGCCACTTTTATAAAACTCTGCAACTGCCATATTCAACATTATTTTGTAGTCATCTTTATTAATTTCTTTCAGTTCTCCGAGGTGCTGAAGACATGCCTGATAATTCCCTGCCTGATGAAGAGAAACTGTATGAAAACACACTTAGAAAAAAGGCTTTCAAAATGTAAGGTATTTCACATGTATTATAACTTGCAATGATTCCCAATGTTACCATTATTACTAAGAGCCCTTGCACACTGGGGTGGGGGGCGGCGTCGGCGGTAAAACGCCGCTATTATTAGCGGCGTTTTACTGTCGTATTCGGCCGCTAGCGGGGCGGTTTTACCCCCCACTAGCGGCCGAGAAAGGGTTAAATACCACCGCAAAGCGCCTCTGCAGAGGCGCTTTGCCGGCGGTATAGCCGCGCCGTCCCATTGATTTCAATGGGCAGGAGCGGTAAAGGAGCGGTATACACACCGCTCCTTCACCGCTCCGAAGATGCGGCTAGCAGGACTTTTTTTACCGTCCTGCCAGCGCATCGCTCCAGTGTGCAAGCCCTCGGGGCTTTCACACTGGAATGACAGTAGCGGCACTTTCGGGGCGGTTTGCAGGCGCTATTATTAGCGCAATAGCGCCTGCAAACCGCCCCAGTGTGCAAGGGCTCTTACAATGATTAATACTGACAATGATATTAAGGATCGACCAATTATCGTTGCGGCCGATATTCATTTTTTTGAAAGTATCGGTCACAAACGTACCTGATCTTACTGATATTGCTTCAAGGGGTTGTACCGGGGGTGATGCCTGCAGCTGCATGCATCACACCTGTACCGTTCTTTAAAGCGGACGGTCAGATTTATTGTAATAACTGATACGGCTCAGCAGCCGCTCTGCTGTTATTACAAGCAGTGAGAGGGGACATCCCCCTTCCCGCCGCTCACCCGGGGTCTCCCATCCCACCGGAAGGCCCGAGCAACCAGCCAGCATGTCCGCCAGCTGGCCAAAGACCCGAACAAAGCCTATACTTCGTTCAGGTCTCTGATCTAGTAACCGGAAGCGATGTCATGACAACACTTCCCGAATTACTGGCATCTTAAAAGTATTCAAAAATGCTGATCTTGACGTTTTGAATACTTTCAAGTGCAAAGGAGGGTTTTGGGGGACTTATAGACACCCTGATCCCTCCATAAAGAGTACCTGTCACTGCCTATTACTATCACTATTACTGTCACAAGGGATGTTTACATCCCTTGTGACAGCAATAACCGTGAAAAAAAAAAATTAAAAAGGACAGCGTAAAAATAAAAAAAACTTACATGTACAGAATATCGGCCTGAGAGGTGGCCGAAATATCTGTATCATATCAGCACCGAAACCAATATCGGTCGATCCCTAAATGATACCCATGGATTTTTAAGATTCAAGCCTATACAGACGAGGATTAATATCTATCACTGCAATGTCTGCAAACGCAGTTTTTTTTTTAGCTTTAGATCTTTACTGAATTACCAGATAAGCAAAATCCAAGTGATGTATGGACAACAGAACTAGTAGTAGACATGGTAATGGCAGTGAAAGGGTTAAGAGACCAGTAGATGTAAAACTAATTTCACTTTTTAAAAAAAAAAACAAAAAAAAACTAGGGTCTTACTGTAAAGCCAAGACAACTGTTGGGGCCCTTTCACACAGGCATTGAAAAACAGGCAGTTGGTTTTGCGTTTTTAACGCTTCCCGAATGCCTAACAATGCCACACAGAATTGTTACAATGGGGAGTGTATGGAGGTGTTCACACTGCAGCATAGTGTTGCTGTGAGAAAAAAATAATGCTGCTCGCAGAGATTAGCAAGCGCTGACACTTTTCAACTGCTTCCATTCACTTCTATTGAAACACACCACAACCGCACCTTAATTGCGCTGAAAAGTGGGCCTATGGTGTTTACAGTGCTGTTGCAAAGTGTCAAAAGTGATTTTTTTTTACTACTCAAAGAGAGCCATACGGAAGAGATTTCCTTAAGCAACAAAAGAGGTAACAGCAGGCATCTTCTGAAGTCTACTCTTGGGCAGCATTTTTTTTAAACTTCACATGAATACACAAATTCTTATGGCTTTCCTTCACAAGCAGCAGGTTAATAAATGCATTCTCATCAAACAAGCAGTATGATGCTAAACAGGAATAGAACATTTCAGTTACCGTGAATGCTTGGAAAGATGACTTGGACAACTCTTTTTCTTGGTCAGAGATTCCAGAACAATTAGTAGATCCCTCGTGCTTTTCAGTATTTTGCTCTATGTACAAAAAAAAAAAAAAATAGAAAATAAAAAATGAAAATAAAAGCTACTTTTTATTTTTTAACAGTAAATTGTATCACATGTATAAGATAACCTCTACCTGAAGTCAAGAATTTAAAAGGAAACCAATGTCTACTTGTTTCTAAGGTCTAGAATTTTCATTTTTCCTTCACCCCTGTGAAGTACATGCTTGTTCCTGATTGAGGACTCACCAAGGAGTGAATCCAGGACCATAATGACAGTCTTCGAGCATCCACCCATAGAAACAAGTCAGCAGTGACCGTTTTCTATATTTCTGTTTTCACAGATTCTAATCACAAATAGAGAGTGATAGAAGGTCACTTGGGTACAAAATCCCAGATTAACAGACAATTAAAAAAAAAAAAATTATCGCATGCAACGTGGGACTTTTAGGGTGCCAGCTATATAAAACACACAAGTTGCTAAAGATACTTGTTAAATGTATCAACACGTATCATAAATACATTACTGTAAGAAAGAGAATTTGTAGTCACATCAACACATCTTGTAAGAATTATTTGTACAATTTGTGAATACATCACTATCACATGACCAGATAGAAAATTGTCACAAATATACATTATTTAATGCTTCAATTCAATTATTCAGTAGTTTCTTCAACGCGTTTTGTGGCGAGTTTCATCAGGAAGATGCACTACATAATGAACAAGAGAGATGCATATTCAGTGGGTGCAACACATCTTCATTATACAGTACATTTTCCAGATGAAACTCATCGCAAATCGCATTGAAGAAAAAATTACTAACTGCATTGGATAATATATGTTTATGCCAAAATTTCCATCTGGACATGTGAAAGTATTCACATAATTGTACAAATAGTTCTCACAAGATGTGTTGATGTGACTACCACTTATCTTAGTTACAGTAATGTGTTTAATTTAATGATACATGTTGGAAAAAAGTATCTTTTAAATGATGTGTGTGTTGATATGGCTAGCACCCTTAAAGTCCCATGTGACACATGGTTGTTGGTATTCTTTTCAAAGATTCTCTTTAATTGATACAATCAGAAACTGGTTTAACCACTTGCCTACTGGGCACTTAAACCCCCTTCCTGCCCAATTCAAGTCCCAAGTCCTGACCAATTTTCAGCTTTCAATGCTGTCAATTTTTATCTTTTTTTTTTTTACACAAATAGAGCTTCCTTTCGGTGGTATTTAAATCACTGCTTTTTTTTTTTTTCTAAAACAAACGAAAAAAAAGACAGAAAATTTTGAAAGAAAAAAAAAACAGTTTGATAGTTTGTTATAAAATTTTGAAAACAGGTAATTTTTCTCCTTCACTGATGTGCGCTGATGATGCTGCACTGATAGGCACTGGTGGCTACTGATGAGGCATCCGCGGCTCTGTGTGAGGGACTAATGTCCCTCTGACAAAAGCCGGTGATAGGAAGAAAAAAAATAAAAATACAGGATTACTGATCTTCCCTTAACATCACGTGATCAGCTGTCATTGGCCGACAGCTGATCACGTGGTAAGGGGCCGGGATTGGCAATTAAGGCCCGCGCTGTAGCCGTCTTTCGGCTATAGCACGGGCGGCAAGTAGTTATACTATAAAGGGGCTATTTCACAAAGGAAAAATACCTTATAAGAGACCTCTAATAAAAGTTGCCAGATTTCTAGACTGCACACCAGGGTAGTGAAGGTGAAAACATCCATTTCTACTAGGCATGAACACAATCTCCCCAGGCTACCACATACACCATAAGAGTCACAGTGCTGCAGCAAACTAAACAATGACAAGAAGGCAACAAAAATAGATTTATCATAAAACCTAGAGTGTATTGTATAGTGTGTATTGTGTCAGTTTCAGAATGTTTAAGTCTTAGCTAGTTTTTTTTAAACACCTTGGGGACAGAGAATAGAAAAAGGGAGGGGGTTAATATATAAAATTCTTGCAATGACAACTATTCTTTATGTACCACTGATACAAGAAGTTTCATATAAAACAATTTTCAAGAGAAAAAATAATGTAATTTCTACAAAAAAGCTTTACCTCCTGCTTTATCTGCAGCCATTCTGAAGATTTTTCAGGAAAACAGGTCTTGGATTGTCCGGAGAATTTAGATCAACATAGAAATGTGTCTTTTCCTACATAAAACAAAACAGAAGTAAAAAAATTAAAAACACACACAAAGCCATATTAACGCTGAACTGTGGGCAAGCGGCACAGATAAAATACATTTCCTGACGCCTCCATGGCAGCACACACTGGGTTGTGACTCCGCCCCCACAACCTGACAGGATTGGTTAGCTATAAATTTGAAGGGGAGACACCCCGCTGCATTCTCTTTTTTATCCTCACCTGACAGATTGAGAAGCAAGCTGGCTCCTGTTGTCAAGATTAAGAAAAAGCCTCTTACCGCACTCGCCCCAGCAGGTTCAAGCCTCTCCTGTTTGGAAGTCCCTCCTGTACAGTCTCTAAAGGAGCTTCTATGGAGGGAACCCCCGGTCTGGTGGTCTCAGGGGGCGTCTGGACATCTGGCACAGTAAGCTTTAAAGAAGCTTCATATTTGCAGTGGTCTCCTTTCTTTTTGTTTTGCCTGTACCTTTCTTTCTGCTCAGGGGGCTTGCTGGCACTTGCTGTCCACCGCTGTGGAGCCGTCATGGCCGCCGACGCTCCTCCTCTGCTCTCAGTGCTAGGTGCTGCCTTGGGAGGGTTATGCCCTTCTCCAAGATGGCGCCGAGGTGTTCGGGACGCTCTGCGCATGCACCGGAGACTATTTGCACGGGAGCGTCATTTTGCCGCGACGGCGGCGCCAAATTTAAAAACACAGGAAATTCTGTGTTTTTTGCTGAGGATTCTTACAAGACAAGCTGGATTTCGCCGTACGTTCCACTGCTTTGCAGAAAACAACTCAGCAAGCCCAGGTAAGTTGAATCATCTGATTTAGACTGTATACAGATTTAAAAAAAAAAAAAAAAAAAAGTAATGGAATTTAAAAAAAAAAAAAAAAAAAAAAAAATGTTTTTCTCTTATTACTCTTCAGTCTTACTGTCACTTTTACTATGGAGACCACTGCCCGCGCAGACCACCATCAGCAAACTAGGTAAGAGGCCATCTGTCATTGGTACGTATTGAAGAAGGGGAGAGAAAAAGAGAGCCAACCGCTAACGCTGCGTTTTTGGCAGCCCTACCAGGTCAAGAGCCGCAAGTTCCAGGCGTGAGGGGAGATCAAGTCACGCGTCAAGCAAGAGGTCTCGCAGAAGCCGTTCAAGGTCTTCTTCCCGCCACGAAGACATAGCCGCTCACGTCACAGCCGCTCAAGACGCAGCCGCTCCCGTCATAGTCGGTCACACCGCAGACGGTCACCTTCATCACACCGCCAGAGCCGCCACACCCGTTCTGCAGCAAACGCTTGCTGGGTATGCGGCGCGCCGGCCTTGCCAGAGAAATTAGTCTGCAGATCCTGCTTCAATGAAGCAGCAAAGGACAAGGAATTAGACGCAAGAGTCGCTACGGAGCTCATAAGAGAATCTGTGCGGGAATCCATAAGGGAGACAACGGCACCACTAATGGATAGCCCTACGCCCAGCACATCGGTAACAGACGACCATCAACCCCAGGCGTCAGAACCCTCCTCAGGAATTGAGGATCAGGACATGTCAGCAGGTTTTGACTTCTCCCTTGTACAGCCTTTCGCAAAGTCAGTTAAAGAGGCGATAGGCTGGGAAGAAGATAAAGCGGGGAGAGATCTGATAAGCAGACCAGTCTCACCAACAGACTGACAAAGATGTATCCTCTGAAGGAGTCAAAAGTCAATTAGTTGATGAACACCCCAGTAGTTGACTCCTCCTTGATGCGTCTTGCACGGCATGTCACGCGGTTTCCTTTCGGGATGTTCTGGATCGGAAATTGGATCTGGAATTAAAAAAAGCATATTCCACTGCTGGGGGCGCGTGCATCAGTAGATCCGTTGTTAGACCAGCAATTACCACAGCAGCAGTGGCTAAAGCCATATCAGGTTGGACAAGACGGTATGGAAGTAGACAAGATAATATCTTCTCTTTAGGAGATCAAGTTGGCAGGTGACTTCGTGGCAGAAGCTTCAGTGGATATTATAAGATCCTCGGCGATATCAATGCTAGCCTCAGTCACGGCAAGAAGGGCCCTGTGGCTGAAACCATGGATGGCCGATACTGCATCTAAAACAAGCTGGTGCAGAATTCCATATGATGGCTCAAACCTGTTCGGGTCTAAATTGGACACCGCTATCTCGAAGGTGACAGGAGGGAAGTCGGGATTAATTCCCCCAGACAGGAGACCCAAGGCCCAAAAGGGTCCGTCCTTCAGGCGCAACCTTCCTGAGAAATATAGGGAAGCTAGATCCTACCGTCCCGGTAGAGAGTTTAGAAGAGACTGGAAAAACACAAGACCTTCCTTCCTTAGGATGCAAAAGTCCAAGACTACCCCGGCAGGGGAGCAGCAGAAGTCTTTTTGAAGGTTCGCCTGCCCACCCAGTACAGGTGGGCGCCAGGCTCAAGGACTTCGTACAGATTTGGTCAAGCCATATAAAGGACCCGTGGACTCTTTCCACAATCAAATTTGGACACAAGTGGAAGTTTATGGGCAAACTTCCAAAAAATCACTTCCAATCAACAAGACTGCCATCTTCTCCAATCAAGAGGAAGTTACTATTAAAATATACAGTGGAATTGAAGGAAAAAGGGGCAATCCTGGAGGTTCCGTCAGATCAAAAGGGGAGGGGGTTCTATTCCCCACTATTTTTGGTAAAGAAGAAAACCGGAGACTTACGCCCTGTATTGGATTTAAAAGATCTCATCAGGAACATAAAAATAGAGGCCTTCAAGATGGAGAGTATGCAGTCCATACTTCTGGCTGTGAACCTGGGCGACTGGATGCTTTCTGTAGATTTATCGGGCGCTTATCTACATATTTCAATTCATCCCGCCTTTCAGAAATTCCTCCGATTTGCCATCAACAAAAGCCACTTCCAATTCCAGTGCATTCCTTTAAGCATTTCGTCGGCTCCCAGGATATTCACCAAGGTCCTCCTACCCTTGGTTGCATTCCTCAGGGAAAAGGGTCTGCGAGTCCACCATTATCTGGACAACATCCTGCTCTTGGCAGAAGATCAAAGAACCTTGCTATGTCATCAGAGAATCTTACTCACGACTCTCCAGGACTTCGGTTGGCTAATCAACTGGAAAAAGAGCAGTCTACGACCCACACAAAACATGGTATTTCTGGGAGCGGATCTGAACACCAAATTGAACAGGGTACAACTCCCTCAGGAGAAGATTCAGCCTCTAGTACAGAAGAGGCGGAGATTACTATCAGCGAGGCATCTCCCAGCCAGAATCTGCTTGAGTGTGCTAGGGTCCATGGCTGCAACCCTGCCCATGGTGCAGTGGTCACAATGGCACATGAGAGTCCTGCAAAACTCCTTTCTGAGGCAGTGGGATGGAGTATCGATGTGTCAGACCATTACCATCTCCAGACCAATGAAGCAATCAGTGTGGTGGTGGACACACTTGACCAACCTCAGGAAATACAAGCTGATAGTTTCCCTAGATCCAATAATAGTCACTTCGGATGCCTGTCAGAGCGGCTGGGGAGCCCACTGTCAAGATGGAGCAGCACAGGGCCGATGGCAGTTCCGGGCCCAGGGGATAGTATTGAATATACTGGAACTCAGGGCAGCCTTCCAGGCCCTCATGGCATTTGCACCAGTCCTCAAAGGGAAGAACGTGCTTATCCGGATGGACAACAAGGTGGCAGTGTCCTACATCCAGAAGCAAGGGGGTATCAAGAGTCTCACACTGTTGGAAGAAGTCCGTCCTATCTTGGAATGGGCACAGGCACACCTAGCAGACTTAAAAAAACAATATATGTTCCTGCGGCACAGAACATGTTAGCCGATTAATTGAGTCGAGAGACTCTTTCCAACAACGAATGGTCCCTGAGTCTCCAGGCCTTTTCTCTTCTTATGGAGACATAGGGAATGCCAGAGATCGACTTAGCAGCCACTCCTGCGAATACGAAGTGTCGGAGGTTTCTGTCCAGAGCATCTTTCCCTTCAGCCGAAGGGATAGATTGTCTAATTCACCCATGGAACTTCAAGTTGGGGTACATATTCCCGCCAACTCCGTTAATTGCAAGATTCCTATCCAGGCATCGGAGATCTTCAGCCACGATAATCGCGGTAATCCCTCTTTGGCCGAGAAGACCATGGTTCACTATTGCAGCTCAGCCTTCAACCTCCAATCCTTCTTCCGGTAACTCCGGATTTACTATTTCAAGGCCAATTTCTACATCCAGTTCCAGAGAAGCTGCATCTGATGGCATGGAAGTTGAGAGGGTTAGGTTAAGGGAGCAAGGCTGCTCACAGGAAGTAATATCAACCCTGATGCAAGCCAGGAAAAGTACCACCAACACCACCTATACAAGAATTTGGAACAAATTCTTTACAATGGCGCAGCAGAAGGGATGGGATCCTATTGCTCCAGAACCTTCTCAAATCCTAGAGTTCCTCCAGTCAGGAGTCAACAAAGGTCTAAGTTCAAGTACCCTTAAGGTACAAGTATCCGCCTTGTCGGCCAAAACAGGCACCGGATGGGCATTGCATCTACTGGTTATCCAATTCCTGAGAGCCTGTCTAAAAATCAAACCTCCTAAGAAACCAGTTTTTCCATCATGGGATCTCTCAGTAGTTCTCGATGCCTTCACCAATCCTCCTTTTACTCCATCCGAATCAATATCTCTGTGGGATCGAATCCTAAAACTGTCTTTTCTCATTGCAATTACATCAGCAAGGAGGGTATCTGAAATCCAAGCACTGATGGCATCAGAACCTTACTTAGTATTCTTCCCTGATAAGGTAGTACTAAGACCTTCAGACCACTTCATCCCGAAGGTAGCAACTTCCTTCCACTACAACCAAGATATTGTCTTACCATCCTTCACTAATGATCAGGGCGAACCTCATCCTCTGGATGTTAAAACTACCATCATTAGTTACCTGGCGGCTGCAAATTCTTTTAGGAAGACGGATACCCTCATGGTCATTCCACATGGAAACAGACGAGGTCAAGCGGCTACTTCACGCAATATCACCTCCTGGTTAGTCAAGTCCATCAAGAAGGCATACTCCATGCGGCATATGGCAATTCCTGAAGGCATCAGGGCTCACTCGACCAGGGCAGTGGCGACCTCCTGGACAGCATATTGCAGGGTTTCTCCGGAGACTATTTGCAAAGCAGCAACTTGGTCCTCCAGACATACTTTCATTTCTCACTATAGAGTAGATTCTGCTCACTTGGCTATGGCAGACTTCAGTAGATCCGTTGTTAGAGCCAATTCTTCCGCATTATAAAGGAATAAATATTATTTTCTTGCACCCACCCGACTGGCGAGTTATTTCCCAGTGTGTGCTGCCATGGAGGCGTCAGGAAAACGGAAAATTGTATACTCACCTTTCCGTAATTTTCCTTTCCTGACGCCTCTCCATGGCAGCACACAGATTCCCACCCCGTTTTATGGTGATATATTTACAGAGAATGCAGCGGGGTGTCTCCCCTTCAAATTTATAGCTAACCAATCCTGTCAGGTTGTGGGGGCGGAGTCACAACCCAGTGTGTGCTGCCATGGAGAGGCGTCAGGAAAGGAAAATTACGGAAAGGTGAGTATACAATTTTCCGTTTTATGAGAGCGATTTACCTGCCAAAAGGATTTGTATTTCTGTCCATTGAGTCTAAACAACTCTGTCATACAGCACAACCCTATTTATCACGGAAGGAGACCTCATCTTTCTCTGCTGCAGTTTCACATTTACTTACAGGTTCCTTCTCTGCCCTGTGAATGGATAGTGAAAGAAGAAGCAGCAGACTGCTGAGCTAATCTGTCACTCTGCTCACTCATCCTATCAACATGCCCAATGCACTGCAGCACAGCTGACTGGCTCCTTATGCTGCTTCCCCCTCCAAGCTGTGTTGATTAGGCTGTATAGCATACTATAAGAGGGTGATAAGTCACATTGCTTACATTAAACGCCCCATCATACAAGGAAAAACCAGGAGGTTTCATGGGAGCAGGAAAGGGCAGCCATGGCGTAAATCACAGTAGGTCTAGACATTTCTCTACGTAACAACCTGAGTTTTGGGGCATCAGGCCAATCTGGACATTAAAGTCTATGTACTGATAGTATAATATAGATAGACAATATGTATATATGTAGTTTAGGATAGAATAGGCCAGATATTGCCATTGGGGGAATTAGCAAATGCTAGCACATGATTTCGGAAATCTCAGCAAGTTGCTGTGAAAAATTTTATCTCCCATGATTCAGTCTAGCACTCATTTCATACAGGCATGTTTGTTGGATTAGCCTATGGGCAGAGGATAGGCATGTCAAGAAATTGTATTGACAGCGAAGAGCTTAATAGTCATTGCTAGTTCCATTTCTACCAATGTGCACTGTTAACAGCTCAATCAGCATGATGCATTAATACAGTAATAGTCTGTCTCCCAGGGGCAATCTCTTGTTGTTTGAGTGCATATACTATTCCTCTATGGGCAGGATATGCAGATGGGATATAGAATACCCCACAAGCATTTATGAGTTACATCTGTGTTTTTCCTCTATTGGATTCCGGATCTCTGAATATGGTTTACATCATTGCATGACGTTTATGCCCCTGTTTGAGCAGCATTCTACTTTTGCTGTTAATAGAATTAGTGGCATTCCAGGTACTTTTTCACAATTTTTTGAAAATAGTCCATATACTGGATATTATTGGTGAGAACGTTCCAGATATTTGTACGAGGCTCAATCGATTAACAAGACAGTGAAACTTGTTCTCTCTTTTTGAATCTTGATCGCGTCCTGAAGAAGCCTAACGGTGAAACGCGTAGATGCACAATGGCTCACTGTACAAATTGTATAATGTTACATGATTTTTAACGCCTGTGAATACTGTGTATATATTATGTAATTTTTTTCAATAAATAGTATCATTTTTTCTACTTCTCCATAGTTTCTATGCCTTTAAAGTCCGATTCATGGTTACTCTCTGAGTACCCCTTTGTTTCCTCTCTAATTTATGGATGTGGCAATGTGAGTGCCCCCCTTTCCTTTTATTTATATTTCAGGAAGCATTAATGCTCAAGCCATCTGCCAGGATCTAAGGTACACTTCAGGCACAACTCTCCAAATTAAAGTGGAAATTCCTCTTTAAAGTGTCACTACACCAAATTACAAAAAACAAAAATAATATTCCACACCTTAATTGGTAGTGATCTTTTCCCCTTCAAATGGCAATATGAAAAAGAATCAAGAAAAATATACTTCCAATATCCTCAGCTACACCTTTAAGAGGGTGGCTAGATTTGCTCAAGATCAGGGGTCTCAAACTGGCAGCCCTACAGCTGTTGCAAAACTACCCTTCCCTTCATGCCTATGCCTGTGGGAGTCTGTTCTAGATGGTCCCGCTGTATGTTGGAGTGTAGCCACCCCCCTCTCACTCCAGACATGAACTACAGTAATGCCCCGTATACACGATCCAAAAATCGCACAAAAAATGCCGCATTCAAATCGATCGTGCGATAATCGGATCGTTAGTACAGAGCTTTCGAGAGCCGATCAGGACAGTTCATCCGATATTATTCTATCGGACATGCACGGAAATTTTTTCCGTACGATGCCAGATCGTATGATTTTCATTTAATCAGTACAGCTGTCATTCGAAAATGCAATACAAATGCATTGCAACACATGACATAACTTCCGAATTTTAAATTTTTTTTATTTTAAGTCCCAGAAGATTGCTCGGCATTCGCGACTCAAGCAGTGCGAACCCGGCTGTGAAGCCCCAAGCTGTCACAGCCAGGTGCCCACACTAGTGATGCCAGCGCACAGGAGAGAACCGAGGCTTCAGGGGGCCGCATCAACGTGAGACTGGTGAAACGTGGGACAGGTGAGTGTCTGTTTATTTAAAGTCAACAGCTACACTTTTTGTAGCTGCTGACTTTTAATAAACTGAAAAAACGAGTGGAACGTCGCTTTAGGTGGTTAAACTGACCTCATTTACAGACCGAAAAGTTCATCCCTTTTGATCTAAAAAGAACTAAAAAAGATACTTTGTATCTCTTCTCCATCTCTCAGCGCTGGGTCATGTTTATAAACATTTGTATGCTTTTTTTTTTTTTTTTGACAGCTTGGCTCTGCACCGTTTACATAGAATTGTGTAAAAGGCTGATTAGTACCGTGAGGGTGGTTGAATCTAGCTTTTTTTAACGATTAATCATGCAGCTCTAGGTGGTGTGTATATGCACAGCTGCAGGGCTGAGAACCTTTTATTTCATTTTCAATGAGAGGATTCTGACCCCTGTCAAGTTTGTTTGCAATTCGTATGCCATTGGGGAGATTTCTCTTCACTTTTTGTCCCATAGTCAAAACAAAAAGTAAGCAAAAAAGCGAGGGAAAGCTCCACTGGAAGATTTCCTGCTATTCCTGTTTTGAAGACAATGTTTTGGATCTTCTTTCACTTCCGTTTTCCATGATAATGGTAAACAGGTCACACAGAGGGGGTCAATCTCAGGGGCAAGAGCAACAATTAAAACCTGACAGGTGTTCTAACCCCTCTTCAATAAAGAACAAAAAAAGTTTTGCTTTTAGTTATATTTTAGGCTAGCATATCACATTTTCTGTTTGTTTGGTTTTTTTTTTTAGGTTTTGCAAGGTATACAAATTCAAAAGAAGAAGAATAGGAGTAGACTACTGGGAGTACGATTAATAGACATGGTAGCAGAATATCAAATCCAAAGAGACAAGCCTTTGCATAAACTACAAACACCTTTCCAAATAAGTTATATCAGCATGACATAGTGTAATCTTTCACTAGAATATTTGTAACCCTTTGGAAATGTGGATAGTGAGGGGATGCCTGACCAGTAGCGATGAAAAAGGGAACCATAAGTTGAGAACTTGAATAACTATGGCAACCTAGGACCTAGCATGATGAACAGGGGTAGTGTCAGTTCCATTGAAAAAGTGGGATTAGGGTCCTTAAGGAGTAGTAGAAGGGCAAATCTTCAGTCTCCCTAGTGAGTTCCACAGGTCCGCCTTGGCATACCATTCCATGAATTGGAAAGAGGATATTAATAGTTGTAATTCAGGATCTGAAGTTCGACTCCATAAAGGATCTTCATCAGGCAAAAAAATAAAAATAAATAAATCGCTTGGTGGGCCCAAAGTTTTGGACCATAGTGTCCAATCTCACCATATAGAAAAGGCCTTTTAAATCTCGTTTGACAGCCCCTTTAAGAGGTTTTAGATGCCGGGTGGGGTTAGTGATCATGTGACCGCCATGATTGCCTGTCATGGCAATCACATGATCAGAAAGCTTTCTGTTAGCTGCTGGTAACTGTGGCGGGAGTTCTCGGGACAGCTGTGTCTGCAAATTGGTATGCAAATATGCAGCCGCTTGGTGCCAAGGCCCACCTGCTGAGAGGCCGCATATTTGCATACCCTCAGCGGCTAGGGGTTAAAGTGGTTATAAAGCCAAAACAAAAATCTCAAGATCGAGAGGAGAAGCCCAGGTACACTACCAAATACAGTGGGACCACATGAGAGGGCCACTCTCTTAACCACTTCAGCCCTGGAAGATTTGGCTGCGGAGTCATTTTTTGCGATTCGGCACTGTGTAGCTTTAAATGACAATTGCGCGGTGGTGCGACGTTGCACCCAAAAAAAATTGACATCTTTTTTTTCCAACAAATAGAGCTTTCTTTTGGTGGTATTTGATCGCCTCTGCGGTTTTTATTTTTCGCGCTATAAACAAAAAAATAGCGTCAATTTTGGAAAAAAAAAAAACACAATATTTTGTACTTTTTGCTATAATAAATATCCCCATTTTTTTTTTACCGCTTGCCGAACAGGTCACGCCGATATACGTCGGCAGAAGGGCACGTACAGGCAGATTAACATACCTGTACGTTTGCGGGCGCGTGCGCCCGCCGCGACCTCCGCAAGTGTGATCGCGGGTCCCGCGTACTCGATGTCCGCGGGGATACCCGCGATCACCTCACGGAGGGGAAGAACGGGGAAATGCTGATGTAAACAAGCATTTCCCTGTTCTGCCTAGTGACAGGACACTGATCTCCGCTCCCTGTAATTCGGGAGCTGTGATCAGTGTCATGTCAGACATAGCTCCTCCCCCCCAGTTAGAATCACTCCCTAGGACACACTTAACCCCTACAGCGCCACCTAGTGGTTAACTCCTTCACTGCCAGTCACGTTTACACAGTAATCAAATGCATTTTTAATCACACTGATCGCTGTATAAATGTGAATGGTCCCAAAATAGCGCCAAAAGTGTCCGATGTGTCCGCCATGTCGCAGTCGCAATAAAAAAAAAAAAAAAAAAAAAAAAATCGCTGATCGCCGTCATTACTAGTAAAAAAAATAATTAATAAAAAAAGCCATAAAACTATCCCCTATTTTGTAGACGCTAACTTTTGCGCAAACCAATCAATAAACGCTTATTGCAATTTTTTTTACCAAAATTATGTAGAAGAATATGTATCGGCCTAAACTGAGGGAAAAAAAAATTTTTATATATTTTTTGGGGATGTTTAATATAGCAAAAAATAATGCATTTTTTTCAAAATTGTCGCTATTTTTTTGTTTATAGCGCAAAAAATAAAAACCGCAGAGGTGATCCAATACCACCAAAAAGGAGGTTCTATTTGCAGGGAAAAAAAGAACGTCAATTTTGTTTGGGAGCCACGCCGCACGACCGCGCAATTGTACGTTAAAATGACGCAGTGCTGAATCGCAAAAATTGCTCTGGTCTTTTGCCAGCCAAATGGTCTGGGGCTTAAGTGGTTAAAAAGCAATTTTTTTTCTCAGTTTAGGCCAATATGTATTCTTCTACATATTTTTGGTAAAATAAATAAATAAATCGCAATAAGCGTATATCGATTGGTTTGCACAAAAGTTATAGCGTCTACAAAATAGGGGATAGATTTATAGTATTTTTATTTTATTTATTTTTTTTACTAGTAATGGTGATCTGCGATTTTTATCAGGACTGCGACATTATGGCAGAAACATTGGACACTTGACACATTTTTGGGACCATTGGCATTTATACAGCAATCAGTGCTATAAAAATGCACCGATTACTGTAAAAATGTCACTGGCAAGGAAGGGGTTAACACTAGGGGGCGATCAAGGGGTTAACTGAGTTCCCCATGTGTGTTTGTAACTGTAGGGGGAGGGGACTGACCTTAATGAAGTGACGGATCGTGGTTCCTAGCCAATAGGAACTCACGATCTGTCATGCCTCACAGAACAGGGATGTGTGTGTGTGTGGGATGTGTGTGTGTGTGTTCTGTTTCTTGTGCCCGCGATCGCTCGTGGCCGGCGGTCATCGCGACCCTCGGCCATCAGCACCCCCGCTGTGCGGAGGCGCACGCGCCTGCTATCCCGATCCCATGACGGCTCGCACCGACCTGCCGCAGTAAAATGATGGAGGCTGGTTGGCAAGCGGTTAAAGAATGGCTCCTTTCAAGCTTCAGTCCGACGGTTCTGACTGCAGCACCGCTGTGCTTTCTTCCTCTTCTAACAGGAGAATACCATAGCTCCTGCTGCTGTCAGTCAAATCCTGTCAAGAGCGAGCGAGGCTCAAGGCTGAGCCATACTGTGCATCTACGGATGCACACAGCCTGGCTCAGGAGTGTACCCACACGAGTGCGGCACCCAGAGGAAGAAGGTGGGGGGGATCGCCAAAAAGAGAAATAAAAGGGGCAGCTCTGCAATATCACTGCACAAAGCAGGGAGTATAACTTTTTAATTTTAATTTAAAAATTGTCTTTAACCCCTTCCCGGCAGTACGCATATTTGTGGCCTCAGGTAAGTGGGCCATTACCAGTGGGGCCGTATATATGCATACATGTCTTTGTGCTGGGAGTGCACTGCACAGTGGGCTCCCAGCACAGAGACCTGGCTCTCACCGGGATCCCCGGTTCCCGTACTAACCGGGACTCCCGGTTCCAGGTCACCTGATCGCTGTGGTAGCCTCCGATTGGCTGTCCTCAGTGATCAGTCACTGTGCTAGCCCACCCTTGTGTTTTCTTTCTGAATGGAGGCGAGAGATACATTTTATCTCCCTCTCCTTGTAGGAAGAAAAGCGTAAATAAACAAAAGTGTAAAAAAAAAAAAAAAAAAAAAAAAAAAAAAAATGTAAAAATAAAATGTAAAATAAAATATAAAAATAATAATGTAAAAATAAAATGTAAGAAAAAATAGCTAGATCAAGTTTTGACCAAGGTTAGTGTTTGGGTCAAGTAAGGGTCAAAGGTCATGGTCAATATATTTGGGGCTAGAATTTTTTTTTTTAATTAGCATTAGTTAGGGCTAGTTTACACTAGTTTCAAAACGTGGCTTCGGACAGGTTTTGTTAAAGCTCTCTGAACGCCAGTCAAAACCCCTGTCACTAAATAAAATGGTTGGCTTACAGTCCTGTTTACACCTTGCATTTGCTTAGCTTCAAAATTATACCCCATGTCCCTTTAGTGGTGCTTCAAAACGTCTTCAAAGCCTCCCTAGAACAAAGCCTCCCTATGACAAAGCTCGCTTGAAGTGCCTGCAGCTTTTGAGAGGCTTTAATTCAGCATTAGCTACGTTTTGTTTTAGAGAAATTGCAGGTATGAGATATCCAAACACACACACAGGGCATCTGTCAAGCTTCAACAAAGCTTCATCAAAGCACCACTGAAGCATCAAAAACACATCATAAAAGCATGTTGAAGCAGTAGGCGCTTTAATGTGTGTTAAAGGCAAAGCAAGTGTAAATGAGCCCTTAGTGTCAGTGTATTTTAGGTAGGATAAAAAAAATAAAAAAAATGTTTACTATTGTTCCTGGTCTGTACTACGGGTACAAACAACAACATACACATATGTGCTATTGCCTCAATCGTCAGGAGCAAAACATTTTTTAGGTTGTTCTTTGGTGCTAGGTTATGATAGTAGCAAGAAATATACAGCTATATTTTTTTTTAAAAAGTGTGTTTTTTGTTTTTTTACTGTTTTGGGACAGTTTTAATTTGATAAAAAAAAAAAAAAATACAGGGAGATATCCATTACCATTTATCACCAAAAGAAAGCCTAATTTGTCCTGAAAAAAAACAAGGCATAAGCCACCTGGATTCACTAAGTAGCTGTGATGATATGTAGTTTTACTAACGTGTCAAAGTTGAAAAACTATTTAGGCATTTAGCTCTCATTCACATTGGAGCGATTTGTCAAGTCGCACCCTAATCGCACTGTTAAAAATCGGTGTGACGCCAAATTTGCGGCGTCCCACCGATTTGAAAAAGTAGTTCCTGTACTACTTTTGAGGACTTTGGTTGTGACTTGCATAAACATCTGGGCATGAAGCCGCACAGATGTCTTCCAAGTCGCACTGACATACGGCTTTGAAACTGTGCGATTCCAGATAAAGTTGCACATTTTCAAAGCGGCATTCAATGTGAATGAGGGCTTAAGAGGAGCTCCAATCTCTCCTCAAAAAATGAAAAGTCAGCCTCTACAAATACTGCAGCTGCTGACTTCTCATATTAGGACACTTACCTGTCCAGGGATCCAGCGATGTCCTCACCTGAGCAGATTCATCAATTGGCTTAGGGTGACGGCATCTTAGGTGTGATGTGTCCCAAAAAGGCCGTGGAAGGGGGGGGGCCTAACTTCCTCTCAGATAGCCGTGGCGATCTGACTGGCAGTGGGTACCTGCTCCCATCAAAAAAGTGCCAAACGTGGCAGTGGAGGATACAAACAAGCGGAACTTGAGCTTTACCCTCCGTTACTTTGGGGTTAATATCACTTTAGACTGAAACTAAAGTGCGCAATACTTACCTCCTCTCCAACGCTGTGAAATCCCTAGCTTGCATCTTCTCCCTGACTTCTCAAGGCGTCTTGATTGGCTGGTGCTGGATGACCTTAGTCCCCCCCCCCATGGAGTCATCACACCCACTAGGCACCGTGCTGGAAATGTAATCCGTGTTACACGCGTGTAGCTCAGTGTACATTCTACAGAGGACTGTGAGTGGGTAGGAAGGGTTATATCATTGCAGAAGAGACACCACAACAAACAGGTAAGTTAATAAACACTGACCTTAGTTCTGCTCTAAAGATAGACACTTTTCAAGCACAAACTTCCCAATGCTGAGTGGAAGGCAGGGAGAGCTGACATGTATGACATAAACCCTGAGCCTGACATGTGTGCTGTCCCCACTAAGTTCCACTCACAGAGGACAGAGTGACAGAAGAAGTCACTGAGAACGGAAATGAAGCTCCCTGTCCGCCCTCACTGAGCCGACAACATCAATAACTCACCACTAACACACCCGCCGAGCCGAACCTTCAGCTGTTTCGCGAGGCATGCGCGGTGACCTCTAATGACAACAAAACCCTGCGTTTCCTGTCCGCTCTTACGTCATATCCTTTCGCCTGTTCACAAAGTTGTCCCTTTCCCAGGCGCCATTTTTCTGAATACCACATTCGCTGTTTTACATCGTTTGGTCTACAAGACAATGGAAGACGATTTCAAAATTAAAGAGCAGCCAAGAGCAAGGGTAGGAGACTTGAATAAGTGGAGATAGCTTGATCTCCCTTTTTTTAAACTGCAAGAAGATTACGTCATTTACTCGTAGCAAAAAAGTTTGCGGTACTTTACAGCGCCACCTTGGGGGAGGGAGGTGCATAATCAGGAAGCTGCTTTAGTTTCTTTTATCATACCAAAATAGCTGGTCAGCTAGGTTTTGTAATGAACTTGACCTAAGCCATCTGGTACGGACGACAACAGCAACTGGAGAAATCATAGACAGACTGTCATTTTTACAAGCGGCTGGTGGTGATCCTGAGCTCCCACATAACATCAGGGATAGTTCTGACACCGCTATGGTCCGATTCTGCAGACGGAGGAAAATCCTATTTTTTTATCCGTCTGCAGAGCGGATCAGATGAACATAGACAGACGGTCCGTGTTTATCCGATCCGCCCGTAGGGGAGAGCGGAGATCTGACAGGGACCGCCCTGTGATCCGCCGGCTCAGCGGGGATCAATGGAGCGATCCCCGCTGAGCAAGCGGATGTTCACGGGGCAGATCATCACGGATCCGTCCCGTGTGAAAGGACCCTTAAAGTGGATGTATACCCATTGAAGTGAACAGCCTCAGATGATACACAGAGATTTATATTCTTTATATATTCTTTAGAAAGTGCACATTCTTTTACAGATTTTCTCTTTCTGTTCAGCTCTGGAAATGAAGTCTGGACATATACACTACCGTTCAAAAGTTTGGGGTCACCCAAACAATTTTGTGTTTTCCATGAAAAGTCACACTTATTCACCACCATACGTTGTGAAATGAATAGAAAATAGAGTCAAGACATTGACAAGGTTAGAAATAATGATTTGTATTTGAAATAACATTGTTTTTACATCAAACTTTGCTTTCATCAAAGAATCCTCCTTTTGCAGCAATTACAGCATTGCACACCTTTGGCATTCTAGCTGTTAATTTATTGAGGTAAGCTGGAGAAATTGCACCCCACGCTTCTAGAAGCAGCTCCCACAAGTTGGATTGGTTGGATGGGCACTTCTGGCGTACCATACGGTCAAGCTGCTCCCACAACAGCTCAATGGGGTTCAGATCTGGTGACTGTGCTGGCCACTCCATTACCGATAGAATACCAGCTGCCTGCTTCTGCTGTAAATAGTTCTTGCACAATTTGGAGGTGTGTTTAGGGTCATTGTCCTGTTGTAGGATGAAATTGGCTCCAATCAAGCGCTGTCCACTGGGTATGGCATGGCGTTGCAAAATGGAGTGATAGCCTTCCTTATTCAGAATCCCTTTTACCCTGTACAAAGCTCCCACCTTACCAGCACCAAAGCAACCCCAGACCATCACATTACCTCCACCATGCTTAACAGATGGTGTCAGGCATTCTTCCAGCATCTTTTCATTTGTTCTGCGTCTCACAAACATTCTTCTTTGTGATCCAAACACCTCAAACTTGGATTCATCTGTCCACAACACTTTTTTCCAGTCTTCCTCTGTCCAATGTCTGTGTTCTTTTGCCCATCTTAATCTTTTTCTTTTATTGGCCAGTCTCAGATATGGCTTTTTCTTTGCCACTCTGCCCTGAAGCCCAAAATCCCGCAGCCGCCTCTTCACTGTAGATGTTGACACTGGTGTTTTGCGGGTACTATTTAATGAAGATGCCAGTTGGGGACCTGTGAGGCGTCTGTTTCTCAAACTAGAGACTCTAATGTGCTTATCTTCTTGCTTAGTTGTGCAACGCGGCCTCCCACTTCTTTTTCTACTCTGGTTAGAGCCTGTTTGTGCTGTCCTCTGAAGGGAGTAGTACACACCGTTGTAGGAAATCTTCAATTTCTTTGCAATTTCTCGCATGGAATAGCCTTCATTTCTAAGAACAAGAATAGACTGTCGAGTTTCAGATGAAAGTTCTCTTTTTCTGGCCATTTTGAGCGTTTAATTGACCCCACAAATGTGATGCTCCAGAAACTCAATCTGCTCACAGGAAGGTCAGTTTTGTAGCTTCTGGAAGGAGCTAGACTGTTTTTAGATGTGTGAACATGATTGCACAAGGGTTTGCTAATCATCAATTAGCCTTCTGAGCCAATGAGCAAACACATTGTACCATTAGAACACTGGAGTGATAGTTGCTGGAAATGGGCCTCTATACACCTATGTAGATATTGCACCAAAAACTAGACATTTGCAGTTAGAATAGTCATTTACCACATTAGCAATGTATAGAGTATATTTGTTTAAAGTTAGGACTAGTTTAAAGTTAGCTTCATTTAAAAGTACAGTGCTTTTCCTTCAAAAATAAGGACATTTCAATGTGACCCCAAACTTTTGAACGGTAGTGTACATAGCTCCCAACTGTCTTTGATTTCGAGGGACTGTCCCTGATTTGGAGCAATGTCCCTCATTCCTCCTCATGTGTCCTTCCTTTTGGTCTGATCTGTATAAATGTATATAAAATGCACTTTTTATCTATCAAAAAGTGTTTTCCAGCGCTAAACCTTTCATCTGATTTCTAAATCGCTGCATCTGTAAATTCCAAAAGCCAATATAAAGGAAAAGAAGTGGTAAAAAAAAGCACTTGTGAGTTTAACCAATCTTGTTTTTTGTACAATTCTTCTTTAAGGGGGTGTGGCAAGGGGTGTGTCCTATGCCTGCATACTTTTGCTAATAGGTGTCCCTCATTCCCATCTCAAAAAGTTGGGAGTCAGGATGAGCTCTGGCGTGTTCGCATACAGCATGTGCCAAGTCGGCACTGCACAGCGCTAATCACAAGCAGTGAGACATTTCCCAATGTGCGGCTGCAGAGATCGGGAAATGTCTCATTGTCTGTGATTAGCGCAGCACAGTGTCGACTTCCTGGCGGGCTCGGCACATGCTCATCCTTAGTTGGGAGGTAAGCATACAGCCAAGACAGCTGATTGGAGGAAAGGTACAATCCCCCCCCCGCCCCCCTTCACCTAGGCAGAGACTTGCAGAGCTGTTTTGTGAATAGTTCAGCTCTCTGCTAATCTATTTATAGCAACCTCCCACGGCACAAAATTCAGGCTGGTTTTATCTCAGTTGACAACTTATCAGAAGTTATCATGCTGATAACAGAAGAACAGAGCAGGAGAAAGCCATGGGACTTAGGGCTTTGAAGAAAGATAAGAAAACACCGCAGATATATGTGCCCAGCTCAAATTTCATGAACCAGGTTTACATCCACTAGTCCTGTAAAGCAGAACTAAACAGATAGATTTAACTGTTTCACAAAACAGTTACATTTAAGGCAGGCTATGAATGATAACTGTCACAGTTTCTTGTGCGGGATAAGCATACCTCCCAACTTTTTGAGATGGGAATGAGGGACACATACTAGCAAAAGCATGTAGGCATAGGATAGGGCTGGGGAAAAAATCGATTTGAATCTTGAATCGTGTTGAGAAGTCAAATCGATTAAAATTTTCAGCAAATCGATTTTTTAGATTTTTTTTTTTTCACCAGGACCGGCGCTGACACTGCGCCAGTCCTGAGGAGCTGCGGACAGGAGTTTTTAGGTGAGGCCGCGGCTTCAGCCTAGTCCGCGAGGCCGGACGCCGCAGACTAGGCCAAAGTCGCGGCCTCACCTAAAAACTCCTGCCCGCAGCTCCCCAGGATCGGCGTGATGTCCATAAAAAAAAAAAACTCGATTCGAATCGTGAATCAAGTTTTTTTTTTTAAAAAAAGCAGATTTTTTTGGGAGAAAATCGGCCAGCTCTAGCATAGGACACGCCCCACTGTCACGCCCCCTTAGTCACTTCCAGCGTTAATAGGTCTTCCAAGGTGTGGAGTAACAGATGACAGATAAAATGGTGGTGTGAAAGGTATATATGGTATCCAAAACTGGGTGGATGCTGCCTTCCTCAGATGGGGTAATCCGAAAGGAACTACAAGAAAAACAGAAATGGAAGGCACGCACACCTAGTGCATTACCAAAGATACCCCGTGTTCTGTGCATGTCCATGCACTGTGTTTATGGCCTTTTGTCAGTTGCATTTTGTGAGTACCCACTTTTATATAGAAATTTCTTATTATTAAATTATCTTTGGTAATGCACTAGGTGTGCACGCCTTCCATTTCTAAAATAAAGTTACTGCCTGGTTTAAATCTCCTGCAGAATGTAAAATGAGCTGCGTATTCATAGCAATTACATTTCTGGCACGATCCACTGTCCCAGGATGAGTGACTCCTGGGCATGCATGGAAATTACCTTATCCTGAGCGGGCCAACCAAGACGAAGCCAGGGTGTAGATGTCCGCACCGGCAAGGGACCTGGTTGTGGTGTAAATTTCTGGGGAGCTCTCCAGCAGATGGTGCACCGAAGGGACTCACCAGCAACACCATGCCAAAGTTCAGTGACTTAAATTCAGGGAGGAGGGGGTTATATTGGGAGGAGGCAGGAATATTTGCTTTGGAGGCACCTTATGCTTTACTTATTTTTGGCCTCACACTCTGTGCGTTACTTTCTCCTGACCTCTGCACTTTGTGTGTTATGCACTCTTAACCCAGAGCAGAGTAGGTTCTGGTTTTATTAAACGATACCCCTTTAAAGTGGTTGTAAACCCTTACAGACCACTTTTACCTACAGGTAAGCCTAGATTAAGGCTTACCTGTAGGCGCAAGAAATATCTCCTAAACCTACACGGTTTAGGAGATATTTGCAAAAGACAGGCACCGATGTCTACGGTGCATGCGCCATAGACAACGGCGTGCAGGCGCACTGAGCGTGCCGTTTCCAAGGGTGATCGTGGCGTTAGTGGCGGCTCCCGCGCGCATGTGTGGGAGTGACGTCATCGCGGCTCCGGTCAGTCACAGCGCCGGAGCCACTCTCACTCTGGGAGATATGGCGGCGATGGAGGAGGGGAACGAAGACCGCTTCTGGGGCTTCAATCTCAGGTGAGTAATTTATAATGAGCTAGTATGCTATGCATACTAGCTCATTATGCCTTTGTTGTGCAGGGTGTTTATTTTTATTTTTTTTACAGAGGGTTTACTTCCTCTTTAAGCCCTTCCCACTGTTAACACAATTTGGCCACACCCAGTATTTGCTGTGGCATTCCGGTATTATTCCCGCCACCTGCTTCACGTCTGCCAAATAAAATGAGGGGCGGTCAGTAGGGTGTTTCTGGATTTCATTTTGAAAACCTTGTTACCTTACTGTGAGACCATGTCAAACTGCACAGCCTTTGCTAAAACCACCCCCTGCTGGGCCCTCACTGCTGCGCATGCGCACCATGGTCCAATTCATTCTGATGGATGAACTGTTCTTCGACAACTCCATGAACACGGCTCAGCAATAGAAATAAATAGGGTAGCAGCTTGCATGCACAGTAGGAAGAGGAACTGGCATAGTTCACAGCACATACAAGCATAGCATGTTAAAAAAATTATCCTGCATTCTCTGTGCAACTTACAGGATTTTCTGTTGCCAGGTATATTGATGACAATAGCTAGGTCCACTTTTTACACAAAAATATATTTCCATTTTTTTTTAAAGTGCATTTTTTTCTATTCTAGAAAGCTTGTTCTTTTGTGGAAAAAAACAGCAGTACCCTCTATTATGTTGGCCTGGAAAGGGTTCATTAATAAAACTTTACCTTTATACAAGGCCATGTATGCCAACAGAGGGGTGCCAGTTAAATTTGATAAGGTATGGGGGCGGGGCAGTTGACATTATGTCTATGGTGTCTGATTAAATATTCTGGTTACTTTGGGCATATTGGCTGCAATTTTTGGTTATGACTACTGGGCTCTGTGTCTTCTTCCCCCCCCCCCCCCCCATACTGTAGGGTGGTTGATGCATGGGGATACCATTAAATAAGTTATGGAGGATTCATAACATGGATTATATATTCTATGTCTATGAGTGTTTTAACATTTCTTTATCATTTGCTTTTCAAGATCCATTTGCTGTATTGGCTGTGGGTGCTGTAGCATTGTATTGTCTGTGTATTGTTGTCACAGTTGTGACTATTGTTTGTATTTTAAGTGTGTACAATTGCAGTAAAAAAAATTTTCAGAAAAAATAAATGTGCACGTCTATTTTTTGGCAAAGCAATGCAATCACAATCATTGGATCACCGGTGCAACTAGGCTCTTGTAGACACTTCCTCCAACGCCCTGGCTGTACTCAGGTATAGGCTTTCAAGTGATACTAAAGGTTTGTTTTTTGTTTTTTTTAAAATAACAAACATGTTATACTTACCTCCACTGTGCAGCTCATTTTGCACAGCGTGGCCCCGAACCTGGTCTTCTGGGGTCCCCCGCTGGCTCTCTCAGCTCCTCCCCGCATTAGATAACTCCCTAGGAGAAGCGCTCTCCCGAGGGGTTACCTTGCGGGCGCGCTTCCAAGTCCAGCATATGGCGTCCATAGAGGCCGAATGCAGGACTCGTCCCCGCCCCCGCGCCCGTGTCATTAGATTTGATTGACAGCAGCGGGAGCCAATGGCTGCGCTGCTATCAATCTATCCAATCAAGAGCTGAGAACCCCCTGCAGAGAGAAAGCGCGTCCCAGTGGGACAAGTTTGAGGGTTCAGGCAAGTAAAACGGGGGGACTGGGGGGGCGCTCACTGACAGGTGTTTTTTCACCTTAATGCACAGGATGCATATGGGTGAAAAAACACAAACCTTTACAACCCCTTTAAGTTAGAGAGTGCGATGATCAGCCTGCTCATGCTCTATTGAGAACTTCAAGTCCATCTGCCATGGTGGCAGACTGCACTTGTTCATTTATTCACAAATTTCACTTTTCAAATTTCAAATGTGACAGTGGCTGCGAGGGAGAAGAAATCCTGCACGTTTTTAAGAGGGTGATAGGTTTGGGGGAGTGAAGGCTCTGGTCTGCACCATGTTACACCCTAAATACGGGTGTAGCGGTACCCCATAGGGGCTGCTGGTAGATGTGGTCCGCATCTCACCCTGCACAGCCAGGCACACAAATCTTCAGACACTCAGTAGTCAAGAAGCAGACCTTGTACTTTGTTTTTTTATTTAGGGGATTGTAACTTGGATGGGGATAGGGTAGACATGGGATGCCCAGTTGATTGTAAAAGCAATAGGGACTGAGAACTATATACACCTCCGGTATATACAACTTCCTCTCTTATACCTCCAGAATACATTTGCTTGTATAACTACAACTCCCAGGAACAGCTAGCACTGAATTTCAAGCCTGACACTGGCTCAGCCAGGCCCAAAGCAAATAGCCCTTTTCAGGCAGGGGCCACGGGCCCCTATGCTGTAGCAAAATATGGTAGTCCTAGTGCTAGCTGCCCCACGTGGCTACAGATCCAAGTACCACCTCTTCAGGCCCTCCCAGCTCTCTTGGCTGCAGCTGCCTCATTCCACCGCCTGTGCCACCAAAGTCCTGTTCACTGGCTCTGCACCCATCCCAGACTGCTTGCACCCAGTCCTCTCAGGCGTGCCTCCCAGTCCTCCTGACTGTGTTTCACTCACCAGCCCTCTTGGCTGCAACTTGTTGTTCCTCCTGGAGACTTGCCAGGCATTGTCCTCCTGCTGTGCTCTCCTTGCCCCAGTGCCTCCTGTCCAGGACACCTCCATTGGTTTTAGGAAGGTCCTATCCACAACCGAGCCCAGGCCCAAGGTCACCCCCCAGACTGAGGAGCTCCCTCAAAGGCCACTGACAGCCTAACACTCCATCTCCAGCTTCCATCCAAACAACCCCTCCCACAGCTGGACTGACCCTGAGTATTTGAGGAGGCCTGCCCCCTGCCAATCCAGGTTGGGGATTGGTCAGGGCCCTCAGAATACTCCAAACAGCTCCATCTCACCTCTCCTCCTTTCTTTCCAAAAGGTTCCAGCACGCTCTGGAAATAACTGGGAGATCTCAGTGATGCTGCCTGTGAGTCATCCAGCTCTCCCTGGATTTCTACCAACCCAGAAACAAAAACAAGCAGGCCTGGCTGCCAACCAAGCCTGCATAAATTTGCCTACACTGACAAAAATCTTTCACACCACACTAGAGGGTGCTACACGGATGTAACAGTGCAAAATATGAAGTTAGCCTTTAGTTTAATTTACCATTACTGTTTACTTACACTATTTGAGTATTAATTGCAGTAAAAACTACTCTCATATTCTGACCTTAAAGCAAGCACATGAAAACAGAATGACTTCATCACTAAAGATGTTGCCATAAGATAAGGTCATAAGACATTAAAAACAAATTTCACTGATAGGAAACAAAAAGGGTCCTCTGTGCTGATCATGTGGCAAACTTATAAATCTGTAATCATGGAAAGCTGATCAGTCATGATAACAACTGATGTTAAATTAAAGAAAGAACTATTCATTGACAAAATTAGCCCATCAAGCAAATACAGTTGTTTGACTGCCTACATAAAATAGCATCAGCCACCTGGAATTTGCCAGAATTCATCCACACTGTGTGCTTCAGTCTATTCAATAAAAAAGACTGAGCAAAATTTTGGTTTAATGACTCAAAAATGACATAGGGTGTATTTTAAAAAATTCAAAGAGCTATTCGTCCTGTGAAACTGCATGCACATTCATTATGTGTGAATGAGGGCAAAATCAAATGTTATCCATTTTCTCTCCAGGTTGGATGCTATTTGATTGTAAGAATAGCGTGACTCAATAAATTATATTACATTATGGCCATTAAATGGCGCTGATGATCATATTAACCACTTCAATGCCGGGCACTTTCACCCCCTTCCTGCCCAGGCCAATTTTCAGCTTTCACCGCTGTCGCGCTTTAAATGATAATTGCGCGGTCATGCAACACTGTACCTAAATGAATTTTTAATAATTTTGTTCACACAAATAGAGCTTTCTTTTGGTGATATTTAATCACTGCTGGCTTTTTTATTTTTTTTTTTTAAAAAAAGAAAAAAGACCGAAAGTTTTGAAAAAAAATGTTTTTCTTAGTTTCTGTCAGTAAATTTTGTAAATAAATAATTTTTCTCCTTCACTGATGTGCGCTGAAGAGGCTGCACTTATGGGTACTGATATGCTGCACTGATGGGCACTAATGAGGGGGCACTTATGGGCACTGATTATGTGGCACTGATGAGGAGGCGCTAATATGCCACACTGATGGGCACTGATATGCGGCACTGATGAACACTGATAGGCGACACCGATGAACACTGATAGGTGGCACTGATGGGCACTGATAGGTGGAACTGGTGGGCACTGATAGGTGGCACTGATGGGCACTGATAGGCGACATGGATAAACAGCACTTATGGGCAACACTGATGAGCAGGCACTGATGAGCACTGAAAGGCAGCACTGACTGGAATCACGAATGGGCACCGATTGGTGTCACTGCTTGGTATCACTGCTTGGTGGCACTGATGGGCACTGCTGGGTCTTTACTGTAATCAGGGCACTGATGATCAGTGCCCTGATTACCTGCCCTGGTCTCCCCTGCGAGGAGCTACCGCTGATCTGCACTCCTCGCCAAACACTCTGTTAGTGTGAGGCAAGGAGAGCCGATTAACAGCACTTCTGCCTTTACATGTGACCAGCTGTGATTGGACACAGCCAATCACATGGTTAAAGAGCTGCATTATCGGCTCTTTACAGAGATCGGGGTCGCGCCTTGTCCTAGGGCACGCGAGAACAGTCGTTCTGGGGCGTTGTCATATGACGTCCTCCCAGAACGAGAGCCGCACTGCTCCTCCGGTGGGGGGGGGGGGGGGGGCAGCAAGTGATTAAATAACTGTTTTTTTCTTGGTTCACACTTCTGAATAAAGAACATCAGAGCAGGAGTGAAATTGCTTAGTAACATTCTATTTTTTCGCATTCTCAGAGAATGAATGTAGATGCAGTTTCCCAGGATGAATAGCTCTGCGAATATATTTTAACCTTTTCATGCCTAAGCCTATTTCTGACATTTGTTGCTTACAAGGTAAAATCCATAATTTTTGATAGAAAATTACTTAGAACCCCCAAACATTATATATATATTTTAGCAGAGAATCTAGAGAATAAAATAGCGATCGTTGCAATATTTTATGTCACACTGTATTTGCCCAACAGTCTTTCAAATGCAATTTTTTAGGAAAAAAAGACACTTTCTTGAATTAAAAAAAACTAAACAGTAAAGTTAGCCCAATTTTTTTGTATAATGTGAAAGATGATGTTACGCCGAGTAAAAAGATACCCAACATATCATGCTTTGAAATTGTGCACACTCGTGGAATGGCGACAAACTACAGTACCTAAAAATCTCCATAGGCGGCGCTTTAAAAAAAAATAACGGTTACGAGGTTAGAGTTAGAGGAGGTCTAGTGCTAGAATCTATGCTCTCCCTCTGGCGATTGCGGCGATACCTCACATGTGTGATTTGAACACCGTTTACGTATGCGGCACAACTTACGCGTGCGTTTTATTTGCTGCGCAAGCTCGCTGGGACGGGGGCGCTTTAAACATTTTTTTTTATTATTATTTTATTTTTTACAATGTCACTTTTGAAAAAAAAATTATCACTTTTATTGCTGTCACAAGGAATGTAAACATCCCTTGTGACAGTAATAGGTGGTGACAGGTACTCTTTATGGAGGGATTGGGGATCTAAAAGATTGTTGGCAATTTAGGGTTGGGCCAGGTGCAAATCTTGTGTTCCCAATGGTGCGGTAAAGGGGTGAGTTGGATGGTGAGAAATTGAGTTTAAGGACGTTTCAAAGTGTAGTACAGTAGGTCCTATGGTGGGGTGGTTCTGCAATACTGCAGGTATATCTTCACCTATAGAGCTTAGTGCATCATCTCTCAAACTTTTTGCCCCTAATTAGGAACATGCCCCTTACATTGGTGGTCAATGGGAAGAATGCTCCCCTTACAGTGGTGATTATCGCGCCACCCTTCTTTAAAAATCATTGGTTACATCCTACTGGCTCTGCAAAGTGGTGATGGACCTTGATCTATGAAGGCACCAAAGATGGAAGGTGATTAGCCACAGCTCAAGGAACCCCAGCTTGGTTGAGAATGGCTGTTCTAGTGGAATAAACTATAATACGTGAGAATTGATGAAGGAAATAACATGTCTGGAATGAAGAAAGGTTTGGTAGGACAAATCACAAAAGATTAAGGTTGGTGGATTTCTAAAGGCCATGTTTCTGCACTGCATTATCCATTAACAAGCAGTTTGATTTATGTTCTACAGTAAAACCTTGGATTGCGAGCATAATTCGTTCCAGAAACATGTTTGTAATCCAAAGCACTTGTGTATCAAAGCAAATTTCCCCATAGGAAATAATGTTAACGCAGATGATTTGTTCCACAACCATTTATTCATAATTCCTTCAGTCTGTAGTCCATATAAAAAGATTATAGCAATGTGATAGGTTGTGTAACCATAAAATGTCCATCCACAAGGGGATTAGAAGCAAAATCCAGCAGGAGCTACAGAGTATAAAAGAGAAGAATGGCACCTCCAAGTGTAGCAATATGGTTACATTTAATGAAGGTACAACATTTAGCAACTCACATGGTTGATGATTAAAAGAGGCACATCTAAATATGCAGGCATCGGGGGTAGAGCTGTCGACATAGACCATCCTCCGCACCGCCGGCTCTCACCGCTGTCAGTCTGCAATCGTGACCGGGAAGACTACCCTGCAGTAGAGCGATTTTGAAAGTGAGGCTTGAAGCGCTCATGGAGCGCAGTGTGGAAGGGATGACGCCGATGGTGGTGTGGAGGCTGGTCTATGCGGGCAGCTTTACCCCGGATGCCTGCATACTTAGATGTGCCTCTTTTATTCATCAACCATGTGAGTTGCTAAATGTTGTACCTTTATTAAATGTAACTATATTGCTACACTTAGAGGCGCCTCTGTTCTGTTTTATACTCAGTTGTGACATAACGCTACTTGTATATCAAGACATCGCTTGTATATCAAATCAAAATTTATTTAAAAATTTTGCTTGTCTTGCAAAATGCTCTAAAACCAAGTTACTCTAAAATCAAGGTTTTACTGTATCTGTCCTTGTCAAGGCATTCAGGGTAAAACCAATGTTATTTGAAGGACACGTGAAATGTCAAAATTTGGTTACTTTCCCATGTTGTGAAAAATTCATAAAGAAAGTGAAGCAGAATTTCCTTTTTTTGTTTACAACAGAAATTATATGAAAATCTGGTTTGAAAAATTCATTTGACTGCAAATTGTGTTAAAACTCTCCCAAGTCAGTTTTAGTTAGGAATTACAATCAAATGAATTGAGTAGTCTATAGGCTCATCCCCAGCCCCCGCTCTTCTCCCTCACTTGCTCTGACAGCAGTGGGAGCCAAAGGCTCGTGCTGTTGCATCTCAGCCAATGAGGGGGAAGAAACCCGGGAGAGCAGCTGCTCTCGTGCACATTGCTGGATTGAGATCAGGCTAGTTTGCCTAGTGGTAGCACCAGTCCTGGGTAGACAGCTATACAGTGGAAGGCCTCCAGCCAGACACCACTTCTGTATAGGTAGGACCGCTGTCTACTATGACAACAAATCTTGTAACAGTCACTAACGGTAATGGCACTTAACTATTGGTAACACAGAATAGCTCTCCTTGCACGCTACAGTCGCTCACTGTAGGTCCTAAATCACTGAGCTCCCAGTCTCTCATTAGACTCTCAGGCCCAACCGCCACTGGATCCCTTGAGCTCTGCCACTTCCATTACTCAGTATCTTCCTCAAGCGTCACCCCTGCTTCCCTGCTGGGTCCCTAGCTTGGCACTCACAGATACTCTTCAAGCGTCACCTCTGCTGACCCGCTAGGTCCCTGGCTTGGCACTCACTGATGCTTCTCAAGCGTCACCCCTGCTGACCCGCTAGGTCCCTGGCTTGGCACTCACTGATGCTTCTTAAGCGTCCCCCCTGCTGACCCACTAGATCTCTGGCTTGGCACTCACTGATGCTTTTCAAGCGTCACCTCTGCAGTCCTGCTGGGTCCCTGGCTTGGCACTTGCTGAAGTTTTCCCATTTCTTCACCGTCCCCAGTTGGTGAGAAGACTGCTCTGGTAATGGCTCCAGCTTGCTCACAGTGGTCTCTGGTAACAAGGTGGAAGGTCCCCTTAGTGGCAACAGCCTCCCCTCTACCTCCGACCTCAACTGGTTCTCCATCCGGCGGAACTGTTACTCTTAGTTGGACTCCAATCCTGCAGTCCCAACCCTGCGCTGCTTCTCCTGCTTCTGGATAGGCCTCAGACAGCCTAGCAGCCAGATGTCCCTGGGATAAGCCTCAGGCTTCCAGCCTAGCAGCCCAGAGCAGCATAACACATGTCCACCCAGACAGCCATCCAGGTGGCACAGAACCCCAATCACCTGACTCCACCCAAATAAATAGGCTCTCACAGCAGGCCAAGGGACTAAAGAAACCCACGCCAATTGGCTGAGACACCCCATCCATTCATAACCTGATCCTGCTAAGCCCTTGTCTATCTAATGTCACCAGCATAACGCCACCTAGCGACAGAAGAGAGAAGGTGCAGCAAGTCCAGGACTAGAGAGGAATCAGTGGATCTACTTACAATTAACCAGGGCAACTACTGCCTGGCAAACTAAATCTACTTAGCAACCCTGCCTAAACACCAGGGTGCTACATACTGATAAGATAACATAGAGGAGAGTTCAGGGGTAGCTGAAAAAAAATGCCCAACAGTGCGCAGGACCCGGTTTAGGATTACCCACAGAACTGGTTCATGTCAGGCAGCTCGGTCCGCCGTGATCTGGGACCGCAATTTTCGGCAGAAGACCCAGGGGCCGAATCCAAGATGGCGGCCGCAACACAAAAGAGAGAATCTCATGCAGGGGGACACGTGGACTCAAGGCAAGTGATAGCTCCAGCCACATTAGCTTTCACCCCCCAGTCTATCTCCCACAAAACTTCCATGGTGACACCCTCACCGGGCTCCGCAGAATCGCTCATAGGGCGCTCTTTGGACAACTACACATTGTCCCCCCTAAACAATCCACCGGCACTTCAAGACACCATGATCTCCCTGGGTGACCCTGATGTAGATCTACCACTGAATACAGGAGACCTGTTTCCTAAGCTATCTAATCTTTTGGATAGGGGGCTCTCTAACACAGCTACAAAAATCACTAACGATATACGATCAGACTTTCAAAACTTGGGCGCAAGGATGGAAGCGATCGAACATAAATTGGATATTACAGTGTCCAGGGCTAATCAGAACACTGATCACATTCATGTTATCCAAGAGCAACTGGAGGTGGCCCTGAATAGGATCGATGACCTGGAAAACAGGTCTAGAAGGGACAACTTCAGGGTCAGAGGAATTCCTGAATCTGCCACAGATGTCCCTAAAGCCATCCAAGACCTAATCAAATCCCTCATACCAGAGATTACCCCTATCAAGCTAGAGTTGGATAGAGCACACAGGTCCCTGGGCCCCCCCCAGGAAGGATGGGTCACCCAGGGATATAGTAGTGAAGCCGCACTTCTACAGCGTAAAGGAAGATATCATGAGAATCTCACGTCAACAATCCCGCATTCTCTTCCAAGGTCTGGAAATACAAATTTTTGCAGACATTTCACCCATGACCATACAAAAACGCAGAGCTCTGAAACCTCTTCTGCATATCCTTACTCAGAGAGAAATCAAATACTGGTGGGCATTCCCTTTCGCGCTAAAATTTACCTTCAAAGGCAAAACCCACTCATTCACTACATTCCCAGAGGGTGAACAAATACTTCTATCACTAAAGTTCATCTCACAGGACTCAGCAATGGACACATCAAACTTGCAAGCTGGTTCATCTAAACGTCCCACTCCCACCAGCCCAATCTCCCCCACCTGGAAATCCACTAAAAGCAGACGGCTGAAGGACTACATGCCAACCTGAAGTTGATCGAAAAACACTTGTTTTTTCCTTTTCCTCCTTTGGCTCGTTTTCTCTCGCCTCATCTAAAGGGGCCTCATTTTGTTCGGATTTTTCAACAAGGTTCTCCGAATCTGTTCGAGGATGCTAGACTGCCTAGTTCCCAACTCTATTTTTCACATGCCTGTCCCACTGGGACTATGTCAGCCACCTTTTTGGGACTAATACTTTAATTTATTTTCAGTTCATTACCACACGTGCTTCGAGGTTATGTCGATACGCTTATGCGAGAATGGTTATAACAGGTTTTTTTTGTTTGTTTTTTCTGAAGGACTCATCCCAGAATGGATCACTCTTGCACGACCCCTATATGTCAGGAAAGAAGTTGGTCTGTTTGGGCCCATTTTTAGGAATCTCTTTATTATAGCCCCGTCCCCGTCTCTTTATAATCTCTCTCCCTGCCCCGTCCTCCCTAATCAGTCTGTTTCCTCTTACCTACCTCCTGGACTTTGCCTTATCCCCCTAACCTACCTTCTCCCTTACAGGTTCCATACAGGCCTATAAGGATATAGGTACTAACTTTCCTGCTGGCTCTACTCCTAATTCATATAGAAAGTTCTAATGTTGGAGTTATTATTGGTTGTCTTTTTGTTTTTTTAGTTATGTTTACACAGGCTCCAGGGCAGGCTCTGGCTGCGGCAGCAGCCCTGAACCTCCACCCATCCTTCGACAATGGTGTTTCCATTCTTGATCGATGGACTAGTGGCCCATCGTATGGTCCACTTATGTTTGATGTTTGACGATGTGGAAGGGAAATTTTCCCCCTTCCCGCGTCGCCGGCCTATGTTAGGCCAAAATGTTCTTTTCTCCTTCTTGCTTTTCCTCTCCGTATCAAACCTCTTTTTTGTTCTTTTTTTCTCTCTGGTTGCCAGCTCGCAGTCATCTCCTTCTCATTCAGCCACTCCAGGTCCCAGGCAGGTTTCCATGCTCACCTACAGCTCGCTCAGTCTCCTTCTGGGTAGGGTAAGTGACATACAAAACAAAGACAACTACTCACCCCAAAGATCATGTCCAATAACTCCTTGCCTCCTCTCCCCTTAAAAATCATATCACATAATGTTCAGGGCCTCAACACACCAGTTAAGAGGAGAAAAATCCTTCAGTCATACCGCTCCCAGAGGGCTGCAGTGGTAATGTTACAGGAGACTCACTTTCCTATACGATACTCCCCGTCTTTCCTCCATGCTCACTTCCCCCAGTTTTACTTGGCAAACGCTGAAGACAAAACTAGAGGAGTAGCGATCCTTTTTGCTAAGAATTGCCAATTCAAACTCATCAAGACCCATAAGGATCCCAAGGGCAGGTTTATATTAGTGAAAGGCCAGATAGAAGATCAACTTTATTCATTCGTATCCTATTACTCACCCAACAGAGGTCAGGCAAATTTCTTCCATTCAATGTTTCTCGTCCTTGGACCCTTACTGGAAGAGATGGTGATTTTTGGAGGGGATTCAAATATTGCATTTGACCAGAGCCTTGATAAATCAAAACCCCCCTCTAAACAACTCACTAGACCCACCAAAATCAGTTCCAAAATTGCAAAACTAATTCACAAACAAGGACTCACAGACATTTGGAGAGAACTTAATCCAACCACAAGGGACTATTCTCACTTTTTGATCCCTCACCAATTCTACTCAAGAATTGACCACATTTTTATTTCATCCGTCCACATACCTGCGGTTATCAAAGCTCATATTAAGGAAACTGCCCTTTTCGGATCATTCAGTGATCACCCTCACACTCCAAGGACATCTCATTAGACCTCCCTTCCCCATGTGGCATATCAAGGATCATATAATTAAAGACCCTATTCAGATCTCAGTTTTAAATGGGGCTCTGAAAGAATACTTTAGCCTGAACAACGTAGAGGGTATCTCGGCTGAGACTTTATGGGCGGCCCATAAAGCTTTGATCCGAGGCAAGCTCATCCAAATTTCCTCCCAGATTAAAAAGGAAAGGGCCATGGACGTTATAAAGTTAGAAAGAGATTTTAACTCCTTGTGCAAAAAGCACAAAAATTACCCATCCATGGTCAAAATCGCACAGCTAGACGCTGCACGTATTAAGCTAAATCTGGCGATCACGGTCAAAGCCGAGAGTTCTCTACGTTGGAACGGAGTCAAATTCTACCTTAATCAGGATAAAATGAGTACTATGCTGGCCACGAAGCTTTCTCCCAAGTCACGTTCTTTCTCACTACCTAAAATTAGATTACAAGACGGTACGTCAACCCAAAACCCCCAACGCATCTTACAATCGTTCCAATCCTTTTACTCTAAATTATATATGAATAAAGACATAGCTGACGATCAAGCAATTAACTAATTTCTAGATAAGCTGCCTATTCCCACTTTACACAAGTCACATAGAGAGTTGATGGAAGCCCCCATCTCACTAGAAGAAACTCTAGATGTTATTAAAAATCTGAAGGGGGGTTCGGCCCCCGGACCAGATGGACTGTCCAATCTATATTATAAAACCTTTGCTGAGACCCTGGCCCCTCACTTAACCAGACTTTTTAACTCCAAAAGGAAGGGAGAGCCCATGGAATCCCAATTAAACGCTGCTTTCATCTCAGTAATTCCCAAACCCGATAAAGATCCCGAATTCGTAAAAAATTACAGACCCATCTCCTTAATTAATAATGATTTAAAAATATTAACCAAAATTTACGCTAATAGACTAGACACCTTTATTGGTACTTATATCCACAAAGACCAGGTGGGCTTTATCCCAGGTAGGCAGGGTCCAGACCAGGTCAGAAGGGCAATAGACATTGTCTCAATCTTACAATCGGGATGGGACGGAGGACCACCTCAGGAGGGTCTCCTCTTTTTGTTAGACCTGCTCACTCACATGGCCTTTTCTATTCACTACTCTCAAATACTGGGGGTTCGGGGAAAACTTCACAGGGGTCCAGAGATTACTATATTCTGAGCCTGAAGCAAAGGTCAAACTACAGGGCAACTTATCAGCCCCTATTAAAATCGCCAGGGGAACTAGACAAGGATGTCCCTTATCTCCCTTAGTGTTCGCTTTAGCAATAGAAACTCTCGCCATTGCAATTAGGTCAGATCCAAACATTAAAGGGGTTGAATGCGGAAAAAATATACATAAGTGCGCCCTTTTCGCGGATGATATCCTATTATTTATCACCTCCCCTACAACCTCCCTACCCAACATTAACACTCTTCTCCAAGACTTCGGAGACTTATCGGGCCTTCATGTCAACATGCTTAAATCCCAAGCGATGAACATCTCTCTCAGCCCAACATTAGTTGAACATCTAAAACCTGCTTTTGGATTCAAATGGAGCGAATCCTCAATCCGCTACCTAGGGATAAACCTCACTCATAGCATAGAATCACTCTATCAAGCTAATTACCCCCCTATGTATCGCAAACTAGAAGAAGACCTACGATCATGGTCATCTCACAAATTATCTTGGCTGGGGAAAATTCACTCTACCAAAATGACCCTGCTCCCGAGAATTCTCTATCTTTTCAGAGCCCTTCCAATACCAATTAAAAAAGATCACCTTAAGAGGTTTCAGGGGAAGATCATAAAATTCACATGGGGGAATAGGGGGTACAGGTTTGCTAGGAACATTCTCTATAGTCCGAAATCTAAGGGAGGCTTAGGTCTTCCCGATCTTTTCAAATATTACCAAGCAGTTAGACTGGCCCAACTCTCAACGATCTATTTTAAAGGAGAAAAGCCCGATTGGGTTAGCATAGAAAGGCAGGCAGCCCCAACGTTCTCTCTCGATTTTCTCCTGTGGTGCTCCCGCAAATCCAGACCCCCTATCATAGCTCCCACGCTTTCACACTCCATTAAGTTATGGGACAACCTGATCCAACTTCCATCCCTGACCTCACAACTACGCCCACTAGCACATATTTTCCACAACCCTCACTTCATTCCAGGGTTAGATATCAAATCCTTCCAGTGGTGGCTGGACAAGGGGATGTATCGTATTGGACATTATTTCTCCGCCTCCGGCCCGATCTCCTTGAAACAGTGTGTAGACAAATTAGAACTCCCTGACTCTGAGAAATTCAGATATTTCCAGATTTCTCATTTTCTCCACACAATTTGGAAAAACAAATCCGGCCCCCCCCCCCCCCCCCCCCCGGAATTCACACAATATGAAAGATGGTGTGGTCAAGCAGTGGAACAAAAAGGGGCATATCTCTGATTTACTTATCACTGACTGATCCCTTATCCAAACTTCCATATATGACAGATTGGGAGAGCGACCTGGGTGAGTCTTGGGACCTGGAGATTTGGCACAAAATGGGAACTAGAGCCTCCAAAGGTATAGTAAACATTTAATTTATTTAAGCAAACCTGAAGGTTTTTACTAGATGGTACCTGGTTCCTACCAGACTGGCACAGATGTTCCCGTCCTCGTCACCTCTATGCTTTAGAAACTGCCAAGCCCGGGTGATACACGTTTGGTGGGAATGCCCGAGAATTAGAGGATTTTGGAACAAGTTGTTTAACTTGATTAGAAAAGTAAAAGACTTTTCCGTTCCAAAATCTCCCCAGATTGCTCTGCTTAATGGCCATATTCCCCAAGTACCCAAAACATCTGATAAACTTATCTCTTTCATGTTAACGGGCGCAAAAATCGCCATTGCGAAGGCATGGAAACAACCAATGGTCTCTCTGGTAAGCTGCTAAAAGAAAGATCTCCTGGATCATGTCCCAAGAAAAACTGGCGAGCTCATTAACCGACTCCAACAAAACCTTTGTGGCAACATGGGAACCCTGGGCTAAGCATGTAGGCGTTTCTCTCATTCCAGGAGTCGGGGCTTAAGGCCTACGTGCTCCTTCAACAAAGACTGGCAACCCTCCAATACCCGCTATCCCCCTCTCATGTTCTTTCTACTGTCTCTCTCTTCTCTTCCCTTTTCTATCTCTAAATGCTTAAGTTAGAACGTGTCAGCATTTAATCTTTCTCTTTATTAAGTACAAGTACATTACGATCTTGCGTTCTCAGTTTATCCGTTATCATAATCTAGGGTGTTAGGAAATTTTCCTGTTACTCTTAGGATTTTCTTTTATTTTGTACTGAGCAGAAGTTTAAGGTGGGGACGTTCTCACCACTTGGGACTTCTCTGTGTGCCCGAGAGGTGCGAAAGGTTCTGGTACCAAAAATGCGCACATATAGTTATCCAGTCTCCGCTGGAGCCTGACACAGTTTGTCCCCGTTTGGGGTGTCAGGCCTGACGACGGAAATACATGCTTTATTTTACATCCTTCTGTTATATTATTTCAGGAGTCGACTTTATGATTAATGTTATTGCTTCATATGTCTTTTATGGCATACAGATTTATTCTTTTATATTTGCAAGCTGTATCCTACAGAAACGTGATTGCCTTATTTTGTAATGTACTACTTTTCAATAAATATCTTTGAAAATTAAAAAAAAAAAAAAAGAAAAAAATGCCCAACTACTCCTAAACGTCAGTTTATCAGCACCGGTGTACATGAGGCCTTAGAGTGCATGAAGATAAAAAACCTTTATAACCACTTTAAATTCTCGCCTTTCCCCCCTTGGACATTGCTTGTCTTCCTTTTTACTACAGATCACATGGAAGCTACATCTAGGTTTGTAAACACAATAATGTTAGGGCACACTGTTATACAAATACTGACTTCAGGACTTTAAATCAAACTCAAACCCAGCCCCATTCAGAGCAATATTTACTGATATTGGGTTTCAGGGCTTCTGGGACACATCAGGGTTATAGTTGCCCTTAAACGGCTGTTTTTATCTGTAAGACTAGATGTCTAGAGCACCCCCCCCCCCATCCAATGTCAAGAGACCCCCACCATCAGAAGTCAAGAGTCCCCCACCCTCCCTTACATCACAGTGCACCCCCATTACTTTGTGCTACTGTCAGGAAGAAGCTGGATGTGGAGCTGGGGAGGAGGAGGACCAGAGAAGGGCTGGAGTCTGCTGAATATTGAGGCCAAAGGAGGCAGAAATGAGGGGATGCTGCAGCTACAGGAGAGGAACAAGGGCCTCATGAAATGGACTAGAGGGCCAGATTTGACCCACAGACCTTGTGTTTGACACATGTGCTCTAGAAGGTAAATAAATGTATGTGCCAAAATTCTCGGTGTGTGGTGTTTAACTTGTGTCAAGTTTGGTACAGGTATACATTGACCAAAATTACCACGTTAATACAAGTAGTATGTTATGAAAAAAACTAAAGAAAATTTTGAGGAATATCACTTGAAGTTTTTATATGTGGATTATACTTCTATCATGATAACAACACGTGCTAAAGTCCAAAGTACAGGAAAAGCAAAACAGCAATAAATGTGATAGCATTGTACCTGCTCTGCTCTGCTCTGCTCTTTAATCTGATTTTACTCCAAATAACTAACATGCTGAAAAAAATGTAATAAAGCAAAAGTTAGAACTACAGCAGATATTTATTTTATATTTTATTTTATTGAATAATCCAAGAGGTAGAGCAGGGCTGCCTTTTAAAAGCTGCTGGTGTACAGATCTAGGAACACGAGTTGTTCCTGTAAAAGCCAACCCTTCTCACCTCCCAAGTCTTCCTGCTGTGTGAGGCCGGGTAGGTAGGTGTGAGAGGAGGGTCCAGTGTCAGTTTTTACAAGAAAAGGATGTCTAGATCTGCTGATCATTTTAATATGAAGTTTTCACTAAAGAAAGTGCTTAACAATTCTTTTAATCACATGCACAGTTTGAATTGATAAGGTTTGCTACAGTTTTATGTTAATTTCTAGGCTACAGTTGAGTTAGTTGATCTAGTAAGTCCAGTAGAGTGCAGGAGATTACAGAAAATGGGATTGTGCATGGTGAGATGTTGAGGTCTTGTATAAAGCTTGGGTCGTGGATACAAAGCCCTTTCCGGGCATATGAAAACTGGTTTAGAAGTAAATGTCAAGGTGCCTGTTAAATTTACACCAGGGTTCTCCAAAGCAGTAATACTGACCCCGAAGAGTCGATGCGACTATCCAAGGGATTGTTAAAATAGTTGGGGGTCAGTAAATGTCTTGGGGTAAATAGGGTATTCCATAAATATTGGAAGGTCAGTTGGTATCAATTATTTTTTTAAGGTCTCTAAAGAGCTCCATGCCAGGCTCTAGTCTCGAAGGTAAGGTGGCTAGCAGCAAGACAGTGTTACCCAGGGTTGAATGGTCAACTGATAGTGAAAGCAACCATTAGATGTTTTTATCAGCTGTGTGTTGTTACTAGCCACATTTACCTGTATTCTTTGCCTGGTGCGTTTATGCCTTCTACCCTCCCTCTTCTGGGAAGGATATACCTCCTAAACTCTGTTGGGGAACCAATGAGTACACCCATAGCAACAGTGGTAGTGACAGTAACAGTAGTAATGGTGCCAAATTCAACATTGACATACAGTATTCACAAGAATATTATTATTTATTAAATTATTTTCATATAATAAATGTTTGGTGGTTTGGAGCTGAAAGTTTTTTGGAACCCTTGATGTATACACTTTGTAAAACCAGAAATGTTTATTTTAAAGGTCACACAGACTTGTTCAACAAAGATTTTTTTTTTTTTTCTTATTGAAACATTCTAATTGTTATGTGCAGTGACCAGAGTCATTCCTTATTTCTTACAATGAATTATAGCACTTTTACTGAATAATATCATCCAATTACCGATAATACTATCTACCACAAAACATGTAACCTAATTGAGTGGCATCAGATTAAAGAACTGCCATTCTCTGAATTTCATATCACATACAGTGAATGACTTCTTTGTCCTATAACTAGTTTTAAGCTACTGAGTCAGAGAATGTCAGCTTCTATCTGGGCTTCTCTCACAGGATCAGCCTAGGGCTAAATGGGTGATTAAATCTCTTTGTTATTTATTGAAAGATTGCACAGCTTGTTGACTATCCTTAGAACATTATTCAATGGCCTTTGCAGCCCTAGCCTCAGAGTTTGCTTAAATCATTTTAAATTCTAACGCAAACTGTCATTGTGTGTGCTTTTGACACAGTGTTGTACTTCAGTAGTTTTATTTTAGCACTACAGAATTTTTTTTTTAACTCTGACTGTAAGACGTCATTCACACGGGGTGTATCAAAGCGTACGTCTATGGAGGGTCCTGTTTACCCACATGGGGATGCACAGGTCTGTGTCCCTGTAGCCACTGCATCCCAATTGCCATTAGTGTTACTAAACCCACACCAGTAAAATCAGTCTGTATATGCAGTAAAGCATGCTTGTTATACTCACTGTGGAACCTAAGGGGTTAATCCTGTACATTGTGTAAAAAGGCTGTTTGATCCTGTTTTCTCTGATCCTCCCCTCCTTCTACTGTCACCTAATAATTTCCTGATAACACAGAGTCTATGGAGTCGGGCTGCACATGTTCAGTTTGGTGTGTATTGCTAGAGAGGTTTTCTTTTCTAGGGAGAGTGCATGCGACCAGCGCAGGGCCAATCAGCACTGTCCAGACAGAGGGTCAGGGGTCTTGCAGTCTCATAGGATAGTCAGAAAACTCCTCGTACAAGCTTTAACCAGTGCCTGGCTGGACACTGATAGAAGTCACAAGACTGCTTGCTCTAACTGCTGATGAGAAAAGGTATTTAGCAGTTTATATTTACTAAAATAATTGCATTTCCATGTTCTGTGTACTGTGGTAGACCAGATATAATGAATGCAGGGTCCTGGGTTTAGTAACACTTTACTGGGACTTCCTGCATGGGGATGCATGGTACAACTATGCAACCCTTATGCGAGTTAAAAAGGGCCCTCCATGGAAGCAGTGTTAAATTTCCAGCAGGAATATAGCCAAGCAAAGCACAAATCTGGCTTCTCTTCTCTCTAGTGAAAATGTAACAATGTGGCAGCATAGTTTTTGTTTTTAGCTGAATTGACATTATTAAAAATAATTATTATGTATTGTTATTAAATAGTTATTTTTTTAATGATCAGATTGCTATATAGGTAAGGATGAAGATTGTGTAGGATTTAAGCCACACTCATTTAGGCTAAATCTTCCTGCACATTACTGCAAAGGCGACTAATCTATTACAGTGGCTTAGAAGAGATTATTGCTAAATGGATAAAATCTGGCACTCGCTCTGACATTAATTAGTCATCCGTTACACAGCAAACACTCACTAATTCCAGCTTTAACAGACCTTTGCACACTTTTTCTTCCTGTATGAGACAATTTTATTAAATGTTAAAATGATAATTGGGACTGGATAAGAGAGAGTTGAAATTACTCCTGACTATACTGTATGCATCCCAATTCTCCTGTTATGCAAAAACTGAATTTCTTCATACACTGATGCTTGCTGTGTCACATTTTGCTGGAAATTTGCTTACAAATTGTATTGGATGGGCTGCTGAATTTTTATCACACATGTATAATGCAGAATGGTATTAAACATTAGTGGTATATGTACCACCAAAGCAGCTCACGCTAAAAAAAACAAAAATTAGTGCTGTAAATTGTCTCCTGCATTGCTGCTGTTTCTTCTTACTAGAGGCTGTAATTTTGGTTAAGCCAGAGCCCCATGGGAAGCAGTAAATCTTTAGGTTGTCAGAAGATTGGCCTCTGCACATGCTCAGAGCAACTGAGCATGTGCAGAGCAGGATAAGACTGTGTATTACTGGATTTTAAACATTAGGCACTTATTTTTAATATTTTACATAGCCATACCTGAAAAAATAGACTGCCTGAAGTGATCTAGCGGGCCTTAATTTTCTGACTAAAGTTCCACTTTAAACCCGAACTAAACCCATCAATTTAACAGTTTCCCCAAACAGTTACATTCCCAGCTAACTGTCACAGTTGGTTGCATTTTCAACCATGAAGCATAAAGTGATTTGGAGACTTCCGGCCGGATGTGATCGAGGCAGAGCGCGTTCCTCTACAGCTCCATCGCCCTGTCTCTTATCCGACTCACTGGAGAATCTCCCATTGCTCCTCAGCTGCACCCTGACTTAGGGGAAGGTGTCCGGAGTACAGAGATGCCTTCATCCACTACAAAAAAGGCTGCCAAGGCTCACACGGACCTCCGGAGTGCCCGCTCTGCAGGAGAAGCTGGAAGAGGCTCCGCCCCCGCCATCTTGTCTTCATCGCCGAAAGATCAGGGCGCCAAAACAGCGGCGGGTAAGATGGCACAGGCACAGGGATCAACGGCATGTAATCCGGAGGGAGACCCGGTTGTGGCTGTGGATGCAGAGGCTATAACAGGGCCTATCCTAGAAGCCATAAACGCTAGCAAAGCAGAGCTAATGGGGAGAATAGATCATCTGTCCTCAGAATGCACGCTCATAAGGCATGATTTGGACAAGATCCGCAGCAGGCTGACCACTGTAGAAACCAGAGTGTCAGAGGTGGAAGATGTTTCTCATGTTCATGATGGCCGCATAACAGAACTTCTGGAGCAGGTACAGGCATTACAGCGCAGAGCAGACAACGCAGAAGACAGACAAAGAAGGAACAATATCCGAGTGGTCGGGCTGCCAGAGGGGGCTGAAGGGGATAAAACCACAACATTCGCTGAGCTCTTTTTTAAAAATCTGTTGTCGCTGCAAGACCTCCCACCCACATATGTGATAGAAAGAGCGCATAGAGTGCCCACTGGAAATAGACCCCCAGGTGCCTTCCCAAGACCTTTTCTGGTGAGATTCCTGAATTATCGCGACCGTGACATGATTCTGACCCAGGCCAGAAAACAGCAAGACCTGAGATATGAAAATGCAAAAATCATGCTCTTTCCTGATTTTTCTGCTGCAACGCAATACAAACGCAGATCCTTCAACGAGGTCCGCCGACGCCTGCGGGAAAAAGAAATAAGATACAGTATGCTGTACCCCAGCAAGCTCAGAATCCAATACAAGGGGACAGTGAAGTTCTTTGAAAACCCGGAAGATGCCTGCGAATGGATGGACAAAGAGTTCTAACAGTCAGTTGTCTGAGGAACTATGTCTGTAAAGGTAAATACTTTTTACAGTTTGCACGTGGCCCTTCGATACTTCTGACACTAATACCAACCATTGCAGCAACCTGGCACAACATGGTCTCCTGAACAAGATACTTTGCTAAACCTAATGAGTGTGAAGATGACCAAGTGCTTGCCCATAAATAACATTTGGATGCGTGGTAAATTCATCTTTCCCAGGTAAAATGTGGACAGAGCCAGGGCCTAGAAGATCCGGCCACCTACTTAAAGAAAGAAATCCAGCTTTTACTACCATAATTCTACTCCTTCTTGAAAAAGGCTGCCTTCACCGCCAAGACTCCAGTGTATGCTGTAATGGAGCAACAAGAAGAGGATGCGAAAGTATCAACAGAAATGCCAGACTTTCGACCACGTCGGTGGGATTTCAAACCAAGTGTTCAGGTTTTTTTTGGTTCAGGATAAAGCTATATGCTGGACTAAAAAGTTTTGTTTCTAGCATAATAGCAGGGGTGAGTTCTGTTTTTTTGTTTGGTAGAGTCACAGCTCAATTTAAAATATTAAGGGTACTCTTAACTCATAACTCATACACCGTCAATAATCCGGGGAATTTTAGCTGGGAAAAATATAGGGCACTGCATACCCTGGGAAAAATGATTATTAATACAAATAAGTGTGACGAGTAAAATCAAAATGGTATCTTGGAACGTTTGAGGTCTCAATCACAAAGTAAAGAGAGCCTCAGTGTTCCAATATATCAAGCAGCACCAGCCACATGTTGTTCTCCTGCAGGAGACACACCTGGACGGATCCAGGATTCTATCCCTTCGCAGACCATGGATTCAAAGAGCTTTACACTCCACGTACTCCACATTTGCGAGGGGAGTCACAATCCTAATCAGCAAGGCTATCCCTTGCACGATCCATCAGGTGCTCTCAGATCCGGGGGGAAGATATGTGGCAGTAGTAATGGATATGTGTTTTAAGACAATAGTGGTGGTTAATGTTTATGTACCCCCTCCCTTCCAAGGACAAATATCATATGATCTAACAACTAGGTTGGCACCATTCTCCCACCTTCCAATAGTGGTAATGGGGGATTTCAATGCAGTGTTGGAGGCGGCGTTGGACTCCTCCAATCCAAGTAGAGGAGGATCAGTCGGCTTAGCGGGCTGGGTGTTAGTAACAGGCTTTAAGGAACTATGGAGATGGAAACATCCCTTAGATAGGTGTTACTCACATGTATCTTTGACACACGGATCTGCAGCTAGGATTGACTTGGCCTTTGGGAATGACCGTATCTTACCATTTGTGACAGACATAGATTACCTGGCGGGGGGCCTGACAGACCATAACCCTCTTTCTCTCACCTTATCTTTTGCATCCGGGTTAAAGGGGGGAGGATGGAGACTTTCTCCTAGTTGGCTGCAGCACGACCAGGTCACGGCACAGATAGGGGAGGCTATGACCACATATTGGTCGTCAAACCCGGAAACGGCGGAGCCCCCGATAGTGTGGGATGCCTTCAAGGCAGTAACTAGAGGGGAATGCATCTCAGCCATAAAAACTGCCAGAGTACAGGACAATGAAGAAAATAAGACCCTGCAGAATATGGTAAATGATAGAGAGAAGGATTACGCCAAAACTTCATCAGGGGAAGCTTACAGCTCCCTGTTAGAGACACGACGTTCCTTATCATTACACATCACGGGCCAGGCCCGATCTGAAATATCTAGAAGAGCAAACACTGTGTTTGCAGAAGGGGACAAAAACGGGAAGCTTTTAGCGTTACTGGTAGCTGACTGTCACCCTATCACTAATATTCCGGTAATTAAAAGTACAGGGGGAGACATGATACGAGATCCCAAATTAATCATGCAAGAATTTGTTAACTTTTTTTCCTCTCTCTATGCCCCTATACCATCGTACGATGAATCGGCCCTAGACTCCCTCCTGACGGATTTACCCATACCTAAATTGTCTGAAAATGACTTCAGTATTCTAGAGGCTACAATTACAGTAAAAGAAATACAACAGGCGATTTTTGCCTTTCCTCCGCACAAGGCCCCTGGACCAGATGGTCTGCCAGCAGACTTCTATAAACTGAATGTAGAGACCTTAGCTCCCAGACTAAATACACTACTGACATATTGCCATGAGCATGAAACCTTACCAGAATCCATGTTGGAGGCCTACATGGTTCTCATTTTGAAACCAGGTAAAGATCCTCTGGAATGTGTGTCATACCGACCCATAGCATTATTGAATATGGATCTAAAAATTTTAACTAAAATACTGGCAACTAGACTGGCCACAATTATACAAACCATTGTCAATATTGACCAGACGGGCTTTATGCCGGGCAAATCAACAGACACAAACCTGAGGAGATTATTCACACATCTTCAAATTCAGTCAGATTTCTCAACAACCAGAGTTGTAGTCTCTATAGACTTTGAGAAAGCATTCGACTCGGTGGACTGGAGGTACATGCTCAAGGTACTAAAGGTAATGGGATTCGGTCCACGTTTCAGGAAATGGGTCTCCTTACTATACAAATCCCCGAAAATAGCAATAAGATTGGGTACTTTCATTTCAGACTTCTTCGCAGTGGGGAGGGGGACCCCCTATCCCCATTCCTGTTCTCGCTTGCTTTAGAGCCTTTGGCGGTGGCTCTTCAATCTTCAGAGCAGATTAAAGCGATTAAAATAGGCACAATTTCTGAAACTGTAGCGCTGTATGCAGACGATATGCTGCTTTTCCTCAGCGATCCTCGAGACTCTCTTAGGATAGCCCTGGGAATCATAGACCGTTTTGCAGGATTCTCTGGATTACGGGTAAATTGGAATAAATCCTCTATACTGCCTTTGGATCCGGCGGCCCGTGATGTGGCGGACCCGGGTCTTCCACTTCAGTGGGTTTCCTCCCTTAAATATTTAGGAATCAAAATTACCTCCAACATACAGGATTACATGCCCCTTAATCTGGTGCCACTGATATCTTTATTAAAGCAAAAGGTTCAGGCCTGGACAAATCTGCCATTATCTCTAATAGGCAGAATAGCCTTGCTCAAAATGAAATTCCTCCCTGTAATTCTCTACTTCCTGAGAAATGCACCAATTTGGATCCCCAAATCATATTTTAAAAAGATCGACAGTATAGTATCTTCCTTCCTTTGGGCACCCAAACCCCCAAGAATAGGCCTTAAAACGTTACAGGAGCCTGGCGATCAAGGGGGACTAGCACTACCGGACTGGCAAAAATATTAGCCGGACAAATGGTTTTTGCTCGTAGGTGGCTAATAGCAGAGGATGGGGATGCAGCCACAGTGTTGGAAGCAGCACGACTGGGATCCTATGAAAGCCTCAGATATGCCCTATTTAGAGGAACTAGATCTGACCTCCCGCTGACGACCACAATGAAGGCGACAATAAAGGCATGGGAGATGGCGGTGAAGCTGGCAAGTCCAAGTTTTGGGGGAGTCTCGCCATCGGCTCCTTTATGGATGAACCCAGCTTTACCCCACTTTTACAACTTCCAAGACCCCACGGTATGGGCAATAAAGGGTATAAAGACATTAAGAGACATTACATACTTCGGAGAATTACAGACATTCCCTCAACTAAAATCCAGACATGACCTCCCAAATTCATATCTGTTCAGGTTTCTGCAGCTCAGGCATGCATTTCAGATGCAGTTTCGAGAGATGAGGGTGGAATCTCTGCCCTCGTCCCTCGAATCCATACTATCAAGTGAGGATATGGTAAAGACATTATCACTAACATATAAGGAATTTTTCAAATCCACTCCAAAAGGGATTTCTAGATGTCGGGAAAAGTGGGAGGCGGAGATACATGATGTGCAGGGGGAGGACTGGGACGATATGTGGACACAACCATTTAAACACCTCGTATCAGCAAGGGATCGTTTGATCCAGTTTAAATTTTTGCACAGAAGTTATTATACTCCAGATAGACTAGCAAAGATTTTTCCGAATGTCTCAGCTGAATGTTGGAGGTGCTCTCAGTCTCCGGCAGATGCTGATCATGTCTTTTGGAGCTGCTCACAGGTTCAGAGATTCTGGACGGATATAACAACTTGCATAGCAGACTTACTGTCAATACCCATACCGGCAACAATCAGAGTTTGTCTGCTCGGACTGGTGGAGGAGGTGGTGCCATCACGTGCTATGAGAACCATGCTTAATATCTTATTATTCTATGGTAGAAAAGCCATTCTGTTACACTGGAAAAAACCCGGAGCTCCAACAGTGGAATTCTGGAAGGGTTTGGTTAATACTATGCTACCATACTACAAACACACATATGAAGCAAGAGGTTGCTTAAGAAAATTTGATAAAGTCTGGCACACATGGTACAACTCTAGTGATACAGTGGGATAGCGTGGATAAGTACAGTCTGATATATTGATATACAGGAGACTCCTGATCATATAGAAAGAGAAAAGATGGTGTTGCATGTTTTTTTTTTTTTTTTTTGTGTTAAAGATACTATAAATAACCATATAAATTTCATAGTTATTGCAGTATACCTATGTTGAATACCAGCAGAATTCAATCAAATGGATAAAGTAATACGGTGTAATTTACATAGATACAATATGTGGCTATACAAGAGTAGAGTAATGTCTGATTAAGATTAATACAATATCCAAAATCCGCTATGATGAGCTGTGACTCAAGTTGGGGTGATGGGGAGGGAGGTGGGTGGGAAGGGGGGTATGGGGGTCAAATAGGATAGATAGTTGAACTATGTTAATCAGAATAGGAAGGCCCTGTTGGCCATACCTAGAGGGTGTCCATGTCGGTCACCTAAAAATACAGCTTTGTTGTATTACTGTCTTGTACTAAATGGAAAATCAATAAAAATAATTTTTTTAAAAAAAAAGCATAAAGTGATCTAGCAGGACCTAATTTTCTAGACAAAGGTCCACTTTAGCCCTGGTTCACATTGACTGCGGGAATGAAATCGTGCGAGTTCAGCTGAACTCGCACAATTTCATTCCCGCATGTCAGTCACAATTTCGGGGGTGATTTCAGAGACATCTGTGCGGGTTTCTGCACAGATGTCAATGGAAATCGCACCCCGAAATCGCCAAAAGTAGTACAGAAAGTACCGTATTTATCGGCATATAACACGTACTTTTTTCCCCTGAAAATCAGGGGAAAATCGTAGGTGCATGTTATAGGCCGATCCCTGCCGATTTTGTGTCATCGGAGCGATCGCGGCAATTGCCGCGGTCGCCGCCGACATACACAGCCGTGGGTAGATTCAAATATGGCGCCGAGACTGCAGGGATACTTCGGAGCCGAGATACACATATCCGAGTGTTCTCGGCTTTTTTCGGCGCCGCCGTCACGTCCAGTCCCGCCCTTGGACCTGTGTTATGTCCATCATAGGGCAGGACTGGGCGTGACTGTGAGCAGCGCCGAAAAAAGCCGAGAACACTCGGGTATGTGTATCTCGGCTCCGACGAAGGCCTGCAGTCTCGGCGCCTTATTTGAATCTACCCATGGCTGGACTGGGGCAAAGCTGCACGGGCAAACCTGCACTAACAAAGCTGCACTGGGGCAAGGCTGCACTGGGGCAAAGCTGCACTGGGGCAAAGCTGCACTGACAAGGCTGCACTGACAAGGCTGCATTGACAAAGCTGCATTGACAAGGCTGCACTGACACTGAAAAGGCTGCAGATGGACAGATAAGGCTGCATTGATGGGCATTTTAATGTAAGTTTTTTTTCCTTAAACTTCCCTCCTAAAAGTTTTTTTTCCATAAAATTCCCTCCTAAACTTGGGGTGCGTGTTATACGCCGGCGCGTGTTATACGCCGATAAATACGGTACTTTTGGGAATTGGTGCGGCGCCACAAATGCGGGGTCGCACCGATTCGGACACTGCTATTGCCGGCAATTGCCGCCGATTTGGCATGCGATTTGACATGTCAAATCGCATCAATGTGAACCAGGGCTTAAGGTAATTTTTTTCACTAACTACCAATTAACTTTTTTGTAAAAAAAAAATTCTGATAAATGATAAAAATAAAAAGTGGATATATTTCACTGACGACCAATATACTATAACAATTTCTTTTTTCTTGCAGCAGTGTAGTAAGGGGCATTTTTACACTACCCATCAATGTAAAGGGACACTTTTTCCCGACACTTAATTGTAAACAGAACATTTTCACTGATTATCAATGTAAAGGAGGCTTTTCCACTGACAAGCAATACACAGTAAATTAGTTCTTTCCATTTACTAGCAAGGTAAAAGGGGCTTTATCTCTGGGCATAAGGCATCAATGACCACCAGACAAAAAGAAGGTATTATGGGGGCAGCATCATGAGTTATAGGTTAGTACATCTGCCTGGGTGCACTGGGGTCATGGCTTGTATCCCAACCACAACACTAAATTCATGGAGTTTGCATGTTCTCCCTGTGCTTGTGTGTTTTTTCCAGGTATTTGAGTTTCCTCCCACACTCCGAAGACATGCTGATAGGTCCTGTCTAAATTGGCACTAGTTTGTGTATGTATGAATGTGAGATGGGAATCTTAGATTGTAAGCTCCTCGAGGGCAGGGGCTGATGTGAATGTACAGTGTGTATATATTTTTATTCAGAGTATAGCATCAAGTCAATTAAACTCCTGGGATATTGATCTGGTCAGTTAAGTAGCAGAGGGGATTAATCAGTTTCAGCTGCTTTGGTGTTAATTAAATTAACAACAGGTGCACTAGATGGGCAACAATGAGACAACCTCCAAAACTGGAATGGTTTTACAGGTGGATGCCACTGACATTTTTTTTCCCTACTCATCTTTTCTGACTGTTTTGCATTTGGCTTGGGTCAGTGTCATTACTGGTAGCATGAGGCCATACCTGGACCCTATAGAGTTTGCACAGGCAGTCCAACTCCTCCAGGAAGGCACATCAATACGTGTCATTTACAGGTTTACTGTGTCTCCCAGCACAGTCTCAAGAGCATGTAGCAGATTCCAGGAGACAGGCAGTTACTCTAGGAGAGCAGCTTAGAAGGTCCCTAACCCATCAGCAGGACCGGTGTCATTGCTTGGGTCACCTGCTGGTGGCACTGTTGTTTTTAGAACCAAAGGATGTAGTTCTGGTGGCTCCCAGCAGATGGACCATACAGGTAATTGGGCTGCACCTGATAGGACTGCTGGGGGTATATAAGCCTGCCTTGCACTGAGGTCCAGTGTTTCAATATTTTCCCTGCAAGCCGTGTCCCTGCCTGAGCCTGATCTGTTCCTGTTGCTTGCACCCTGATCCAGAGACCTGTCCCCTGGAACCTGTTCTCTGCTGCCACTATCTGGCTTCCTGCTCCCCTTGTCTCTTGTCTTTGCCTATGTTTCTCATGTGTGTTCCCCCACTGTATTTAGTTAGTTAGGTAAAGTTCGTTAGGCTATTTACTTAGGGTTTTTATTGTTACATTTATTTTCCACTTGCTTGTTTATGATTTACTGGTGTTGGTATTGATATTGGATGTGTGTCATTTTCTTATTAAACATATTGTTTACTTATTCATATGGTCCTGATTCCTTAAAGGGGTTGTAAACCTTCAAGGTTTTTCACCTCAATGGATTCTATCCATTGAGGTGAAAAACCTCCTATAATGCTGCAGCCCCCCCGAGCCCCCATTTTACTTACCTGTACCCACTCTATCTCGTCCCGGGGACGAGCACAGCAGCAGAAGCCGGTGTCTCGGGTCCTGATTGGATAGATTGATAGCAGCACAGCCATTGGGTCCTGCTGCTGTCAATCAAATCCAATGACACAGGCGTCGGGGGGCGGGGCCGAGTCTGGCATTTGTGTCTATGGAAGCAAATGCTGGACTTGGAAGCGTGCCCGCAAGGTAACCTCCTCAGGAAACCCTCCTTCTCCTAGGGGGTTATCTGATGCGGGGAGGATCTCGGAAGGACCCCAGAAGAGGATCTTCGGGGCCACTCTGTGCAAAACGAGCTGCACAGTGGAGGTAAGTATGACATGTTTGTTATTTTAAACAAATAAAAAACAAACCTTTTAGAGTCACTTTAACCGCTTGCCAACCAGCCGCCATTATACTGCGGCAGGTTGGAATGGCTGCGCGAATTGCTGTGGGTGCACGTCGGCTGTTTTAAGAGAGATAGGGAGAGCACGTGCAGTTCCAGAGCTGATGCGCATGGCCGGCGGCCGCAATGTCTGCCGGCCACCCGCGATCGCTCCACAGAGAGCCAGAACGGGGATCTGTGTATTTAAACAAACAGATCCCCGTTCTGACAGGGGAGTAGAAAGAGATCTGCTGTTCCTAGCGATCTCTCTCCTCCTCCAGTCAGTACACTCCCCCCGCAGTTAGAAACACCTCTCTAGGGAACACTTAACTCCATGATCGCCCCCTAGTGTTAACCCCTTCCCTGCCAGTGATATTTACACAGTAATCAGTGGCTATTTTTAGCTCTGATTGCTGTATAAATGTCAATGGTCCCAAAAAAATGTCAAAAGTGTCCAATCTGTCCTCCGCAATGTCTCAGTCCTGCTAAGAATTGCAGACTGCCGCCATTACTAGTAAAAAATAAATAATAAAAATGGCATAAATCTTTCCCCTATTTTGTAGATGCTATAACACACTCCTGCTTCCACACCAGCTGATCTGTTCAAATCTGCCTCCACACCAGCCAATTTGTTCCAGTCTGCAGAGGCACATAAGGCTGGGCAGCAGGCATGGGCACATCAGGCTGGGCAGCAGGCATGGGCACATCAGGCTGGGCAGCAGGCAGAGGCACACCAGGCTGGGCAGAAGGCAGAGGCACACCAGGCTGGGCAGAAGGCAGAGGCACATCAGGCTGGGCAGCAGGCAGAGGCACACCAGGCTGGGCAGCAGGCAGAGGCACATCAGGCTGGGCAGCAGGCAGAGGCACATCAGGCTGGGCAGCAGGCAGAGGCACATCAGGCTGGGCAGCAGGCAGAGGCACATCAGACTAGGCAGCAGCCAGAGGCACATCAGACTAGGCAGAGGCACATCAGACTTGGCAGCAGGCAAAGGACCATCAGGCTGGGCAGCAGGCAGAGGATCGGCAAGTTCAGGCAGGTCATAGAGGCATGCACAGACCTCTGCAGGCTAGACAATGGCACCCCGACTGCCATTAGGTATTGGGATGAAATCCTTGGACCCATTATCAGACCCTATGCTGGTGCAGTGGATCCTGGGTTCCTCCTGGTGCGCGACAATGCCTGGCCTCATGTGGCAAGAGTATGCAGTCAGTTTCTGGAGGATGAAGGAATTGATACCATTGAATGGGCCCCACGCTCGTCTGACCTAAATCCAGAAGAACACCTCTGGGACATTATGTTTTGGTCCATCCGACGCCACCAGGTTGCACTCCAGTCTGTTCAGGAGCTCAGTGACGCCATGGTCCAGATCTGGAGGAAATACCCCAGGACGCCATCCTTCATCTCATTAGGAGCATGTCCCGACATTGTCAGGCATGCATACAAGCACGTGGGGGCCAAAGCAAAATGAACTAGCCTGCTGCTAATTTTTTTCACCTTTATTTTTGGGGTGTCATTGAATTCAGCCATCTGTAGGTTGATAATTTCCATTTCCATCAAACGATGTGGCATCCTTTCGTTCCTAACACATTACCCAGTCCATATCAGTATAGATATCCAGCATGATATTTTTCCCCATTGAGATCTGATGTGTTTTCAAAGTGTTCCTTTAATTTTTTTGAGCAGTGTATATTGCTGCCCACTAATGGTAAAATGAGGATCGACTATGAGTAAAATTTAGGCAGGATCCCTAATTCTCAGCCAAAATTGCTACTGGAATAACAATTTTATTTATTGGGTATTTAATTTTCACTTTAATCTACCTTCTTTACATCTTGACATAAAACAGTTGCCAAAATACAGTATATTTAATATCAACAATATCTCCAGTTACATGAAAACATCTAAAATATTTCTATACCTACCAAATCATATATACTAAGAAACCTGGTATATAGGACACTTCTTCATAAACCTGTACCATTACTTTTACATTTCGACCTTACATTTTCAGATATTAACCAAAATTACCAATAATAATCTACAACGTTGTAAGAACAAAATTGGAATTTATGAGGGCAGTATTAGGAGATACATGGCAAACTTTTATTATTGTGTGCATTGAGCGGCAACTCTGTGCTCGTGAGTTTTTAGCATCCAACGATCTTTACTAAATCTTATTGACCTAAAGGCAATTTTTTTTGCTGCTGTTTATTAACATTCAGTATAACAGTTCTTGTGTTATTTTCAAAGGTTCCAATCTTATGTAAAAAATATTTTTCTTTCACAATATACATTTTCATTTTCAGGCTTTAGTGACAAAGATATTTAATCTGCTCTATTTGTTCTTTTGCCAGCCTATAAGTAGAAGTCCTCTTTACTGTAGTCCTGCTCACCCTTCAAGCTGTAAGACTTACCATAGATCAATTAGCTTTTTCATCAAACCACACCACTTTGCTGTTCTTTTTTATTATGAATATTATTTCTCATGCAGTACTGATTATGAAGCAACACTAGCTTATGTCAATAAATCAGTTATAAGGAAACATCTGGGCACCCATGGTCAAATCACATACTGTATTTGACTGGTTTGGAAGGTAAAAGAAGTCAACACAACATCTGCAGTTAACATTATTAAACAGTTGGGTGTTAATCCTGTGCTATTAATCAGTGAGTAAACAATACAACTCAATTAACCACTGCAAGCACCTATAATGTTCCCACAACTATGTTGTATATCAATGTGTAAGTGAAGAGGTGCTGCGCTGCTAATAAAATGGTCAACTAAATACATATAATAGAAAATACACTATGTGCAAATGACTAAAACCCAAATTGCTTTAGTGAATCAATATACTTTCATATCACTCTATAAAGCAAATGTTCCAAGATTCTTCAAAATATGTTTAAACTATACATAAATTCAGTGTCTCGTGTCTTCTCTTTGCCCGTCACCTCTTGTGCTCAACCAAAAGACTTCTGTGTCTTATATCATCGCCACTTATCCACCACTGTGCTCTCAAAACCCCCCTCTTTACTACTTGTGTCTCAGCATAGATCATGAATTCTTCAACTGCCTGGTTCCCCTTTGGTTTCTCTCCACTAGGCACCCTGAGAGTAGGGATTTCCTCTGTTAAGGCCCATACACACGATCGGACTTTGACATCAATGGTCCGACAGACCTGTCTTATCGGACAATCCGACCGTCTGTATGCTCCATCAGACAATTGTTGTTGCTTTTTCAACGGATGTTCGCTGTGCATGATCTCAAACCTTTCGACAACAAATGTCCGATGGAGGATAATCCGATTGTGTGTACACAAGTCCATCGGACTAAAGTCCAAAGTACAAACACGCATGCTCAGAACCAATGCTAAACATCAGCTAACAATAGCAGAAGTTGCCCAAAGGGTGGCGGTAAAGAGCTGAAAAACCACGTGATTTGGTGAAAGTTGTCTGAAAATGTTTTGCCGTGTATATGCAGAACAAGTTCACGGCCAAAGCCCATTCGGACAAAAATCCACGGAAAAGTCCGATGGAAGTCCGATCGTGTGTATGAGACTTTATAGCTCTGTTGGTAGTTGCCTTTTCCTTTAAGATGCTCCTCTGTACTCCGAAATTAGTCTTGCCCTGGGTATAGCAACATAGCCTCCCATAGTGTGATATTGTAAAAACGTATTAAACAAAACAAAATCTAGTGTAGCGCAACCAAAAACAAATACAAAAAAACAAGTCAATATAACAAAATTCCACCGTTGTGCAACTTTCAGCGACAGTTCATAGATTTCCAGTGACTTCAGTGACCACCACCTCTAGCTGGAATGCCTGCTCAGCTACAAAAGTTGACCCCACTACAGAGTCACACATGCCTCTGATTATATCTCTCACGATGCCTTGGGAAAACTACTCCTCCTGATGTTCCTGGACAGAACAGACCTCCTCCCGGGTTGTCCCTATGTAGACCCCACTTCAGAGTCTCACGCGCTTAGTGTAATATCTCTCAGGATTTTTCGGGAACACGAATCCTCATCACAGTGCACCTAGACAGCTCAGACCTCCTCCCGGGATCTCATTTAGTCATGTGTGGCCATAAAAAACAAAAGCAAACCATAGTGCTCCCTGCTAATACCATTTATTAAAACTGTAACTTGGGGATAAAATACTCACATACAAAATGTAGAAACATGCATGTCATCAATAATGATGTGAACAGAGAAAATGTCCTGAATGACGGCACCTGTGTGAGGTGCTGCCATTCAGGACGTTTTCTCTGTTCAGGCAGAAAGTTGCGCGATTTTACATCGATTTTGCCACAATTTTGTACAGGTCAAAAGGTCACCAATGTAAAAAGCAGAAAACACCTGTAATCTGTAATCTGTCTAATCTTCCTAATCAGTCTAAAAAAAGTTCCAGAACTTGTGCTGAGCTTCTAGCTTCAGTTTCTAGCTTCAGGAATTTTGGAGTGGAGATGTGAACCATCTCCATAGAGAATAATAGATTTTTTTCCCCTCAAATGTTTGGTAGCTTCAGGCTTCAAGCTACAAAATGCTCAGGTGTGAGCACGGGTTCACACTGCTGCAATCTCAGAGATCGCATGTGATTCGCACCCGCACTGCTGTTGCCGATCACGTGCGATCTCTAAACACTGGAAGTTCAGCCATACAGTTGTATGGCTGAACTGGCATTGGATTTGCACTATGATCTGTGCACTAAACTGGGGGTGTCATTAAGTTAATAACACCTGCAGCGGTTCGCACAAGGCAGTGTGAACTGCCTGCAGGAGAGGAGCAATGCGGGAACCAGCGCTGTAATCGCGCTGGTTCCCGCATCGCACTAGTGTGAACCCAGGGTGAATGAGGCCTAAGTGGTGTGGGCAGCAATCACGTTAAGCCTATTAGTAGGCTAATTACATTGATTATTTCATATATAATGATTTCACATTATTATAATGATTATTGCACTGATTATATATTTTTTCACTATCCTTAAATTATTAGACTTAAAATACCGCACTTACAATAAAAAAGCTGGTTAAAAGCATTAATACCACGAGTACCAGATGAATACATCTGCTTATGTCATTTCTGGTCCCTTGTGTGCCTCCGCCCACACCCTGCGCGTTACGTCACGGTCACGTGACTTTCTCAGGGAATCTTCTCCTTCCCCTTTCTAAAGGGATGCAGACACTGGAACTTCTCATCAGAACCCTAAAAGTCCACTAACTGATTAAAAAGAATTAGTCCCACAGAATAAAGCCTGGTACACGCTGTGAGGTTTTTTTTCGTCCAGAACACTCCGATTAGCACTCTCTACAATTGACTGAGAGCGCTGATTGGGAGCCAGTCGCCTGCTGATTTTCCAGCATGCTTGTCAGACAGAAGCTGGCCCAATGGCTGGCTTCTGTCGGACCGGCTGCCTTACACACGGGCTGAATGTCGGCTGTTTTTTATTGAACCGGCCAATATCACCCAGCATTCGGCCTGTGTGCACAGGGCTTTAGTATACAAAGACATAAAATGAAACAAGCAACTTTTTCTTCAGAGCAGAAACAGTAGGAATCTGCAACAAAGTTTGTTAAAATCCTTGAAATGTAATCACCCAGAGTGGCTTGTTTTTTCTCCACAAAAGTGCAGTTACCCTTTAACCGCTTGCTGACCAGCTGCCCTCAATTTTACTGCGGCAGGTCGGCTATCCTGTGCAGACCACCATAGGTGTAAGTCGGTGTTTGCACAGGAGATAGCGGGTGCACGTCGCCCGCGGCATGCCCGCAGGTCCAGCAGGCTCGATGTCCACCGGCGACCCGCGATCGCGGTGTACAGATGACCAGTGATCGGGAACAGCAATCTCTGTCATGTCCCTGGTAGCCCACCCCCCTTACAGTTAGAACACACCCAGGGAACACACTTAACCCTTTGATCGCCCCCTAGTGTTAACCCCTTCCCTGCCAGTGTCGTTTTTACATTGATCCATGCATTTTTATAGCACTGATCAATGTAATAATGTCACTGGTCCCCAAAAAGTGTAATTTCGGGTCAGATTTGTCCGCTGCAATGTTGCAGTCTCTCTAAAAATCGCAGATCGCTGCCATTACCAGTAAAAGCAATAAAAAATAAATAAAAGTCTATCTATCTATCCGATAGTTTGTAGACGCGATAACTTTTGCGCAAACCAATCAATGTGCCTATTGCGATTTTTTTTACCAAAAATATGTAGAAGAATATATATCGGCCTAAACTGATGAATAAATTTGTTTTTAATATATTTTTTGGGATATGTATTATAGCAGAAATAAAAAAAATATATATTTTTTTTCAAAATTGTCTGTCTTTTTTTGTTTATAGCGCAAAAAATAAAAAACGCAGAGGTGAGCAAATACCACCAAAAGAAAGCTCTATTTGTGGGAAAAAAATATAAATTTTGTTTGGGTACAGGGTCGCACGACCGCACAATTGTCAGTTAAAGAGACGCAGTGCCGTATCACAAAAAATGAAGTGGTTTAGGCTCAGCCGCCTAATCCGGTCGCGGATCACACAGCAACGCTGTACGTCCCTGTGCTCCATTTCAGGGATGAATCAGGGCAGAATCCTTGCCTGAATTCAGCCCTGAAATGGAGCCAAAGACGTACAGCGTTTCTGTGCAGTGCACTCCGCAGCCACAACGGAGATATGAGAACCGCCTCCATAGGGAGCCAGTCACATTCTCCTGCTATGCGAATTAGATGCGGGGAAACCCGCATCTAAATTGCATAGGTGTGAACCCGGCCTAAAGGAAGTAAAAGATCCATTAGATTAAAAGGAACCCGGGAGGTTTATTACTGTGTATCCTGGGAAAGGGCTTTAACCATCTGACCTCCAGAAGGTTTACCCCCTTCATGACCAGCATTTTTGGCTACTTGGCACTGTGCTATTTTAAAACATAAATTAATCACTGCGCTATAATGACTACAAAGCAGCTGACAAAAATTGTTGGTAACAATGTAATGAAGAAATATGGGTGTATGCAGCACTAAACAATGAAAGCATATCTATGCAAACAAGAAGTCTACTATAATCCAGCATAAAGAGTCCACGTTAAGAAGCAATTGGAATCACCCATGGTGCACACAAAACAGCTGAGGTGAAGTGATATATCCTCCACCGAACACCAACACGCCAGGCCTCTTACCGAAAACAATGGACCACTAAATTATATGTTATATCCATATTTCTTATCGTACATCATGGGACACAGAGCCATAGTAGTTACTATGTGGGTTATAGGCCACCTTCAGGTGATGGACACTGGCACACCCTAAGACAGGAAGTCCACTCCCTATATAACCCATCCCACTACTGGGAGTACCTCAGTTTTTTCGCCAGTGTCTAAGGTGTTGGTCACGAGTAAAAATGTGCTGTGCTGGGCTCCACTGGAGCAATCTTTCCTGGGGCCAGCTATGCAGCCGGATCCATTCAAAGTGTCTTTTCAGGCCAAATTGAATGTTACCCGGGCCTCGTGGCAGAAGAAATAAGGTTTTCTGTCTGTAACGCTTCTCTTTTTAGAGAGCTGGACCCCGGATCCAGAGCTTTGATTTTTTCAGCCATAAAGTTTTTTCTGGCAGGGTGTTTTACGGGTCCACGAGTGTGGGTTCCCCGAGGGTCCCCGGTTCCTGAAGGTTTTGTAACGGAGCCCACCGTGAGAGGTGAAGATGGGGTCTGTTGGTTTTACCACAGAAAACCCTGTGGTGGGAAAGGTAAGTGGAGGTTTCTAAGGAATTTTTACATTTTCTTATGAAATGTCTCTTTTCAAAAAGTAAATGTTGTCATGCCTAAGAGTTACCACTGGGGACTGTATAGAGCACGTACCTTGTAATGCTTTCCTCAAACATCACGCTTGTCACAGAAGCAGCAGGCTTCCCTCCGGCGAGCAGCTCAGATCTCCACCTGGATCACCCCCCACCTGGACAAAGCTCTCCCCCTCTTCCTGCAAGGAGGGAGCCAAAAATGATCGGCAATGCCTCTCCATTTTTTCACCGCCCCTGCACGGCGGCTTGTTACACGTCTCCTTCTCACCATCCCCCCCCTCCCCACACACGCCGATCCCGTCGGATTGGAGGCCCAACCCTCTTTTGAAAAGTGAGGGGGGCCGTGATGTGATGGAAGGGGCGGGGCTTAGCGCAGTGTTGGGTCCTCCAACGTCCATCGCGGGAGTATGTTTAAAAGCTCAATTTTTTGCTGGCTGCAGATGTCGGAGGGACACAAGAGCGAAAAGGGGCATGTAAGAGGTTGGTGATACAGGCATTCCCTGACACATTTACTAAAAGCATCAGGCTGAGTGTTAATAGCAGCGGTAGTGGCTGGACTATTGCTCAAGCAGTGGATGCGATTTCTTCTGATAGCCCGATGCACAAAAGCAGAGGTACTAAGGTCAGAAGGGGGGTTGAAACACCCCCAAAAAAGGGTTAAAAGTGTCTCCCTCAAGCTCTGGAAAGCCTACTCATCTCTATAATGGCAACCTCCCCCGTGAGGGGGTGGCTGGTCAGAGTGAGCATCGGGTCCATGAAATGTTTTCAACACTGCAGCCCCTGTCTTTGTTACTAAAAGGGTCTTTTTTCCTCAGCCATGAAAGTATTGGGAGAAAAAAAAGGTTAGCGGCTTTAATCGCATCCTATTGTGGGACAAAATGCGACAGGTTCTCTCTACCCAGGACCCCCATACTGAGGAACTGGGGGCGGGAGAAGATGAATTCCCTCAGGGGACCGTGGTGAGGCTGATGACTCCTCTTCTGAGGTGTCAAATGTGGGGGTCAGCTTTCACAATCTGTAAGATTGATGGTGCAATTTCTTGCTGAATGGTCCGCTCCACATTTATGTACCCTTAACTGAGTGTTTGGGTTCGCTAAAGCCTCCTCAAGCTGTGCATGCCTTTCCTGTCCATTCATTGCTGGAAAAGCTTTTTGTATCTGAGTGGATCACCCAGTTAAGCATTTTTTCCCTCCTAAAAAGTTTTTTCACACTTTATCCTATGGAGGAAAAAATTCACTAAAAGTGGGGTATGCCAGCAATTAACGCTGCTAAATCCTCTGTGAATAAAAGTTTGACTTGTCCGGCAGACAATGCTCAAATGCTTAGGGATCTAGCGAATAAAAAGTTGGAATTCCTATTAAAAAAAAAAACAAAAAAAACTTTTTTCTCTGGCAGATTGAGTGTCTCAGCCTGCACTGACAGTAATTGGTTAATCGTTGAGAGACCAGTTTAAACAGGTGCTCAAGGTTATCCTGTTCAGCAGGCCCAGGATCTGGCAAGCTACTGGCAGCTTTATGTTTGCAATAGTTGCTATGAGAGATTCTATCCTTCAGGCCTTGCGCCCTTCGCTAAGCGCCATGCAAGAAGCTCCTGGCTAGTCTTCCTTTTTGCGGTGAAACAGCTGTTTGGGGATGATTTGGGTAATACATCCAAAAAATTCTAGTGGAAAGTACCCCTTTGCCATTTAAGAAAATGAGTAAACGTATTTCATTTTAACAAGCTCCTTCTCCTGTGCCAGGGGCATCAGCCTCCAGGCAGTCACGACGGCCTCCGCCGTCAAGTTCAAAAGGTAATCCTCAGGGTCAACCCCAAGGACAAAAGAGGTCTTGGGAGAGGAAGCCTACAAAATACTAAAGCCTCTTTATGAGGAGGCGCCCCGCTCGCTCGAGTAGGGGGAATACTTCTGCGGTTCTCAAAGGATCTGGCAGGAAGAGTGTCGAGACAGATGCGGGACTTCCTCAATAGCTCCAGGGTACAAACTGGAATTATAAATCCCGTCTCCTGGAGACGTTACTGGAATAAAGAAGCAGCAGAGGAGAATGCCATCACTTTCTGACCGTACTTATGATCTGTGACTGGGGAGTTTGGCGGTCTCTGCTCCGTATGCTGACCACCTTGAGGGGTTTTGCCTGGATTTCATCCTTTTGGTCCTACATTGGATAAAGGCCCTGGCCGGGTATAGGTCGCAAGCTTTTTAGAGCTTGCCTTCTGGTAAGCGAGCAATCTGTGTGTTCTATCACTGGTGGTGCGGTGAAGGATGAAACTAATGAATTGAACTACATGCACAATCCTGTTTATTAGAATACTGCTTATTTATGAAGATGGACATTTATTCATTAATATTTTTTTAGTTTGTTATTTTTTACATTGCACATTGTTAAATCAAATTGGTGTGTGGTTTTCAATTTAGAGGTTACTTAGCGCTGCTACTTATTGCTTTTTGTTTGTGTGCAGGTTCAACAAAGAAATTGACAACTTTGTGTCAAGAACAAAGGATCTGCTAGCATGCGGAACAGATGCCTTGCTATTCCCGTGGAATTGGTTCTCACTGATTTATGCATTCCCTCCTATTCTGCCTGCGTCCATGACTTCTTTGCAGGATCAAGCAGGAAGGGAAGTCAGTGATTCTTGTGGCTCCCAGCATGGCCCAGGAGATCTTTGTATGCAGAGATTGTAAAGATGGGGGACCAACAGACCCTACCGCCATGGCCAGACCTTCTCTCGCAAGGTCCGATATTCCATCCTACTTTCCAAAGCTAAATTTAACGGTTTGGCTATTGAGACCGACATTCTGAAGAAGCGTGGGCTGTCAGGTTCAGGGGTGTCTACTCTGGTTAATGCAAGGAACCCGGGCTCCAGAGTCATATATTATAGAGTCTGGAAGGCATATGTCTCCTGGTGTGAATCCAGGGGTTGGCACCCCAGGATGTCATAGGTAGAATCCTTGACTTTCTACAAATGGGATTAGAAATTAAGCTGGTCTTGAGTACTATCAAGGGCCAGGTTTCGGCCTTATCGGTATTATTTCAGTGACCGCTTGCTTCACACTCTTTGGTTGGTAGCTTTATCTAGGGGGTAGCGCGGCTTAATCCTCCAGTTAGGTCACCCCTGAACCCTTGGGACTTGAATTTAGTCCTGTCGGCATTACAGAAACAGCCTTTTGAGACGATACAACATATTCTCTTGGTCCTTTTGACAAGGAAACTAGTTTTTCTGGTAGCCATATCTTCTGCAAACGAGTATCCGAGTTGGCTGCTCTTTCTTGTAAAGAGCCATATTTAATTATTCACAAGGATAAGGTTGTATTGCGTCCTCATCCTAATTTTCTACCGAAGGTAGTGTCAGGTTTTCATTTAAATCAGGATATTGTTCTACCTTCATTTTTCCCAGAACCCCGTTCTGCGGAAGAAAAATCACTACATTCTCTTGATGTGGTGAGAGCAGTCAAAATCTGTTTGAAGGCGACTGCTCAAAACTGATGTTTTGTTTGTGTTGCCTGAAGGTCCTACAAGAGGACAGGCAGCATCGAAATCTACTATTTCCAAATGGATTCGACAAGTGATTGTTCAAGCTTATGGTTCAAAGAGGAAAGTTCCACCTCTTCATATTAAAGTGCACTCCACCAGGACTGTTAGTATTTCATGGGCAGTGCATCACCAAGCCTCCATGGCTCAAATCTGCAAGGCCGCAACTTGGTCTTTAGTCCATACATTTACCAGATTATATCACGTAGATGTAAAAGGTCATGAGGATATCGCAGATGACAGGATCTTGAATATCTCAACAAGGTGTAAATCCATGGGTTCATATATTAAATGAAAAGAGAGCAACTCCTCATGGTGCAGTATGTAGAATCAAGGCAAATTTATTGCATAAATAACGTTCAGAATACTCACATTTCACAAGTTAAAGGCATGTCAGGAACTACAATAGTCCTGGGTTTCAATCGTTTCCAACCAACAAGATGGCCGCAGTCAGCGCGTATAGCGTCGTGACTTCAGATCTCCAAAAGAGAAACTGTGCTATTTTAACTAGCAATTGCGTGGTCATGCAACACTGTATGCAAATAAAATTGATATCTTTTTTTCACACAAATAGAGCTTTATTTTGGTGGTATTTTGATTACCACTGGGTTTTTATTTTTTACTATATAAATTAAAAAGTCCAAACATTTTGAAAATACCTATTTTCCACTTACTATCCAATAAAAAAAAAAATTGAATATCTTCATAAATTTAGACTAAAATATATTCTGCTACATGTCTTTGGTAGATAAAAAAATCCCAATAAGTTTATATTAATTGGTTTGTGCAAAAGTTTAGCGTTTACAAACTATGGTGTATATAGTGGAATTTACTCAGCTATAGATGCTATATTGTAATGGCGGTGATCAGCAACTTATAATGGGACTGTGATAGGGTGTCGGGCAATATGGCCCTAACAGACACTGGCTGGGAGGGTCACAAACTGACACTGACGCCGTTATTGACACTAATACAGTGATCAATGATAATACTGCACACTGACACTGTTTTAATGATACTGGCTGGGAAGGAGTTAACATCTAGGGGCAATCAAGGGGCACTGTGTGCCTAACAATGTGTAGTGTGTGCTGCTTTTACTTTCTAATCTAGCTTTTTTTTCTCCCTGCATTTCAGGGAGAAGAGACAACCAGATCGCTGTTCCCTGTACACAGAGTTTTGTGTTTTTGTAAAGATAGAACCCTCTGTGTGATTGGACACAGACGATCAGCAGGTTTCAGTCAAGAACATTGGCTGAAATATGCTGCCAAACTCGTGCTGTATTCAATCACAGCACGGGTCGGCAGGGAGAGCGTGCATGTGCGCCCCAAACCCGAAGGAAGACGGGTCATGTGTATGTAGGTGATTGTGCCTGTACCCACCGCCCATATTTTGAATGTTTATTGTTAGCTGGCAGATGGAGCTTTGGGATCATTGTCACATGTTTTCCTCTGTTTCCTTAACTCCATGGCTGTAAAGAGATGTTTACAGAGTGCAATGTCCTGTAAATGAGTCAGAGCATTGACTGATCCCATTTCCCTTCTTGTGAACAGTAGTCAGACAAAGTGATCCCTAAGGTAGGCAGCCTCATCTGTGTTTAAATCATCCATTGTGCTCTGGAAATCCTTGGTCATACACTAAATTTATATTTGTAAAAATGAATACATATACAGTAGTGAAAAAAATAAAAAAAAACAAAAAGTTTCCCTTTAACATAGTGGAAAGAATACAAATATGAAATGTGTCATGTACAACCATTTGGCCACCCTAATAGTTAATCCACTGGTGTTATTCTTTGTAAAATTTCACCCTATAATTCACTCTTTCTGCCTTAATCCAAGACAGATGTAGAGAATTCCAGAACTTAATAAACTTTCTGACCGCTTGGAACCTTATAGGGTGTTGCGCTGACACTCAACAGTCATGGGCTTCTTAAAGCAGCTAAGTGACAATCAAGGCTACAAAAAGATATTTAAATACTTCCTGCCTGAAGCTTACCCCACCTGGAATGTCATTAAAATGGAAGGATAGAGAAACCATTGAAGTTATTGCTAGATTTGGAAGTCCAAGAAAAACCTCAAATAGAACAGTTTGTTGACTAGTTATGCAAAGCTCTCATCTGTCCCTGATTTCAAGGCACTGTCCCTGATTTAAAAACTAAGTCCCCCTGTCCCTGTTTCCTCCTCATTTTGGTCTGATCTATAGTTGTATATAAAATGCACTATTTATCTTTCAAAAAGTGTTTCCCAGTGCTAAACCTTTCATCCAATTTCAAAATTGCTGCATTTGTAAGTTTCAAAAGCCAGTATAAAGGAATAGTAGAAGTAAATAAAAAAAAAAAAAATCACTCGTGGGTTTAACTAATATTTTTTAAATTTAATTCACCTTTAAGGGGGACATGGCATGGGTGTGTGTCCTATGCCTATATACTTTTGCCAATAGGTGTCCCTCGTTCGCATCTCAAAAAGTTGGGAGGTATTGGTATGTCTGTAAACCAAACCTCCATATTCACTGCAAGGAAACTGGAGGGTTTGGCTGGCTCAGGACAAAATGGGGCACTAATTCACTGAAGTTTTACTTCCACAAACATGATCTGCATGAAAGAGTAATCAGAAGGAATCCTTACCAGCATAAGCTTAAGAAACCATTTTAGTTTCTAGGGAAAGCCTGAAGATAATCAGCATGCACCAAGTGCTCAGGTATTTTGCTGCAGATAAAGACCACTGCTATTGGTGTGGAACCAGAGTTTTTGGCACAGTCTCTCTGGGGCGTTTTATGAGATTATTGGGCCTGTGTGCAAGATAACAAGTTTGGCCCCTTTTCTTGATTAAAAAAAAAAAAGTAGCGTGCTTAGTGCCCTGCATTGAAGAGTGTGCATAGTTTTTCATTGTTCCAAGGGTGTTGCTAGGATTGTAACAGAACGATAATTGTCCCAATCTACAAGACTCTGGTCCGGCCGCACCTGGAGTATGCCGTCCAGTTCTGGGCATCAGTCCTCAGGGGGGATGTGCTGGAACTGGAGAGAGTCCAGAGGCAACAAAGCTAATTAAGGGCTAATTAAGGACCTCAGCTATGAGCAAAGACTACAAGCATTGAACTTATTCTCTCTGGAGAGGAGACGCTTGAGAGGGGATATAATATCGATGTACAAATACCGTACTGGCGACCCTAGCATAGGCAGCAAACTTTTCAGTGAAAGAAAAATAATGAAATGAAAATAAGAAGAGAAGCGGTTTAACTTTAAACTGTGTAGAGGGTTCTTTACTGTCAGAGTTGAATTATTTTTCACAAGCACTGGTATCAGCGGAGAGCATGGATAATTTAAAAAAACTATTAGATGGGTACCTTAACAACCACAACATACAGGGGTATACAATGTACCATTAACATAAACACACACATAGGTTGAACTGGATGGACTTTTTTCAACCTCACCTACTATGTAACTGTATAACTATAGTGTGTCTTTGGCACCTTAAGTAGAGAAGTAATGCTGCGGGGGCGAGAAGAGGAGTACAGAGTGTATGGCAGCGGGCAGTATGTGTATGAGAGGAGTGCAGAGTGTAAGGTGGCGGGTAGTATGTGCAGAAGAGGAGTGTGGAGGGTATGGTGGCAGGAAGTATGTACATGGGTGGGATGTGGAGTGTATGGTGGTAGGCAGTATGTACAGGGGAGGGGTGGGAGTATATGGTAGTGGGTAGTATATGCAGGAGAGGAGGACACCCTGGTTGAACAATAAATAGTTTGTTATTAGGTATCCAATCATAGCGTCTACTCTCGATAATCATGAGTTAAGGAGGGTCATACCCTCTTCAGAGAGGATAAACATTCCGTAATCTCCACAACTCGATGTATGTTTCTTGTTTGTCTTGTGCTGTAAGTGTGAGATCTTCCATCTTGTTGATCTCTTCTACTTTATGGAGCCAGTGTCCAATAGTAGGGGGTGATGTGTTTTTCCACTTAAGGGGGATGCATGCTTTGGTTGCATTTACCAGGTGTCGTAAAATAGATTTCTTATATTTTTTTGCTGGAATGGTCGTAACGTGTAATAGGAAGAAAGCTGGATCTTCGGGTACTGTGTAATCTGTGAATTTTTGAATAATGTTCTGCACTTCCCTCCAGTATGCTGTTATCTTTGAACAGGACCAGAAAATGTGTAGCATCGTACCTCCCTCCTCCTGGCATCTCCAGCAGCAGTTGGGCATTTTGGGGTAAAATTTATGTAACAAATACCACCGCGTCAGTATTTTGTAATTGGTCCACTGGATCCTAGTACAGATGGACGACTTCAATGAGAATCTAATCATATTTTCCTTTTGGCTAATTGTAAACCTACGGTTCATCTCCTTCTCCCACTACTCTATCCATGGCAAGTGCGGTTGTTCCAAAGTGATAATCAGTAGGCTATACATTTTTTAGAGTACTTGCGGCAACATCCTATTATTTGAGCAGTGCTCTTCGTTCTTTCTTTTTTTCTATGCCACTCAGTTACTTTAATCCAGAGACATCTTTCAGATTGATGGTCATGTTTGTCTCTTGCTGAGTCTCATCATTGTGGCCTTTTCGACTTTTCTCTTGCTATATACGTTCCATATATAAGTGGTTGCTATTATGCAAAAGTGTAACATAATAAGAAAAAAGCACCCGTTGTGTACGTCCCGGCCAGCCGGCCACACAATCTCTTGTATTTTCAATACGTGGCTGTATATTGTTACTTTTCAATCTAATAAACCCCCCACCCCCCAATGACCCACCCTAGTTGTTCCAAGGCACACCTTATATCAAACTATTATTCTTTTCATTATTCTCTCTTAGTTTCTAGACTCTAGACTGTGCTTAGTACATCATCTCTACACTGATAGAAAGACAGTTGCCCTAAGTGCTAAGATAACACTGGTAGGGGGCATGGCATTGCTTGGACCCACGGGTTCCAAAGTTTCACGAACGTATTACGGTTGCCTAGCCTTGCATAGAATGTCCTTTCACTCCATATTGTGGAGTTAACCGTTCCGGCCCAAGTTTCCGGGGTTGGGGGTGTTCTTGATTGCCAGGCTTGTGCTATTAATTTTCTAGCTTGAAACAAGCATCTTGCTATTGCTACGGCTGTACTCCTATCCCTCAGCCCGTTGTTGACGTAGCCCAGCACACAGGTCTTAGGGTCAAGCTCTAGGTTAACTCTAAACGTGGCGTTTATTTTCTTTAGAATCTCGGTCCAATACCTGACTAATTTTGGACACCTCCAGACCATGTGGATTAGGTCGCCTGTTCCTCTACATCTAGGGCACTCATCGTTGATTCTACGGCCGAACATGAACAGCTTTTTTGGTGTATAGTAGGATCTGTACAGCAGCATCAAGTGGGAGGCTTTTTGCGAGGGAGAAACCGACACCTCTGATCCAAATTCAAGAATCCTCTCCCATTGTTCGTCCGTTATCTCCCCCACATCGGCCGCCCATCTGCCCCTTACCCCTGATAGACTCGCCTTCGTATTTCCTCTCTTTGTTAGTTGGGTATATATCTCTGAGATTAAGCCTTTGGTGGTCTCTGATTTGGTTATTGTTTGTAGTAGTGGGGTTCTACACCATATTGGGGGTTGTCTACTGAATTGCTTGCTTAAGGCATGCCTAATCTGTAAGTAGCTATAGAATACCTGGTTTGGTATCCCATACTCGTGCCTCAGATCCTCAAAAGATTTCAAAGTGTCCCCTTCATATAATTGTATTAACCGGCTTACCCCGCACCTTTCCCATATCCTGTTCCTGTAGACTGTTAATAGTTCGTGCAATTGCTTGTTGTTCCAGATTGGCGCGTATTCTGAGATTCCTCTATACCCCATTATTTTCTTAGCTGCCTGCCAAACCCTGGTGATCATTTTAAGTGTCGGGATTTCCCCTTGCAATGAGTCTGCCTCCAGAGCTCCCACTAATGAGCTGTGTGGATTCCCCTGTAGAACAGTTTTAACATTATTACTTCCCCCTGTCTCAGTGGCGCATCCACCCAATTGTAGCTGGGCTGCCAAATAGTAGATGAACAGTTGGGGAACCCCCAGTCCCCCCTCCGTGTCGGGGCGCTGCAGTTTTTGTAGCCCAATCCTGGCCTGTCCTTTTTTCCATATTAATTCCCTGAATAGGGATTGAATCTTTTGGAACCACTTCTCTCCGATCCAAACTGATGAGTTGTGGAGTAAGTATAACAACTGCGGCATCCAAACCATTTTTATCAGGTTGGCTCGGCCCGCCACAGACAGAGGGAGTTTTCTCCAAACGTCACATTTTCTCTTAAATTTTGATAGGAGAGGGAGCAGGTTGTCCTCAATGAACGCGCCAGGGTCCTTGGACATCACAACGCCAAGATATTTCATTTTCCCTGTAACCTTCAAATGAGGCAGACATGTCCGGGCAGGGTTAATCAGTGGGTCAACCGGTAGGAGCGATGACTTCTCCCAGTTAATAGTTAATCCCGAGAACTTTCCGAAGTCCTCCACTAAGTGCATCACTTTCTCCAGCGAGGAGGCCGTGTCCCCCAGGAAGAATATAATATCATCTGCAAAAAGCGCTATTCTCTCTTCCCTCCTTTTTCTTTGAAATCCCTGTATTTCAGTTGACGATCTCACTGCTTCCGCCAATGGCTCCATAGCCAAGACAAACAGCAAAGGAGATAAGGGGCACCCCTGTCTTGTCCCTCTTTCGAGGGGAAAACTTTCCGAGTATTCGCCGTTTATCTTGAGCCTTGCCCTTGGGTGGTTGTATAGGATTTTTAGCCAGCTGATAAATACGGGGCCAAATCCAAACTTCTCTAGCACCCTCCAGAGATATTCCCATTCCAGGCTATCAAAGGCCTTGGCAGCATCCAAGGACAATATAGCTCTGGATCCCGCATTATCTGTTGGTACCTGAAGGTTCAGATAGGCCCTTCTGATATTTATGCTAGTGGACCGACCGGGGATAAACCCCGATTGGTCCGGGTGCACGAGTTTTGCAATACATTTGTTTAGTCTGGATGCCAGCACCCTTGCAATGATCTTGGCATCTGTACACAGCAGTGATATCGGTCTGTATGAAGAGACTTCCGATTGATCTTTTCCCTCCTTTGGGATCACTACTATATCGGCCTCTGACATTGACAGGGGCAGCCTTCCATCCCTGGTCGTCTGCTCTAGCACTTTTAGGAGCTCCGAGAGCAAGACCTCCCCGTATTTCCTATAGATCTCCAGTGGCAGCCCATCCGGGCCCGGGGATTTCTGGCCTGACAACTCTGCGACTGCCTTCTGCAGCTCCTCCAAGGCCAGAGGGGAATCCACCTCGCTCCTATCTCTCTCCGAGAGTGCGGGCAAATCTACCCCTTCTAAGAACCCGTCCATCTCGCGCTGGCTCAAACCCCGGCGCGATCTGTACAGGTCTCTATAGTATGTAGCGAAAGTTTCTAGGACCTCGGCGGGATCAGATGTAATCTTTCCAGCCGATGTTTTAATTGAGGAGATGGCCGGTGAGAATATGTTAGACCTAGTTAAGAGAGCCAGCATCCGGCCTACTCTCTCTCCCTCGCCAAAATAATTTTGTTTCTGAAAAAGTCTCTTGTTCTCTACTCTTCTGTTGATTACTTCTTTGTGCTCTTGTTGTTTATTGAGCCAAGTCTTCTGTTTTTCCGGGGTTGGATCCAACACATATTGTGCTTCGGCTTCCATGACTTCCCTACTGGCCCTCACCTCCCAGTCCCTTGATGTTTTCTTTACTATAGCAACCTGCTGGTGTAGTAGCCCCCTAAGGTATGCTTTTAGGGTATCCCACACTACCCCTACTGGTGCTGTACCTGAGTTGAATGTTACAAACTCTTTTAGCTTGGAGGCTACTTCTGCTGGGCTGCTAATCAGGTCCAACCATAGTGGATTTATTGTCCACCTTTTCTGGCTAGATCTGGTGCTTAAATTTAAGGTCAAGGTCAGGGATGAGTGGTCCGATATTCCCCTCGGTCTATACTCTATATTTACTATTAGTCGCAGGGCTTCCCTGTTGCCCACTGCCATATCTATGCGCGAGAGAGTAGAGTGTGACCCTGAGTAGCAGGAATACTGCCGAGTATTTGGATTGTGAGATCTCCACAAATCGCACCATCCAATCTCTTCGAGAAGTTGGCCTAGTCGTCCCTCTGGTACCCTTTCCGCGCGGATTACGGGCGGGAACCGATCCATGTTGCTATGTAGGACTGCGTTAAAGTCCCCCACTACTATTATTGGAGTATCCATCATACTATCAATAAACTCCAGCAAATCCAGCATGACCTCTGTTTTGAACGGAGGAGGGATATAAACGTTTGCTATCACCAGGGGTTTACTCTCCACAACGCAGCTCAGGAAGACATACCTTCCCAGCGTGTCTATCCTGGCTTCTCTGCAGGAAAATGAAATACCTCTCTTGACCAAGATACTCACCCCTCTTGAATAAGAGGTGTGAGTTGAGTGGTACTGTTCTTGAAATTTATTGCTCCGAACATGTAGTTTAGTTTCATTAGTGAGATGGGTTTCCTGCAGACAAGCCAGTTCAACACCATAGTCCTCCATCACCGAAAACACCGCTGCCCTCTTAGCAGGGACACCCATACCCCTTATGTTCCACGAGCCTATTTTTAGAGTTTTAAAAGGCATCTAAAAAAAAAGAAAAAAAAGAAAAAAAAAGAAAGGCAGAAACACAAGAAAAAAAGAAAGAAAAAGAAACCCCCCCCCCCCCGAAAAGTAGAGGCATTTCGTTTGTGCAATTGTATCTGTAGAACTTGCCATCCTCTCTGTGATTGCGATAATAAGAAAGAAATAAAATAGATAAACAAAAAGGGTGAAGGGGCGAGGTCCCCCACGTCCAGGGACTGCTCCGCCCCCTCCCCTAGTGTCATTTAGCTGCGACCATAAACAATATGTGCACATGTGCTTTATTTTTATGAACTCCCTCCTCCTAAATACGTGTACCTTTCGTTTTCCCCAGTAACTAACCCTATAATTCACTGCAAACCTCCCTCCCCCCCACCCTCTATTTGACCTACCCCCCTTCCCCCTCTCCCCCCAACTACTACCTGACCCGTCCCCCTTTTCCCCACCCCTTTTTTTTTTATCCCCCCCTCCTGCCTAGCTAGGCTTGCCCTAGGGGCTGTGCTTGTGACCTTTTTCCTCCCTCCCAACCATTCAAAAAAAGACTCCCTACTCATGTGCTGACCAGGTACTCTGTGACGTACTTCCAAACTCCGCCCCCCCTCCCACGGCCCAACTCCAAAACACCAAAACAGTACTTAAAGCATATATACCTAGTGAGGCCACATCCTTCATCCGTGCTTCCAACCAATACACCCCCCCTACCCCCCCTCCCCCGTGCCATCCGCTAAAAAAAAAAAAAAAAAAAAAAGAAAAAAGGAAATAAAAAAGGAAAAAAAACATAATAATTCAACCGGCCTTATGCCACCCCTAGTTCTGCAGGTTCACTTTGTTGTCTTCGAGCCATTTTGTTGCCCCTGTCGTTGTATCAAAAAAATGAGTAGCCCCTAGGGCAGTGATGCGCAAACGTGCTGGATACAACAGGGCATATTCAATTTTATAGTCTCGTAACTTGCGCTTAATGTCCCTAAATTCGGCTCTTTGTTTCTGCAGGTCTGGAGAGTAGTCGGGGAAAAATAATATTTTTGCCCCGTTGTGCAGGATTTCCCCCTTCTCTCTAGCCCTGCGCATCAGTGTTACCTTGTCTCTGTAATTTAAGAATTTAATAATTATTGATCTGGGATACCCCCCTGATGGCGGGGCCCTCGTTGGCACTCTATGGGCCCTTTCAATAGAGAAGAGGTGAGAGAAGGTTTCCGTCCCAAATATTCCCTTAAGCCATTCCTCCATGAACTCTTCGGGATGGGGACCCTCACTCCGCTCCGGTAGGCCCACCACCCGCACATTGTTCCTTCGAGACCTATTTTCTATTTCCTCCATTTTAGCTTTATGCAGGTCTATCTGCGTTTTCATTGCTTTAAGCTCTTGCTTCCATGGGGTCAAATCATCCTCAACCTGACTCAACCTCTCCTCTAATGTGGTTGTTCTAACAACAGTACTTTGCAGTTCTTGGTTTACTGTGATTAGCTCCTCCTTTAACCCCTTCAGCTGGTCGCACAGATCGCTTAGGGAAGCTTTACAGGAATTAACAGCGCATAGAACATCTTTCAGTGTAGGTTCCGCTGTTTGTGATGTATTGTACTCGGTGACATTGCTAGTTGCCATTCCTGAAGTCTCACCCGCTGGGCTTTTGCTGCTCGCAGTTTTTGTTATGTGTGTTGCCGTCGGCCCCTTTCCTACACTCTTCCTATCCCCAGAGCCCCCCACATGGGATTTCTCCTGCTGCTGAGGGATGCTTCTAGATGGTGATGATGTAGAGGGGTGTGCAAATCTTTCCAGTTTGGCCGCTGCTGCCGCCGCTGCCTGGTTCCCCTTTTCTTTAGATGTACGAGTCACTTGAGAGCTAGTATTCTCCTGCTGCTGCAGCTCCTCTCCCTTTTTTCTAGTCATGGCTTTGTTATATAACCCGGGGGGAGCACTTACAGGGGTTTAACAGCTCGTAGAGTTGACCTTTCCCTTCCTTTTCTCAGGTCAAATATTTACACTGTCCCAACAATATCTTTCTGGTGTTCAGCTGCTGCTAGGGCTAACACCCAGCCTGATGTACCAGGTAGTTCAACTGTGTTAGGTTGTTGTATACTTTGCCATAAATCAGCATCTACTTTTGGTTATACATCCCACCTCCACCTCCAACAAGCAGGATGTCCCTCTCCCCCACAGGGATAAGCCTCCGTTCAGTCACAGATTAAGGCTGCCTGAACCTGAGCTCCTCCACTTCAGGCAGCAGTACAGCCCCCAGGGGAGAGGAAAAACAGTCCAACTCTCAGATGGCCAAGGTGATTAATACCTTAATGCTGCCGGACTACCTGGGCAGTGCAGGGACGTTCCCAATGCTCACTCCTTCTGCTGTCTGTCCCCGCCGCAAGCGTCGGAGCCGTTGCCCTGGCAACCCTCTCAAGCACGGCCAGTCTCCACACTCCTCCTCACCGATCCGAGGGAGGGGGGTCGCCGGTGCCGCTATCTAAGCCGCAGCGTCGATGATCCGGCGGCACACGCCGATACAGGCGGGGTTGAAGGGAGCCAGGCAGCCGGGCAATCCACAGGCTTTACCGTGGGAAAGAACGCATCTAGCTGGGCTTGATCCACCGGCTAGTGCGGATGGTCACGGAGGCGTCGGGCCAGGGAGAGATCTCTAACACCACCTCTCACTCCAACATCCGGTCACGCCCCCCCGTGAGCAGTGCTCTTCAAATGTGGAAAGTGGTTACCCGAACCTCCCTGGGAATTTTAGGGAGTGGAGAAAGTGGTGAAGCTGCAAGGCATTCCAAAACAGGAGGCGGAAGGGACCCGTGGGTTCCATTAATGCCTTTATGGACGGCCAGCCATTCGGTAGTAAGAAGTGCAATGCTCGATAGCAGTTAGTTTGTCTCAGATTGGAGAAATGGTAGTTTTTCAGAGGGAAACTCCGGGTTCCCCAGAATAGGCTTCAGGGGGGAGTCTATGGACGAGAGAGGGTTTTGTCAATCACCTGTGAGCAGATGCGTACCATAGGGCCTATCAGGGGGTGTAGTTTTAGGCAGGGAGGGAGACTGTTGTAACACCACAGTGCCCCCTTCAGTAAGATGTCTGTCTGGGCTTGTTCAATCTGTACACAGAGTTTGCCAGTGGAGTGTCAGTTCCAGTCTATGAGTCGCCTTAGGTGTGTAGCCTGATAGTATTTGAATACATCGGGGAGTGCAATACCTCCACTATTTTTAGGCAGGGAAAGTTGGGATCGGGGATTGCATGGTTTCCTGTGTGCCCATATGAATTTGTTGAATAGGGAGTGAACCTGTTTAAAGTACTGAGATGGTATCGTGATCGGTAGGGTTTGGAAAAGATATAGGTATCTGGGTAGAATACACATCTTTAAAAGGTTACATCTTCCAAACCAGGAGTGCAATCCTCGATTCCAAGTCTCCAGGAGAGTGGGTGCTTTGGTCAGAAGGGGGGGGGGGAGTTGAGTTTGAAGACCCGAGATAAATTAGAGGGGATATATCCGAAGTATTTCAGAGCTGTATCTGTCCATTTAAATTTAAAGTTTAACTGCAGGGTCCGAAGCAATTCAGCGGAAACACCCACCCCCATGGCCTCCAATTTATTAAAATGAATACGTAGGTTAGACAGTTGGCCATAGTTTTCAAATTTGCGTAAAAGGTTGGGGAGTGACACTGGGGGGTTAGTGAGGGAGAAGAGCAGTTCATCTGCATAAGCTGAATTTTTATGCTGCCCAACTCTTATTTTAACTCCCGTGATGTCTGGATTCGAGCTGATCGTACAGAGGAAGGGTTCCAATGAAAGGGCAAAGAGCAGTGGGGACAATCGGCACCCTTGCCTCGTCCCATTTGTAATAGAAAAAGGGTCTGATAGAATCCCATTGGCTTTCACTTGGGCCATCGGGTGCGAGTATATCTTAGAGAAACACTGCATCATGTGTTCCCCAGGCCTATATGACGTAGCACCGCAAACATAATGTTCCAGTTTACGTGGTCAAATGCTTTTTCAGCATCTGTGCCTATAATAACGCAGGGAGTGTGCGTCTCTTGTGCATTGTTAATAATGTTTAATACTTTAATCGTGTTGTCTCAGGCTTCTCTAGTTGGCATAAATCCCACTTGATGAAGATAGATCAGTGGTTGCAGATGTTGCGCAATTCGAGTGGCAATGATTTTTGTGAATAGTTTAAGGTCGCAGTTCAGGAGTAAAGTAGGCCTGTAGCTGCTACAGCAAGTGGGATCTTTCCCTTCTTTAGGAATCACTGTGACATGTGCTTTTAGGGTGTCTCTAGGGAAAAGTGTGTCTGAGCCTATTTTATTGAACAGTTCCATCATGTGAGGACCTAGAAGTGGGAGAAATCTCTTATAGTATTGCAGAGAAAAAACGTCTGGGCCTGGGGCTCTGCCTGTCTTCGAAGCACTAAATGCCTCTTGAAGTTCATCTAATGTTATTGGTGTTTCTAATTGTCCACGTACTATTGAGTTTAGCTGAGGGAGTTGAGATGATGTAATATAGTCTTTTATTTGATTCTGAGATGGGGACTGTTCTCTTAGGTTGTATAAGGAGGAGTAGAAGTCTCTAAAACCTTGAACAATCTGCTTGGGAGCACCAGTTTTTGACCTTGAGGTCTAATAATTTGGGGGATATATGAAGCTAATTTTTGTTCTTTAATCAAGCGTGCTAGAAGTCTCCCGTATTTGTCTCCAGATTCATAACTAAGTTTTCTACATCTTTGTATGGCAGCTTTGGCTTGGTATCTCAATAGGTCTGTCACTTGCTTGTGGAGGGAAAAGAGATTTTGTTCAAGTGTAGGGTTCGGAGCGTGTTTGTGTTGGGCCTCTATTTTATGAACTTCTGCAATAGTTTTAGTCAACTAAATCTCCGGTACATTTTAGATGACTAAAATCTCCAGTACATTTTAGTTGACTAACCACCTATACACCCATTGATTGGTTGACTAACCAAGACCCATTATATTTTAGTCATCTAAAATCTAATGGGTGTAGTTAAATTTTAATGCATTATTTAAGCATTTCTCTACAATTTCCAAACTCATTATATACTGCTGGAGTGAAAAATCTAATATGTTATTATTTATAGAATTAAGGTTTGAACATGCACTACAGACCAGTGTTAATTTTGACATCAAATTTCAATTTAGTTTTAGTCATACTCTTTTGACTAAAATGCCATTTCATTTTGGTTATATTTTAGTCTTTTGACTAAAAGGCCATTTTAGTTTTAGTTGTATTTTAGTCGACTAAAATAGTATTCATTTAGCCGACGGAATTAACACTGCCTCCCACTCTCCTGCAGACACTGCTATCACCCCAGCCCTCCTTGCCATCCAACCCCCCACCTCAATTCCCTGTACACAGTCCCTCTCGAAAGCTTACAACACCCCGCCAACTTTCCTCCCCCCACACATCCATCAGAATGAGCTCCTGCAGCTGGCATTAAACTTCCAGTTACTCATACTGGTAACTGGAAGTTCAACATGGCACCTCATGGCAAAGAACTCTCTGAGGATCTGAAAAAAAGAATTGTTACTGTACATAAAGATGACCTATAGGCTATAAGAAGATTGCCAAGACCCTGAAACTGAGCTGCAGCATGGTGGCCAAGACCATACAGTGATTTAACAGGACAGGTTCCACTCAGAACAGGCCTCGCCATGGTTGACCAAAGAAGTTGAGTGTACATGCTCAGCGTCATAGCCAGAGGTTGTCTTTGGGAAATAGATGAATGAGTGCTGCCAGCATTGCTGCAGAGGTTGAAGGGGTGGGGGGTCAGCCTGTCAGTGTCAAACCATACACCGCACACTACATCAAATTGGTCTGCATGGCTGTCGTTCCAGAAGGAAGCCTCTTTGAAAGATGATGCACAAGAAAGCCCGCAAACAGTTTGCTGAAGACAAGCAGACTAATGACATGGATTACTGGAACCATGTCTTGTGGTCTGATAAGACCAAGATAAACTCATTTGGTATCGAGATCGTGTGTGGCGGCAACCAGGTGAGGAGTACAAAGACAAGTGTGTCTTGCCTACAGTCAAGCATGGTGGTGGGAGTGTCATGGTCTGGGGCTGTTTGAGTGCTGCCGGGACTGGGGAGCTACAGTTCATTGAGGGAACCATGAATGTCAACATGTACTGTGACATACTGAAGCAGAGCAGGAGCCCCTCCCTTCAGAGACTGGGCAACAGGGCAGTATTCCAACATGATAACGATCCCAAACGCACCTCCAAGATGATCACTGCCTTGCTAAAGAAGCTGAGAGCAAAGGTGATGGACTGGCCAAGCATGTCTCCAGACCTAAACCCTATTGAGCATCTGTGGGGCATCCTCAACTGTAAGGTGGAGGAGTGCAAGGTCTCCACCAGCTCTGTGATGTTGTCATGGAGGAGTGGAAGAGGACTCCAGTGGCAACCTGTGAAGCTCTGGTGAACTCCATGCCCAAGGGGGTTAAGGCAGTGCTGGAAAATAATGGTGGCCACACAAAATATTGACACTTTGGGCCCAGTTTGGACATTTTCACTTAGGGGTGAGTTATTTTGAGGGGACAGAAAATTTACACTGTTATACTAGCTGTACACTCATGACTATAGTACAACAGATGTTACATACCCACTGCTTACCCAGCCAACCCACTCCAACATTTATTACCCCCTTTCTTCCCATTAAAGGAGACCACACCATATTGGAGTACTTATCGGCCGTAGCAGCCTCTTTATTAATAAATCAATTAAAATGAACATATTTAAAAACAACATCTGTTGAACCTCAACTGGTCATGTTGGTCTATGCAGGCCATACCTCCCCCCCAGCATCAACATAACGATCATCACCATGCACTGCGGTACCTTTAACTGAAAATAGGCCTCCAGCTGACAAGCTAGCTCAGAGACAACCCAAAACTGCCCGCAGTGCACCCTTTCATCAAATTCCAGCTAAATAACTTTAGCTGAAATACCACCAACGGGCCCATACTACCGATGAGTCCCGCATTCACCTTATCTAGGGGGGGTTTCTTCCTTCACCTGCAACGACCAACACCCACCAACTGCCACGACATCCTAGAAATAGATCTCTGTAAAGAAAAGCATGTCACAAATACATAACCCAAACCTATCACGGGGAGGGAGGGTGGGAAGCTGAATCCTCTGCACACACTGACGCTGGGGGAGGGACCTCAACCCCTTACTTTCCAGCTGACTCCTCCTCTTCCCCTTTTCTCACCAATAAGATCCCCTCTTACAATTACTCGTATGAACCCCTGTTCACCCAGTCATGTAAGCCCTACGTTCATTTTTCTTTTGGGCATTACTCCGGGCTTCTCTTTACTTTACATTGTAGCAAAGTGTCATTTCTTCAGTGTTGTCACATGAAAAGATATAATAATATATTTACAAAAATGTGAGGGGTGTACTCACTTTTGTGAGATACTGTAAGTCCTATTTTATTTGTTAAACAGTAAATATTTAGGTATGCTTTATCCTAGGTTCACATTGGTACGATATAATAATAATAATACGATGTGAAATCGCATGCCAAATCGGCGGCTAATGCCAGCAATGGCACAGTCCAAATCGGTGCAGCACCGCGCCGATTACCAAAAGTAGTTCCTGTATTACTTTTGGCAACTTCAGGAGGTGATTTGTATAGACATCTGTGCAGGAACCCGCACAGATGTCTGTCAAATCACCCCTGAAGCCGGACTGCATTGCCGGGTTGAAATTGTGCAAGTTCAGCTGAATTTGCACGATTTCTATCCCGCAGCAATGTTAACCTAGGCTAATTCTTGTTGTCCATTCTTAAAGAGGGAGTCCACGTAAAAAAAATTATTAAAAGCCAGCATCTACAAATACTGCAGCTGCTGACTTTTAATAAATGGACACTTACCTGTCCTGGAGTCCAGCGATGTCGGCAGCCGAAACCGATCAACTGCTCGGCTCTCGGCTGCTGCCGCCGCCGTTCTCTGTGAAGGAATCAGGTTCCCTACTGCGCATGCGCGAGTCACACTGCACGTCCTAAGTGGTCCCCGCTATCTCCTGGGACCTGTGTGTTTCCAAGGAGACAGCGGGGGTGGTGGGACGTGAGTCTATTCCAGGAAGTGGGTGCAAATACCTGTAGTAGACAGGTATCTGCACCCCCCTCCCTCCTGAAAGGTGCCAATTGTGGCACCGGAGGGGGGAGAGATCAGATGAGCGTAAGTTCCACTTTTGGGTGGAACCCCGCTTTAACAGCTGAAGTAGCAGGCCTCCTATTTGACAGGGAACAACTTCATACTCCTCCAAATGTTGATCCATATCAACTTGAGGTCTTCCTGTGGATACCAGGAAAGTGATTCAATGTTACTGTGTACACATCCCAGCTTGTAGTGAATTGTGTAGTTAACCACTTGCTTACTGGGCACTTAAACCCTTCTGCCCAAACCAATTTTCAGCTTTCAGCACAGACGCACTTTGAATGACAATTGCGCGGTCATACAACACTGTACCAAAATGAAATTTTTATCATTTTTTCCCCGCAAATAGAGCTTTCTTTTGATGGTATTTAATCACAGCTGGGATTTTGCAAAACAAACAAAAAAATATGGAAAATTTTGAAAAAAAAAATCATGTTTCATAATTTGTTATAAAATTTTGCAAACAGGTAATTTTTCTCCTTCATTGATATGCGCTGATGAGGCGGCACTGGTGGGCACTGATAGGCTGCACTGGTGGGCACTAATAGGCACAGTTAAGGCGGCACTGATAGGCACAGATAAGGCAGCACTGATGGGGACAGATGAGGCGGCACTGATGGGTGGCACTGATAGGTACCACTGATGGGCACTGGTAGGTGGGCAGCACTGTTGTTGAGGCACTGATTGTGGGCACTGATAGTTGGCACTGTGGGCACTGATGGGTGGCACGGTGGGCACTGATGGGTGGCGCTGGTGGGCACTGGTAGGCGGCACTGTTGCCTACTGCTAGGTGGTACTGGCAGGGGGCACAGGTGGGCACTGAGGAGCTGGTGGCAGCTCACCGTGATCGGGACTGAGGTCCTTCTTAAGCTGCCGATGATCGGCTTTTTTTTTCTCCTCATGCTGTCAGCGCGAGGAGACAAAATAGCCAATTACCGGCTCTGTTGACATCACATGATCAGCTGTCATTGGCTGACAGCTGATCACGTGGTAAGGGGTCCGATCTGTGATCCATCGAGTCTCAGACTCACTGATCACAGAGCGCGCTGCGCGCCCTACAGGGGGCGCGCAGGCCACTCGGTCACGGGAGGACGTGAATAGACGTACCTGCGGCAAAGCAGGTCTGCGCTGTAGCCGTCATTCGGCTATAGCGCAAATCTGAAGAAGTTAAAACAAACTAGGTGGTGGAAAACTGTTTTGTGGTCAAACTAATCGAAATGTAACGTATGGAATGGGTAGCTTGCACATCAGGGAAGGCACCATCAAGGCAGAAAGATATATTCAGGTTTTAGAGCAGCAAATGTTCCTGTAGCACTACCCTTTAGGAGTTGCAAATGTCAGAGTTTCCCACTGCTGCACAGCCAGGCACACAGCATTTCCTTCTTGCATCCAGACACAGAAAACAGTCTTTTGCTTGTTTTTGTTGTTTTATTGGGGATAATAACTTGGATAGGGTAGGGATTATGGGATGCCCAACTTGAGAAATAACCAAAGAACCAGGGACAACTTCCTCCTTTTACTTACAGCTTCCACTCACTACTCCTGCACAAAACTTGATCCATTGCAGAGCCCTGCTGGGTTCACTCCTTTAGGAGCTAACAGTCTTTTTGTTCGCTTAGCAACAGCCCCTTACAGGCTAGGAACTCTCAGTCCCTTGGAAAAAGTAGCCCATATGGAGTGAACTGCTTCCTGAACACTTTCAGCTCCCTTATAGACACTGGTCGCAGCTCTACTTCTTGCAGGAAATGCATTTCACCAGCCCTCCTGCCTGCTTCTTCTTACCAGTCTACCCGACTGACACACACTGGAGACCTCCCAGGGCAAGATTAGATGAAGACCTAAGCACACCGCTGTCTTCAAGAGAGACTTGCTACAGATGGCATTCTCTCCCTTTGTCTGTCCCTGCACCATGCTGATCTACTCACTCTGTCTCTCTTTGCTCTGTCTGCTGCCTCTCTGGAAAGCTTCTCTCCAACTGCCTCCTGTGGTAGGATCTTTCCAGGCCAGACACCTGAGCTCTGGCCTGAAGTAGAGCCCCTCCCCGGCAGGCGTCGCTGAGGGCCACCGACAGAATCCCTCGGCACTGCTTCTCCATCATCCACCTGACTCTCCTGCTGGCATGGCTCATGTCTATTTAAGGGCTCCTTAGTTCCCTGCCAGGCCCACTTCCTGGGGACTGGCTAAGGGCCCCTAAATGAATAAGAGAACCCTTCTAGCTTTCGCCCACTAATTTCTAGAATATTCTCCAACATTCTAGAACCAGGGGGAGGCACCATAGCACTGCCCGGATGAGTCATCCAGTGCTAACGTCTAATAATCCTGACCCAGATTCCATGGCTCAGGCTTAGTCCTGGGCCAGACTATGGTTTACCTGCACTATCGCTAGTAGCACACTAGAGAGAGTTACACTCCCATCTAGTTAACGTTGTTTTAGGCCTGTTTCACACTTGTGCAGGTTGCACTTTGCATATTCCAGGTGCATTTTGCGTTTTTCAATACACATTTTTGATCCATTGAAGTCTATGGAACCAAAAACCAGAAAAAATCCCTTGCCCTTTCCATAAAATGTACAGATGTGAACTACATCCATAGGAAATGATGTTAAATGGACTGTAGTGTGTTTCTGAAAAACTGAAATTGCACTAAAAAATGCATAGGTGTGAACCAGGCCTTCAGCAGGACAATACTAAAATGCATACTGCATCTATGATAACAGCATGTCTTCCTAGTAGAAGAGTCTGGGTGCTAAACTGGCCTGCCTGCAGTCCGCACCTTTCACCAGCTGAAATTATTTGGCACATCTTGAAACAAATACGACAAAGACGAGCTAGGACCGTTCAGTTACAATCCTATATGTATGGGGCAACATTCCTCTCCCAAAACTCCAGCAACTATCTCCTCTGTTCCCAGACATTTACAGAGTGCTATTAAAAGAAGAGGAGATGCTACACCTTGGTAAACATGGCCCTGGCATGACAGGTTATTGCCATCAATTTCAAAATGCCCTTAAGTTTTTCTTAAACTAGTACATTTTCTCAGTTTAACCACTTCAATACAGGCCACTTGTACACCTTCCTGCCCAGACCAATTTTCAGCTTTCAGCCCTCTCACATTTTTAAAAGACAATTGCGCGGCCATGCGACGCTGTACTCAAACAATTTTTAGCATTCCCCCCCCCCCCCCCACAAATAGACATTTATTTTGGTGGTATTTGATCACCTCTGGGGTTTCTATTTTTTGCGCTACAAATAAAAAAAAAAGAACGAAAATTTTGAAAAAAAAAAAAAGTTTTTCTTTGTTTCTGTTACAAAACTTTGTAAATAAGTACGTTTTCTCCTTCACTGATGGGGCTTCAGTGACGGGCACTGATGAGGCAGTACTGATCGGCACGATGAGGTGGCACGTATATGCAGCACTGATGGGCACTGATAGGTGGCACTGATATACAGCACTGTGGTGGTGGTGGTGGTGGGGGGGGGGGGGGGGGGTAGTGGTAAATACATGGCTCAACTGTGGTCTTTTACCGCCCCCAAACCACAAGTATAAATGAGCCCTCACTGCCCTGAGCCCCCCTAGAAGGCTGCTTTCACACTAATGCACCCGTGGCTTAGCTAAATTTTGCCTTACATTTCTATTATATCATGCAGGTTTGGTGCGCTTTCTGAAATTGCATCAAAACTCCTTCATTTTAAAAGTGCACTTTCTTCGCTTAGAAAATGCACCAAATCCCCAGGATATAATAGAAATCTACGGCTAAGCGCAGCTAACCCGCAGGAGACCTGTGGTCACACTGCGCTGCACCTGCACTGGTGTGAAAGCAGTCTTATAGCTGCTATCTTGCCAATACAGATGTTATTGTGCCCTATTATGCCCAATGACACTGACCTAAAGCTGCTGCTAGCTGCTGTGGAACCTGCTACTGAAGGAGGCGGAGTGCTGTTGGCATCACTCTGCCTGTCACTGCAGCTGGCACTGTAGACTAGACATTAGCTTATGCGGCTGGCTGCTTGCTCCCAGCCATCACATCTAAGAATAGGTAAGCTACAATATACAGTAATAAGTGTTTGCTTTTGGGTTTAATAGTGCTTTAGACTGGGTTCACACTGGTGAGTTCACAGACATTGCATGTGATTCGCACCGCATTGCTGTGCACATCACATGCAATGTCTATGCGATGCGGATCACAACGCATTTGCACCAAAATGGTACATGACCCTTTTTTGGTCTGCACTGGAATTGGATCGCATGGGTGTTCACACCCATGCGATCCAATTCCTGTACCACTTCACAGTTTGCACTTCGATCTTCGAGCCGATCTGGGAGTGCCCTTAACTTTACACTGACACCCGCAGCAGTTCGCAGATGTCAGTGTGAACCGCCTGCGATTTAGGTGAGATGCAGGAACCCGCATAGGAATCGCAGGGTTTCCCGCATCGCACCAGTGTGAACCCAGCCTTAAAGACTCCTTCAGCCTTGGCAAAGAGTATGTATTGTGGTGAACGCAAGCATTTACCTTCCTATAGTCCTTACAAAATGTAAAATGACATCTTTCTTTATCAGAAAGACTATTGGTGCAGCCCAAGGGCTCCTACTTTCCTGACTGACCCCGACTGACCCCGCTCTGCAACATATTACGCTACAATATCTCAGTCTCTCCACAGAGAGCTGGAGAAATGTTTTCATACTTTTGTCTCCTATTTGGTAAGTTGAGGATGATCCAAGGCAAGATAAAGCAGGAGCAGCGACTTCCTTCCTCCGTTAAGGCTTTCCTTAAGAAGAGATCCACTCTGTAAAAAAAAAAAAAAAAAAAAGAAAAGAAAAGTCAGCAGCTACAAATCCTGTAACTGCTGACTTTTAATATAAGGACACTTACCTGTCCAGGGATTCAGCACTGTCCTCACCCAGGCTAGTTCTTCACCAGCCTGGGGGTTCCCGGCATCCGCATCCTTCGGTGGGCAGCGGGCAATACGGATTTTGGCTTCACGGCCGGCTAGCCACTGCATGAACCACGCTGCTCTTTGTGAACGGTCCTGCAGTCTTCTGGAACCTGTGATCTGTCTCAGTAGACTATGGGATGGGAGGGGGAAGAAGAACTTCTACTTGGATCGCCTAGGCCAGTGTTTCTCAACTCCAGTCCTCAAGGCGCCCCCAACAGGTCAGCAGATGAAACAGCTGTGGTAATTACTAAGGCAGTGAAACTGATCGAATCACCTGTACAAAATAATGGAGAGCCCGAAAACATGACCTGTTGGGGCGCCTTGAGGACTGGAGTTGAGGAACACTGGCCTAGGCAATGCGAGCAGAAGCAGGAGCAGGCATCTGTCAAAACTAGGTACCCGTCTCCCCCAAAAAATACATGCCAAACATGGCAGGGGAGGGAGACTTAAAGCAGAACTTCCCATTTTCGGTGGAGTTCCACTTTAAGATGATCTTAGATGATTCAAATATAGGCCGGTTCAACGGCGGAGAGTCTAACCATGTCAGGGCTGGCTTCTTGTACCCAAGTTGGTCGATCAATCAGCTTGGATACAACCAGCCTGTTGGATTATTAATGCGATTATTGCTAGCGGCAATGATCACTGTGCGTTCTCCTGGTCGGGACAGCTCCCCAGGTCAGGAGAACACAATAGCTTCATGGGGGGAATCGAGCTTGGTTACGGGGGAAAAAAAATTGCACAAAAGTATGGCCAGCTTTAGGCTCCATGCACACTGGAGCTCATAAACGGCCGTTATTTGGAGTTTGGGCGTTTTTTTTTAATAGCCCATAAACTCCCCTCTATGTTATATCCTATGTCTCCATGCACACATGGACGTTTTTGTCCTTTTATCAGCAGTGGAGTTCATGGGTTGTTTTCTGAACACCATAAAATTGCATTCAGGAGTTGTTTTTCTGACCAAACGCTAAACGCTCATGAACGCTGATAAACATTGATAGACGCTCACAAACGTGGCTCACCAGCGTTTTTTAATGTTTTTGATCCATTGAAAAAAAAAAAATTAAAAAAAAATGCTAACGTGGAAAAACGCTATTAAGCGCTATTGCAAAAACGTTAAAAGACTCATTGCAAAGCTACTGGCATTTTTATAACGTTATTTTAATGTCCAGTGTGCATGGAGCCTTAGTAACAGGCACTCTTGAATGATAGCCTTTGGCTTTACTGTAGTGTTGACTCTCACATCTCTCAGTGCTTTTTATTTGGAACCACCTCAAATAAACAAATTGATGCTGCCTCACTTCATCTGGTGTAGCACTCAGGCTTGGTTCACATACACTCACCGGCCACTTTAGTAGATAAACCTGTTCAATTGCTTGGTAACACAAGTTGCTAGTCAACCAATCACATGGCAGCAACTCAAAGCATTTAAGCATCTGGGCGTGGTGAAGACGACTTAGTGAAGTTCAAACCGAGCATCAGAATAGGGAAGAAAGGGGATTTAAGTGACTTTGAACGTGGCATGGTTGTTGGTGCCAGACAGGCTGGTCTGATTATTTCAAAAACTGCTGATCTACTGGGATTTTCACGCACAATCATCTCTAGGGTTTACAGAGAATGGTCCAAAAAAGAGAAAATATCCAGTGAGTGGCAGTTGTGTGGATGAAAATTCCTTGTTGATATCAGAGGTCAGAGGAGAATGGGCAGACTGGTTCAAGATGACAGAAAGGCAACAGTAACTCAAATAGTAACTCGTTACAACCAAGTTATGCAGAATGCCATCTCTGAATGCACAACACATCGTACCTTGAAGCAGATGGGCTACAGCAGCAGAAGACCACACCGGGTGCCACTCCTGTCAGCTAAGAACAGGGATTTGAGGCTACAATTCGCACAGGCTCACCAAAATTGGACAAGATTGGAAGAACAGTGCCTGGTCTGATAAGTCTCCATTTCAGCTGCGACATTCAGATGGTAGGGTCAGAATTTGGCGGAAACAACATGAAAGCATGGAACCATCCTGCCTTGTATCAACAGTTCAGGCTGGTGGTGGTGGTGGTGTAATGGTGTGGGGGATACTTTCCTGGCACACTTTGAGCCCCTTAGTATCAATTGAGCATCATTTAAACACTTGCCTACTGGGCACTTTTACCCCCTCCTGACCAGGCCAATTTTCAGCTTTCAGCACTCTCACACTTTGAATGACAATTGAGTGGTCATGTAACACTTTACCAATATGAATCTTTTATCATATTTTTCACACAAATAGAGCTTTCTTTTGGTGGTATTTAGGCTGTTTCCACTACTGCGAGTTGTTGTGCGACTTGACATATGTCAAGTCGCATGACAAGTCAAAATCCATGTATTTCAATGGTCCCCGTTCTAACTTGTGCGACTTAAGTCGCAGTGACTCCAAAAAAGGTTTTTGTACTACTTTGTTCCGACTTCGGTGCAACTTGTTCTCCCATGGTTCTCATCAGTCGCATGACATCGCATCAAGAATCGCATTGCAAAGTCACACTGTAAATCGCACAATTTTGGGGTTGCAATAGTGGAAACCGAGCCTTAATCACCACTGAGTTTTTTATTTCTTGTTAAACAAATGAAAAAAAAACACCAAACATTTTGGGGGAAAAAACAAACAAAAATGTTTTCAGTTTGTTATATAATTTTGCAAACATGTAATTTTTCTCCTTCACTGATGGGCACTGATGAGGCAACACTGACGAAGTTGCACTTATAGGTGACACTGAGAGATGATACTGTTAGGTGGCACCGATAGGTGACACTGATGAGGCTGCACTGATGGGCACTGACGAAGGTGCACTTATAGGTGACACTGACAGATGATACTGGTAGGTGGCACCGATAGGTGACACTGATGAGGCTGCACTGATGGGCACTGACGAAGGTGCACTTATAGGTGACACTGACAGATGATACTGGTAGGTGGCACCGATAGGTGACACTGATGAGGCTGCACTGATGGGCACTGACGAAGGTGCACTTATAGGTGACACTGAGAGATGATACTGTTAGGTGGCACCGATAGGTGACACTGATGAGGCTGCACTGATGGGCACTGACGAAGGTGCACTTATAGGTGACACTGACAGATGATACTGTTAGGTGGCACCGATAGGTGACACTGATGAGGCTGCACTGATGGGCACTGACGAAGGTGCACTTATAGGTGACACTGAGAGATGATACTGGTAGGTGGCACCGATAGGTGACACTGATGAGGCTGCACTGATGGGCACTGACGAAGGTGCACTTATAGGTGACACTGAGAAATGATACTGGTAGGTGGCACCGATAGGTGACATTGATGAGGCTGCACTGATGGGCACTGACGAAGGTGCACTTATAGGTGACACTGAGAGATGATACTGGTAGGTGGCACCGATAGGTGACACTCCTGAGGCTGCACTGATGAAGGTGCACTTATAGGCGGCACTGAAGTGCACTGAGAGATGGCACTAACAGGGCTGCACTGATGGGCACTGATGAAGGTGCGCTTATAGGCGGCACTGAAGTGCACTGAGAGATGGCACTAACAGGGCTGCACTGATGGGCACTGATGAAGGTGCGCTTATAGGCGGCACTGAATTGCACTGAGAGATGGCACTGGTAGGTGCCACTGATGAGGAGACACTGATGGGCACCGATTGGTAGCACTGATAGGTGGCAGAGATGAGCGCTGATTGGCAGCACTGGATAGGCACTAATTGGCAGCACTGGTGGGCACTGATTGGCAGCAATGGTGGGCACTGATTATCAGTGCCGATGTCCCTTTAACATAAGCCGGTTATCGGCTGTCTTCTTCTCTGCTCACGCTGTCAGCGTGAGGAAAGAAAAGCAGTTAACCAGCTTGTGTTTACATCCTGTGATCACCTGTCATTTGCTGACAGCGGATCATGAGTGCTCCGCCCACACGCAGCAGAGGATGCCTGGCTATGGCGATCACGAGAGGACCTCAATAGATGCCCTCCCGGCAAACTAAGCCTGTGTTGTAGCCGTCTTTCATCTATAGCGCAGGCAGGAAGTCATTAAATGCCACAGCCTACCTGAGTATTGTTGCTGACCATGTCCATCCCTTTATGACTCCAGTGTACCATCTTCTGTTGGCTACTTCCAGCAGGATAATGCACCATGTCACAAAGATCAATCATCTCACCACTGATTTCCTGAACATAACAATGAGATCACTGTACTCCAATGTCCTCCACAGTCACCAGATCTCAATCCAATAGAGCACCTTTGGGATATGGTGAAACAGGAGATTCACATCATGGATGTGCAGCCAACAAATCTGCAGCAACTGTGTGATGCTATCATGTCAATATGGACCAAAATCCCTGAGGAATGTTTCCAACACCTTGAATTCTATGCCAGAAAGAATTAAGGGCAGTTCTGAAGGCAAAAGGGGGTCCAACCCAGTACTAGCACTCTAGTACCTAATAAAGAGGGCGGTGAGTGTATACGTGAATTGGATGCTTTTTGAGTCGCATCCGATTCGCATGACATGTGAACCGGACCAGCTTTCTATGGAGCTGGTTCCCATATGTGTGGTCCGTTTCTAAAAAGAGTCCTGTGCGTTTATCAGTCCGGTTCAGGTGTGAATTCAAGCGTCATACACTGCAAAAATGTACACGTAAACCGTTGAACGAAAACACACCGGACTCCATTTAAGACAACGCAAAGAAACCGCGCCTGGACATACGTGACCCGAGCAAGGCACCTCTGTGCGTCTGCTAATGTGCAGCGTGTTCCCCGATCGCAGAGATGTCAGCCTAGCCTTATTTAGTACCATTTAAAACTACTTCCCGCCCAAAGTGCGTCATATGGCGTCCTTGACTTTGCGGGGTATATCTGGAATGTGCCTGCAGCTACAGACATCATTCAGATATCAGCTTTTCAGTTTGCGATTCCCTACACCATAAGAATGATCATAGCGGCTGTTCCGCCGCTTGATCGTTCTTATGTGCGGCGAGAGAGGACGTTCCCCCCCCCCCCTCCTGCCGCCCTCCAGTGCTTCTACCGACTCGCCGCTTCCATCGGTGAGGATCCGCCGGCCCCAGATGGCGACCATAGAGATTTCCGGCAGACCAGATGGTCGCCAGAGTCTCTATGATCGTTTGGAGGCCGGGCGCGATGTTATGACGTCACGCCCGGCCTCTGCATTCAAACGAATGGCGCTGCTTTGGCTGGGAAGCCAAAATCATTTTTTTTTTTTTTTTGATTTCATGCTTCCCAGCCTAGAGGTGAGATGTGAGGTCTTATTGACCCCATATCGCACTGTAAAGAGGACCGATCATGCCATATTGCTTTTACAAGGGATGTTTACATTCCTTGTAAATAGAAATAAAAGTGATCTTTTTTTTTTTTTTAACCACTTCGCGCCCGCGCTATAGCCGAAAGACGGCTGCAGCGCGGACGCTATCTGCCGGGCGGCCGTCCCTGGACGTCCTGGTGTTTACTTCCGCGTTGTGCGCTCCCGCGGGCGTGCATCGGGGAAGTTCTGTGCTGGCCGTGTCCCTCGGACACAGCCAGTCACAAATCGCTGAAAACGGCCAATGACAGCGGCCGTTTTCAGCACGATCGGCTGTGCCAATGAGAGACGCTCTCATATGTTTACATATGAGATCATCTCTCATCGCCGGTGTTCTGCGGCTCTCCCTCCTCACACAGACAGCGTGTGAGGAGGGAGAACGAACCGCTGCGGCGGTAAGTGAAAAAAAAAAAAAAAACGAAAATAAAGTTTTAAAACTGCCATCTGTCCCAACTATCATGCCCATTCCATCTATCCCCAGTGCCATCTGTCCCTGTCATCTGTCATCAGTGCCACATAGTGCCATCTGTCATCAGTGCCACATAGTGCCATCTGTCATTAGTGCCACATAGTGCCATCTGTCATCAGTGCCATCTGTCGTCAGTGCCACATACTGCCATCTGTCATCAGTGCCATCTGTCATCAGTGCCACCTGTCAGTGTCACGTGCCATCTGTCATCAGTGCCACCTGTCATCAGTGCCACATAGTGCCATCTGTCATCAGTGCCACATACTGCCATCTGTCATCAGTGCCACATACTGCCATCTGTCATCAGTGCCATCTGTCATCAGTGCCACCTGTCAGTGTCACGTGCCATCTGTCATCAGTGCCACGTATCAGTGCCATCTGTCATCAGTGCCATCTGTGCCACGTATTAGTGCCATCTATCAGTGCCACGTATTAGTGCCATCTGTCATCAGTGCCACGTATTAGTGCCATCTGTCATCAGTGCCGCGTGTCATCAGTGCCACCTGTCATCAGTGCCACGTATTAGTGCCACCTGTCATCAGTGCCACCTGTCATTAGTGCCACCTGTCATCAGTGCCACATATTAGTGCCAACTGTCATCAGTGTCACGTGTCATCAGTGCCACGTATTAGTGCCATCTGTCATCAGTGCCACGTATTAGTGCCATCTGTCATCAGTGCCACGTATTAGTGCCATCTGTCATCAGTGCCACATCAGTGTCAGTAAAATATGTAAAAAATACAGCGCTGTCAGTAAGAATTAAGAGACATACAGAGCCTGATCTGTTGTCAATACACGTATTTGAGCTGCAGTTTAAACAATATGGGATACCCACATTAAACAAGATATTAACAAACACCAAAAAACCGCGCTAGATACAGAATAGAAAGGATTACAACTCAATGTATGCACGCATGTTGTTAAAAGTCCATCAAATACAAATGAACAGAGGTTAATTAGCAGTCTATGCAAAATTCACGGAAGGTATACATCCTCTTCTTGAGTCAGGGTGACAACACACTCAAAACCACCGCAGAAACAAGTGCAGGGGATAGGAAAGTCCTCCACCTATAAAACAGCTGCCTCTTACCAGCTCCCTTGATCTCTGGCAAGGAGATCAAACACGCTTTCAGCTTATAACCCAGCTATAGTCTCTGGATACAATAGGTGAAAACTCAGATAACCTCCCCGTGATTTCTTTGGATAAATCTCAACAGCAAGTCCATGGGCCAATCATATATGAGAAAGAAAGGCTTCCATAGTGTAAAAACGTATAAAACTTTTTATTGTTAAGAAAAGTAATGCACTTACATACATCCGGATTGATAAGGCGTCAATATAAAAACAAGTCGGCCAGCTCTTTAAGAAAAAGCGCCCGTAACATCCGGGACTGCGTGTTGGTATGTGGTGGCGTCAGCACGCCGCTCTCCCTACGCCGTTTCGTCAAACCTGACGTCGTCCAGGGGCACGTGCCCCTGGACGACGTCAGGTTTGACGAAACGGCGTAGGGAGAGCGGCGTGCTGACGCCACCACATACCAACACGCAGTCCCGGATGTTACGGGCGCTTTTTCTTAAAGAGCTGGCCCCTGGACGACGTCAGGTTTGACGAAACGGCGTAGGGAGAGCGGCGTGCTGACGCCACCACATACCAACACGCAGTCCCGGATGTTACGGGCGCTTTTTCTTAAAGAGCTGGCCGACTTGTTTTTATATTGACGCCTTATCAATCCGGATGTATGTAAGTGCATTACTTTTCTTAACAATAAAAAGTTTTATACGTTTTTACACTATGGAAGCCTTTCTTTCTCATATATGATTGGCCCATGGACTTGCTGTTGAGATTTATCCAAAGAAATCACGGGGAGGTTATCTGAGTTTTCACCTATTGTATCCAGAGACTGTAGCTGGGTTATAAGCTGAAAGCGTGTTTGATCTCCTTGCCAGAGATCAAGGGAGCTGGTAAGAGGCAGCTGTTTTATAGGTGGAGGACTTTCCTATCCCCTGCACTTGTTTCTGCGGTGGTTTTGAGTGTGTTGTCACCCTGACTCAAGAAGAGGATGTATACCTTCCGTGAATTTTGCATAGACTGCTAATTAACCTCTGTTCATTTGTATTTGATGGACTTTTAACAACATGCGTGCATACATTGAGTTGTAATCCTTTCTATTCTGTATCTAGCGCGGTTTTTTGGTGTTTGTTAACATCAGTGTCAGTGCCACGTATCAGTGCCATCTGTCATCAGTGCCATCTGTCATCAGTGCCATCTGTCATCAGTGCCACGTATCAGTGCCATCTGTCATCAGTGCCACGTCAGTGTCACGTGTCATTGTCCTGGTGCTCCAGGGCCTTCAAAAGTGTAATAGGTAGTTAGATGTGTAATTTATGCTCCTAGAACACGTGATGGTGCTCCCTGCATGTTGGGCCTCTGTATGTGGCCAGGCTGTGAAAAAGCCCCACACATGTGGTATCGTAATACTCAGGAGGAGTAGCAGAATGTATTTTGGGGTGTTATTTGTGGTATACACATGCCATGTGAGAGAAATAACCAATTACAATGACAATTTTGTGGGGGGGGGGGAATCTTCATTTTGCAAAGAATTGTGGGAAAAAATGACCACATCAAAAACCTCACCATGCATCTTACTGAATACCTTGGAATGTCTACTTTCAAAAAAGGGGTCATTTGGGGCGTATTTGTACTTTCCTGACTTGTTCGGGTCGCAAGAAATGTGATAGGCCGCCAGTACTTCAGGTGTGATCAATTTTTTATGATTTGCACCATAACTTGTAAACTCTCTAACTTTCACAGAGACCAAATAATATTCACTAATTTGGGTTATTTTTACTAAAGATATGTAGCAGTATAAATTGTGGCCAAAATTTATGAAGAAAAATTACTAATTTGCAAAATTTTATCACAGAAACTAAGAAAAATTCGTTTTTTTTCAAAATTTTCGGTCTTTTTTCATTTATAGCGCAAAAAATAAAAAACCCAGAGGTGATCAAATACCACCAAAAGAAAGCTCTATTTGTATGAAAAAAAGGACAAAAAATTCATTTGAGTACAGTGTTGCATGACTGAGTAATTGTCATTCAAAGTGTGACAGCGCTGAAAGCTGAAAATTGGTCTGGGCAGGAGGGGGGTTTAAGTGCCCAGTAAGCAAGTGGTTAAAGTGTCAAACTAAAAAAAAAAGAAAGTAAAATTAACAATAAAATTTTTTTTTTTAAAGTGCCTCTTTCCCCGTGTGCTTGCACGCAGAAGCGAACGCATACGTAAGTCCCGCCCATATATGAAAACCGTGTTCAAACCACACATGTGAGGTATTGCCGCGAACGTTAGAGCGAGAGCAATAATTCTAGCCCTAGTCCTCCTCTGTAACTCAAAACATGTAACCAGTAAAGCGTCACCTATGGGGATTTTTAAGTACCGAAGTTTGGCACCATTCCATGAGCGTGTGTAATTTTGAAGCGTGACATATTCAATATCTATTTACTTGGCGTAACTTCATCTTTCACATTATGCAAAAAAATTGGGCTAACTTTACTGTTTTGTTTTTTTTAAAGCATGAAACCAAAAAAATACAAAAAAAAAAAGTGTTCGAAAAATTGCTGCGCAAATACCGTGCGAAATAAAAAGTTGCAACGACCTCCATTGTATTCTCTATGATGAAGTTTACGTGTAGGAGAGAAATGTCAGAATTGGCCTGGATGGGAAGTGGTTAAAAACATGTAGAAATAAGGGGGGGGGGGGGGGGGGACTAAAAAAGTGTCTGAGACAAACTTTGTCTCAACTAGAGTATAGCCAATCATATTTTAATTTTCTAAACTTTGTGAAAGACAGCAGTTGATTGGTTGCTATGGGTCCCAGCCATTGTCTGTATACAATGACCTGATCGCAGTGTGGATGCCGGTGTAGCAGTAAATGCAGTATCCCATGAAATTCGGTATCACTTGCCTCTACTGCGCATGTGCTGGTTTCAGACAAAAGAAACCAAGCGCAGAGCTACTGCCGACAAACACAGCTGAGTTATATTAACTCCTCACACGCTGATGGATCGGCTGCATCATGAAGACACAGCGAGACACCTCGGCTACATCTGATTGACAGTGGGGGACACGACGAGGGGTCACAGGCTCGTGGGGGGGCAGTCTGGATGTCACCGGGGGCAGTCTGCATGTCACAGGGGGGGCAGTCTGGATGTCACAGGGGGCTGCATGTCACAGGGGGGCACACGATGGTTGCCACAGGCTGGCTGGATGTCACAGGCTGCACTGGCTGGATGTCACCGGGGGGCACACAATGGTTGCCACAGGCTGGCTGGATATCACAGGGGGCCACAGGCTGCACTGGCTGGATGTCACAGGGGGGCCACAAACTGCATGGCACGGGGACACATGAAGGTTGGCACAGGCTGGCTGGATGTCACAGGGAGGCACAGGCGGCCTGCATTATTAGAGGGGGATCCCTGTTTTCACGGCCTGCATTATTAGAGGGGGGGTACCTATTTTCACGGCCTGCATTATTAGAGGGGGGATACCTATTTTCACGGCCTGCATTATTAGAGGGGGGGGTACCTATTTTCACGGCCTGCATTATTAGAAGAGGGTATACACAATTTCACAGTCTGCATTATTACTATTGTGGGAGGACACAATTTTAACCCACCAACTGCCATAGAGGTTGAAAAGCAAGCCGCTAGCAAGCAGTTATCATTGTCTTTATTTTGGGGGTGACGTGTATTAGTGGCGGTGGCTCAGTCTGGTGTTTCAGTTGGATGGGGGTCAGTTTGAGGTGTCAGTATTTTGTTTTGTGGGTTGTCAGTCTGGGGGGGGGGGTGATCTATCCATGTGTGTAGCCAGCGGTGAGGGGAATTTCTAATTATTTTTTGGTTTGGAGTAAGTAGGTTTCCTCACTCCTCAGTGTACTTATAATATATAAATTAAACTATTTTTTTAAAAACTCTGTGTGTTTGGTGTGTTTGTTTATCTCTGTGTTAGTGTTTATTTCCCTTTCATTGTTGTGTACAGTACTACATGGACCTTTATTCAGCGTACATCAATGTACAATATAGAATATTGCCTCAATTAGTTACGTCTAGGGATAGGGGCCGGTACCACCATCCTTTGTATTAGGATATTGGAAAGGGGGTGTGCCAGGGGCTGCTCCAAACTTGCCCCGCGGCACTGCAAAAGTTGAGGACCATCTCAGTACCCAAGGATTAGGCCAAAGTAAGTATAAAATGTCAATTTAAGAAGGTAAATATAATTAAAAACATTTTGTACAGCAGTACATAAACAGTTGTTGCAAAATTGATATAAATGGTTCACAAAGAATAGGTAAACCTCACAGGTATTGTGAGGACTTGAGATGTATGTCCTGACGTAGTCCTCTGCATGTTTTGCAGCTTTAGCTGCTTCTTCAGGAGTCAACCATAAACATCTACAAAAGTAAATACAATCTCATAGTTACATGGTCAAAAATGTGTTTGAACATTAGAAAAACAGATTTTATGCAATAAACTTAATAATGTTAGAGATTTATATAGTCATGCATGGCTTACAAATGAAGGCCCGATGGACAACACAAGAGAGGTAAATGTCCAATGCAGGTAAATCCCCCCACAGTGGACAGGGGAGGCACTTGATGGTGCAGTAACTAAAATAAAAAAAAAAATACAATGTTCTAGCAGTGGGCATAACTGGTGGTCTGTGGACAAGAACAAACATCAACAGAGGAAAAGGGTATTTGAGTAGGGGAGGGATGGGGAAGGGGGGGGGGGGGTGGAAGGCAAAAACGGGAAGAAGAGGGGGAGGGGAAAAGGGAGAGGGAGGGAAGGTGAAAAGGGGGAAATAAATGAAGAAAAACGGGTGGTAAAGGTGGGGAGAAAGGGGGGGGGGTGGGAAACCAGGAGAGGAGGAAAGAGAGTGGAGGGGGAGGAAAGGAAAAGGGGAAAAAGAGGGGAAAAGAAGGGGGGGGAGTGAAGAAGAGATGAACAGAAAAGGATAAGTGTGGATGAATAAAAGAGAAGAAAAAGAAAGAACCACAAGGTAAATATATAAATTAGAGGTCGACCTTTGGCCGATATTTGGCTTTTTTTACTTAATCGGCATAGGCCCATTGTGCTGATAAAAAAGGCCGATTATAACTTCAGCGGGACTTGCAAATGACTTCTGTAATAGAAGTCAATGCAAGTTGTCTGAAGTTTTCTTCTCTCCTCCTCTGATAAAAAGATACATTGTATCTCTTCAGGTTCTTTTATCAATAGACTGAACTCTGTGTGGAGGAGTTCTCAGTTTAACCATTTAAAGACTAAATCTTTTCTGACACTTGTTGCTTACAAGTAAAAATCCTGTATTTTCTGCTAGAAAATCACTTAGAACCCCCAAATATTATATATATATTTTTAGCAGAGACCCCAGGGAATAAAAAAGTGGTTGTTGCAATATTTTATGTCACACGGTATTTGCGCAGCGGTCTTTCAAAGGCAATTTTAAAAAAAAAAAATACACTAACGAAATTAAAAAAAAAAAAAATAAGCAGTAAAGTTAGCCCATTTTTTTTCGTCCAAAAGTTTTGATTACCTGTTTTTGTGTATTTAATATTTAAGATATAGTTATTTTTTTTTAATCTAAATTATACATACAAGTGAACTGATTGGAGGTTTGTTTTGTTTAATAAATGTTTAAATGTAAAAAAATTTCTGTATCACTTAATAATTAAGGCTGCTTTCACACTGGAGCGGGCATGCATTGACGGTAAAACGCTGTTAGTTTTAGTGGCGCTTTACCGGCGCTATTTGGCTGCTAGCAGGGCGCTTATAACCCAGCTAGCGGCAGAGGAAGGGGTTAAATGCGCCCCTGAAGCGCTTTGCAGGCGCTTCGGCAGCGGTGCGCATTCATTTCAATGGGCAGGAGTGGTGGAGGAGCGGTATACACCACTCCAAAGATGCTGCTTGCAGGACTTTTTTTTAACATCCTGCCAGTGCATCGCCTCAGTGTGAAAGCACTCGGGATATCACACTGAGACTGCAGGGGAGCCGTTTTACAGGCACTTTACAGGCGCTATTTTTAGCCCAAAAGAGCCTAAAAAATGCCCCAGTGTGAAAGGGGTCTAACTGTTATGCCGCGTACACACGGTCGTACTTTTCGTCTACAAAAGTCAGACAGCCTGTCCGACAGACTTCCGGCAGACTTTCGGTGGACTTGCGGCGGACTTGCGGCCTACTTTCTAACGAACGGACTTGCCTACACACGACCACACAAAAGTCGGTCGGATTCGTACGTGATGACGTACACCGGACTAAAATAAGGAAGTTCATAGCCAGTAGCCAATAGGTGCCCTAGCGTGGCTTTTTGTCCGTCGGACTAGCACACAGACGAGCGGATTTCGGGGTCCGTCGTAGTTACGAAGTAAAGTTTTAAAGCATGTTTCAAATCTAAAGTACGTCGGATTTGAGGCTAAAAAAGTACGTTGAAAGTCCGGAGAAGCCCACACACGATCGGATTACCAGCCAGCTTTAGTCCGTCAGCGTCCGTTGGACTTTTGTAGACGAAAAGTACGACCGTGTGTACGCGGCATTAGATTTTATGAGATGAAGGGGAAAAAAAAAAAAAAAAATCGGCCTAATATATCGGCCCAAAAAAAAATCGGCATCATATATCGGCCACCTCGATTTCTAAATATCAGCATCGGCCAGAGAAAAACCCATATCGGTCGACCTCTAATATAAATACGCATATAGGAAAAAGACATACATCTGTCCACTCATCAGATAACCAAACCCACCTAATTATTCACATACGTGAACATGGAACACCCGGGGGATCAGAGGCAAAGAAGCAATGGTGTCCAAGGACACAGGGTAAGCTTGATTGCATAGGGAGATAATGTTCAAGGGTCTGTCACAACCAGTTACAGATCCCCTGCAACCAAAGAGGATGAAAAAGTTGTGCATTGAGAATATATACATATATGGACTGAATACATGAATACAATTCTTGTGTCTCACAGTGGTCGGCAAATTCTACCCCAATGCAGGTCCCCCTTAAAATGAAGCATTGGCCCCAAAAAATGTGTGTGGCCCCTGGGGGTCCTCCAGTTTCCCTGTACCAAGTTTGGTGCCCCTGGGCAATGTGGTTTAGCTACCAAGGGGGCCCTAAATTTAGGCTAGCTTGGCCCGCAATGTTAATTTATGGCGCAGTTTGGAACTTTGAGGGGCCACAGCTTGGGCCCCAAACATGTCCAGGGGCTCGAGCTCTTTCGGCTGCTTAAAGTTTCCAACTGTTACTGCGCCATAGATTAACATAGCGGGCCAAGCTAGCCTGAATTTAGGGCCCTGTGGTAGCCGAACCATGGTGCCCAGGGACACCAAAATTGTTACAGGGATACTAGAGGACCCCCAGGAGCCACACCCATTTTTTGGGGCCAATGCTTCACTTTCATGGGGACCTGTATGGGGGTATAATTTGCCCGACCACTGCGGGACACAGGCATTAAGGAGCCCCGCTCTGCAGGTACTGTTAGATAGATAAAAGTCCAGAGACTCCTGGACTCAGCGCTCCCTGTGCCGTGATACTGCCCGAGGGCCACACACTCCCAAGTGGCCCCTGACAAAGTTGACCAGAAAAATTTGGGCTAGCGACCCTAAAATGTTAGTGGTGGTAAAGGAGGACCTCCCCTAACGCTGGGCCAAATTTGGACCCCTGGACATGTTCAGGGACCAAGCTGTGCCCACTCTAAAGCTTCCCATACTGCACCAAGCTGACTAAAAACCCAGAAGGGCTAGGGGCACCAAACTTGGTACAGGGATACTAGAGGCCCCCAGAGGTAGGCCTCCCCTATTTCAGTGCCAAATTTGGGACCCCAGACATTTGGGTAAAGTATTGCCTGACCGAGTAATTGCCAATTAAGGCTGGGTTCACACTCGTGTGAATTGGATGAGGATTTCTCCGCATCCAATTTGCATGTCAGGAGATTGTGACCGGCTCTCTATGTGCGTCTTTTGTTCTGTTTCAGCCCAAAATTCAGGCTGAAATTTGGACCTGAAACAGTGAACGGGGACTTACCGGATCCCTGCTGTGAGCCACTCCGGTGTGCAGTGTGAACCCAGCCTAAGGCTACTTTCACACTGAGGCGCTTGCACCTTGAAAGTGCCTCTTCTTTCACACATGAGCGGTGCGCTGGCAGGGCGGTAAAAAAAGTCCCGCTAGCTGCATCTTCGAGGCGCTGTAGGAGTGGTATATACACCGCTCCTACCCATTGAAATCAATGGGTAGTGCCGCCAGCAAAGCACTTTTTTGGCTGCTAGCGGGGGTTAAAAGCGCCCTGCTAGTAGCCGAATAGCGCCGCAAAAACGACTGTAAAGCGCATCTAAAAATAGTGGCGCTTTACCGCCAACTCTCCCCAGCGCCCCAATGTGAAAGTAGCGCAGTGCTGGATAGCAAACAATACTATGGTCATAAGGAGGGTAAAACCTTCCGGAGGTCAAAAACAAACAAACTGAAAGACAATAGTTAAGGAAATAAGCAACAAGACAAGAGTATGAGTAAAAGTAAGGGTCGGTTCACACTGGGGCAACACGACTTCAGCGCGACTTTGCACGGCGACTTCAACGTGGCTTCGACGCGACTTCAGCGCGACTTTAGCAAATTACAAGGCGACTTGAAGTCGCCTCCATGACAGGCGACTTCGGCTGTGGCCAATCACAGGGCAATCAGCTCTCTGGGAGGGAGGGGGGAGGGAGGGGTTTTCCCTGCAAAGTCGCTTGACTTTACAGAGAGATCCGACTTGGAGGCGACTTCCATTGATTTCTATGGTACAGGTCGCCTACCAAGTCGGATCAAAGTAGTACAGGGAGTACGCTCTGAAGTCGGAGCGACTTCAGTAGTGTCTATTAAGACGCTAGCGTTCACTCCCATTGAATCTATTTCTGGGGCAACTTGAGGGCGTACAAGTCGGATTCCAAGTCGCCCCAGTGTGAACCGACCCTAAGCACTGACCATTTTATTCATGTTAAAAGCATATACATTTTTAAACTTTTAAAAACAATGAATTTTATTCAAAAAATGTGGCATGAAAACAAAAATAAAAAGGGAATAAATACATGACACCAAAGCTCAGACAGCAAGACTCAAGCTATACAACAATAGTTCATTGAAGTATTTAATCACAAATGTTTACCAAAAAAAAGTGGGCACCAATATCCCTAACAAAGAATAGTTAGGATTAGGAAAGGAAGGGTGGGCCAGGTCAGCTTGATTGGAAAGCCATTTCTGCTGACAGACGATACAAGATTGGAAAAATGTAAAAGGTGAGCTGCATAAAGAATTGGTATATACGTTTCCAATCCAAAAGTACACAGCCAATCACGGGTGGATGAGAAAATTTCAGATCTGCATGGCGACAGCCAAAACAGATGGGGGAAGCTGAAAAAAAATTAAAAAAAAAATATTGAAGAGTCAGAAACTGACACATTTAGAAATACATTGTAACATACCTCTTTAACTTTGGTTAACTAAAAAATGGGTGGGCCAGGGAATTAAATTTCCATTTAGCACTGGCTGGGTTCACATGGAGAATGCAGCAGCTCACAGCAGGAGTCCGGTGCGTCTCTATTCACCATTTCAGCTCAAACTTTTTTGCTGAATGCGGACCTAAAACTGATCAAAAGACGCACAGGACTCCTGTGCAATTCGCACCGGAGCCGCTGCAGAGATGTGTGAACCAACTCCATAGAGATCCAGTCACAATTTCCTGCTATGTGCATTGGATGCGGGGAAAGCCTCATCCAATTCGCAATAGTGTGAACCCGGTCACAAAGTTTGTAAAAAATAGTTTAATTAAAATATAATAAGTACGCTGAGGAGTGAGGAAACCTACTTACTTCAAACCACTAAAAATTAGGAACTACCCTGACCGCTGGCTACACAGACTGATAGATCACTACCCCCCAGTCTGACACCCCCCATAACAAACTACTGACACCTCAGACTGACCCCTGTCCAACTGAAACACCAGACTGAGCCCCTGCCACTAATACACGTCACCCCCAACTAATGACAATGATAACTGCTACCGGTTTCCTTTTTTTCCCCCTCTATGGCAGTTGGGGGGGAGGGGGTTAAATTTGTGTCCTCCCCCAATAGTACTAATGCAGGCCGTGAAATTCTGTACCCCTCTTATAATAATACAGGCCATGAAATTCTGTACCCCTCTTATAATAATACAGGCCATGAAATTCTGTACCCCTCTTATAATAATACAGGCCATGAAATTCTGTACCCCTCTTATAATAATACAGGCCATGAAATTCTGTACCCCTCTTATAATAATACAGGCCATGAAATTCTGTATCCCCTCTTATAATATTAACGGCTGTGAAATTCAGCATCCCCTCTTATAATATTACAGGCCATGAAACTCTGTACCCCTCTTATAATATTACAGGCCATGAAATTCAGCATCCCCTCTTATAAAATTACAGGGCCATAAAATTCTGTATCCCCTCTTATAATATTACAGGCTATGAAATTCTGTATCGCCTCTTATAATATTACAAAATTCAAAGGAAATTGGGACTTTAAAATGAGGCAACTGGACAGTGGAGTTATAAGCACACTATCAAAATTTATTTACATAGCGTATAAAATACATAGTTCATCTTGTATATAGCATAGAGCATGCATAGGACCTAAACATATTGTATAAAAAAGATGTAAAAACAGTTACATGCGAACAACGTATAGTCAAAGTAGTGAACATATCCATGTTAAATGGCAATGAGCCTGATACTGGTACATGCATCCACATGGTATACATGCATTCATCAATGAGTATAAAAGTATATCATATAGTAAAATGGTTGTAGATGGGTAAGTAGCAGTCCATATGGGGTGTAGTTGTGGCATCAAATATAGCTCGACGCGTTTCGTGGGTTATCCCACTCGTCAGGAGCAGATGCGATAGACATACCTATGGAGTATATATGTGTAAAGATGGAGTAAATCATACTCTAAAGAGAATTTGTTTATAATATTTTGATGTAAAAGCTGATTGGCCGTCCACACTCACCCACTCAGACAGCACCTGCAATGTGGGGCAGCCAGCATAGGGGTGGCCGGGGACATAACTCCACCACGGGAGCTGAGGCGGCATAATTCAACGATGCAACGTCAGGCAGTATGAAGGCGTGTATGATGTGACGGTGATCTCCATGTGGCAAACAATAGTGTATATTCCATAAAAGGGCCATCTGGGAACAAATATTGAGTGTGTGTATAATTAAAAGAAAAAAATTATTAAAAGTAATAGTAGTATTTCAATAATGGACCCAGTATGTGCCACCATAGAAATTAAAAACCATAGAAAATAAAGTAAAATTAAGTTTAGCGTGTTGCTAGAAGTAAAAGAAGGGGCTATGTCTAAAAATAATAAATAATTGTATAAGTGTGAAGAACGTGTTCAAAAATTAGTTAGAGGAATTGCCATGTGAAAAGCATTGAACAGAAGAATAGAGTGAGAGCTGCACCACCAGGCGACAAGAAAGAAAAGGGAGGGAGTCAGAACCAGAACAGAAACAAAAGAATAGCTTACCCCAACGTTGCAACAAGACACCACACCAGCAAGCCAGTGTAGCTGGTGTGTGATGACCCCAGAGGGAGACTGGTCAGAATGAGCAGCTCACTCCACTGGGGAAGTGAATATATGCCGCCAACGCCACGCCGGTGAACCAATAGGGGGGAGAGTAGCGCACCTGAGCCGAGTGATCACTCAGCGGCAGGCGCGGAAACTTCCCCACATGGATACACCAGGTGATATGGCCGAGCGTCGGCGCAATGACGTCATAACTGACGTCATAAGCATGGCGCGTCAGTCGTCACATACAGCGTGACAGACGTGGCGCCGATGCGCCGAGGAGCACCCGCCCGATCCCCCTGAGAGATAGAGGAAGGAGGGGGAGGGGCCGCTGAGCGCATCGCAGCTCCCGCGATGAAGAAGACCACAGCGAGACCCAAATGCCCAACCATCCACACAGGCAAAATTGCTGGCTAGAAGGAAGGATGTGTAGGATATCATGGTAAAAATAAATCATGTGTGCACATTGACCAGTAGATGGAGTGTTGTATGTAAAGGGATGCCATATGCAATGCTCCAAAGAATGGACATAAAGAAACAGTGTACATAGTTAGCATAAACAGTAGATAAGTTTAAACATGAATACCCTATAAATGAGGGCAAACCTCACACGGGGATGGCAGGGGAACACTGCCAATCCCACATATACAGTTGCTTCCATCCCGGTATATATTTGTAAATAAAGAGGGGGTTGGGACTTTAAATGAAGCACCAATAGGTGCCTCCATCCCGGTAATTGTTTCAAAATTCAAAGGAAATTGGGACTTTAAAATGAGGCAACTGGACAGTGGAGGTATAAGCACACTATCAAAATTTATTTACATAGCGTATAAAATACATAGTTCATCTTGTATATAGCATAGAGCATGCATAGGACCTAAACATATTGTATAAAAAAGATGTAAAAACAGTTACATGCGAACAACGTATAGTCAAAGTAGTGAACATATCCATGTTAAATGGCAATGAGCCTGATACTGGTACATGCGTCCACATGGTATACATGCATTCAACAATGAGTATAAAAGTATATCATATAGCAAGGGCGCATGCGCGCGAGCGAAGGAAATGGCCGCGTGATTCCTCCGCTCCGCGCCGACGGGAACAATAACCCGGCCTGACACCGAGCAGAACGAGCGGGGACGAGGCTCACATACCGCTCCGGACTCCGGAGCGTCTCGGGACTCTGCCGGTGATGCTCCGATCCGGAAAGCACAAGCCAAAAGCCAGGCAGCCCCAGAGGCTCTCCACAGTACCAGGCAAGGGGAAATCCAATATGGCGCTGAAGCCTCCAGAACGGGAAGACGCTGCACACATATCAGATGATAATCCAGAATCTCCAACAGACAGCTTACAACAATTTCCTACAGACCTGGTAAGCCCTCTTCCCCTGGACTCTGATAACCTTTTAGCAAGATTTCGCAATATAGTAAGGGACGAAATCACTGCGGCATCACGCAAGCTATCATCAGATTTGGTGCGGGGCCTTAAAGAGATAGGCCACCGCACTAATCAATTAGAGCAACGCATGGATTTGGCAACCACAGTCTTAGAGGGTCATGAAGAGGAAGTTGAGAAATTGACGACAGAAATAGAGTCCCTGAAAGACAAGTTAGAAGACGCAGAAAATAGGGCCCGCAGGGATAACCTACGCATCCGCGGTATTCCAGAAACGGTAAATGACCTGCAGGGCACAGCAACGGCATTCTTTCAGGAACTGGCCCCGGAAATTCCTGTAGACCGGCTTGAGTTCGATCGCATACACAGATCTCTGGCCCCTAAGCCCACGGATGGCCCCCCGAGAGACGTTATCATAAAGTTCCACTATTACCGCACTAAAAAAAAGCTTTTGCAGGCGGCGAGAGAACAACAAAATCTCTCTTTTCAGGGGAACTCCCTTCAGCTATTCGCTGATCTCTCGCCGGTCACGATTGCCAGAAGGCGGGGACTCAAACCGTACTTGCAAATACTGCAAACCCAGGGGATCAAATACAGATGGGGATTCCCCTTCAAACTATCCTTCTCTCATTTGGGTCGTCAATTTCAGGCTACTTCTCCGGCGGAGTTAAGGCGTCATTTCCAGGATCTGCAGCTGGACCTTCCTTCTTCCCAGACGGAGGCGGCGTCCTCCTCCTCCTCCAGACCAGGACCCTCCAGGCCCCCTCGACAAGGCTCCCAACGTTCGCTACCCGGATCCCAAGCTCTCCGAGACTTACAGTCCCAGAAGTTCCATAAAGCCACTAATGGCTGAAGGTACTCTTTTCTTTATTTGTTTTTGATGACATCTAGCCCCCTTCTGTTACCCGACCCCGGGCCACGGTCATTCCGGTTTGCTCTTTTTACTGCTTTTACACCTGGAACTTTTAGGTGTGCTGGACAAGGAGCTACTAGTCCCCAGTACCCAATCTCTGGTCCTATGCCTTAATAACTTTAAAGGTCACCTCGCTAGGGCCCGCCCCAATTGTGAGAAGGCGGTGCGAGGTGTAAGAAGCGACATGGCAGATTGGCATATAACCATCTATCAACATGTTTCCAGGAAGAAGACTACCCATGCTTAAAGATGGTTTATTATTTTTATAATTTTTATATATTTTTTTTTTTTTTTGGGTTAAGTCTACATGATAACCTTTCCTATCTAACACATGAATGTGACTTTAACATTTCAGTTCTTTCTAAGGTTTGACGTGGTGGGGGGAGGGTGAAACCGTAGCTGCGGGAACAACCTTTTCTGATGTTCCAATGCGGCGCGGGCAGTCGTGACCGTGCCCTGTACCGCCAACTTTGTTGGGGAGGTGGTGGGGCACGGTGGGGTTAGATCAATCTCCCTGGTGGTCAGGAGACTGAAGGCCTTCTGGCCCTTTGGTCCAGGCCATCGGGGACTAAGTTTTGGTTGTACCATTATGTTTTCTAATGTTTCATCAACAAATGTTTAGTTCAGTTGTTTTAAGTTATCTCCACTAAATCAAAGTTCAATGGTTTCTAGATTCTGCTCTTAATATATATTTACAAGTCACGATTGATTAATGATAGGCCGGTGGTCCCGTCGGACCAATGCTACCCCCGATGAGTCAGCACTTGGCCGAGACGGATGTCGCGGCCAATGTCTTACTCAAATGTGGGTCTTTCAGCCCACAAAACAAAGCAACTAAGGTATTGTTGTCTATCCAACTTCGAGATTTTCCTATTATCTCTACCTTACCTGCTTCACCTTCCCTTTTCTACCCTTTGCTTGTCCCTCTTTTTCTTTCCCTTTCCCCTAGGTCCGCGGGATGTCTGACTACAAATTTGTATAGGAGAAATTTCCTGATCCCATGACCCTTAATTGGCTTACCCTGAATGTTCAGGGAATGAATTCCCCCCAGAAAAGGGTTAAAATCTTCAAATACCTAAAACAACAAAAAATAGATATTGCTTGTTTACAAGAAACGCATTTCTCTACCACCTCTTGCCCTAAATACTTTGCGGCACATTATCCACAGGTATTCTTGGCTAACGCATCCACTAAACACAGAGGTGTTCTGATCGCCATAAGCAAAACGGTTCCATTTATTTGCAGTAAGCAGATAGCAGACCCAAATGGTAGATATTTAATTTTGCAAGGCACGATTCAGGATAATGAAATAACAATCATGTCATATTATGCTCCGAACACCAACCCAGGGCCCTTTCTTACCCATATCTGCTCCCTGTTACGATCTCACCAAAAAGGAACCCTATTAATGGCAGGAGACTCCAACGTAACGTTGAAGCCCTCCCTTGACAAGTACCCACCGGACCATAAACCTCCTTCTGTGGCCACCAAATCCTTTTTGCAATCCCTTCAGAACTCTGACTTAATAGATATATGGCGGGAACTCCATCCCCAAAGTAGGGATTATACCCACTATTCCCATCCTCACCACTCTCACTCTAGGATCGACCATATGTTTGTCCTTCGCAAACACCTTCCCCTAATAGAATCGATTTCTATTCTGGCTGCCCCATGGTCGGATCATGACCCCATCCTGGCGGTCTGTAGGTCTCTATTGAGTAACTCACAATTCTCCCCATGGGTGATGAATGACTCTCTTCTATCCCACAAAGAGATTCTAGCTGACATTCATGACGCTTCAGCAGAATATTTTAAAATTAACACAGGATCAGTACCATCCCGTTACACTCTGGGAAGCATATAAAGCTGTCCTCAGAGGTCACGTTATCCGCATAGCGTCTAGACGTAAAAAAGAGAGAGCAAGGGCTCGTCAAGAGCTCGAACAAAAGCTAGAGACCGCGACCAAGACCTTCAAACTAAAACCCACTCCCACTAATCGCAAATCCTTAGATAAAGCCCGCACAGACTTAGACCTATGCCTGACCGACGAAGCAGAACGAACCCTAAGATGGGCCCGACAAAGGTGGTATATTAAAGCGAATAAACCTAATACAATGCTAGCCAATAGATTACGCACCTTTGCCCCGAAATTTACCCCTATTACACTTCGCACCCGCCACAATTCTCTAACGGGTAACCCTCAAAAAAATTCTGGAGGAATTCAGACATCGCCTCACTAAGCTTTATTCGGAACCAGATCATCTTTCAATCCAAGGCCTAGACGCCTTTCTTAAGAATCTATCATTACCGTCCTTGTCTGAAACTCATACATCCCTGATGGACCGAGATATACAGATCTCAGAAGTCCTCCAATGTATTAAAGAATTAAAGGTGGGTAAAAAACCTGGTCCAGATGGCTTCACGGCACTTTATTACCGGAAAATGGCAGATGTCATTGCTCCGCATTTAACGAAGATGTATAATTCAGTCAAGGATGGTTGTCACTTCACACCCAATCAATTGACCGCCAATATAGTCATGATACCTAAACCAGATAAGGACCATTCATCTTGGGCAAACTTCCGGCCCATATCACTCATTAATATCGACATGAAAATTTTAACAAAAATCCTGGCCACTCGCCTCAATTCCTTTCTTCCACGCCTAATCAAAAAAGATCAAGTGGGATTTGTCCCACGTAGGCAAGCAGGGGACGCAATAAGACGCCTTCTCCAAATACAACACATAGTCCATAATAGATCCCTGGAAACCATGTTCTTATCATTGGACATCAATAAAGCCTTTGATACATTGTCATGGCCATACCTGATTCAAACGTTACAGCACTTTGGTTTTGGCACTTCTTTTATGGGCTGGGTTTCAGCCATCTATAATTCCCCACAAGCCAAGGTGAAGTACTGTGGGTTTGAGTCACACACTTTCCCAATTAGAAGGGGCACTCGCCAGGGATGCCCACTCTCTCCATTGTTATTTATTTTAGCATTGGAACCCCTGGCGGAAGCCATTAGATCCCATCCTGATATAACTGGCGTGGATGTAGCAGGAACCCCGCATAAACTGTCTATGTTTGCAGATGACATATTACTGACCATCACTAAACCGAGAATCACCCTCCCTAATCTGCTAGCACTTCTAGAAACCTTTGCTACTTTTTCGGGTCTATCGGTCAACCCCGCTAAATCAAACGCAATGTCGATAAATCTCTCACTATCCGAATTAGAATCCCTACAGTCACACTTTTCCTTCCAATGGTTGAAGTCTTTACCTTATCTTGGTATTCGTCTCACCCCAAAATATTCAGGTTTATTCCAAGCTAACTTTCCCTCATTATTTAGGAAACTCTCTAATATGCTTTCCTCGTGGTCCGCTCTCCCATTGTCCTGGTTCGGTAGGATTACTACCGTTCGCATGTCCTACCTCCCAAAACTGCTTTACTACTTCAGAGTTCTCCCAGTCCCAGTCCCCTCCCATATTCTCCGGATACACCAGCGCAAGATCATGCAGTTTATTTGGGGCTCCAAGAAGCCTAGGATCAAAAAGCAGGTATTGTTCGCTCGTAAAATTAATGGAGGTTTATCGGTACCCAATCTACAAGCTTATTACATAGCGGCAGCCATAGCTCCATTATCTCATCTCCATGAGAAATCCCAGATGCCATTATGGGCCACTATGGATATAATAGACTCTCACCCGATATCCTTAGCCTCCCTTCCATGGCTTCCTCGAGAACATCGCCCTAGTGTCATGGGCCCATGCTTGGCCCATTCATTACGGTTATGGGACTCTGTTAAATACTCCGCAGGTTTAATATCCCCACATCTTCCCTTACTCTCCCTTCTTCACTGTCCACTGTTCCCACCGGGACACGATAACCCGCAGCAATTTCGATGGTGGACTGAGCAAGGATTTGTGGATGTCCACTCTATGTTTTCCCCAACTAGGATAAAAACATTTGCGGCCCTACGCTCCTCACATGACATCCCTCTAAGGGAACATTTTAGATATATGCAAATACGTCATTTCCTACTAACCCTTATCAAATCCCATGACCCCCCATTTACACTAACCCCCTTTGAACATCTTTGCAGAGCACGACCCCAATCCCCTGGTCTTATTTCATTAATTTACGCAGCCATTATTGACTCCACAAAACCTCCCATAAGAACATATCATCTACAATGGGAAGCAGAGCTGGGTAAAAAAATTGACCCGGAGGACTGGCAAGCCATGACAATTTCATTATCCAAGTGCTCCAAGAATGTTTTATTCTTGGAAAATGCTTACAAAATTCTTTATAGATGGTACTACACCCCAGCCAGAATAGCGAGGTTTATCCCATCTTATTCCCCTTTGTGTTTTCGGGGATGCTCACAAGAGGGCACGATGGCACACATTTGGTGGAAGTGCCCCAAGGTATGCAGACTGTGGATCAGAGTGTATGCGCTCCTCCGAAATCTCTTCAATACAACTATAAAAAGGGACCCCTTTGAGGCCCTTTTGGGGAAACCAATCCCTGAACTGTTGCGCCCCGAGCGACAGTTAGCATCCCATGTATTAACTGCAACTAAATTAACTATTGCAAAATCATGGAAAACTTCAGTCCTAAGTTTTGAAGCAGTTAAAAATCGCATTAACGACACCATGGTTAATGAAAAGCTGACAGCAATATTATCAGATACACATGATAAATTTCTTCGAACATGGCAACCATGGGTAAACTATGCCCACCCCTCCAGATTCGATTCGGCACTACTCTCCTTGTAATGGAAACAAAGACACCCCATCCCGCGGACCTCCTCCCCCTCCCCCCCTCTTCCCCCCCCCCTTCTTTCTGCACCCCCCACTTTTTCTTCTCTATTAATCTCCTTTCCTTCTTCTTCTGAATCACCAAGTCAGTTCCTTTTTACTCCCATTCTTCATTTTTTTTTAGTCTGGGCAACTTTTCCTTTATATATCCTTGACTCCACAGGTTTACCCCTGATGGAGATATAGTACAGGCCGACAATTGATTTGGAACACTTAATGCCTCCTCAGTGCTTTATGTATTGATACATGGTCATCTGTTATGAATCCTGTTTTCATTTCTTATTATTATAAACACCCTTTCTTTTTTTTTTTTTTCTCTTTTATTTTGGGTTTTTTTTTTTTTTTTTGTTCTCTGTACCATGAATATGCACTCATGTATCCGCATAATGTACATTAATATGTTACTCCTTTTGTACTAACAACACCTTTTATGTTCAATAAAAACCTTTTGTACAAAAAAAAAAAAAGTATATCATATAGTAAAATGGTTGTAGATGGGTAAGTAGCAGTCCATATGGGGTGTAGTTGTGGCATCAAATATAGCTTGATGCGTTTCGTGGGTTATCCCACTCGTCAGGAGCAGATGCGATAGACATACCTATGGAGTATATATATATGTAAAGATGGAGTAAATCATACTCTAAAGAGAATTTGTTTATAATTTTTATATGTAAAAGCTGATTGGCCGTCCACACTCACCCACTCAGACAGCACCTGCAATGTGGGGCAGCCAGCATAGGGGTGGCCGGGGACATAACTCCACCACGGGAGCTGAGGCGGCATAATTCAACAATGCAACGTCAGGCAGTATGAAGGCGTGTATGATGTGACGGTGATCTCCATGTGGCAAACAATAGTGTATATTCCATAAAAGGGCCATCTGGGAACAAATATTGAGTGTGTGTATAATTAAAAGAAAAAAAATTATTAAAAGTAATAGTAGTATTTCAATAATGGACCCAGTATGTGCCATAGAAATTAAAAACCATAGAAAATAAAGTAAAATTAAGTTTAGCGTGTTGCTAGAAGTAAAAGAAGGGGCTATGTCTAAAAATAATAAATAATTGTATAAGTGTGAAGAACGTGTTCAAAAATTAGTTAGAGGAATTGCCATGTGAAAAGCATTGAACAGAAGAATAGTGTGAGAGCTGCACCACCAGGCGACAAGAAAGAAAAGGGAGGGAGTCAGAACCAGAACAGAAACAAAAGAATAGCTTACCCCAACGTTGCAACAAGACACCACACCAGCAAGCCAGTGTAGCTGGTGTGTGATGACCCCAGAGGGAGACTGGTCAGAATGAGCAGCTCACTCCACTGGGGAAGTGAATATATGCCGCCAACGCCACGCCGGTGAACCAATAGGGGGGAGAGTAGCGCACCTGAGCCGAGTGATCACTCAGCGGCAGGCACGGAAACTTCCCCACATGGATACACCAGGTGATATGGCCGAGCGTCGGCGCAATGACGTCATAACTGACGTCATACGCACGGCGCGTCAGCTGTCACATACAGCGTGACAGACGTGGCGCCGATGCGCCGAGGAGCACCCGCCCGATCCCCCTGAGAGATAGAGGAAGGAGGGGGAGGGGCCGCTGAGTGCATCGCAGCTCCCGCGATGAAGAAGACCACAGCAAGACCCAAATGCCCAACCATCCACACAGGCAAAATTGCTGGCTGTGAAATTCAGCATCCCCCCTTATAATATTACAGGCTATGAAACTCTGTACCCCTCTTATAATATTACAGGGCCATGAAATTCAGCAGCCCTCTTATAATATTACAGGCTATGAAATTCTGTATCCCCTCTTATAATATTACAGGCTATGAAATTCAGCATCCCCTCTTATAATATTACAGGCTATGAAATTCTGTATCCCCTCTTATAATATTACAGGCTATGAAATTCAGCATCCCCTCTTATAATAATACAGGCTATGAAACTCTGTATCCCCTCTTATAATATTACGGGCTACGAAATTCTGTATCCCCTCTTATAATATTACAGGCTATGAAACTCTGTATCCCCTCTTATAATATTACAGGCTATGAAATTCTGTATCCCCTCTTATAATATTACAGGCTATGAAATTTTGTATCCCCTCTTATAATATTACAGGCTATGAAATTCTGTATCCCCTCTTATAATATTACAGGCTATGAAACTCTGTATCCCCTCTTATAATATTACAGGCTATGAAATTCTGTATCCCCTCTTATAATATTACAGGCTATGAAATTTTGTATCCCCTCTTATAATATTACAGGCTATGAAATTCTGTATCCCCTCTTATAATATTACAGGCTATGAAACTCTGTATCCCCTCTTATAATATTACAGGCTATGAAATTCAGCATCCCCTCTTATAATATTACAGGCTATGAAATTCTGTATCCCCTCTTATAATATTACAGGCTATGAAATTCAGCATCCCCTCTTAGAATATTACAGGCTATGAAACTCTGTACCCCTCTTATAATATTACAGGCTATGAAACTCTGTACCCCTCTTATAATATTACAGGCCATGAAATTCTGTCCCCTCCGATCCAGCCTGTGCCCCCTGTGCCAAACATTGTGTGCAGCCTGTGGCCCTATGTTCCATGCAGCCTGTGTTGTCTGTGTCCCCCCTCCCCCCGTGACATTCATTGTGTGCCCCCTGTGACAAGCAGCCTGTGTTGTCTGTGCCCCCCCCCCCGCGACATCCATTGTGTGCCCCCTGTGCCATGCAGCCTGTGTCTGTGCCCCCCTGTGACATCCATTGTGTGCCCCCTGTGCCATGCAGCCTGTGTTGTCTGTGCCCCCCTGTGACATCCATTGTGTGCCCCCTGTGCCATGCAGCCTGTGTTGTCTGTGCCCCCCTGTGACATCCATTGTGTGCCCCCTGTGCCATGCAGCCTGTGTCTGTGCCCCCCTGTGACATCCATTGTGTGCCCCCTGTGTCTGTGTCCCCCTGTGACATCCATTGTGTGCCCCCTGTGCCATGCAGCCTGTGTTGTCTGTGCCCCCCTGTGACATCCATTGCGTGCCCCCTGTGCCATGCAGCCTGTGTTGTCTGTGCCCCCCTGTGACATCCATTGTGTGCCCCCTGTGCCATGCAGCCTGTGCCCCCCCGCGACATCCATTGTGTGCCCCCTGTGCCATGCAGCCTGTGTCTGTGCCCCCCTGTGACATCCATTGTGTGCCCCCTGTGCCATGCAGCCTGTGTCTGTGCCCCCCTGTGACATCCATTGTGTGCCCCCTGTGCCATGCAGCCTGTGTCTGTGCCTCCGTGACATCCATTGTGTGCCCCCTGTGCCATGCAGCCTGTGTTGTCTGTGCCCCCCTGTGCCATGCAGCCTGTGTTTAATTTAAATATTATAAGTACACTGAGGAGTGAGGAAACCTACAAACTGTCCCCCCCCCCCCCCGTGACATTCATTGTGTGCCCCCTGTGACAAGCAGCCTGTGTTGTCTGTGCCCCCCCCCGCGACATCCATTGTGTGCCCCCTGTGCCATGCAGCCTGTGTCTGTGCCCCCCTGTGACATCCATTGTGTGCCCCCTGTGCCATGCAGCCTGTGTTTGTGCCCCCTGTGACATCCATTGTGTGCCCCCTGTGCCATGCAGCCTGTGTCTGTGCCCCCCTGTGACATCCATTGTGTGCCCCCTGTGCCATGCAGCCTGTGTCTGTGTCCCCCTGTGACATCCATTGTGTGCCCCCTGTGCCATGCAGCCTGTGTTGTCTGTGCCCCCCTGTGACATCCATTGTGTGCCCCCTGTGCCATGCAGCCTGTGTTGTCTGTGCCCCCCTGTGACATCCATTGTGTGCCCCCTGTGCCATGCAGCCTGTGTTGTCTGTGCCCCCCCGCGACATCCATTGTGTGCCCCCTGTGCCATGCAGCCTGTGTCTGTGCCCCCCTGTGACATCCATTGTGTGCCCCCTGTGCCATGCAGCCTGTGTCTGTGCCCCCCTGTGACATCCATTATGTGCCCCCTGTGACATGCAGCCTGTGTCTGTGCCCCCCTGTGACATCCATTGTGTGCCCCCTGTGCCATGCAGCCTGTGTCTGTGCCCCCCTGTGACATCCATTGTGTGCCCCCTGTGCCATGCAGCCTGTGTTGTCTGTGCCCCCCTGTGCCATGCAGCCTGTGTTTAATTTAAATATTATAAGTACACTGAGGAGTGAGGAAACCTACAAACTCCAAAACAAAAAATAATTAGAAATTTCCCCCACCGGTGGCTACACACATGGATAGATCACCCCCCCCCAGACTGACAACCCACAAAACAAAATACTGACACCTCAAACTGACCCCCGTCAGTTAGGCCCCTTTCACACTGGGGCGGTTTGCAGGCGTTATTGCGCTAAAAACAGCGCCTGCAAACCGACCCAAAACAGCCGCTGCTGTTTGTTCAGTGTGAAAGCCCCGAGGGCTTTCACACTGAAGCGGTGCGCTGACAGAAGAAAAAATCATCTGCAAGCTGCATCTTTGGAGCGGTGTATTCACCGCTCCTGCCCATTGAAATCAATGGGACAGCGCGGCTATACTGCGGCTATAGCTGCGCTATACGAGGGATTTTAACCCTTTTTCGGCCGCCAGCGGGGGGTTAAAACCGCACCGCTAGCGGTCGGATACCGTGGTAAAACAGTGCTAAAAATAGCGCTGTTTTACCGCCGACACCCCCTACCGCCCCAGTGTGACAGGGGCCTAACTGCTGATAACGGCTTGCTTTTCGACCTCTATGGCAGTTGGTGGGTTAAAATTGTGTCCTCCCACAATAGTAATAATACAGACTGTAAAATTGTGTATACCCTCTTCTAATAATGCAGGCCGTGAAAATAGGTATCCCCCCCCCCCCCCCCCCTCTAATAATGCAGGCCTCCTGTGCCATGCAGCCAGCCTGTGCCAACCATCGTGTGCCCCCCTGTGACATGCAGACCCCCGTGACATCCAGACTGGCCCCCCTTGTGACATCCAGTCTGTGGCCCCCTATGACATGCAGAGTGCCCCCCCTCCCCCACGAGCCTGTGAACCCTCGTCATGTCCCCCACTGTCAATCAGATGTAGCCGAGGTGTCTTCATGATGCAGCCGATCCATCGGCGTGTGAGGAGTTAATATAACTCAGCTGTGTTCGTCGGCAGTAGCTCTGCGCTCGGTTTCTTTTATCTGAAACCAGCACATGCGCAGTAGAGGCACGTGATACCGAATTTCAAGGGATACTGTAGTTACTGCTACCCCGGTGATTCAGCATCCAGCAGTCACATTGAGTGGGCGGAGTCACTTGGCCGCCACAACGTCACCTCCGCCATGCCTTGCGTCCCAGCCCCGCCCAGTGCTCCTGTCTGCCCCCTCCCCCTCCATAGGGCTCCTGGTTCTTCTTCCCGGGGACCGCGCCTCATCTATTCAGCGGAAGGGTGGTCGAGACCAAATCGTGGAGGGGGGTGTTCCGCAGTCGAGCTGTCCTAATTAGCGCACACACAGCTGTCATAGGAAAGGAGCGCTAGGATGGCAGCGGGGAGAGCCGCCTCTTACTCGTCTCCATCCTCCAGCTTCAATGCTGGCTATGGGAACAGCCACAGCGGGGCGGCGGCCAGTGAGGATGAGGATGGACAGAACCTGTGGTCAGTAGCTGGCATTGTGTAATAACGTGCTCGGGGAAGGACAGACATGGAGGCCGGGGAGCCTGTTCATTCATTAGCCGGCCCAGACCGTTATGCTGAGCCCGTGTGACTTGTTCACTAGGGGGCCTGGGTGGGTGGGGGGTAATGGACTCTGATTAACCCTTCCTCTTCTTGGCAGGATGCCATTCTCAGTGCCGCTGGACATTTCCGGCAGCCCAGAGGGGGGTTAAGCAGACAGCCGGTCCATGTCAGAGCTGTACATGACAGGAGGGACGCCTAGACGTTTCTAGGGCTCGGGGGCGCGCTTTACCTGTTTGTGGGCGTGGTTAGGGAGCTGAAAGAGACGGGGACGCGCACTACCTGTCAATAGTACAGGTGCGCAGGCTCAGTGACAGATGGGCGGGGCTTCATGTGTTTGTGTTTAGATGAGGGGCCCCAGCATGGTTTGTCTGTGTGATCCTTGGAGAGGCATCAGCATGCTTTCTTTGTATCAGTGGAGGGGCCCCTGGGTGCTCTCTGTGCGTGATCAGTGGAGGGGGCCCCTGGGTGCTCTCTGTGCGTGATCAGTGGAGGGGGCCCCTAGTTGCTCTCTGTGCGTGATCAGTGGAGGGGGCCCCTGAGTGCTCACTGTGCGTGATCAGTGGAGGGGGCCCCTGAGTGCTCACTGTGCGTGATCAGTGGAGGGGGCCCCTGAGTGCTCACTGTGCGTGATCAGTGGAGGGGGCCCCTGAGTGCTCACTGTGCGTGATCAGTGGAGGGGGCCTCTAGTTGCTCTCTGTGCGTGATCAGTGGAGGGGGCCCCTGGGTGCTCACTGTGCGTGATCAGTGGAGGGGGCCCCTGGGTGCTCTCTGTGCGTGATCAGTGGAGGGGGCCCCTGGGTGCTCTTTGTGCGTGATCAGTGGAGGGGGCCCCTGGGTGCTCTCTGTGCGTGATCAGTGGAGGGGGCCCCTGGGTGCTCTCTGTGCGTGATCAGTGGAGGGGGCCCCTGGGTGCTCTCTGTGCGTGATCAGTGGAGGGGGCCCCTGGGTGCTCTCTGTGCGTGATCAGTGGAGGGGGCCCCTGGGTGCTCTCTGTGCGTGATCAGTGGAGGGGGCCCCTGGGTGCTCTCTGTGCGTGATCAGTGGAGGGGGCCCCTGGGTGCTCTCTGTGCGTGATCAGTGGAGGGGGCCCCTGGGTGCTCAGTCTGCGTGATCAGTGGAGGGGGCCCCTGGGTGCTCTCTGTGCGTGATCAGTGGAAGGGGGCCCCTGGGTGCTCTCTGTGCGTGATCAGTGGAGGGGGCCCCTGGGTGCTCAGTCTGCGTGATCAGTGGAGGGGGCCCCTGGGTGCTCTCTGTGCGTGATCAGTGGAAGGGGGCCCCTGGGTGCTCTCTGTGCGTGATCAGTGGAGGGGGCCCCTGGGTGCTCAGTCTGCGTGATCAGTGGAGGGGGCCCCTGGGTGCTCACTGTGCGTGATCAGTGGAGGGGGCCCCTGGGTGCTCTCTGTGCGTGATCAGTGGAGGGGGCCCCTGGGTGCTCTCTGTGCGTGATCAGTGGAGGGGGCCCCTGGGTGCTCACTGTGCGTGATCAGTGGAGGGGGCCCCTGGGTGCTCACTGTGCGTGATCAGTGGAGGGGGCCCCTGGGTGCTCACTGTGCGTGATCAGTGGAGGGGGCCCCTGGGTGCTCACTGTGCGTGATCAGTGGAGGGGGCCCCTGGGTGCTCACTGTGCGTGATCAGTGGAGGGGGCCCCTGGGTGCTCACTGTGCGTGATCAGTGGAGGGGGCCCCTGGGTGCTCACTGTGCGTGATCAGTGGAGGGGGCCCCTGGGTGCTCTCTGTGCGTGATCAGTGGAGGGGGCCCCTGGGTGCTCTCTGTGCGTGATCAGTGGAGGGGGCCCCTGGGTGCTCTCTGTGCGTGATCAGTGGAGGGGGCCCCTGGGTGCTCTCTGTGCGTGATCAGTGGAGGGGGCCCCTGGGTGCTCTCTGTGCGTGATCAGTGGAGGGGGCCCCTGGGTGCTCTCTGTGCGTGATCAGTGGAGGGGGCCCCTGGGTGCTCTCTGTGCGTGATCAGTGGAAGGGGGCCCCTGGGTGCTCTCTGTGCGTGATCAGTGGAGGGGGCCCCTGGGTGCTCAGTCTGCGTGATCAGTGGAAGGGGGCCCCTGGGTGCTCTCTGTGCGTGATCAGTGGAGGGGGCCCCTGGGTGCTCAGTCTGCGTGATCAGTGGAGGGGGCCCCTGGGTGCTCTCTGTGCGTGATCAGTGGAGGGGGCCCCTGGGTGCTCTCTGTGCGTGATCAGTGGAGGGGGCCCCTGGGTGCTCAGTCTGCGTGATCAGTGGAGGGGGCCCCTGGGTGCTCTCTGTGCGTGATCAGTGGAAGGGGGCCCCTGGGTGCTCTCTGTGCGTGATCAGTGGAGGGGGCCCCTGGGTGCTCAGTCTGCGTGATCAGTGGAGGGGGCCCCTGGGTGCTCTCTGTGCGTGATCAGTGGAAGGGGGCCCCTGGGTGCTCTCTGTGCGTGATCAGTGGAGGGGGCCCCTGGGTGCTCAGTCTGCGTGATCAGTGGAGGGGGCCCCTGGGTGCTCACTGTGCGTGATCAGTGGAGGGGGCCCCTGGGTGCTCACTGTGCGTGATCAGTGGAGGGGGCCCCTGGGTGCTCACTGTGCGTGATCAGTGGAGGGGGCCCCTGGGTGCTCACTGTGCGTGATCAGTGGAGGGGGCCCCTGGGTGCTCACTGTGCGTGATCAGTGGAGGGGGCCCCTGGGTGCTCACTGTGCGTGATCAGTGGAGGGGGCCCCTGGGTGCTCACTGTGCGTGATCAGTGGAGGGGGCCCCTGGGTGCTCTCTGTGCGTGATCAGTGGAGGGGGCCCCTGGGTGCTCTCTGTGCGTGATCAGTGGAGGGGGCCCCTGGGTGCTCTCTGTGCGTGATCAGTGGAGGGGGCCCCTGGGTGCTCTCTGTGCGTGATCAGTGGAGGGGGCCCCTGGGTGCTCTCTGTGCGTGATCAGTGGAGGGGGCCCCTGGGTGCTCTCTGTGCGTGATCAGTGGAGGGGGCCCCTGGGTGCTCTCTGTGCGTGATCAGTGGAGGGGGCCCCTGGGTGCTCTCTGTGCGTGATCAGTGGAAGGGGGCCCCTGGGTGCTCTCTGTGCGTGATCAGTGGAGGGGGCCCCTGGGTGCTCAGTCTGCGTGATCAGTGGAGGGGGCCCCTGGGTGCTCTCTGTGCGTGATCAGTGGAGGGGGCCCCTGGGTGCTCTCTGTGCGTGATCAGTGGAGGGGGCCCCTGGGTGCTCAGTCTGCGTGATCAGTGGAGGGGCCTCAGCATATATTCTGTGTGACCAGTGGCTCTAATTAATGAAGTTTCTCAGAGCAGATTCTTCCATTGCAGAATTATATTGTAAGTTGTGATAGTTTAACAATGATAGTGTGAGGAAATTCTAGCACTGTAGGCCTTCTGCAAATCTGCACACAGGTGGTTAGGCCTGTCGGCGTCAGATCATGTTTTCGGAGAGGCACAAGTGACGGGCTGAAATATGCTGAGGCTGGATGTTGTACTGAGCTGAAGTCCTGCTTTGCAGCCTTACTGCCTTAAATGTGAGTACCACTAGATACAGCAGTGATGGCGAACCTTGGCACCCCAGATGTTTTGGAACTACATTTCCCATATGGTGCTCAACTACACTGCAGAGTGCATTAGCATCATGGGAAAAGTAGTTCCAAAACATCTGGGGTGCCAAGGTTCGCCATCACTGACATACAGCAACTAGCTGCCATGTATTTCAGTCTGTCAGATTTTGGCATCCGTACCTCCCAGGTGCCTGAAAACACTGAGATTCAACACCGATGGGTTCAATCAACAGTGTTCATGAGGCCTTATAATTTAGACCAGCTGACCTCCTTTACAGCCAAGGAAAGTGCCATCTTAGCCTCTGTTTGATCTGCAGTTGCCATGGTGCTGCACATGTGATCAGTCATGAGACCAGCCATTAGATGGGTTGACATTAAGGATGAGCTCCGGCGTGTTCGCAAACGGCACGTGCAGAGCCTGCCAGGAAGTCAGCACTGCACAGCGCTAATCACAGGCAGTGAGACATTTCCGATTTCTACAGCTGCGCATCGGGACAATGTCTCACTGCCTGTGATTAGCGCTCCGCAGTGCCGACTTCCTGGCGGCTGTGCACGGGGCGTTTGCGAACACGCCTGAGCTCGTCCTTAGTTGATGTCATGTTTGAGAGCATAAGCAAATGTGACAGTTATCATTAATTGTATGTCTTGAATGTAACTGTTTTGGGAAAGTTAAAGCGGAACTAAACCCCCCTATTGTTTTCAGCCATGGGAGCTGCCACCTTGTCCTCTGTTTGATCTGCAACTGCAATGATGCTGCACATGTGATCAGTTATGGGAACAGCCATTTGATGTTTTGACAGTTTGGTTGATAGCACAGCCAATTTGACAGTTATGTTCCCAGCATGTGCCAGGAATAGAACTGTTTTTGAAACTCTTATATTGATGGGTTTAGTTTCGCGTTAAATCAGTGGGTTAATTCTGCTGTGGAACTAAATCCATTGATCTAACAGTTTCCCAAAACAGTTACTTTCCAAAGCATGCCATTAATAACTGTCACGTTTGCTTGTGCTCTCCAAACACAGTCAGCCCATCAAATGACTGGTACCATAACTGATCACATGTGCAGCATCATGGTAACTGCAGATCAAACAGGCCGAGATAGCAGTTTCCTTGGCTGTAAAGGATAGGGATGGTTTGGATCCACTTTGTAATTTCATTAAAAAAAAAAAAAATTAAATGACAAACATGTTTTCACCTGCTCTGTGTAATGGTTTTTCAAGGAGCAGCCCCAAACCTTCTCTCCTGGGGTCCCTCACTAGTGATCTTGGTTCATTCTCTTCTATGTCTGCCCCCATAGCAAGCCCTTTCTATGTGGGCAGACGTGCGGGCTCAATCCTGAGTTTGGCTGTGTGTGTCCATAGACACACACAGCTTGTCTCAGCCCGGCCACCTGCTGTCTGCTCACAGGATTTGGCTGACAGCAGCAGGAGCCAATGGCTCCAGATTCTCTCAGCCAAGCTTGTAAGAAGGGGGGAGAGAGGAAAGAAGACGGGCGTAGTGCTGGATTGATACAAGGCTCAGGTAAGTATTCGGGGGGAGGAAAGGCACCGCAAATATCTAAATGTTTTTTACTTTAATGCAAGGAATGTTGTACCTTCAGAAACCACTTTAAGAGGCTTTTTAGAGGCACTAAAAACAGGGGGGTTGATCCCTTACAAACCCAAAATCTACCATGGCAATTGGATGGCTTTGTACACATACTGTGTTCATAATGCTTTGGGGCCCCAATAAATGTATGTTGGCGGTCTCAGTTATATGAGCAGACACCACTTAGTGAGTATGACAGGTGGGGCAGCTTATAAAACTTATCATGCCAAGTAAACTTAGCTGTGGCTGTGACCTGGTCTGGGAAAAAAAAATAAGAAAACTGATATTCTGGGATTCTATATGCCTGAAAGGCAAGCTGCTGCTCTGTCGCCCTTTGAAAAGTGATTCTCTGTGGATTGTTTTTCATAGTGGTGGTAGAGACTGCCACCTGTGTAAACAAGATCTAATTGTTGTATACCATAACATATGTTTTCAAATGGAACCCTGTGAAGTATTAGGATTCTAAGGTGTGTAGTATTGGCAAATTATAAAGCATATCTTAACCTGAAAAGAAATGTAATATCTTGCAGCTTGGCAGTCCTTAGAAGTGGTACCTAGAACAGTTTTTTTTTTTTTTTTTTGTGAAGGCTTTTTTTTATTTATTTTTTTTCACCTGGTGATCCTGCCAGTAATGGAGGAGCAACGTTGTCCCACTAGGACCGGAAATATTTAACGACTACAACAGAAAAGGACGATGGGCTCCTGGTTACCCGTTTCAGCTGATTATGCTGACTCTGCTTCACTACAGTCCCAAGAATTATCATCCCGCCCAAGCTTTTCTCTGCTCGACTACATGTCCTCCTCTTCTCATATTCATAACATAAGGGAGAAATGTTCTGTAGTCCAGGGCAGAGCTCATAACACTGCTTGGGATTGCAGTACAGCAGAGGCAGTTATGTTAGCTTACTCGATTTCTGGCAGGATCAATAGGTATTTCTTGGAGTGCTGATACTTGGTTCTGTGCGTTGTGATATTGTGAATAGGCCTAAAATGTACAGAAGTTGATAGTGTAGGGCAACACACAGATGTTTTCAGAAGTGCCCCAGGATCCCGATAATGTAAATCTTGACTTCAGCTTGAGAAGTAGGGTTGCACCCATACTAGCATCAGTGCCGATACCGAGTATTTGCACAAGTATCGGTACTCGTGCAAATGCACCGATGCCTGAAACCCATCCTTCCAGGCTCAGTTCTTTGAGCTGTCAGTGGGTCTCCCCAGTGTTAAAAAAGTCCGGTAATTGGAGCTGTCAAAAAAAAAAAAAAAAAAAAAAAAAAAGCAGTCGGCAATGTTTATTAACAACATTTCTCAGCCCTGAAACACTCCAATAAAAAGAAACAATGGGGGTTATTTACAAAAGGCAAATCCACTTTGCACTACAAGTGCAAAGTGTACTTGAAATTGCACTGAAAGTGCACTTGGAAGTGCACTTGCTGTAAATCTGAGGGGTAGATCTGAAATGAGGGGAAGCTCTGCTGATTTTATCATCCAATCATGTGCAAGCTAAAATGCTGTTTTTTATTTTCCTTGCATGTCCCCCTCGGATCTACAGCAACTGTACTTCCAGTGCAATTTCAAGTGCACTTTGCACTTGTAGTGCAAAGTGGATTTGCCTTTTGTAAATAACCCCCATAGTTTCATTTTGTATATTTCTGTTTCTTCATCCGCAGATCAAAGGGATGAACAAATGTTCCTCTGTTTAACTCCTTAATAACCCTTAATTTACTCTAATCAGCCTTAATTAACTCCCTATTCTTCTCCATTATTATTTTCCTGCTTTTTTTTTCTTTTGTTCAGGTCTATTTTATAAACGATAAACAATTAAAACTTTTTGTTTGCTTTGTTAGCAAATATTTTTACACATATATATTTACACATTTCACATTGAAAAAGCGCTAAATAAAAAAAAAAAATTTTTTATTTAACCACTTCAATACAGGGCACTTATACACCTTCCTGCCCAGACCAATTTTCAGCTTTCAGTGCTGTCGCAGTTTGAATGACAATTGCGCGGTCATACAACACTGTACCCAAACTAAATTTTTATCATTTTGTTCCCACAAATAGAGCTTTCTTTTGGCGGTATTTGATTACCTCTGCGGTTTTTATTTTTTGCTAAACAAATAAAAAAAGACCGAAAATTTTGAAAAAAATAAGTTTTGTTTCTGTTAAAAAAAATTTGTAAATAAGTAAGTTTTTTCTTTCACTGATGGGCACTGATAAGGCGGCACTGATAAGGCTGCACCGATGAGGCGGCACTGATGGACACTCATGGGTGGCACTGATGGGCACAGATAGGCGACACTGATGGGCACTGAAAGGCTGCAAAGATGGGTTCTTATGGGTGGCACTGATGGGCACTGATATGAGGCACTGATAGGCATCCCTTGTGGCACTGGCAGTGGTATGCATTGTGAGTGGGCATTGTTTGGCAGCTGCCTGGGCACAGATTAGTTTTTTTCCTTGGCGGTCTAGGGGGCATACCTGGTGGTCCTGGGTGAGATCCGAGGGGGGGCTGTGTTGATAAACAATCAGCACAGACCCCCCCCCCCCCCCCTGTCAGGAGAGCAGCCGATCGGCTCTCCTCTACTCGCATCTGTCAGACGCGAGTGAGGAAAAGCCGATCACCAGCTCTTCCTATTTACATCGTGATCAGCCGTGATTGGACACGGCTGATCACGTGGTAAAGAGTTTCTGTCAGAGACTCTTTACCTAGATCGGTGTTGCGGGGTGTCAGAGTAACACCGCGCACCCACGATCTCCGCGATGCGTGCCCCCAAGGACGCACAGCGGCTCAATATCCTGAGGACGTCATATGACGCCCAGTCAAGATATTGAAACGCCTTTTACTGCTGTCATTCTGCTATATGGCGGGCGGCAAGTAGTTAATTTGTAAATAGCTTTTCAATGCTTTGTGCCATTGCTGACAGAGCAAACATTCCTCAGAGATCTTGGTCCATAATGACATGATAGCATCACGCAGTTGCTGCAGATTTGTCAGCTGCACATTCATGATGTGAATCTCCCGTTGCACCACATCCCAAAGGTGCTCTACTGGATTGAGATCTGGTGACTGTGCAGGACATTGGAGTACAGTGATCTCATTGTCATGTTCAAGAAACCAGTAGTGAGATGATTTGAGCTTTGTGACATGGTGCATTATCCTGCTGGAAGTAGCCATCAGAAGATGGGGACACTGTGTAGTCATAAAGGGATGGACATGGTCAGCAACAATACTCAGGTAGGCCGCGGTGTTTAAACAATGCTCAATTAGTACTAAGGGGCCCAAAGTGTGCCAAAAAATATCCCCCACACCATTACACCACCAGCCTGAACCGTTGATACAAGGCAGGATGGTTCCATGCTTTCATGTTGTTTACACCAAATTCTGACCCTACCATCTCAATGTCGCAGCTGAAATGGAGACTCAGACCAGGCAACATTTTTCCAATATTCTTTTGTCCAATTTTGGTGAGACTGTGCAAATTGCAGCCTTTTTCCTGTTCTTAGCTGAGAGGTGTGGCACCCGGTGTGGTCTTCTTCTGGCACCCGGTGTGGTCTTCTTCTGGCACCCGGTGTGGTCTTCTTCTGGCACCCGGTGTGGTCTTCTTCTGGCACCCGGTGTGGTCTTCTTCTGGCACCCGGTGTGGTCTTCTTCTGGCACCCGGTGTGGTCTTCTGCTGGCACCCGGTGTGGTCTTCTGCTGGCACCCGGTGTGGTCTTCTGCTGGCACCCGGTGTGGTCTTCTGCTGGCACCCGGTGTGGTCTTCTTCTGGCACCCGGTGTGGTCTTCTGCTGGCACCCGGTGTGGTCTTCTTCTGGCACCCGGTGTGGTCTTCTGCCTCTGTAGACCATCAGCTTCAAGGTTTGATGTGTTGTGCATTCAGAGATGGTATTCTGCATACCTTGGTAGTAATGAGTGGGTATTTGAGTCACTGTTGTCTTTCTATCATCTCAAACCAGTCTGCCCATTCTCTTCTGACCTCTGACATCAACAAGGCATTTTCATCCACACAATTGCCGCTCACTGGATATTTTATCTTTTTTGGACCATTCTCTGTAAACCCTAGACATTGTTGTGTGTGCAAATCTCAGTAGATCCTCCATTTTTGAAATGCTCAGACCAGCCCGTCTGGCACAACAACCATGCCATGTTCAAAGACACCTAAATCCCCTTTCTTCCCCATTCTAAAGCTTAGTTTGAACTATAGCATGTTGTTTTCACCATGTCTAGATGCCTACATGCATTGAGTTGCTGCCATGTGATTGGCTGATTAGAAATTTTGTATTACCAGGCAGTTGAACAGGTGTACCTAATAAAGTGATTGTTGAAACCAATAAAACCGATGGGTTTAGTCACCAAAGTTACATTCCTGGAATGGCAGGATTGCTAACTGTCACATTTGCTTGTGTCCTCAACCAAACTGTCAAACCATCAAATGGCTGGTGTCATAACTGAATAGGGCAATTGGTGTAAAGGATAGGAGGGTTTAATTCTGCTTTAGGGCTGATCCTGTTTCCTCACAACTGCTACAGTCACCCTCTTCTTCTATCCTATGCTCACTCACATCTTCAATCTCTCCCTCTCTAGTGGCACCTTCCCCTCCCCTCTCTAAAACATGTGCAGATCACTCCCATACTTAAAAAGCCCTCACTGGAGCCTACCAACCTGAACAACTTAAGACCCGTCTCATTGCTCCCATTCACCTCTAAACTTCTAGAATGCTTAGTCTACAACCGTCTTGGCTCCTACCTCAGTGAAAATAACCTTCTTGACCCCTTACAGTCTGGCTTTCGCTCACAGCACTCCATGGAAACTGCCTTACTAAAACTCTCCAACGATTTACTAACTGCTATGTTGACCACCCGCTCCTCCTCAATAAACTACATTCCCTTGGCCTCCGAGATTCTGCTCTATCCTTGTTCTCTGCTTATTTATCACAGCGCTCCTTCAGTGTCACCTACAACTCTGTCTCCTCCTCTCCATTGTCCCTTTCTGTGGGGGTCCCCCAAGGCTCTGTTCTTGGACCCCTTCTCTTCTCCATCTACACCTCCTCCCTTGGTCACTTGATAACCGTCCACGGCTTCCAATACCACTTCTACTCCTCACCTCACTCCTTCAGCCTCCTCTCGCATTACTAACTGACATATCGGCATGGATGTCGCACCACTTCCTTAAACTAAATCTCTCTAAAACGGAGCTATTAATATTCCCCCCCGCCCGTGCCCCCCCATGACTTTTTCATCAAAATCAACAATGCAACCATCAGTACCTCCCCTCACGCCAGGGTACTCGGTGTAATCCTAGACTCTGACTTGTCATTTCAGCCTCCAATCCAATCGTTGTCAAAAGTTTGTAGAATTCACCTCTGTAACATCTCTAAAATTCACCCCTTTTTAACAAATGAAACCACCAAGCTCCTCATTCACTCCCTTATCTCTCGCCTTGACTATTGCAACTCCCGTCTCATTGGCCTGCCTCTCCATAGGCTATCCCCTCTTCTGTCTATTATGTATGCTGCTGCCAGACTTATCCACCTTTACCAACCGCTCAGTGTCTGCCGACCCTCTACTCCAATCCCTACACTGGCTCCCAATCACCCAGAGAATTAAATTCAAAATACGAACCACAACATACAAAGCCATTCACAACTCTGCCCCAAGCTACTTCACCAATCATGTCTCCAAATATCACCCAAATCGTCCTCTCCGCTCTTCTCAAGACCTCCTGCTCTCAAGCTCTCTCATCTCCTCCTCCCATGCTCGTCTCCAGGATTTCTCCAGAGCCTCTCCCATCCTCTGGAACTCGCTACCTCAACCTGTCCGGTTATCCCCTACTCTTGCTACCTTCAGGCGATCCCTGAAAACTCATCTCTTCAGGAAAGCCTATCACGTCTCCAACTAATCTCCTACCACTTCCACCAGTTCATTCCCCACAGTTACAACCTTTTGTACCACCTGCCCCACCCTATTAGATTGTAAGCTCTTCTGAGCAGGGCCTTCTTAATCCTCTTGTATTTTATTGTATTATAACTGTATTGTCTCCCTTTTTATTTTGTAAAGCACTGTGTAAACTGTTGGCGCTATATAAATCCTGTATAATATAATAATAATAATAAAAGGGCTGTCAGGAGATCGGCCTCTACAAACTCAGTAGTGCCTAAAAATAAAGCATAACTGAGCATGTGCAGAGGAGGGTGAGACAGTGTATTACTGGATATTTAACAGTATAGCCACTTATTTTTTATGTTTTAGGCCTCGTTCACACCATGGTGCAGAGAGGTCAGTTTTTCTGCAAGAGCATCAAAAAACAATTTTTCTCTATCAGCCCCCTTCACACCACAACGTGCAGATTGTTTCTGCGCAGGAATCTGCAACTTGCATGCAGTTTTCTGCATGTGAAAAAACTGACATGACAACAACATTGGTGTGAACAGGGCACATAACTGACAAACATGGAAACTGATGTCAATGTGCATGAAAACGAATGTCTCTGCAAGTGAAATCTGCTCGGTTTTCCATTCAGTTCCCATCTGTTTTTCATGTACGTTTGGTGTGAACGAGCCCTTACATAACTATACCTGCAAAAGAGGCCAGCCTGGAGTGATCTAGCAGGACCTAATTCTCTGACTAAAGTTCCACTTTAAAGTGGTACTGAACCCATCAATTTAACGGTTTCCGCAAACAATTACATTCTCGGCATGCCTGGATGCTAACTGTCACAGTTGGTTGCACTCTGAACCAAACTGTCAAGCCATCAAATGGCTAGTGTCATATCTGATCACATGTGCAGCATCATGACAACTGAAGAATAAACTGAGACTAATACTGGGGACACAAGGGCCAAAAATCATCCAGTTCAGCAGGAAAAAAGGCTGACATTCAGTCTGTGGGGGTTATGTAAGGAAAATCCACTTTGCACTACAAGTGCACTTGGAAGTGCAGTCGCTGTAGATCTGAGGGGGACATGCAAGGAAAAAAAAAACAGCATTTTAGCTTAGTAGTAATGAGTGGATGATAAAATCAGCAGAGCTTCCCCTCAGATCTAAAGCGACTGCACTTGTGGTGTAGAGTGGATTTGCCTTTAGTAAATCAGCCCCAATGTGTACAATTGTCTGTCCGACAGAAGCCGGTCTAACAACTGGCTTATATGTCAAAGGGACATGCTGGGAAACCAGCATTTGATCAATGCTTGCAGCCAATGGCTGTGAGTGCTGATCAGTGTGCTGGGGGGGGGAGGGGGGGGGGAGTGTCCTCCAGGAGGTCAGAATAAAAAGGCAAAGCGCTACACCAATATCTCTTGTGCTGGTACCGCGGTCTGTCAGGTTTTTATTTTTTATTTATTTTTTTTTTTTCCATTCAGCCTGCTGGGTTGAACGAAAAAAAAAACTAGTAGTGTGTACCAGGCATAAGATGGCAGCTTCCTTGACTGTAAAGGAGATGAGGGTTTAGTTCCACTTTTTTTTTATTTGAAGATAATTTTCTCATCCATGAGAAAAGTGACTTTTTAGATTCTCAAATATTGTTTGCGTGGGATCAAAGGTGCAGTTTGTAGGATGATTACATCTAGATGTGTATGTGAGCAATATTTGATGTATTTGTCCTCTGCAGAGGTGCCAAGCAACCGAATCTTTCATATTTATTATGCTTGTATGGTGTTAGCTTTTTCAAATTAATAAACCTATTCTGATTATTTAGAGGGCTGTGTTGTAGTTATCCATTTTTGATTTTTGACTGCCAAGAAAGAGGACCAGTTGGTTCTGAATTGTGTGTTGAAATGGGGAGATGGTCAGCGGTGCGGGAAGACCTGCGATGCTCCTTTAGTACAAGGGCAGCCCTGATAACAAATCATACTTTCATTCAGCATTGCTCCCATTGCATCTGGGCTGAAGGAGGGGGAATATAAGTATTTATTTAAGGCTCCTACTGACCCCATTCGATTTATTATTTTATTGTTAAACTTGGCTTGCTCAGCCAAAATGAATGTGCAGGTTTGAATGGAATTCTATTGAATCTGTCTAGATAAGGAAATTGTTCTCTTACATCTGTGGGTAGATTGAGATATACAGTATATAATTCCTAACCAACTCAAGCCAAAATGTGTGAAAGGGTTTTTTTTGTTGCCCCCGTTTTTTTAATTAGAATGATAGTGTTAGACCCTCTGACAATGTTTTTTGGCCTGGTGTCAGAGACAGGAAGTGAGGGAGCATCTATGTAATTGGGTGATCAATATTTTAACTTTTCTCCACTCTATTGAAAACTAAAACAAAAAAAAAAAAACCACGTTGGTGGATTTAGACGTTCTACAGTTAACTTTTTGCAGAAGTTCTAATCAACTTGGCCTCTAAGCAACAAGCTGTCTTAGGCATGTGGAAAATTGTAGTTTGCTGGTACAGTAGAGATTTTCCAATGGTATCAAAGACTTGATTGGCTCTAAATAGTCACATGCAGTTTAGTTTACTCATCTGTCCTAAAGACAGGCCAGTTGACACAATGCCAGTGTGTGTCAAATGTAAAGGGAAGATTTATTTTCAGCTGCCATTTTTCACAACACTTTTTGAATAACAGCACTTTGTAATTCATTTTTTAATTTTTTTTTAAATGGAACCTAAATGACTTCTCCAACATTTTGTAAAGCTCCACACTGTCCTCCCCATCACTTACAAAGAATAAAAATGCTGACCTATGAGCAGACGAATTCCTGCTGCATCATCGAGTAGTCCAGTGCAGCAGTTTTTGTTTACTTTGTGCTCCCCAGACCCTATTGGTTGCAGTATGGCACCTGCACTGGTGAGCTGCATAGCAAACCATTTGCTGACCGCTCACAGTGCATATACAGTACGTCATTACTGGCAGCAGCTAGCTGTCATAACCTCCAGTATAATTTTGTTCTGTGGGCGATTTGGCGTCGCTGTGCGATCACATCAGCGGCAGAGGTGACCATGTTTAAAAAAATTTAAAGCTCACCATCCCGCCGTGCTCGTGTGCAGAAGCGAACGCATACGTAAATCCTGTCTGCATTTTGTAAACGGTGTTTAAACGTGAGGTATCACCGCGATTGTTAGAGCGAGAGCAATAATTCTAGCACTAGACCTCCTCTGTAACTCTAAATGGGTAACCTGTAAAATGTTTAAAGTGTAGCCTATGGAGATTTTTGAAGCATGACATGTTGGGTATCGATTTACTCGGCTTAAGATCATTGTTCACATATTAAAAAAATTAGTGTTTATTCATTAAAGTGAAAATTTTCTTTTTAATGCGTTTGAAAGACCGCTGCGCAAATTCTGTGTGACATAAAATATTGCAACGAGCGCCATTTTATTCTCTAGGGTCTCTGCAAAAAAAAATATATAACAAAAATATATATACAGTATCTCACAAAAGTGAGTACACCCCTCACATTTTTTGTAAATATTTTATTATATCTTTTCATGTGACAACATTGAAGAAATGACACTTTGCTACAATGTAAAGTAGTGAGTGTACAGCTTGTATAACCCTTTCACGACTAAGCCTATTTTTGAAATTTGGTGTTTACAAGTTAAAATCCGTTTTTTTTGCTAGAAAATTACTTAGAGCCCCCAAACTATATATATATATATATATATATATATATATATATATATATATATATATATATATATATATATATATATATATATATCTCTAAAAAATATTTTTTTAGCAGAGAATCTAGAGAATAAAATGGAGATTGTTGCAATATTTTATATCACACAGTATTTGTGCAGCGGTGTTTTAAATGCAATTTTTTGGGAAAAGGGACACTTTCATGAATTTTAAAAAAACCAAACAGTAAAGTTACCCCAATTTTTTTTATATAATGTGAAAGATGATGTTACGCCGAGTAAATAGATACCAAACATGTCACGCTTTATAATTGCACGCATTCATGGAATGGCGACAAACTACGATACCTAAGAATTTCCATAGGCGACGCTTTAAACTTTTTACGGTTACCAAGTTAGCGTTACAGAGGAGGTCTAGTGCTAGAATTATTGCTCTCGCTCTGACGATCGCGGCGATACCTCACATGTGTGATTTGAACACCGTTTACATATGCGGGCGTGACTTCCGTATGCGTTTTCTTTGCTGCGCGAGCTCGCGGGGATGGGGTCGCTTTAAACATTTTTTTTCTTATTTATTTTATTTATTTTTATATTTATAAATTGTGTTTAAAAAATTTTTTAAAAAAATTGACTTTTATTGCTGACACATCCCTTGTGACAGTAATAGGTGGTGACAGGTACTCTTTATGGAGGGATCGGGGGTCTAAAAGACCCCCGAACCCTCCTTTGCACTTCAAAGTATTCAGATCGCCGTTTTCGGCGATTCTGAATACTCTGTATTTTTTTTAAAACCAGCGCCATTGGCAGCCGAGTAAACGGGAAGTGACGTCATGACGCCGCTTCCGTGTTTATGATTAGGAGGCTGGAACGAAGCCACCCACAGCTTTGTTCCAGCCCGCCCCCAGCCGCCGGAGGCATCCGATTGGTGATCGGGCTTCCCAATGGAACGGGAAGCCCGGTAAGGGTGGCGGGAGGGGGGACGTCCCCTCCCTCTCCTCCGGTATAACAGCCGGGTGGCTTTTAGCCGCATCAGTTGTTATACCAGGAAAGCCGATTGCCTACTCTAAAAAACAGTCCCGGGATGATGCCTGCAGCTGCGGTATAACCCCAGAAAGCTGAGTACGCACATCTGCGTACGCTCGGCGGGAAGGGGATAACAGTGTAAATTTGCTGTCCCTTCAAAATAACTCAACACATAGTCATTAATGTCTAAACCGCTGGCAACAAAAGAGAGTACACCCCTAAGTGAAAATGTCCAAATTGGGCCCAAAGTGTCAATATTTTGTGCGGCCACCATTATTTTTCAGCACTGCCTTAACCCTCTTGGGCATGGAGTTCACTAGAGCTTCACAGGTTGCCACTGGAGTCCTCTTCCACTCCTCCATGACAACATCACAGAGCTGGTGGAGGTTAGAGACCTTGCGCTCCTCCACCTTCCATTTGAGGATGCCCCGCAGATGCTCAATAGGGTTTAGGTCTGGAGACATGCTTGGCCAGTCCATCACCATTACCCTCAGCTTCTTTAGCAAGGCAGTGGTCATCTTGGAGGTGTGTTTTGGGGTCGTTATGCTGGAATACTGCCCTGCGGCCCAGTCTCCGAAGGGAGGGGATAATGCTCTGCTTCAGTAAGTCACAGTACATGTTGGCATTCATGGTTCCCTCAACGAACTGTAGCTCCCTAGTGCTGGCAGCACTCATGCAGCCCCAGGCCATGACACTCCCACCACCATGCTTGACTGTAGGCAAGACACACTTGTCTTTGTACTCCTCACCTGGTTGCCGCCACACACACTTGACACCATCTGAACCAAATACATTTATCTTGGTCTCATCAGACCACAGGACATGGTTCCAGTAATCCATATCCTTAGTCTGCTCGTCTTCAGCAAACTGTTTGAGGGCTTTCTTGTGCATCATCTTTAGAAGAGTCTTCCTTCTGGGACAACAGCCATGCATACCAATTTGATGCACTGTGCGGCGTATGGTCTGAGCACTGACAGGCTGACCCCCCACCACTTCAACCTCTGCAGCAATGCTGGCAGCACTCATACGTCTATTTCCCAAAGACAACCTCTGGATATGACGCTGAGCACATGCACTCGCCTTCTTTGGTCGACCATGGTGAGGCCTGTTCTGAGTGGAACCTGTCCTGTTAAATTGCTGTATGGTCTTGGCCACAGTGCTGCAGCTCAGTTTCAGGTCTTGGCAATCTTCTTATAGCCTAGGCCATCTTTATGTAGAGCAACAATTTTTTTTCAGATCCTCAGAGTTCTTTGCCATGAGGTGCCATGTTAAACTTCCAGTGACCAGTATGAGAGAGTGAGAGCGATAACACCAAATTTAACACACCTGCTCCCCATTCACACCTGAGACCTTGTAACACTAACAAGTCACATGACACTGGGGAGGGAAAATGGCTAATTGGGCCCAATTTGGACATTTTCACCTAGGGTGTACTCACTTTTGTTGCCAGCGGTTTAGACATTAATTACTGTGTGTTGAGTTATTTTGAGGGGACAGCAAATTTACACTGTTATACAAGCTGTGCACTCACTACTTTACATTGTAGCAAAGTGTCATTTCTTCAGTGTTGACACATGTAAAGATATAATAAAATATTTACAAAAATGTGAGAGATGTACCCACTTTTGTGAGATACTGTATATGTGTGTCTGGGGGTTCTAAGTAATTTTTCTAGCAAAAAATATGAATTTAAACTTGTAAACAGAACTTTCCAGAAAAGGCCTGGTCAACAAGTGGTTAATGGACTGTACCTTTGTTCCAGAAATAAATATAAGATTGGAATAGCCCTTACTTTTGGGAAAGTGATGGGAAATCTTCCCAGCTGGGCAGTGACAGTAGAAAAATAACTGATAGGGGTTTTTACCCTTCCCTACTGTATCCAAAAGAAAAAAAAAAAAAAAAGAAAAAACTTTTTGGCTATCTGTTCCATTTGTCGGCCAGGCTGAGATCACCTAAGGTTAATAGGTAGATGATGATAATTGTAGTCAACCATTAGCATTAAAAGATGAGTTTGCCTATTGGTAACATGTTACACCTGTATTTAGTGTGTAATATGTTACTGTTAAGCACCACCCCTTGTGACCGCGGGGGGATCCCTCTCCCCTCAACCGCTATCACTTTTTAAAATCTGCAGGGCTCTTTCCACACAGCCTTGTCAGTCATTCAGAGGTCTGAAAAAATAAGACTTTCAGTATCAAAGAACTACAAGTGCACTGATCAGTACGTTCGTAGTTCAAGCAGTCTTCCTCTAGCTTTGTAACAGCCTGTATGGAGATATTGCCCCAAATCTGGAGGAAGATTGTGCAGGAGCTTAAAGTGGATGTAAACCCAATGTCATCCTTTCTAAACTACTGCCATAGGGGTTACCTATAAGGATATACATGCCTCCTGCATGTATCTTTATCTGTCAAATATCTCCCCTCTGTCTGTTATTAGACCTGAAAAACTGCATATTCTGTGGGTGGGTCTGTTGTCTGGAGCTCGGTGGGTGGAGTCGTGATGTCAGTAGACTCCCCGCCCACCTCTACACTCCCCTTGTCAATATGCATTTTCTCCTGTGTATTTCTTACACTGAACTTCTGCTATGATCTCTAACATCCAGTGAAAAGACAGGAAAGTATGACTTCAGCATGCCAAATCATGCTGAGGTGTGGAACAGCCAATCCTTGCAGAGATGCTGAAGAAAGGAGTGGGAGGGAATTAAAAAATAATGCATGTGTCTTAGGCTAGTGCAAGAGATTAGAGGTCGACCGATATGGGTTTTTCTCTGGCCGATGCCGATATTTAGAAATCTCGGTGGCCGATGCGATGTGATGCCGATTGATTTATTTATTTATTTATTTATTTTTTTCCCCCCCTTCATCTCATGAAATCTAACAGTTAGACCCCTTTCAAACTGGGGCGTTTTTCAGGCACTTTTGGGCTAAAAATAGCGCCTGTAAAGTGCCTGTAAAACGGCTCCCCTGCAGTCTCGTGTGATATCCCGAGTACTTTCACACTAAGGCGATGCGCTGGCAGGATGTTAAAAAAAAGTCCTGCAAGCAACATCTTTGGAGCGGTGTATACCACCACTCCTGCCAATTGAAATGAATGCGCACCGCTGCTGAAGCGCCTGCAAAGCGTTTCGGCAGCGGCACTTCAGGGGCGCATTTAACCACTTCTTCGGCTGCTAGCTGGGTTATAAGCGCCCCGCTAGCAGCCGAATAGCACTGCTAAAATGACGGTAAAGCGCCGCTAAAACTAGCAGCGTTTTACCATCAACGCATGCCCGCTCCAGTGTGCTTGCAACCTTAAGGCTCGGTTCACACTAGAAGCGGCACGACTTGCAGGTCGCCTCACCGAGGCGACCTGCGCAAGTCGCCCCCAAAGTAGTACAGGAACCTTTCTTCTAAGTCGGAGCGACTTGCGTCGCTCCGATTAGAACGGTTCAATTGTACAGAACGGGGGGCCACTTGTCAGGCGGCTAGGTCGCCTGACAAGTCGCCCCCGTGTGAACCGGCTCTAAGTGATACAGAATTTTTTTTACATTTAAACATTTATTAAACAAAACAAACCTCCAATCAGTTCACTTGTATGTAGAATTTAGAAAAAAAAACTATATCTTAAATATTAAATATACAAAAACAGGTAATCAAAACTTTTGGACGAAAAAAAATGGGCTAACTTTACTGCTTAGTTTTTTGTTTTTTTTTAATTTATTAATGTATTTTTTCAAAAAAAATTGCGTTTGAAAGACCGCTGCGCAAATACCGTATGACATAAAATATTGCAACAACCGCTATTTTATTCCCTAGGGTCTCTGCTAAAAAATATATATATATATAATGTTTGGGGGTTCTAAGTGATTTTCTAGCAGAAAATACAGGATTTTTACTTGTAAGCAACAAATGTCAGAAAAGATTTATAGTCTTTAAATGGTTAAACTGAGAACTTCTTCACACAGAATTTAGTCCATTCATAAGTGTAAACATTGTATCCTTCAGGTTCTTTTTATCAGATTTGGCAGGCTGGCCAGAGGAGGGAGAAGTTGCTTCACAGAAGATTTCAGGCAACTTGTATTGACTTCTACTACAGAAGTCATTTACAAGTCGCGCTGAAGTTTTATCGGCCTTTTTTATCAGCACAATCGGCCAATGCCGATTAAGTAAAAAACACCAAATATCGGCCGATATATCAGTCGACCTCTACACGAGATGTAAATCACCTGTCACTCACAGCAAGGGGGAGGATTTGATAAAGTTTTTCTCAGTTTGTCAAGATTTATCTCACTGAACAATAAAAGAGGATTGCTCAGAGATGGATTAACTCTGTGTGGGCTCAAATGACTGGGCTCAAATGATAGGAAATCTTATACTCTACAGTATGATATAAAAAAATAAATAAATTCGGGTTTACATCCACTTTAACATTGCTCCGATGATCTAATGATCACAGGTGCAATTCTCTGCAGGTTCCTATAGGAAATAAAAATAGTGAATGCATTATTTTTTTTACCTGCAAAATCATGTATTATTTTTTTTTTTAAATGGTGAACTTACCCTTTTAGTACATCATTGATGTTTTTTCAGGAGAACCTTTCCTACTCAGGATCCCCTCTGTCACACCTGATGCATAGGGATGAGCGAAAGACCCCTGAGCAAGGCCTTTTATGATGGATTTTTGAATGTTCCTTTATTTGTCAGTATAAAAACAATATAGAAACACTGACTATATCCAAACCAAGTGATTTTCCTAGCTTATACCTAAAAAGTCAACACAGCTTGACAATTTTTTTTTTTTTACAAACTGTCAGGGGATTTATTTAGGCTGGGTTCGCTTCGAAGCCGCATGCGGCTCACATTAGAGATCCGGTGCATCCCCGTTCATCGTTTCAGGTCCGATTCTCAGCCCAAATTTTTTGGCTGAATTCAGACCTGGAACGGACCATAAGAAACGCACAGGACCCGGTGCAAACTTGCACTGGAGAGTCATCGGAGATATGTGAACCGGCTCCACAGAGAGCCGGTCACAATCTCCTGCTATTGCAAATTTTTTTTACTAGTAATGTCGGCGATCTGTGATTTTGGTTTTTTTTTTTTATCGGGACTGTGACATTGCGGCGGACAGATCTGACACTTTTTTTGGGACCATTAACATTTATACAGCGATCAGAGCTAACAATAGCCACTGATTACTGTATAAATGTCACTGGCAGGGAAGGGGGTTAACACTAGGGGGCGATCAAGGGGTTAAATGTGTTCCCTCACTGTATGTTCTAACTGGGGGGGGGGGGGTGATGGGAGTGAATAGAGGACGAGACAGATCATTGTTCCTATTTTAGTATGAACACACAATCTGTCTCCCCTGAAAGATCTGGGATTTGTGTGTTCGCACACACACATCCCCATTCTCGTTCTGTCACAAGCGATCAATGGTGCCCGGCGGACATCGCCCCCTCCGGGCACATGCCTGCAATAGCGTCTTAAAGAGCCAACGTATACCTACGTCGATTTGCGCAGCCGTGCCAACCTGCTGCAGTACAACTGTGGCGGCTGGTTGGCTAGCGGTTAAAACAAGGGCAGAATATTTAATAGATGGAAAGATGAAAAAAAGTATGACTGAAGTTCCGCTTTAAAGACTAAACCTTTTTCTGACAATTGTTGTTTACAAGTTAAAATCCGTATTACTTTTGTTCCTCCAAAAAAAAAAAAATATATAGCAGAGTCCCTAGAGAATAAAATGGTGATTGTTGCAATATTTTATGTCACACTGTTTGCGCAGCGGTCTTTCAAATGCAATTTTTTGGGAAAAAATACACTTCAATGATTTAAAAAAAAAATCAAGCTGTTATGGGTTAGGTTCCACCTTAAGCAGCATGTCGCTTTTTTGAGGCATTGATGTTTCTAAGTCATCTCCATTAATTTCAATGATAACATGGCATAAGTGCACTTTAACAGCCCCTATAGTATTTATTGGATGCTGGTGAAGTATTTATAAAGTGTTAGCTGAGAGTTGGAGAGGCAGTGGAGGGTCCTGTATCCCAGAATGCACTTGGAAATAATAGAGAACTAGAACAGAGCAACTACAGACACTTCCTGTTTGTACAAAGCAGCTGTGTGGTAACACTGCCTCTGTAAGCAGGTAAAGGCATTAATCTGGCCAGTAATACTGACAGTGCCAGGCAGTAACATTGAGAATTATTGCCAGTGGCAAAGCTTTTTGTGTCCATAAAACTGAGCTAGACCAAGCCAAGTGTCTGCAAGATGGATTTGTATATTTTAATCTCTCTCAGAATCCACAAAATGCCCATCAGACCACAACCTAGCCACACCTCAAAGTAGATCATTTCCTCAACATCACTTCCCCTTTTAACCACTTCAGCCCCGGAAGGATTTACCCCCTTCTTGACCAAGCCCTTTTTTGCAATACGGCACTGCGTCGCTTTAACTGACAATTGCGCGGTCCTGCAATGTTGTACCCAAACAAAATTAACATCATTTTTTTTTTTTTTTCCTCCACAGATAGAGCTTTCTTTTGCTGGCATTTGATCACCTCTGTGGTGTTTATTTTTTGCGCTATAAACAAAAAAAGAGCGACAATTTTGAAAAAAAAAAAGCAATATTTTTTACTTTTTGCTATAATAAATATGCCCAAATAATATATAATAAAACAAATTTCCAAAGTTTAGGCCAATATGTATTCTTCTACATATTTTTGGTAAAAAAAAATCGCAATAAGAGTATATTGAATGGTTTGCGCAAAAGTTATCGTGTCTACAAAATAGGGGATAGATTTAGGGCATTTTTATTATTATTATTTTTTTTTTTTTTTTTTTTATTATTAGTAATGGCGGCGATCTGTGAATAAATTTTTTTTTTTTAATCGTGACTGCGACATTGCGGCGGACAGATCGGATACTTTTGACACTATTTTGGGACCATTGTCACATTTATACAGCGATCAGTGCTATAAAAATGCACTGATTACTGTGTAAATATCACTGGCAGGGAAGGTTAAACACTAGGGGGCTTAACTGTGTTCCCTCAGCATGTTCTAACTGTAGGGGGGATGGGCTCACTAGAACATGACAGAGATCACTGGGAGCAGTAGGGAAATGCCTTGTTTACATCTCCCTGTTCTGCCTCTGTGCTACAATCGCGAGCCACCATCGGACATCAAGTCCACGTTAACTGTGGGCATGCCGCCGCCGGCGTGCACGCACCCGCTAGACGCGGATGACGCAGGGACGTACGCGTACTTTGTTTTGCGCACCCGTGCCACTTCGCCGACGTATATTGGCGTGAGCCGGTCGCCAAGTGGTTAAACACTTTCCACTAGAAAAGCAACACTTTCATGGGCATTTAACAGGCATTCTTGATGCTTTTTAGATGCTTCAAAAACATGTCATAAATGCTATAGGAGCTATACCACTTGACCACTGAAAGGTTTTACCCCCTTCATGGCCAAGGCATTTTTTGCTATTCAGCACTGTGCTACTTTAACTGGCAATTAGGCGGTCATGCAACACTGTAGACAAATTAAATTTATAATTTTTTTTTCCCACACAAATACAGCTTTCTTTTGGTGCTATTTAAACACCACTGAGTTTTTTGTTTTTTTTTTTGTTTTTTTTTATAATAATAATAATAAACAAAAAAGACCAAACATTTGGAAAAAAAAAATGTTTTACTTTCTCTTATAAAACGTATCAAATTTCTTCATAAATTTAGGCCACAATGTATTCTGCTACATGTCATGGCAGTGATTAGGGCTGACAATAGGGCCTGCCAACACTGCATTTTTGGGGACCCTATATTATTGGGGACACTAGTATAGTTCTGATTGTGATCAAGATACTGATTAATGCAGACATTATACTAGTAATGGCAGTTAAACTGTGACTGTGATAGTGTGGTGGCCAATATGGCGCTAACTGACACTGGCTGGGAGGGACATACACTGACGTCACTAGTGACTAGAATACAGTGATTAGTGATAATACTGTACTTTGTACTAATGACGCTGGCCAGATGCCAGGAGTGATCAGGAGAGCAATCAAAGGGGTTAACTGTGTGCTCAACAAGTGTATGTCTGCTGCTTTTACTCGCTGATCATCTGGCTGGAGTCTCTCCTTGCTTTCAGTTCTGAACAGTATCTGAAGCAGGGAGAAATCCAGCAACATCTGTGTGTTGTGTTTACCAACACACGGATCTCTGTGCTGTGATTGGTCACAGCCGATTGGCAGGTATGCAGCCAAAATGATTGGCTGTAACCTACTGACAAACTTGTGCTGTATCCAATCACAGCACAGGGTGCACGCAATTGTGCACCTCCGAACCAGGAAGTACACCACTACGTACAGGTATGTCACGGTGCCTGGGCTGCTGTCCGCCAGCAGTAAATGTACTACTGGTAGTTGGCAAGAGGTTAATGAGCATTGCTTTGTTCTTCATAATAAAAACAAATGTGCACGAACCTTACACTTACATATTACTTGGTAGGCATAACTGAAAAAAAAATACCTGATGCTAGTTTTACTTTAAGAATTTCTGCAAGGTATTGCATATAAGGATCACATAACCCTGCTAATACGTTTTTTTGTATTTATTTAGGTCCTCCATACTGAGTGAAGTTTCCACCAGGTCTCGTTCTAAGTTACCCGCTGGAAAGAACGTGCTGGTGCTTGGTAAGTAAAAAAGGAAAACAAATCTGGGGGTCCTAATCATACAGTAATTCATAATTGCCTAATTAAAAGATAGGTTGTTTTTTCCATTATGCGTTTTAGGAATGGATAGCTTAGAAGGCTTCTAAAGACGCTTGTTCTCTGGCTGTCCTACCGATTCATGGAATTCAGTACTTTCAAGTCTGCTAGTTAGAAGTTGTGACTTTGCTTGCTGCATACTTGTTTGTGGTCTGTGACACAGAAAATATTAAAGTCAAAGACAGCTGTTCAGTTTATTTTATTTATTACAGGTACTTGTATAGCACCATCAATTCATGCATCGCTTTACATATTTATCATTAGCGTTCACATCAGTCCCTGTCCTCAAGGAGCTTACAATCTACAGTCCTCAACTTACATTCCTACATACATAAAAAGAAAGGGGAGTTGTGGTCTGAGGAAACCACTCTGACACCTCCATCCCTAAATACAGCAAAAGAAGGGGAGGATGGCTTTTCTCCTCTAAAGGAAGAAAAAATGTTTTCTTAGCTTTTATGGAGATTTATTTTTCATCCAGCAAATTGCTGCAGAACCAGAAGGGCTAATTTTGCAGCTTTCCAGATCTGCTGATCCTCAAGTTTGCCACAAAAGCCATACCAATCCCCGCTGAGAAGAAAGGGCTGGCCTTCAATGTGTCTCTTGTCACTAAACCCTGTGTAGGACGCATGCCTAGGTATACCTATAGTGCATGGCATTGAATCTGAGCTGCAGAGTGATTTGCAGGTCCAGGGCTGATGTGCACCTGGCTGGTGGAACCCTGTCCTTGAAGACCCAATATGGGGTATACACACCAGAGTTGCGAAGACTGGCAGCTTCCAGATGACGTGTATCACATGAAATGCATAGAGGCTGTTTGTCTGTCCCTCACTGACGTCACTTCCGCGTTTGCTGGTTTCTACATCCCCTGGCCTTGGAACGCATGCCGCGGCCGTTAGGAAGGCATGCAGAGGTACATTAAAGTTGCTAATGCTGGTGCTAGCTCATAGCACTTTCAAATGTGAGTGGGCATTGGTTTGACTATCTATATTTGTTCCTGATACCATACCCTGCTACACTGTGATCGTTCCTTCATTGTGTTTTCCATGTTTTCATTCTTGAGCATGAGTGCCTGAAGTCTATCGACGAATTAGGAACTATCATCGTCCGTATTGCTGGTTCCAGAGAACCTACCAATTCGGGGTTTCCTAGCACCTGAGTGCGAATGTCCCACGCACACTGCTAGGTGGACTGTCACGTTTGTTACTTTGAATACTATCTTTTCATGAGAATTTGAGCTTTTTCACAGATCATTATGGCAATCTGACTTCCTGCATATATCAATTATTTTGTGTATCTATCTATCTATCTATCTATCTATCTATCTATCTATCTATCTATCTATCTATCTATCTATCTATCTATCTATCTATCTATCTATCTATCTATCTATCTATCTATCTATCTATCTATCTATCTATCTCACTTTATTAACCAATTGGTTGTTTTTTTGAGGTAGAGCCACACTTTTTTCACTTTCTACCTATCTGAGTGGTTATCCACTTTTAAAGGGGCAGCTTCACTCATCAATTTTGGTAATTTTTTTGGCACCATTCCTTGTCACTTTGGATTTTACAATAATTACAGACAACCAATATTGATAGCTGAACTCGCCAAACACTTGACTTCCAGGAATATCTTTAATGCATGCAGAAGGTTGAGGCGAACAGTATTATAAGGTAGATATCGGCATTGAACTTTTTAAAGTGGTCAGAATAAACAATTTTTCCTAGACTCAGTGTATGCCTTGTAGGAACAATACAGAAGCTCAAAAAAAGAGAAAATTACATCATACACAGGAGGAGGTATTTCAGAAATTACATGGAGTTAAAACCAATGACTAAAGGATGGCAGCAAACCTAAAAAGAATCATCTAGTAACTAGCGTAGGCTATACACTCAAAGGCCACTTTATTAGGTACACCTTGCTAGTACCGGGTTGGACCTCCTTTTTGCCTTCAGAACTGCCCTTAATCCTTTGTGGCATAGATTCATCAAGGTGTTGGAAACATTCCTCAGAGATTTTGGTCCATATTGACATGATAGCATCACGCAGTTGCTGCAGATTTGTCAGCTGCACATCCATGATGCGAATCTCCTGTTCCACCACATTCCAAAGGTGTTGCTATTGTATTGAGATCTGGTGACTGTGGAGGACATTGGAGTACAGTGATCTCATTGTCATGTTCAAGAAACCAGTGGTGAGATGATTTGAGCTTTGTGACATGGTGCATTATCCTGCTGGAAATAGCCATCAGAAGATGGGTACACTGTAGTCATAATGGGATGGACATGGTCAGCAACAATACTCAGGTAGACCGTGGCATTTAAACGATGCTCATTTGGTACTAAGGGACCCAAAGTGTGTCAAGAAAATATTCCCCACACCATTACACCACCACCTTGAACCATTGATGCAAGGCAGGATGGATACATGCTTTGGATGTATGTTGTTTACGCCAAATTCTGACCCTACCATTTGAATGTCACAGCTGAAATCAAGACTCCTCAGACCAGGCAAAGTGTTTCCAGTCTTCTGTTGTCCAATTTTGGTGAGCCTGTGTGACTTGTAGCCTCATTTCCCTGTTCTTAGCTGGCAGGAGCGGCACCCGGTGTGGTTATCTGCTGCTATAGCTATCTGCTTCTAGGTTCGATGTTTTGTGCGTTTTAGAGATGGTATTCTGCATACCTTGGTTGTAACGAGTAGTTATTTGAAAGACTGTTGCCTTTCTATCATCTCGAAAAAGTCTGCCCATTCTCCTCTGACATCAACAAGGCATTTTCATCCATACAACTGCTGCTCACTGGATATTTTCTCTTTTTTTAGGCCATTCTCCCTAAACCCTAGAGAAGGTTGTGCGTAAAAATGCCAGTAGATCAGCATTTTTTTTAAATACTCAGACTAGCCATCTGGCATCAACAACCATGTCACATTCAAAGTCACTTAAATCCCCTTTCTTCCCCATTCTGATGCTTGGTTTGAACTGAAGACTAAATGCATTGAGTTGCTGCCATGTGATTGGCTGATTAGCAATTTGTGTTACCAAGCAATTGAACGGGTGTATCTAATAAAGTGACCGGTGAGTGTATATACAAATATTTGCTCAAGGCAACACAGGCCTCCAATCATTACATATGCAAACGCCCCTTTAACCCAAATGTTGGTCTACAGAGCATCCGTGCAAGAAATATCTCTTGTGTATGCCCTTTGATGGGAAATACTCCTTTGGCAAATCCCTTAACTTCATTAAGAAATTCACAGGGTGGAAGAGTACCTTCCACTCCTAAAGCTAAAACAAGTTCCTTTTATATCTCTCTTAGGCCTCCAGGTCCAAGGCAGTGCCTGGAACTCTGTTCCACTACAAGTCCTGAAGTCCAAAAAGTCCTCCAAGTCCACGATCAAGGCCTTCTCATAATGAAGGGGTGCCCTCAATTTTCAGAGTAGGGGATGTCTGGCTACTTGGCCATCTGGTGCCAGGATGTTTTAGATGTTTGAGTTCAGAACGCTGTATCCTAGTCTATAAACTACAATTTTGTTTTTGCCTCCACCCTACTTTATGACAAATTTGCCAACATTCTCAGGACATCCCCTTAGTGAGTTATCGTGATTAAATTCTTATGAGGGAACAGTTGACTGAGGCTCTATCATCCAACTGAACGTACAGTCTCCTGTTTCCTTTGTATTTCTTCCTTTGTGTGAAATCACTGGTGTTCCTTCCAGCGGGTAATGTGTTATGAGCCCCACATGCACAGCTCATTTCACATTTACGGCCCACTCCGCATGCCGCAGCATTGTGACTCCTGTGTGCAAGCACGGGTGTGTCATCTCATCGGCCCGGCCAATCAAGCGCCCGGAGATGCAAAACCGAACTGGTAAAGATGGAAGCACCGGGGAGTGCCCTGACAGCGCATCGCTGAAGGGCTCCGTTTTTGGTAGTTAAGTTTGTTATAATGTGCTAGTATGCACTGCATACTAGTACAGCATGGCTTAAACCTGCAGGGGGGGGCATTATTTTATATTGTCATAGAGACTTTACTACCACTTTAAAAACTGACCACACTGGGCAGGAGAGCACAGCATAGTCAGTTCTCAAGCTGTGCTATATCCTCCAAATCAGACTTGTCCTGACCGCCCCCCTGCACAGCTGTTCGCTGGGAAGACCAATGTGCTGCTGTTTCTCCTCCCCTGCTTCATATGAAGCTGAGAACAAGGGGAGTATGTAATCACTTGCATAGAAGGGGAAAAGGGTATGTATTTTTATTTTTTATTTTTATATGTAACCACGAATGTTTTGCCTTTCATTTCTATTTTAAAGTGAATGGGTTATTTTACAAGGTGAGGGTTTACCATACAGATTTAAAGCATGCTTGTATTGGGTAAAATAATGATCATTACAATCTAAACAAATAGCGCATACATTGTGATGGTAAATGTAATGTATAATTTATTTCATTAATTTCTCTATTGTCTTCATCAAATGATTACAGGTGAGGATGGAGCTGGCAAGACAAGTTTGATAGGAAAGCTTCAGGGAATAGAAGAGTACAAGAAAGGAAGAGGAATGGAATATCTTTACATTAACGTCCATGATGAAGACAGAGATGGCAAGTAGAAATGAAATGATGATGATCAATAATGGCCAAACACAACATAAAAACGAGTAACAGAATATTGGCTAAACTTCCAACACACGAAAAGGCCAGTTTGAGTTAAAGAGCAACCCCAGCCAAAATGGGTTTTCTTTTGTTTTAGATACGGTTTTGATCCTCTGTCAGATGATTTTTGTTGTCTTCGTCTATGTTGGGGAAATTTTCTTCATGTGTTGAGAAAACTTTCCAACAAGGACACAGACAAAAACATTTAATAGTAGGGAGAGAAAGGGGGGCCATCTGTGCCTTCCTGTCCCACTTTTTTTTATTTATTTATTTTTTTGCCCTGGTGACAGTTTATTTGGCTGCAATTGGACTGAAGAAACCACAGTAAATAGTCACCATTCAGTTCCTTGGTGGAAATAAAATACAGCAAAAGTAGTGCTAGCAGTACTAACTACTTTCTCTAGAAATTTTGGTTGACCAATAACACTTGGGCTCCATTCACACTTCGTGATTTGGATTGGCACCCCGAACACAGATTCCTCTGCGATTGTTGTGGAAAACCGCTCCTTTAAAAATTGCATGAAGCTTGTCCCCTTAAAGGAGCAGGAGCTTCTGTTCGGGCGACAAACGCACAGCCCAATCAAAATCACAGGCAAATCTCTCAACCAAAATACACTGTTGTCACCTCGAGAGAGGAAGCAGACTTTACACTGCGGTAAGGCAAAATCAACAAGTACATTTTAGAAAATGTCTGGGAAGAAAAAATAAAGCATTTTAGTTCAGTGAAGCTAAACTGCTTTCTCTTTCTATTGCATGCTATCCTATTTACTATTTATTCACACCCTTTTGGGGCATATTTATAAAGCAGTGAGTGGGACTTTCACCAAACTTTCACAGGCGGTAAATCAGTTACTGTCATTTTAAAACCCATGTACGTGAATGTTTGGTGAATGTCAGATTCAAGGCTTTATAAATACGCTCTTTTAAAGGACAAGTTCATGTTTTGTAACATGTTACACCCATATTCAGGGTATAACATGTTACGTATGCACTGGCCCCCGCTCCCCTACTTTGACAGCAGGGGATCTTCTCCCCCTGCTAGCTGTCACAATCTAAAAAAGACGTGGCCATGTGTGGCTCTGCCCAACCACGTTATCTTTTCACAGCGTTCTGTGAATGGGAAAATGACAAGGTCCGACATCCTTTGCGGCTGTTGGCTTGTAGTTCTTAACCTTTGTTGCTATTGAGCGCTGTGGTAGTTCTTTGAGCTTCCTTTCCCAGTGTAACTGCCTGCCCGTATCGGAGGTATGGGCAGACATACACAGACATTCTGCAGGACCGTAGCATTACCCTTACAATCTGCTGATCGTGGGTGCAATGCTTTACAGGTCTCTAACAAGAAAAAAAAAATGCATATTTTTGTACTTGCAAAAAAGTGTGCATTTATTATTTATTTTTTTGCAAAAGGTGAACTTATCCTTTTAAGTTTACTTTTCTAATTTTACAATGTAGTAATTTTTCATTGCTGTATTGTGCACTGATTTAAATTTGATCTTTTAGTATATTGTCTTGACATGTTCATTTTCACAGTATACGTTTAGTAACTAAAATGATCTTTTTGTAGATCAAACCAGATGTAACGTGTGGATTTTGGATGGTGATCTTTATCACAAGGGCCTACTGAAGTTTGCCATGGATGTCGGTAGTGTCAGGGATACTCTGGTTATGTTGGTGGTAGATATGTCGCGGCCTTGGTTGGCCTTGGATTCACTTCAGAAGTGGGCCAGTGTTATCCGTGAACACATAGATAAACTAAAAATCCCACCTGAAGAAATGAAGGAGATTGAAGAGAAAAGTAAGTGAACTCTATCTGTGAAGTTCATTAAGGCCCAGTTCACACTGATGTAGTGCGGAATTCGCAGCGAATTCTGTGCAGTTTCCACACCGCATGAAATTCTCACCCCGTTCATGCAAACTACTGCGGGTGTGTATGCTAATGACAATGACACCCTGAAATTGGTTCGCAAAACGCTGTGCGGTTTGCAGAATCGGACCGCATGGGTGTGATTCTGGTGCGGCAAAAAAAGGGTTCTGCACAATTTTGGTGCGGATGCAGTTTGATTTTAGCCATATAGAATAAATGGCTCAAATCGTACTGCTGCAGAATCGCATGTGATTTGAACAGGAATGTAGTGCATGCAGTTCCCGCACTGCATCAGTGTGAACTGGGCCGGAGGATGTCGTCGATGCTCAGTAGAAATCTGTCTCGCAGTAGTTTAAGAAATGTCACACTTTGTGACAGATTTTTTTTTTTTTTTTTGTTAATTATAAGCTTTTAATAATCCTTCCACGGAGTTGTACAGTACATAAAATAAAGTATCATTTTACAAAAATCAAACCACCAAAGTGACAAACAAGAGTATTCACGTGCAACAAGTGCAACAGTCATAGGAAAAAGATTGGCTTGTGACAGATTTATGTACCAGTTAGGTGCTTATGAATCTGTCGTAGAATTTTCTCATAAGAATTTGACAGAACGTGTCAAATATGTGGAGCCTAGAGAGAAGATAGGAATAAGCTTCCATTCACACTACTGCATGTTTTTGTAAAAAAAAAATTGTGCATTTTTACGCACAGGGAAGCCCGTTCATTTGAATGGGCCGCCCATGTGGCAAAGACGATCAGGTATCTATTTGAGATTTGCACATTTTTACTGTGCGTTTGCCAGGGGTTTTTTTTTTGTGCAAAAAACTACACGTCTTTGTTGCCGTGTTTGGGGTGCCATTTACAATGAATGACACTGCGAGCACATTGTGAGTTGTTTTTTTTTTGTACTACGAAGGTAGGGAAAATCACGAGATGGGTGTTCACTGCTATGCAATGCAGGCTGATACTATAGTGAATGCAGCTGAGGTTTCTCAGGTTTAGGTTACTCCTAAGGCTCCTTTTTTAGATCTGTGCAGCTGCGTTCTGCGTGTAGGGTAGCCCATTAAATTCATTGGACTTCACTACCCGGAGAAACATAGGGAAAGAGATCACTTGACCCTTTATAATTAAATCGCGATCCATGGTATGCACGAAACCATGCCGTCTTTGCCGATGTGTGGGGCTTGATTTTGCACACGCTCCCCATCCAAACATATGTGAGCCTGGCTTAATAGAGCAAAAATAAAGTGTATGCAATAGAGCAATAACAATCTACTTTAGTATCGCTTGCAGTGAATAACTAGACACCCGGTTTACTGAATAAACTTTGCCTTGTGGCAGCTATTATGTGTGCATAAAGAACAAAACTGCAAAAGCAAACCAGTATCTGTCGGTATAACAGATAATTTACCTGTAGGAATTGGTGTAAATTCAGTTGTGGTCCTCTCAAGAAGTTAAAGGAGGTACACTCTTTAGGGGTGTATGCTGATGGTAGCTACAGATCAAACCGAGGCTTCTATGACAGCTTCATTGGCTGTAAAGGATAAGAGGGTTTAGTTCTGCTTTACGATTGGAGAAGAATTTCCAAAATCAAAGCCCAGGATGCTGCTTACTTCTAGCTAACATGCCCAGCTATGAGACTAAAAAGCTATAAAATCGGGCACCCCCGCATCTAAATTTGTCCCACCCATTCATCTGTAGAACTCCACCCCTTCCTATTTTACCTCTTCCTGCTCGTGCTATAGCCGAAAGAGGGCTACAGCACAGGCCTAAATTGCCGGGAGGGCACAGGGGGTGCACGCGGCTCGCTCTGATCAGCCAGTCAGTGAGACTCTGCTTTTTTTTTTCTCCTCGCACTGACACCATCTGGAGTAAACGGGACACGGGTCCCGCACACTCCAGACCCACTGCTGCTAAGCAGTACCCACCAGTGCCACCTATCCATGCCCACCAGTGCTCATCAGTGCCTCATCACCAGTGCCCTTTAGTGCCACCTATCAGTACAGCCTGATCAGCTCACATCAATGAAGGAGAAAAATTACCTGTTTGCTAAATTTTAGACCAAACTATGAAAAATGTTTTATTTAGCAAAAAAAAAGATCCCCAGTAGTGAATAAATACCACCAAAAGAAATCTCTATTTGTGTAAAAAAAAAGATAAAAATTTAGTTTGGGTACAGTGTAGTATGACCGCACAATTGTCAAAGTGTGACAGCGCTGAAAGATGAAAATTGGCCTGGGCAGGAAGGGGGCTTAAGTGCCCAGTAAGCAGGCAGGAAGAGGTGGGGGGAGAGAGGGGGGGGCCTCCCCTATCTCCCCCATACTACACCAGGAGGTTCGCCCATCATCCCACCCCCAGAAAAATGCCGCCCAAGGCAAATGCCTTCTTTGCCTCATGGTAGATACGCCCCTGGTTATAGGTCTAAAGCTGGCTATTCAAGGCTACCATTTGTTGACCAATATAAACAAAGAATTCTACATGCTACATCAAAGGATTATACTATAATATCAAATATATAAATAAATCATTAAGTCCCAAAAATATTCCAAGTTATGTGACCTTCTGTCTACCCAGGAGTGAAAAAAAATGAATTAGTACTATCTGTGGTAAAACAAAAAAAGTTTTTTTTAAAGTTCTTTCATATGTGCCTCAACTTTAAAATCCTCATTCAATGTTTGGTGAATCCCACGGTGCAAAAGAGGAGAAATTCCACCACCAATTAGTTGCAGATGTCTGCTCACCTTCCAATATGGACCTTAAAAGGGTCACATATGTGTTTTCAATAGTGAGTGTGGGCCAAGCAGAAACAGATAGATAGATATTTTCATTGTGGCACCATCCCACTAGTTTACATGTCAAACCACAAAATATGTTTCTCTGTAGAAGGGGGGACCATACCCAACAAATGGGGGACCCTCAATCCACGAGGGAAAGGGACTTTGAATATGCAAAGCAAATGAGAAAAAAACAAAAATACTTCCAATTTTTTTAAAAAACTGATTTATTATGTCACATTTAAAAATGCCACCTTGTTAAAACCACATCATAGAAAAAAGGTGATAAGGTCGGACAGACAATTATAAGTGATACAAGCATGTGACATCAATGCGTTTCGCTACATTTGCTTCTTCAGGATTCATGCATGAAGATAGCAGCTGAAAAGATCAGCTGAAAAGATCAAATAAACCCTTAAAGGATATGTAAAGGTTCGTTTAAAAACAAACATGTCATACTTACCTTCTCTGTGCAGTTGGTTTTGTACAGAGTGGCCCGATCCTCCTCTTCTGGGGTCCCTCAACAGCGCTCCTGGCTCCTCCTTCTCAAAGTGCCCCGTTGAAGAGCCGCTCTCCCTTGGGGCACTTGTGCTGGTGCGCTCCCGTGTCCTGCTGTGTCCATGGACAGACACCAGGACTCGGCTCCGCGTCATTGGATTTGATTGACAGCAGCAGGAGCCAAAGGCTGCACTGCTATCAATCTATCCAATCAGGATCCGAGACACCGGCTAGAGCTGGTGTGTTCGTCCCCGTCGCTGGAAAGACCGGGTTCAGGTAAGTAAAAGGGGGGCTCTGGGGGGCTGCTGCATCACAGGAGTTTATTTGTGTGAAACATTTAGGGTTTACAATCCCTTTTAACAAAGCTCAGAGCAAAAAGCAAAAAAAAGGGAAGGGAATAAGGCAAATGCAAGAAGATATATATGTATACACGACTGCATAAATAATTTTAGCCAACGAGGACAAAAAAAAGCAGGAAAAAGAGGAAAGAGTAAAAAGAAAGGAGTCAGGAGATATCCATGGGGGGACATCATAGAGGACAAGGGGCCACAGCTGAAATGATGCGTGCTGACAATAAGCATGGATGATCCTATAACCACCCCTGAGTTGCCAAGAATAGGAGTTTAGAGCCTGCAAGGCACTGCAAAGTCCCACCAGGGGCCAGGTGATTAAACTGAAAGTGAGAAGCATGTAATTTGAAAGGTAGATGACAATACTAAGCTACAAAATTGATAGTCATATATCCAAAAAATTAGTACATAAGCCCTCTATACAAAAGTGTTCTCATTACCAGCATAATACCTTAACAGTTTTGTGTCAAAAAATATGCCTTTTCCTCTTTAAAAGCCAGAATCAGCTATCCATAGTGAACCAGGGTTACAATGAAGATTACTCCCAAATTCACACAGATACAACCTTTTAAAGAGAAAAGTAAATAATAGTGCACTTTGCTTTTAAAAGACGTATAAGGAATTTTATTTTCCACTAAGTACTGCACTCACAAAGTTGGTTAAAACGCACACATATTAATATACAGAATGGGTTTGATTCTCACGGCTCACCCCACCTTGCTTTTGCCGGCTGACAGCTCAGGTGCTCCAAAAGATAGAAGCTGTGGCTGAGGAAACCTCTCTCCCCTGCTCTGTCTTAATGGCTTTAAGGAGCTCTGCCCTACGCGTTGCGTCAATAGTTCAACTTCACGAAAGCGGACCAGAGCTTAATGAATGATTCATTTGAATAAACTCCTCAGCAGCCTGCTCCCGGAAGCTAAAACTGTCATCTATGCTGCTATCTCTGTGACAGCATGTATACAAAACATAAGCTGTGCAGCGGTTTATTATAAGAAAAGGAAAAATAAGCTGGGCTGCTGGGAATCTAAAACAAAAGCACACTAATGTGGGACAACAATCTAAAACGGCAAGTTTTTATCATTGCTACTGCTGGATCATCATCTCCATGGTAACAAGCAAACATCAAATGTGTTTTTTTTTTTTTTTTTTTTTTTGTTTTTTTTTACCAGTATGGAGGGGGGGCTGAAAAGGGCACTAAGCATGCAAGTAAAATATGTATCAACATTTTTGTTGTCTGAGAGCCAGATAGTTTGCTGCTGTTTCAGTTATTTCTCAGCATAGAATACAAAACTGCGTCCCTAGAATTCATAAAGACTGGCACAGGCAGATTTTGCAAAAGTGTCTCTCATACATTTTAAAACTGGTAAAGAATGCGCCAAATTATATTTGGCTCATGCTGCGACACTTTTGCAAAATCTGTCTGAGACAGTTTTTCTTTCTGTATGCCAAAAGAGAGTTGAGTTAATTAGCTCCACTTTTACATTTGGTGCATTCAGTGCGAAACAATGTAAAAGTGGTACATTCAGTGCGATACAATGTAAAAGTGGTACATTCAGGGAGCTACAATGTAAAAGTGCCGCATTTTAGAACTACCTGAATTGGTGCACGAGTTGCTGCCAGAAACAAGCGTCACAGATGCTTCATGAATTTGGCACAATACATTAATAAGAGGGATTCACTCAAGAAAAGTGGCAAAGCCACTTTAATGAATTCCCCCTATGTATTTGTGGATAAACTACGGTATATTGAACCATATTTTGTTGCTTGGCCTTTACGTTTTTAACCCATTGTTTTTCAAACTTTTTTCAGTCGACCCTTTAAAATGCTCACGGATCTCCATTCTAAAATGTAAAGAATCAAACTAATAGTTTTACATAACACCACAACATTCACACACACACACAGGACACTCAACATTACAGGTGATTTATTCTTCCAATGAAAATACACCTTTGCACACTGGTACTGACTAGTATTCCAATGTTTCTCTTCTCTCTTCCTCACTCTAATGTGACCCCAGTGCTGATGAAAATAAGGAGTAAATGAGGATGCTGTGCAAGCACCCGATGTCCTCATCAACCGATTTTGATCATTGGTTATTAGGGCGCTGGCAGCTGGAAGGTTGTAATGGTGCACAATGAAAACCTGTGGCTTTGTGCAACTAAAAGGCAGGCTTTCTCCACTTGCTGGCTTGTATACAATTTTTAGGCAACTTTTAGACCATTTGCCAAGGCACCCCTGAGAAAACCTGAAGGCACCCTGGTTGAAAATAGTGCAGAGTGATGTGAAATTCTGCGAGGAGCTGTTCTTTAATTACTATAGTAAAACATAGCCGTAAGAACATTTGTTTTAAGTAGTAACCCAAAGCAGCCAGTCAGCAATCGCCTTGGAGATGCTGCTATTTTGTAAAGTGGATCCTGCATTAGAGAGTAGAAGCGTGTAGAATCAAAGTCAACCTATCATGAGTCCGCTTTCTGAGGCACAGAATAGCCGCTGAAAGCTGACTCTCGATAGGTTGACTTGGATTCTACGTGCTTCTACTCTCTAATGCAGGATCCACTTTACAAAACAAGAGCCCAGGAAATAAACACGAGGGGCAGTTGGGTCTACTGGACACGGTGGATCCGCTTCTGCAAATGCTGGATTTCCTTCTGGATACACCCCTAAATACCAACCTGTTTTAACATGTTGAGAGGACCACCACTGAATTATACACTTATCGGTTATACTGACAAGCACTGTTTTGCTCCTGCAGTTTCATTTTTTTACACACGCCCTACGTCGCCATTTACTTCACCATGGAAGAGGTCTTCTGTATCTCCACTTTCCTTATCACCAGTACGGCAATATTTCTGTATGAATGAGCAATACCCCATATGGTGAAAGTTTTGCAAATGGTACTAAAAATAAAAATGTCACATGGGTTTAAAGAATTTGGAGCAAGGCTTTTAAAAACATCCACACTGCCAGAATGCCTTATTGAATCGCCCCTTGTGTGTTTCTACAGCTATGTCTAGATGTTCTTTTATAATGGCAGTTACTTAAGTATATATATCCGCACAAGATATTTGACCCAAAACAGTGGAAACCGTTTCAGTTGCAGGAGAACCTCCCATCTGACATGGATCAGAGTGAACTATGTGAAGAGGATTTATTAACCAGATCAGCATGCTATACAGATGTGCTTAGTTTGGCGTCCAGAAGCCAGCAGAATGTTATAAATAAATGAATGAGTTTAAAGGAAAAGAGAATGCTATCACATCACTGGCATTTCTCTGTAAGGGGGTTAAGGGCTGTACACACGGGCAGAATATTGGGCGGCTCAATAGAAACCAGCCGACATTTGGCCCGTGTGTACGGCAACCGGTCCGACAGAAGCTGACTTCTGTCAAAAAGGCATGACTGAAAAGGGTCTGCGGATCGGCACCCGATCAGCGCTGTTAGCCATTAGCAGTGCGTTCTGGCGGGGGGCCGCTCCCTGTCAGAATCCAATAGCTCAATGGGGAGATTGCTGTATTAACATTGGATAGTTAGTACAGCGCCTCCTCCCAATCTCTTCAAAAAACTGTGCTAGATTTAAGGCTATGTTTACAGTAGTCCACAAGGGTTAGTGTCAGGGCAGTGCGATGCCTGTTTCAACGCATTTCAATGCTTTTTTTTTTTTTCCCTCAACTTTATTAGAAGTGTCACATAGTAGAACTTCATTCATGTCCCTGCACAGCAGCACATTCCATTCCTCTGCTGTGTGGTGACATGCAGTGTCCTATATTTCGTTGCGGAACAATGCAGACATGCTACGTTTTTCTATACTGCACATTGCAGCGGCAGTGTGGTATAAACGTGACACATTGAAAAACAATTATTTTCTCTGTGCCCTAGTTGTGACCTGTGTTTATCAAGGGTAGAAAAACGCAGGTCACCGCACACAGTGCGAAGAAGCCTTTAAAGTGGCAGCAAACCGTGGAAAAAGAATTATAAGGCAATTGCAAAAGGTGCTAGTATGCATCCCATACTAGCATATTGTGAAATACTTACCTTGGAATGAAGCCTTCCAGTTACACGCTGTCATCGCTGAGACAGCTGACATCCCCATGTGTGTTTTTTTTTTTTTTTTTTTTTTTCTTTTTTTTTTTTTTCGTGTTCGCGCACTCTGGCTATGTGATTGGTCAGAGTCGCGATGCACGTGGGAGCCCTTGGTTCCAGCACGAAGCTCTGAAGGTCCAACAAGGTATGTTGCCCCTTTCAGAGCGCATACGCCAGTGATATTCACTCTGTATGCAGCCAGGTCTATCTCCTAAATAGTGCATATTTAGGAGATATTCATTTTACCTACAGGTAAGCCTCAATATAGGCTTACCTGTAGGTAAAAATCACAAAGCAGACTTTACTACCACTTTAAGCATTTATGTACTGCAGGCTCCACACTGCACTCTCTGTTAAATGTTTGGGCAATAAAATGCAGGTGGTGGCATTGAAATAACTTTGCAGTAATAGCCCAGAGTGGGAAGTGATATCACTCTGCATTCTAGATTGGCCCCTTTAAGTTTTCAATCTCTGTAAACTGACCCCGGTAATCATGGCTACTGAACCTTGACACTGTGGTCAGTTTACGTGTCTCTATCATCCACGGCCCCTGTCTCTCCTCTTTGCTCTTGTGTCCTCCTTCCCCCCTCCCTCCCTGCCTGTCAGCTTCTTTAAAATATTATTCACAACATATTGTAATATCTCAGAAATGTATTCATGCTTGCTTGTAAAGATATTGATAAGTTCACTTAGTTTAGTTTTGACACCGTTACTTTTTACTTGTGTTTTGTTCAGTGGTTAGAAACTTCCAAGAGTATGTAGAGCCTGGAGATGAATTCCCTGCCTCGCCGCAGAGGAGGGGTACATCCTCACAAGAGGAACGGGATGACAGTGTGATTCTGCCTTTGGGAGAAGACACCCTAACACACAACCTTGGCATTCCTGTAGTAGTAGTTTGTACAAAGGTCAGTTTTTTTTTTTTGTTTTTTTTTTTATCATGCAGTACTCCTTTCAGCTCATTGCTTGCAATCTGTCGTTTTTTTTATTACTTACTATTAAATATGTTTGGTATCTATTTCCTTTTGCTATGTGTTTGCACTATTTTATACTGCTGAAGTGAAACTCCAGGTTTGTTGAGATAAAAAGTCCTCTCCATGTGCACTATATATTGGCAGGATTTTAGCAAACATTTAAATGTGGTAATAAACACAAAATCAGATGTTTGTTATATTGCAGCTTACAAATTCTTAGATGTGGTGGCTGCATTTGTTTTCTTTCCTTTTTAAATTAGTTAAGTAAAAAGATTTAATGCCAGTCAAACTCTTTTATCAAGACATAACACACTGTGTACCTGTTTGTGTGAAACGATGCCTGTAATTACCTATCTCAGAGCTTTTCTGGCCGGCACGTGACAGCTGGCCGCTCTCCTCCTCCGATCTAAGCGGGAGGAGCCTAGACAGGCAAGGAGGGAGGGTGAGAGGGGGGGGGGGCAGCGGGATGCCAGGGGCACAAACTGACCACGGTAATTGGGGATCAGCAGCCATGATTACCGTGGTCAGCACAGACAGGGGGGACCAGGGACAGGCAGGATCAACCAGGTTTTTTACAGCTTAGAAAAGAGCAGATTAGACAGCACAAGCACTGTGCTGTTTAATCTGCCATAAGAGAACAGGATCTTGGTATGTTAGTACAGTGATCTCCCCTGCTGTGCTATTGTGTTTTGAAAGGGAGATGCGGCCAACATTCAGCCCATGTGTACTAGGCTTTAGTTTCAGCTGGTGATCCGGCCAGTAAGTCTCTTGTTTTTCAACAGAACAAGATGTTCTACTGATGCAGCAGTTTGAGACTTAACATTTCCCACTGATAGTGGTGCTTACGATGATCCGCTTTTATTTACTGTATATAAAACATTTATTCCAAAAAGCAAAAAAATGTTGCTCTAACTGCTGAAAAAATATGAGTTGGTGTCAGAGGCAGTGTTTGATGCACTAGCAGATTTAGATACACTGACAAACTAACACTCCCCTCCCACCAGATTAGCAATGCTCTCGTCCAAAGGTGTCTCTGTTGCTCCTTCATCCAGAGAGTAAGCATTCTTCATACTGGAAATGTGTCCCTTGGCAGATCATTAGGTAAAAGCAGAGGGGCAAAGCCTAAAAAAAAAAAGAAAAACCAATGCAGCCACCACATCTAAGGATTGGTAATTTGCATTATTTTAATTTTGGTTTTGAGTTTAAGTTTAAGGAAAAAATATATATTCTGACTTGTGCTGAGATTTTTTTTATTACTGTTATTCTGTTTGATTATTATTAATAATAATAATATTATTGGTTTTATTATATAAATTACACAGAAGCTTATACAAAAGAAGTCTTTGAATAATTCAAGTAGTTTCTTTTAAGTTCCATGACACCTTTGTTGTGGAAGCTCTAAAACGGGTATTGAATTAAAATTCACAAAGGTCCGGTCATTGATTAAAAATTTCTTCCAGCAGAGGTCCAAATCGCATTTTGATTCTTAATGACACCTTTGCACATTGGCAAACGCGGGGCATTTCCCTGAGTGCCAAACCTCATGGGGACACAGCACCATGTGGGTTGGTACGGCACCCTTTAAAAACTGATCTCTGCGTTTCTGAATATAAGGCAGCCCATTGAAAAGCATGAGCTGCCTTTAATGCAGGACGCAATGATGTGAACCTAGCCACAGATCCTTCACATCACAATCTTTTTTTCTACATCGGTGTTCTCCGTTCCCCCTGCACATCACAACACCTCCCCTTTATATCACAGTCCCCCTTCACAGCAGTGTCCTCAACCCCCTATTTTCATCCCCCCCCCCCCAGCAGCAGTTCTGGAGCTGACATTGGGAAACAGAACAGTTCTGAATGAAATCGCCTTGTGATTGGTTGCTAGGACCGTCCTGCATCCTAGCAACCGGTCACTAAACTGGGGCAACTGTTGCCCTCTGTCCAGCGCTGTGCTGCCTCCCGATGTCAGCTATGCGGAGATGACCGAGCTAGTGGTGGCTGAGGGGAAGAACCCTCTCCTAAATGGTTTAACTGTGGCGGATCTGGATGTGACCGTGACTCGTGGTCCACTATTTAGTGATGAGTGCTCTAAAATCTCACTCTGTATGTATAAAATTTGGTAAGATAAAAATAGGAGAGAGCAATAGTATCGCTTGCAGATTTGTATTACCTTTCAAAACAATCACAGTACCTCCCATATTTGATCCAATTTCAGCATCTATTCCTCCTACCTGGACTTAGATGACAAAGTCCTGTAAAATTCATTGTCTGCACAATAGTCTTGTGAAATGTCGTCGTCCGTCCGTCCCCCCCCCCCCCCCCCCACCACCACCACCACACACACACACCCCCCACAGTGAGTGACCAGCCATAAGGTTACAGTGTACAGTCCAAGTGTATGATGGCAGCCAGCAAGAGGAACCACAGTGCCCAGCAAGAAACCAGGTATTGGATACAACCAGACATGTTTGCTACCAGCTGCGCCCGCAGCTCTTTAAAAGAAAAAAATAGTAACACATAACTTCGCTTTAAATGTATTTTTAATCCAACATCAGCACTTTTTGATGTCCTGTTAATATTGTTTGGGGTTCAGCTTTAAAGAAAATACTTTTCATTTTTAGTATACTGTAATAGTCACGCAGGTCTCTTTTAGGGTTCCCTCGCTTGCTTATCTTTCAATGTTTTGTATTGCAGTGTGATGCCATCAGTATTTTGGAAAAAGAACATGATTATACAGACGAGCACTTTGACTTTATTCAGTCCCATATCCGGAAGTTTTGTTTACAATGTATCCTTCGTATGTGCAGAAAATGCAAACGTGTATCTGTAGCCATAGGCTGATTATTGTTTTATACATATCGGTAAATGTGAACAATAATCAAAGCAGTCAAGGTAGCCATGCCACCACCTGATATCATTCGCTATTTACTGTCTGTATTCTTTACCCATGATATTTACTTTTAAGTTTGCTGGGGTAGAACAATTTATGATCAGTTAATGATTTTACCTCAGATTCTGTGTCAGTATTAGGTGTCCAGATATGAACTTTTCAGTACCCAGAAAATCTCATACTATTTATGGTTGCTCTAGTGGAGAAAATCTCCAAGTTTTGAGTACAAAAACTGAAAGAGAGCTGCGTGCACACATCTTTATCATGAAGCCCTGTGAGTTGTCTGTCAGGTGTCTGTACCTTGAGGAAGGTGCCCAAACTTAGTAGTTGAGGTTTGCCCATAAGGGCTAGAAATGGAATCAATATTTGCCAATGGCTTCCCTTAAAGTTTGCTGATTATGATAGTACTATCTGTTGCCTTCATGTTTTATACCCTTTTAGAAGATATATACTGTATGCCTTGCCCAGCCTTGCTTCCCTCTGACCCAGGTGTTGCATCCTCTTGACTTTATTGACTTACATTGCTTTTCTCCCCCCGGGACAAGACAATGGCTTAGGAGGAGGGATTCCTTTATCAACACTGTCTCCGTGTCTGGCCGGCCTTAAGATTGGTACACATGGGCCGAATGTCGAGAGACAACAGCCTGTAAAAGAAAAACGGTCAACATTCGGGCCGTGTGTGTATGTCGGCCGGCTTCTGTTGGATGTGCATGCCGGAAAACCAGCATCCGACCGACTCCTGATCAGCGCTCTCAGCCAATGGCAGAGAGCGCTGATTGGAGTGTTTTTGCGGTGGGGTTGGGGGGTGGGCAGGCAGTCCCCCTGTCAGAACACAACAGCTCAGCAGTGAAGATTGCTGAACTAACCTTGCATTGTTAGTACCGTGGCTCCGATCGGAGCTGGCAGGGTTTTTTCATTCAACCTGCAAGTTTGATAAACGAATAGTGTGTACCCGGCTTTAGGCTCCTTGGCTCCTGCTTGGTCCTCATGGTAAACATGGTAATGGTATCATGCTTCCTCAGCCATTACGCCTTTTCAGATTCAGCAGTTTTAGATTTTGTGAAAAGACAGGTTCTCCTGCTGCAACTTCTCATGCCTGATGATCTGATATTTTCCCTAACTAGTTACTTTAAGATGGTGCCGCACTAATGTACACATCAATCAAAGAGAACAAAAATATTGACATTGTATATAAGTATATTGTTCAGCACTTATATGGATTTCCTTTCAATATGCCTGCTGTGGTTGTGGAAAAGGATGCAGTATTTATGTAAGTATTTAATGCTGCTCTTATAGCAACATTATGGAGGTCCTCTTTTTCAGACCTGCATGTAGTGGAGTCATAATATATATATATATATATATATATATATATATATATATATATATATATATATATATATATATATATATATATTATATATATAATATAAAATCTCTATCGATTTTACTCTTACGGCGTTAAATCACTTAAAGCGGAGTTCCACTCAAAAGTGCTTTGCTTTCTCACCCCCTAACCCCCCCCCCCCTCCGGTGCCACATTTTGGAACCTTTTCGGGGGGGGGGGAGAGAACGGGTACCTGTTTTTGACAGGTACCCATCCCCACTCCTGAGAGACTTGGCTGCGGGGAGGTCCCACAAAAATTCGGCCCCCCTCCTCCTTCCTCCTCTGCCGGGCCAGTTAGAAAGTGCAGTGCACTCCGTGCATGCGCAGTAGGGAGACGGCTGTGAAGCCGAAAGGCTTTACTGCTGGTTTCTTTTACCACGAATGGCGGCAGCAGCACCCAAGAGCAGCCACAGTATTTGCAACTGCTGACTTTTGATTTTTGGAGGGGGGAGGGGGAACTCCGCTTTAAATACCCATTTTTTTTGTTCCTGTTTTAAGCCCTTCAGCACCATAAGAATAAGGGATAGTCTTATCCCTGTGGGGGGGTTGTTGTTACTGCAGTTTTCACTATATCTATCATTATAAAATGTATTTGGGGGTTTTCCTCTCTATTTAGCATGGAGTGGAGGCTTGTATGATTTATATCAGAAAGATGGTTGCATGTTCATGCTTTATAATTATTAAGCAGTCTATTGCTGACCATATACGTTGAACTTTTCGTTAGAAAGATTTTATTTTAAGAACGTCCGTTCGATTTTCTAATCATTGGTGGTGCCAAATCGACATTCATTTTCGACCACAGTGACGGGAAAATTCAGACAAGCAGAATATAAAACTTTTTTCGATCTAACTAATTTTCAGACTGTTTGGGGTTTCGTTCAGAAATTTACATTAATTTTAAAATCGAATATTAAAAGCAAACAACTTTTTCGAACGACATTCGCTCATTCGTTAAATGTACAGAAACTTTTTGTAGGAATATTCTCGTCCGCAATTCTGTATGTGTATGGCCAGCATTAGACTGGCCACAGACAAATATCTATTTAAAGCTGATTGTATACATTACAGCCTGACTGTACATTTTTCCTTTAGATTTACCAATAACTATGTGGTGCAAGAACCTTCCTGATTGGATACAAACGGGATTTGTTTTTGTAGGTATACGAATTGCAATAGTTTAGTAAATCTAAAGAAGACTGTACATGTACATTCACCGGCCACTTTATTAGGTACTCCTGTTCAATTGCTTGGTAACACAAATTGCTAATTGGCCAATCACATGGCAGTAACTCAATGTATTTAGGCATCTAGATGTGGTGAAGACGACTTGCTGAAGTTCAAACCGAGCATCAGAATGGGGAAGAAAGGGGATTTAAGTGACTTTGAACGTGGCATGGTTGTTGGTGCCAGAGGGGCTGGTCTGAGTATTCATTTAAACTGCTGATCTACTGGGATTTTCACGCACAACCTTCACTAGGGTTTACAGAGAATGGTCTGAAAAAGAGAAAATATCCAGTGAGCGGCAGTTGTGTGGACAAAAATGCCTTGTTGATGTCGGAGGAGAATGGGCAGACTGGTTGAGATGGTAGAAAGGCAACAGTAACTCAAATAGCCACTCGTTACAATCAAGGTATGTAGAATATCATCTCTGAATGCACAACACATCGAACCTGGAAGCGGATGGGCTACAGCAGCAGAAGACCACACCGGATGCCACTCCTGTCAGCTAAGAACAGGAAACTGAGGCTACAATTTGCCTGGTCTGATGAGTCTCGATTTCAGCTGCGACATTGAGATGGTAGGGTCAGAATTTGGTGTAAACAACATGAAAGCATGGAACCATCCTGCCTTGTATCAACAGTTCAGGCTGGTGGTGGTGTAATGCTGTGGGGGATATTTTTTTGGCACAGTTTGTGCCCCTTAGTACCAAATAAGCATTGTTTAAATGCCACGGCCTACCTGAGTATTGTTGTTGACCATGTCCATCCCTTTGACTCCAGTGTACCCATCTTCTTATGGATACTTCCAGCAGGATAATGCACCATGTCACAAAGATCAATCATCTCACTACTGGTTTCTTGAACATGACAATGAGATCACTGTACTCCAATGTCCTCCACAGTCACCAGATCTCAATCCAATAGAGCACCTTTGGGATGTGGTGGAACGGGAAATTCGCATCATGGATGTGCAGCTGACAAATCTGCAGCAACTGCGTGATGCTATCATGTCAATATGGACCAAAATCTCTTGAGGAATGTTTCCAACACCTTGTTGAATCTATGCCACAAAGGATTAAGGCAAAAGGAGGTGCAACCCAGTACTAGCGAGGTGTACCTAATAAAGTGGCCGGTGAGTGTTTCACAATTAGGTTGTAATGTATAGCCAGATTTAGAATGCAAGGGATATATATCTATTGGAGCGCTGGGACACAGATTGGGTAACTCAATCTCTATGTGTTTGCAGAAAACTGACAGGTGCACAATTCATATGTCCGTGTTTTGTAAAATCGGCTTTCTAGTGAAAGCCTGATTCTTCTTCTAAGCAGTATTCTCTGTAAAGTGGAAAGAAAAAGAAAAACGATGCATGGTGCAAACGTTCAGTTTGTATATACATACCTTTTTAGTGTGCATGATCGTTTTCTTGGGCAAAGGTTTGAAAATGATTGTAAAAAATGTGAACAAGTATAATTCATTTTAATCACTTGGGGATGGTTCTGTCTACCTGTTGATGTTCACCTTTGTTCTAGTCCTGCAGGATGGGATAATGAGAAGAAGATAGGAATTTTACATGAAAACTTTCAAACACTAAAACAAGAGGATGCTTTTGAAGATATAATCACTAAACCACCTGTGCGAAAGGTACTTCGATTTATTTTGCCTCTTCTTGGAAGTCCAGCATTATGTATGTCGCTTTGAGATAACCGCGCTACATGCATGCAAAGAATTTATAAGGGAAATACTAAAATGTCAGCGTTCAATCATATAGCCTTAAGTAAATAGTTCAAGGGCAGCCTACAGCACTGCATTGCAGTTTTAGGAAGATCTGTCTTTTGCTGCAAAGCTTAAATATTTCTTGTAGTCTGGAATAAAACCCCCTAAAAAAAAAAAAATAGTTTAAAAGCTAAAATGCATAATAAGATAGTCACTGATACTTTGGTATTAGAAAAGCAAGTAAAGCCGTTCTCCACTCTGGGAAAAAAAAAATAGTCAGCAGCTACAAATCCTGTAACTGCTGACTTTTAATGACAGGACACTTACCTGTCCAGGGATCCAGCACTGTTCTCACCTGGGCTAGTTCTTTACTAGGGTTCCTGGTGCCGGCATCTTAAATTGGAAGTTAAGGCCACTTTTTAACCTGTACCTACAGGTAAGCATACAATAAGGCTTATCTGTAGGTACAGTGAAATATCTCCTAACACCATTTAGGAGATATTAACACAGCATGCAGCCGGTGATGTCAATGAAGGAACAGCATACCCGTGCTGTACCTTCAGAGCTCTGGGCCGGGGCCCCCCATGCGCATGCGTGGGAGTGACGTCATACAGCTGGAGTCTGCAAACCCAGAAGAAAGACCAGGTGAAGATGGAAGCGCTGTGACAGCGTTGTGCTGAAGAGCTCCGTGTCTAGGCAAGTCTGTCAAAATGTACCGTGCATACTAGTTTCTGCAAACACATTATGCATACTACCCTGTTTCCCCGAAAATAAGACCTAGCGTGATTGTCGATGATGGCTGCAATATAAGCCCTACCCCCCCAAATAAGCCCTAGTTAAAGTCCTTGTAGGTCTTATTTTCAAGGTAGGTCTTATTTTCGGGGAAACGGGGTAGGGCTTATTTGGGGGGTAGGGCTTATATTGCAGCCATCACCGACAATCACGCTAGGTCTTATTTTCGGGGAAACAGGGTAGTACATTATGACTTAAACCTGCAGGGGGGGCACAATTTTTCTTTTCTTTTTTTTCCCTATCAGTTTACTACCACTTTAACTGTGGCAGCGGGCTGTGCTCAAGCCGCGCTGCGCTTTGTGAATGGTCCCACACTCTTCTGCTCTTCTGAAACTTCCCCTTTTGGGTGATGCTCAGCTTTAGGTAGTTTTAAAGAGCAACTCAAAACATATTTTTCTGTTTGAGGTGGCATGTTACAGGGCTTAATCTCCTGTTGGGTCTTCCTGTTGTCCTTGGAGCCCAAACCTCCATTTCTACCCTGGTACCTCTGACATTCTATGAGAAGTTGGGCTTTAGTAAGTGACCTATCCTTTCCTCAAGAGCTGCATTATTAATTACTTTGTTGCAGAGGTCTGTAGCAGATACAGAACCATTCTACGAAACATTTTTTCTAGGAAAATTCAACCTGCTACCAATGGAAAGTCTGTGTCACTACAATTCCCAGCAATTTGAAGCTTTGTTGCTAAACAATTTTACTTTTTTTAGTTTTTGAAGCTTTAGAGTTGCCAGCTCCTGTAGCTTCTCATCTCATCCAATACAGCTACAAGTGATCGTGGCACCTCCAGTGATTTGCAGCTAAAAAGAAAAGCATTGTAGCCTGGTATAGCAGTAGGTTTTATAGCTAGTTCCAAAATGCCATAAGTAACGATCAAAGATTTGTAGCTGTTACAAATCGCTGCTACAGTATTTTTGAAATGACTTGGTCCTCCATCTTGGAACTTTTCTCAAGAGGACACACACCCGTAAACCTGGAACAATCGAGTCACCAGCAAATGTTTCCAGGGGAGTGGTCCCTAAATTCTGATATCTTTGCATCGATCTGCCGCCGATGGAGAGTTCCGGATGTAGACCTGCTGGCGTCCAGGTTCTACAGGAAACTAGACAGTTTTGTATCCAGAACCAGGGACCCGCTTTCATTAGGGGCAGATGCCTTGATAATTCTGTGGGATCAGTTTTCTGTAATATATGCCTTCCCTCCAATCCAGCTGTTGCCAAGGCTACTACCCAGAATCCAGGAAGAGAGAAAGCCGGTGATCCTAGTAGCTCCAGCATGGCCCAGAAGGACTTGGTATGCACAGATTATAAGACTGGCAGTGGGGAACCCCTGGGTTCTTCCACTCCGTCCGGATCTGCTCCCACAGGGTCCAATATTCCACTCCACTTCACAGTCTCTAAATTTAACGGTTTGGCTGTTGAAACCAGGATCTTAAAGGACCGGGGCATTTCTGGGTCAGTATTGTCTACCATGTTGAATGCTAGAAAGCCAGTCTCTAGAAGTATCTACTTTAGAGTCTGGAGATCCTATATTGTCTGGTGTGAGGCCAGGAGGTGGCACCCCCGCAGATATGTCATCGGGAGAGTGTTCGCTTTTCTACAAAAAGAGGTGGTCAGGCTGCCTCTCTGCCCTCGGGATGTAAATTTAGTCCTGGGGGTTTTACAGAGGCAGCCTTTTGAGCCTATCCGGCAGATTCTTCTGGTCCTCTTGACAAAGTTAGTTTTCTTGGTGGCAGTGACGTTGGCCAGGAGGGTGTCAGAGTTGGCGGCTCTGTCCTGTAAAGAACCTTATTTGATCTTGCACCAGGATAGGGCGGTTTTGCGGCCACAACCAGAATTTTTGCCCAAGGTAGTGTCCAGTTTTCATCTAAATCGGGATATCATTCTACCTTCCTTTTTTCCGAATCCACAGTCTGCAGAGGAGAAATTATGTCACTTGATGTAGTACGGGTAATCTGGGTCTATCTGGGAATGCGGAAGACTGATCTGTTTGTATTGCCAGAAGGTCTCAAGATGGGACAGGCAGCATCTAAGTCAACTATTTTTCAATAGATCCACCAAGTGATTGTTCAGGTGTAATGGACTAAGGGGTAAGGCCCCGCCTTTTCCAGTAAGGGCACACTCTACCAGAAGAGTGAGTGCTTCATGGGCAGTTCATCAAGCATCGATGGCTCAGATTTGCAAGGCTGCTACTTGGTCTTTGGTGCATACATTCACTGGGTTTTATCAAGTGAATGTTAGGACTCAGTAGGATGTTGCATTTGGATGCAGTGTACTGCAGGCAGCAATATAGATCCTGTTGTTCTGATGGTGTTTCTTTGGTCATAATGGGTTCCCTCCCCTCAAACAGCATTGCTTGGGGATGTCCCAATTCGTTATTATGGGTGCTCTGTGTACCATGATGTACGATAAAGAAATTAGGATTTTACGGGTAAGCTGTAGAAAAAATCCTAATTTTTTTCTTTAGTAAAATGAGGTAACTTTATAATTTTATTAAAGTGGATGCAAATCCGATATTTTTTTTTTTTTTTGATGTCATAATGTAGAGTATAAGATTTCCTATCATTTGAGCCCAGTCTTGCCACAAAGAGTTAATCCAGCTCTGAGCAATCCTCTTTTATTGTTCAGTGAGATAAAACTTGACAAACAGAGAAAAACTTTGTCAAATCCTCCCCCTTGCTGTGAGTGACAGGTGATTTACATATCTCATGCACTAGCCTAAGACATGCATTATTTTTTAATTCCCTCCCCCACTCCTTTCTTCAGCAGCTCTGCAAGGATTGGCTGTTCCATACCTCAGCATGATTTGACATGCTGAAGTCATGTGGTTACTTTCCTGTCTTTTCACTGGATGTTAGAGATCATAGCAGAAGTTCAGTGTAAGAAATACACAGGAGAAAATGCATATTGACAAGGGGAGTGTAGAGGTGGGCGGGGAGTCTACTGACATCACGACTCCACCCACCGAGCTCCAGACAACAGACCCACCCACAGACTCTGCAGTTTTTTGGGTCTCATAACAGACAGAGGGGAGACATTTGACAGGTAAAGATATATGAAGGAGGCATGTAAATCCTTATAGATAACCACTATGGCAGTAGTTTAGAAAGGATGACATTGGGTTTACATCCATTTTAAGTCTGTTTCATTGTATCTAATTTTTTGCATTGTGTTTGTTCGCAGTTTGTGCATGAGAAAGAGATTGTAGCAGAAGATGATCAGGTATTTCTTATGAAGCAGCAGGTAAGCATCCTCTCCTATTTCCATTTAAATAATAAAGCAGAATCAGTTTGTACTGATAGCTAATACAATTTTTTTATATATTTATTTTTCTTCTAGTCACAGTTGGCAAAACAACCACCATCTTCAGCAGGACGACCAGTAGGTTTTCTTTTATATAATAGTACATGTTCTGCAAGCATGTTTATTATATGTGATGTGACATCTGTTTGCCAATTTGGAATGTTACACTAAATTTCTACATTCTTTTGCTAAGCGAAAAGGGTGTGTACAATTTATTTTATTATATAAGTTTATTGGCACACCAGAGCATTAGGCCCCTGGTTAAAGAGAACAGAGTTGGCCATAGATAGTTATGGGTAGCCTGCCATGACATTGACTTTAAACTTTAGAAGTCAAAAATTATGATTCATAATTGAGCTCTGTTTGCTTTCAAAAAGGTTATAATACATGGTTCACATGTCTGAGCCCCTGAGGAAGTGGATACACTATATGCTGTAAAATTGGGACAGATGCAGCCTTTCCTATGTCCTTTTCAGAGCAGCAAATTATTCCCTATTAATTTCCTTTTATGGCACTTTATTTGGTTTACTTCCATTTTTTTTTTATACCTGATGTGGGGTAAAATTTGGCTTTCAATCATGCACAGACTGGATTATGAACATTATGAGTTTATTGGCCATTTCTGCCAATGTTTTGAGGGTATTTTGAGTACTTAAAGCAAAGTTCCAGACATTTTTGTGTTTATTAAAAGTCAGCAGCTACAAAACGTGTAGCTGCTGACTTTTAATAAGCGCACACTTGCCTGTCCCATGATCCAGCGATGCAGCTGACAGAAACCTCGGTCCTCTCCCCGGCATCACTAGTGTGGGCACCTGGCTGTGACAGCATGTGTATTCACAGCCGGGTGTGCACTGCACATGCGTGAGTCGCGCTGCACGCCCCGAATGGCCGGGCAAACTTCTGGGACCTGTGATGTGTCCCAGAAGATTGCAGGGAGGGGGAGAGGAGAACTTCTGCTCTAGGCGACGAGAGCGGAAGTTGGAGCTGCGTACCTGTCAAAACTAGGTACCCGCTGTGACTTTACTTTGTCAAATCCTGTATTGGTCAAAAACCCTTAAGCGATCTGACCCCTGCCTTTGTTGCTCCCTTGCTTATTGCACTCATGGAAGCACATGTAGTAGTAAAGATTTCAGTTGTGACGGTTTGCTGTAAACCTTTTTGTGTCATTTCTTGTATGTTTCTCATATCAGTACATATCTGAAGCTCACTTTGGCTGGACTGCAGAACCTTTGTGCAAGAAGTGTTTAATCTTCTTGGCCTTTGAGAGAAATGCCTCTTTGAACTGGTTCATGTTATTATTAAGGATGCTATTGGTGGGCTAGAACACCCATATTTCTCAGCAGAAGGAACAGATTGCAAAGTCTTCTCCCCTTTGCCTGTTCAGAAACCCCCTTTTCCATTTCACCACTCCCTCAGCCTCCACATTGAGAAACCCTCAAGCTTGGCTCCCATTCCACCCTCAAGGTTTGACACTGTCTACCATATACTTAGATGCTTGGACAATTTGCAATTCAGACACTTTCCTTTTCAGATTTTACTCCCTGCCCAACCCTTGGTTTCTCACTTCCATCCTTGCTGTATCACCACACAGATTAGCAGAGCTCCATTGAGCCTGCTTAGTTTTTCTGGATCAAGGAATCATTGCCCCAGTTATGTGGCAGAACATTTCTAAACCCAAAGGGGGAATCTGAAACATCTTGGATCTAAGAGCTCTGAATGGCTTTATGCGGGTCCAAAAATTCTGCATGAATTCTGCCAAATTTGTTATTACCTTTCTTTACCAGGAAGACTTTCTTGCTTCGGTAGACATGTCAAGCACGTTTACTTTCACATCCACATCTTTCCAGCGAATTAGCTATTGCTATGCATTGGGAAAGAAATGTACAGCGCTAAAGTGAGTTAAAATATATATATCTGTATGACTACAAGATAAGTATGTGCATAAGACAACCCATTGATATATACCTTGACAGGTCATAAAATCAACACAACATAAAAACATATATGCTAAAAATATATCTTGCACTAGTAGTGAATGTACAGTGGGTGAAAATTCTCGTGATATAAAAATGAATTGACCACATAAGAAAAGGAAGAAAGTGAAAAAATAATCCAATTGAATCCACGTAGATGGAATAACGGTAATCACATGAAGTCCATAGAGCAGAGGGTAAGGCCCCATACACACTGATAGATTTTCTGCAGATTTTTGTCTTCAGATTTACCAAAACCATGTAGTGCAAGGGCCAGCCTGATTGCATACAAATTGAAACTCTTAAGGTTTGACCTCATATTATATGGTTTTGGTAAATCTGAAGACAAAAGTCAGCAGAAAATCTAATAGTGTGTATGGGGCTTAAGTCCCAATGTCTTCAACAGAAATCCCACAAAGATCATATGTATAGAGGAGACAGCCACCACCAACTTTGCAAAGGTTTATCGGAACATGTGGACTCAATAAGGTGGCTTAAGGTAAATGTGGTAGGTCAGGACTGATAGCTTCAAAGATGGACAGCGTCTTCCCCAAACACTCAAACGGTATGATCAAAAACTAGACAAATGCTCCACATAGTGTAAAACCGTTTTTGTAAACAAATTTATTAAAAAAGCAGGAACACTCACATTTCTTTGAATACAATGCGCTTAAAGGAATATTCAAATATCAGTCAAAGTAATGCAATGGCATCAGCAGGGCTCGTCCCGACATGTTTTGTTTAAATAGACATCATCTGCTGTGGGGTCCTCCCAAAACCAGTTTGTGGCCCTGCCCTTCAGATACTCGTGTGCACCTCAGATATTTACCATGGTGCTGGCTCCAGTAATAGCCCTTCTGTGCTCCTGTCATTTTATTTGTATAGTACCAGATTATCTTTCAGTTCTATACAGAGAGCATACCAACACACTGGTTCACTATAAAATAACCCTGATCACAAAAATTAGAAACATACTAAAAGAAGTACAAAATCTACTATGCAAGTGATAAGATGCACAATGGATTTTTTTTTTACAGAAATGCAGTTTTATGTAGTCACATGTTAGATCTAAATGACCTTTATTGTATTTCATTTATATTACCAACAGCTTCCTCAGCACTGTGTCTTAAAATATGCTGAGCAAAACTATTTTCTGTCATCTAAAATATCATTTTGTTTAGGATGCGTCTCCAAGAGTTCCTGGTGGGTCTCCTAGGACACCCAGCAGATCAGGATCATCTAACGTTACCAGTGTGTCGCCTGTCCCTGCTGGCACAAAGAAAATTGATCCCAACATGAAAGGTATCTCATCAGCTAACTGGTGCTTGAAATATTTGAGAAGTAAAATATCATCTGCTTTTAACCAATTATTATTATACAGGATTTATATAGCGCCAACAGTTTATTCAGTGATTTACTATTTTCTTTTCTGATTACAGCTGGAACAACAAGTGAAGGAGTGCTTGCTAATTTCTTTAACAGCTTACTTAGCAAGAAAACTGGGTCCCCTGGGCCTGGGGGTACAGGCAGCCCTACAGTAAATTCTGGAGGCAACAGCCTGCCAACATCTGCCAAAAAAACAGGTACTCTTCTATAAGTGGTAGTTTAATCATTGCAAATGCCAGTGAAATTAAAACAAATTGGAATATACAAAATCCTTGTTCTAAAATTGGCCAAGGTGATAGTCTTCTCAAATCCTTATTGGTTGCTGTCTTGCCATTTAAAGTATGTATATTTAGCCTCTCATTGTTCAGACTATCTGCAAATTGGGTTGAGAGTGATATTGGAGATGAGAAAAATGTTGACATTTGACGTTTTAGACAAAAGCAGGGTTAAAGGAAGCAACTTGAGACACAGGTGCCTGACAAAAAGTAATAGATCGATAGAACAATCAGGCTTTTTTATTTATAAAGGTAAAGATTGGAATGAGGGGACTTTTAAGGTGCCTGAAACAATGAAAAACTATATCATGTATAAGTAAAAGTAACAAATTTTATTTAATCTGTTTAAAAAGATATAACAATCTTGGATTAAAATTGCATAATTAGAGCAAGGCAATAATGATTGAAACATAACTACTGTACAGAAACCCAATTTCCACCTATCCTTGGCTGATTTAATATACCTTTTTTTTTTTTTTTTTTTTTTTTTTTTTTTTTTTTTTTTTTTTTGGTAGTTGGAAAATTAATATAAAATTTTAATGGATTTAAAAAAAAAAGGAGACAAGCTAAAACATCCATGGATTATTTGTAGCAGAAGAATTCTAATAAACAAAGGCTTTGTTCACACATGCGGTGGTAAAAAACAGGTAGTTGATCCATGTTTTTAAAGCCCCCTGACCACCGAGCTGCAAGTTATCGTTACCAGCGGTCATGTTAGTACGCATTGCCACAGTTGTGGCACAGTAAAATCTATCAACATGTGGCATGACCACCCCCAAACGTGACCCATTCAAGTGAATGGGACTATACCACAATCCTGTGTAATTGTTAAGGGATAAGTTCACTTCAGGGAACATATTCCATGTTCCACCCGTTTTTAGGGTGGAACATGTAACATGTACCCGCTCCTGCAGCGGCTAGGTGATCCCAGCCCTCTGCGTGACAGCAGTACGGGGAGAAGTCCCCCTGTACCAGCTGTCACTTTTTGAAAGGAGCGCCCACACAGTCGAATCATTTATTCACAGAGTTCTGTGAATTAATCCACTACAAGAACCGACATCCTTTGGGGATGTCTGCTTTTATTTCTCAATCAACTGCTGTGGCTCTGTTGAGTGCCGTGGTAGTTCATTGTTTCTGTCTGTCAGTGTGAAACTACAGACAGCTATCACCGACCGTCTCTGAAGGTGTCCTGCATGGCACCAGCAATCTGCTGACCGCTGATGCAATGCTATCCAGGCTCCTAAAAAAAAAAAATAATAATAATAATAAATGCACTTTTTTTTTTCTTTCCTGCAAAAAAAAAAATTAGCTTTTTTTTAAAGGTGAACTTATCCTTTAAAACAGGCAGAAAAATATTGTTATCAAATGTGTATATGTGAAATATGAAACAGCAAATCATGAAAGTCCATGTAAAAAGATATAGTGAAGGGATATCTCCTGAAGATGGAAGGCAACAATGGGCACCAGAAGGCGTGTGGATATTCAATGAAAATAAATGGGTACCCTTACCGGATCCGTAGGATGCACATACCTTATAGCAGTGCGTCAAAAAGGCATAGGGAAGATCTCCCGTGATGTCCAACCGATGGTATCTTGTGGGCCACGAGCACCGATGGTTAGTGGTGGTCACAGGCGGAAGTTGAACGGCTGCCACTCACATTCCCCGTTTCCAGGGGGGATGGTCCGGAGATGGTGATTCAGTATGAAGACGTGGAAAAAGAAAAAGGGGAGCTCCACATGGTGTAGGTCAAACAAATGGGATTTATTGTACTAAAACACCATACACGATTAGAAAGTGATCACAATGAGATAAAAATGGCAATGTGGGAAGCTGAAAAAGCTGGCCCTACGTGTTTCGACTAAACAGTCTTCAACAGGGGCAATAAATCCCATTTGTACAATAAATCCAATTTGTTTGACCTACACCATGTGGAGCTCCCCTTTTTCTTTTTCCACGTCTTCATACTGAATCGCCATCTCCGGACCATCCCCCCTGGAAACGGGGAATGTGAGTGGCAGCCGTTCAACTTCCGCCTGTGACCACCACATCCATCGGTGCTCGTGGCCCACAAGATACCGTCCAGTTGGACATCACGGGAGATCTTCCCTATGCCTTTTTGACGCACTGCTATAAGGTATGTGCGTCCTACGGATCCGGTAAGGGTACCCATTTATTTTCATTGAATATCCACCACACCTTCTGGTGCCCATTGTTGCCTTCCAACTTGAGGAGATATCCCTTTACTATTTCTTTTTACATGGACTTTCATGATTTGCTGTTTCATATTTCACATATAGACATTTGATTACAATCTGTTATTTTCCGCATTCATATGTGCGTATATTTTTATTTACATGTCATGTTAGATATTTCTAGTGCTGCACTTTATTTTTTTATTTCTCAGTGGACTTGGTTTGTTTGTGTGTTAGCTGCTTTTTGTTTTTTGTTTTTCACATTTTGGGTTTAACGCAGCATTTTCACTTCTTACAAGCAAAATATTGTGTCCTCCTTTCAAATGCCTCTGAAACCACAATTGCTTTTTTTAGAGGTTTGGTCAATGCTACCTTGCATAAAAGTGCGAGCACAAAGGTTACTGCAAATTGGCCAAAAGCAAGTTGTTTTCATCTGCATTGTGCTTGCATTTTATGTCCATTTGAGAAGGTTCTGATATTCATTGACAGTTGCAGTTTACCTTCTTCTAACCTGCTGCAAGCTGCTTTTTCATTCCCATTGACTTGTATGGGGAGGTTAACAGTTCCCACGTAAACAAAACTCTGACACAGGTCCAGGATACAAATGAAAATCCTCAGACAAGTCAGTCATACTATCAGAGCATACTATAAATCTGTACCAGACTGGTACTTTTTCCTTTTATCAATTTGTATTTCTGTCCTTCCAGTCCATGGAATTTACACAGTACTGCCGCACAGCTAGGATAATGCTTTTTTTATTCGCTTAAACTCCCTGGTATCCATTGAAAAATTAAAAAAAAAAAATCCATCATGGATGAAAACATTCCTTTTGATAAATAATATAGTACAATGTTTATTGATATCGTCTCAGTGATATGTCTTATTACCATGTCATCCATTCTTTTGAAGGCCAAAAGCCAGTGTTAACAGACGTCCAAGCTGAACTGGATAGAATCTCTCGTAAACCTGATCTTGTCTCCCCCACATCACCTACATCCCCTACAGAAAATGAAGCATCTTGAAGGCTGGAGTGTCATCTTTGGAGTTCTGTAAAACAGCCTCTGCCTTTTCCTTCCTCAGTGATTGTGGAACCGCGGAGACAGAAACACTTTTTTTTCCCTTCGAAGTAAAGACACAATGTTTTGATATGTTTATCCCAATTTACAAAAAAATACCTGTGGGATAATGAATATTACTGGACTGCTGTTTTTTTTATGGCACAGATCTACATTTTTTTTTTTTAATTTACATATGTAATTATTGTTTTCTTTTGTTTAAGCCACTGTTTGGTAAAGAATTCAGTTACTTTGAATCATCTAAAGAGAAAAGTATAGATGAGTAAAAATTGCAATCCCATAGGCTACTGTTGGGCTCACAGTTTCAAACGCAAGCAGAACTTTTTTGAAAGCGGTAAAGTTTTTGTGTCGCACAAATAGAAGGAAAGAAGTTGAGTATATTTCCACCATTAGTCAAACAGGGGTAGGTAAAAGTAGTGCATGAATTACACTCCTGTCTTGATCCAGGGTGCCAGCCTGTGCATCTGTCTCTGTTGGGTGCCGATTCTGTAGTTAGTCTGTCATCGGGGCTGATGAGGGTTCTGGGTAGATGTCCCAGAAATTGCATGGATCAGGACTGTTCTGGCGGTGCACCTTGGGCACACTGAGTGTAACATGATCTACTCACCATCTTCTTTATTGGGGAGTTCTACTTTTACTTGTTTTCGACAATGAACATGTAATTGATCTTGCAAAGAAAACTGGCATTACTGAATATTGCTGCTGTGCTCACCGATACAATGACCTACAGTATGGGGAGTTTTTAATACCAGATTATTGCAAGCACTGAAACGATCATGTTGTATAATTTAAAACAAAGGCAGAGATTAGAGTCTGTGTGTTGTGTTAAACTAATGTCTCCAGATAAGTTTGTCTGACATGTACAGATCTGCACTAGCCGCTGTTTTCACTGGTTTACAATGATGGTTCAAACAGTCCTGTCTTCTATAATCAAGTTAATAAAGTTGTATTTATTCTCTGCATAGAATAAACTTTTTATCTTTTTATTTATGTTAATATATTTTAGTAGTCCATTTAGTTAGTATAACTAATGACAGTTCTGGCTACATATTCCAGAGAGGGTAATATATTTGTGTAGTTAGCTTGAAATTGAGCACCATGCTTTTACCGAGAGTAGTCAATTTGCTAGTTTATGTAATCAAGAAAAAAAATTTGTTTTTTTTTTGACAAATTGCTCAATTAAATACAAAAGAGCAATCTCTCCAATGGGGCTTTAACGCAGCCAAACATCAACAGTATATGTATAAAAAATATTTTTATTGTACAAATATGTAAAGATATTAAATAAAATCAAGGTGTCATTAACATTCTGGTTGTTCAGATACCCGTCCATAAACGGTGTACCCCTACATTTTGGGCATCCAACAATACATATACAGCATAATTAGAATGTCTTGTGCCGTATATTCCCTGTATGTTTGGGAAATTGCAGCACAACATATTCTGTTTCAATATTTTTATTGAAAGTTTTTCCAAAAAGGACACAAATTGTAGGCAAAGAATAATCTCCAGAATAGGGTCCACAAAGCAGGTGGAACATATCAAAACATTAAGAACAGGTATAAAATTGGATCCAAATCTTATACCACCAATTATTTCTGACACAAAGGGTTGCCATGTAAAGTTTAAATTCAACATAAAGAGAAAAGTTTTTGTAAAGCCTACTGTAAACCTACTCAAAAAAAACCCCTAGGGGAAATATTGGAACCCATTTTAGTCCACTACCCACCGACACGCCAGTATGTGCCGTGAGTATACGTATTGCACTACAAAAGGTGTAAGCAACACAACTAAATGAAAAATGAACTGCAAGCTCAAGAAAAAAAGGGGGGGGGGCGGGGGTTGAGGGAGAATGAAAAGTAACAAAATACAAAGAAAAGAACAATAAGAAGCACAACATATTCTAAGAATGTTGTATATGTATTGTTGGATGCCTGGAATTTAGGGGTACACTGTTTCTGGCTGTTCAAACAAACTTGCATAATGTTAATGACCCCTTGATTTTATTAAATGACTTTTACATATTTGTACAATAATTTTTATGTGTGTGTGTATGTATGTATATATATATATATATATATATATATATATATATATATATATATATATATATATATATATATATACACACACATTTAATGTTTGGCTGCATAAAAGTCCAATGGGAGACATTCCTCTTTTTTTGTATTTGGTCAAGGGACGTACCTTTTTTACACGGGTCCATAGATATATTGTTAAAATGATTTGGCCATTAAGAGAAAGCAGCATGTTCTCGATTAAAGGCTGGTCCACCAGAAACACATTCACTTTTCCTTTGCTCCTCTGCTGCTCTGTTCAAGGAACATGCAAGCCCAGTATAAGTTCTAGTCGGAGCTTACACAGAGACAATATTGTGACAATGTGCCAATCGCCTAGAACCAGTACTGTTACATGTTCTTCCATACTCAAAAGTGGCAGGTAGTTTCTTAGCTCCCATTGTCTTGGGAGGATGGAAAATTGAATATATATACTGCTGGTGGGCTAGGCTATAAAGCAAACTTGTCTTATTGCCCTACATGGGCAAAACACAGGTTTCCTTCAAGGGTACTACTTACCTAAGGTTTACCTGTATCTCTTCCTGAGAGGGCCAAAGCTGAGCGCCTGCAAATTCCTGAAGTGTCATTAAGTTTACTTTAATGCATGCAAACACAAGCTATGAATGTGCTGTACATACTACAGCTTTGCAGATTCTAAATGTGAAGAACCTTCTAAAGTGTAAACATTAAAGCTCTTTGCATTTTGGCCCATTTCAGCTTTGTGGGTTTCCTACAGTATACATAGGAAAGAAAGCCAAAGCCGAATTTATATTTATTGAACAAAAAAAAGAACACCCCGTCTATCACTACATTTTTTTATTCTGGTCTTTTATTTAGATTAGGGTAAGTTACAGAAAATGTATTTTAATATTTTACCAAAAATCAAGTCGCTCAGTGACAGTGGGGATGCAGTGTGCAATGTTTACATTTACTTGTTTGATGCTTTCCTTCAAGTTTTGAGTTCAAAGCCACTTAAGTATATATGCTAGCCCTAATTTGAATCTACCATTAAAGCATTAAGGCTGCTTTTGCTTTACTTCCTGAAACTACTAGTTACCTGGTTTTAATGCTGTCCCGTCGGGCGCACTCACGCCATTACATTTTATGTGTGCTACTATGCAGGATCAAAGTGCTCCAAAAGTGCATGAAAACTATACAGCGCATCAAATCAGTGTGTTGTTTTAAAAAAATATACCGCTTCAACTTTTGTGCGTTTTTCGTTAAGCCATGTATTACAATATAGTCCAATGGAATATCACTGAAAACGCAATATGCATTTTAATTAGCGTTTTTTTTGTTTGTTTTTTTAAAGTTGCATGCTATTTCCCTATGCCTGCAGGAAGAAAACATGCAAAATGTGTCTTGCATTCCATTACACACTAAATAATAATACTAAACTTTATTTTACATAGCACCTTTTGAAGGTAGCCTTTCAAAGCCCTTTACAAAGAAAACACAAATACACAGGATAACCTAAAGGGGAAAAAAAGGGCCAATTACGTGAAAGCTTGTCTTAAAAAACCTTTTTAGGCTCGATTCACACCTATGCATGTTGCTTTTGAGCGTTTTTGGAGGTTTTTTTTTCATGCTTGCCACGTTTTTGAGCCGCGTTTTTGCCGCGATTTGCGTTTTGCGTTTTTTTTTTTTTACAGTTTTTTTTACAGTTTAAAAAAAAATGTAAAAAAAAAAAAAAAAAAAAAAAAAAAACGGCAAAAACGCACCAAAAACGCATCAAAAACGCTGCAAAAACGGTGCACTTGCGTTTTTGATGCTTGTCCATTGAAAACCATTACATGCAAAACGCTGCATTTTGCATGAAAAAAAGTCCCCGACCCTTTCCAAAAACGCAAAGAAACAAAAAAGCATTGATGTGAACATGTTCCATAGGAACCCATGTTAAAAAATTCCCGTGCATTTCTGCAAAATGCAAAATGCATCAAAAAACGCGCTAATGTGAATGGGGCCTTAGATTTGATTTGAATAAGTCTAGAGAAGATGACTCTTTTTTTTTTTTTTTTTGGTGTTCTTTGGAAGTGAATTGTGAATTACAGAGTTTTGGGGCATAGCAGGAGAAAGCGCTGTCTCCCATCGAGTGTAGGTGAGAAAAGGGGACACACAGAAGACCAGAATTTGAGGAGCGGAGGTTACGAGGGGGGGGGAGTAAGTTGAAAAAAGGTCAGACAGATGAGGTGCCAGGCCATGAAGAGTCTTATAGGTGAGCAAGAGGATCTTGGTCTATACGAAACTTGACGATTAGCCAGTGCAAGGACTCCAGGATAGGGGTAATATGGTCACTTGTATCTATCTAATAGTGGATTTGGGTACACCAGCAAGTAGAGCATTGCAAAAGTGAAGTTGGCAGAACACAAATGTATGGATCAGCTTTTTAGCTACAGTATATGATAGCGTAGGACGCAGCCGAGCAATGTTTTTCAAGTGGAAAAAAGACGTTCTGACAACATTTTGTACATGTAAATCAAAGGTTAAGCTAGCTTCAAATATAACCCCTAGATTTTCAATTTAGATTGAAGCTCAAGTACCGTGCTATCTACAGACAAACTATTAGGACTGGCCTTACATAATTTACTAAAAGCGCTTCGGGAGAATTAACAAATGTTCCTGTGCCAATATAATGGCGCAGGATACTGGCATGAGTGGTATGTTCCCCATTATAGCAGATAAACCTGTGTGGGCAGAGAAACCCTGAGCATGCAACTCCAGCTGAACTGCGCTCTGTGCTGTGTCTGTCACAGACCCGGCATGGAACACAAAGCAGATTGCTTCTAATTAACGGGTTTGAACCCCTTTTGTCAGAAGCATGATCTGCCTTACTTTCTCAACTTTCAGGGATGACACAGACATAAAGTCTCCGCCACTCTTTAATTCTCCCTCATTATGCACTTTGAGGAAACCGCTTGTGTATTTTTTTTTAAGTCGATGATGTGAACGGCTCTTATTGCTTCAATTCTTAAAGGGGTTGTAAACCCTCACCGTTTTTCACCTTAATGCATTCTATTCATTAAGGTGAAAAACATATTTTTTAATGCAGCAGTGCCCCCGAGCCCCCCTTATACTTACCTGAGCCCCGAAATTTGTGTAACGGGAACGAGCACACCAGCTCCGACCGGTGTCTCGTGTCTTGATTGGATAGGTTGATAGCAGCACAGCCATTGGCTCCCGTTGCTGTCAATCAAATCATAACGCGGTGGGCAGGGCCGAGTCATACATTCGGCGGCTATGGATGCTGGACTCGGGGGCGCCCGCAAGGTAACCCCCCCGGGGGAGCGCTTCTCCTAGGGGGTTATCTGATGTGGGGAAGAGCCTCTGGGGGACCCCAGAAGACTAGTTTCGGGGCGACTCTGTGCAAAACAAGCTGCACAGTGGAGGTAAGTATGATATGTTTGTTATTAAAAAAAACACCAAGCCTTACAATCACTTTAAGGTGCTGACCGGTACAGGTAACTAATATTTCTTAAGGTGGTCACAAGTGGCAACCCTTTTATTTCAATCGGGATGTTGGACCTGTTAAAGGCTATAGGAATCCTGCAAAGGCCAGGAAGTGTTAAGCTGGCCATAGATGGTTTGAATTTCCTACTGAACCGGCCAAGATTTGAACCATGTATGGGCAAGCTGAATGTACCCAAGTCGATCGATCGATCAACTTGGGTACAACCAGCCTGTCAGATTTTACATGTACTTATTGCTAGCGGTTGTTATATCTCCTGGTGGGGATGGCTTCCCCCCACCCTGTCGGAAAAACACAATGGCTCCGCAGGGGGAATTCCCCCATCAACACCATGGGAGAATCTAGCGATTTTCTTTCCTGAACCCTGTGGTTGCAGGAAAAAAAAATCGCACCATCTATGGCTGGCCCTAAATGAAGGACAACAGTACTAGTTGTGGGCCACAGAATTGTCAACCCAGGAGGAATATAAACTGTACTTTTTAGATCTCTGTTTATGGCAGACTAAACCTAAAATAAGCATAGTTATGGAAGTTATAGCATAGAGAATTCTATATGCTGTTTGATTCTCATCTGGCTATTAACAGAGGCTCCACAAGGAGGGACCGCACAGGTGACACGGGGTAGATTTACTAAAACTGGTGAACTCAGAATCTGGTGCAGCTGTGCATGGTAGCCAATCCGCTTCTAAAGTCAGCTTATTCAATTAAGCTTTGGCTATAAAACCTGCAAGCTGATTGGTTTCTAGGCAAATTTGCACAAGATTTTGCACTTTTCAGTTTTAGTAAAAAACCCCACAGTCTTTACATGCACACCTAGTTTAAATGTTTGGCTTTCTCCTTTTATGTAATATTGACAGCGCATCATATCTACCGCTTGTAAAACAATCTTGTAATTCTCTGAATTTGTAATATTATTGCAAGTCACTGAGCAGCTTCAAAGCTTACCCATCAGTCAGTACTTAATATAATCCTTATATACAGAACCATGATTAAAATACTTTTTATTTGCAGATTATATAGCATTGACTTGTCCAGTATTGCTAATTCAGCTGATTCGTTTGCATGGGTTGGGTTTTAGCTTCCCATAATATATTTGTATATTTATTTAGTATTGGGCATTTGGTGAGCGAAATGCATGTTAAATGATAACATTTTGAACTGATCAGGTTAATGGTTTTTCTTTTCTCACAGATTTTACATGTAAATATCCCATAACTCATATTTTGAGTGCCAACTTTCACTTCTAAGGAATCTTGATTTTGGTTTTCCAAATCTTGACTTGACATGCAATGATCCTTGTATAAGAAAAATGTACAAACAAGCTGGTTTATTCCCAAACTGTACTTCAGCAAAAAAAAAAATATATCCATGAAAACTTATGTTGTGTGCCTTGTTTATTTATAACAAGCTCAAGTCTGAAGAAAACACCATATGTTATCAAGCGTTTTCAAGAATATTTTACAATTTTTAAAACTTATTTAAAGCTGTCTTTTAACCATTTCCCACTGACTGTACACATATTTGCAGCAGGTGGCCCCTAAAGTGGTTGTAAACCCTTACATACACCCAGTGAAGTGACTAACCCCTGCTGATGCACAGAGATGAAACAAATCATCTTACGGAAGTTGTACATGTTTATCTGCAGTCCTCTCTTCTCCAGATCTGTACAAAGTACACAGATCAAAGGCTATTGCTCAGCAGTAGAAGGGAATGGGTTGGTAATCAGATGTTATGCACTGCACAGCTAAAGCACAGAGCTTCAGTGTAATCAGAGTTCAGTAAAGGGAAAGGGACACACCCCCTCCACACTGAATCATAGGCAAACATACACAGCTAAAGCTCTCAGCCACCTGCTGTGTGCTGGAGGTTCAGTATTCTATAGTATTTTCCTTTGCTCCTCCTGTGGCAGCTACATAACCGTTTTATGTGGCTAGGTGTAGGGTTGTTGGGTCAGAACTGGACATGTCCACATCTGGCCAATAACGTGACCCCACCCCTTTGTTTACCTTAGCAGCAGGAACTCCGAGATGTAATTCGCCCCCCCCTTTCCTGGATTCTTGGATAAAGGTATGGAATTTGGAGGGACCTCATGCCGTGTTTTTTTTTTTTTTTTTTTTTTTTTTTTAATGTCTCCCTTAAAATTCTCTGGTATGAATTTTTTTTTTTGTTTTTAACCACCTCAGCCCCTGATAGTTTTGCCCCCTTCCTGACCGTTTTTTGCTATTTAGCACGGTGTTACTTTAACTGGTACAGTGCATCCAGAAAGTATTCACAGCGCTTCACTTTTTCCACGTTTTGTTATCTTACAGCCTTATTCCAAAATGGTTTCAATTCATTATTTTCCTCAAAATTCTACAATCAATACCCCCCATAATGACAAAGTAAAAGAAGTTTGAGGCTGGGTTCACACTGGTCCGACAAACGCTCCGACATTGGGAGCTCATGTCGCATGACGTGTGAAATCCAATGTTTCCCTATGGGAGCCGTCCTAACTGGTCCGACACAAGTCGTTCCGACTTTAGAAATGCTCCCTGTACTACTTTGGTCCGACTTTGATCCTACTGCAGTCTATTGACTATCATTGAAGTCGGATCAAAGTCGGATCGCCGTCTCGCATGATCCGACTTCGGCACGCGACTTGTGCTCAGATGATCTTGAGGGGGAACTCCGCACCAAATTTTAAATAAAAAACCGGCATGGGTTCCCCCTCCCAAGAGCATAGCAGGCCCTTAGGTCTGGTATGGACCTTGAGGGGAACCCCCTACGCCGAAAAAACGGCGTGGGGGTCCCCCCCAATCCATACCAGACCCTTATCCGAGGACGCAGCCCGGCCGGACAGGAATGGGGGTGAGGACGAGTGAGCGCCCCCCCTCCTGAACCGTACCAGGCCGCGTGCCCTCAACATGGGGGGGGGGGGGGGGGCGCGCTACGGCCCCCCCACCCCCGCTCTTTTGCTAAAGCGGAGGAGCCCGGTCTTCAATCTTCTGCCCTCTTCTGATGTTGACACGACGCTCTCTGGGGCTGGAATGCACTCTGGGCGCTCTGCTATGGCTTATATAGATGGTGACCCCGCCCCCTAATGCCGTCACAGCCCCTGGGCATGCTGGAACTGTGACGTTTTAGGGGGCGTGGTCATCACCCGATGACCACGCCCCCTTATGCCGTCACAGTCCCTGGGCATGCTGGGACTGTGACATAAGGGGGCGGGGTCACCGCCTATATAAGCCATAGCAGAGCGCACAGAGAGCATTCCATCCGGAGGGAGCGTTGTGTCAACATCGGAAGAAGAGATGAAGAGAAGAAGCGGCGAGACAGCGGCGACAAGACAGCGGCAGCAGACCGGGGCCCCCTGCTGGCAAAAGAGCTGGAAGAAGATAGCGGCGGGGCCCGGGAGAAGAGGTGGAACACCGGGAGAAGTCGGAAGAAGACCCCCCCCCCCCCCAGTCGGAAGAAGATCCCGGTGCTGCCTAATAAATTAATCTTGAAACCTGTGTACTGTGTTTTTTTTTTTTATTGACACTTTTCCCTAGGTGAATGGGTAGGGGTACCATGTACCCCATACTCATTCACATAGGGTGGGGGGCCGGGATCTGGGGGCCCCCTTATTAAAAGGGGCTCCCGGATTCCGATAAGCCCTCTGCCCGCAGACCCCGACAACCAACGGCCAGGGTTGTCGGGAAGAGGCCCTTGTCCTCATCAACATGGGGACAAGGTGCTTTGGGGTGGGGGCGGCCGCAGCCCGCCCCCCTCCCCCAAGGCACCAACCTCCCCATGTTGAGGGCATGCGGCCTGGTACGGTGCAGGAGGGGGGGGGGCGCTTGCTCGTCCTCACCCCCATTCCTGTCCGGCTGGGCTGCGTGCTCGGATAAGGGTCTGGTATGGATTTGGGGGGGACCCCCACGCCATTTTTTCGGCGTAGGGGGTTCCCCTTAAGGTCCATATCAGACCCAAGGGCCTGGTATGCCCTTGGAGGGGGAACCCATGCCGGTTTTTATTTAAAATTTGGCGCGGAGTTCCCCCTAAAGATTCATGCCAAACACAGTGTCGGGCATTGGCGGGGATCCAAGTCGGATCCCCGTTCATTGAAAGTCGGACATATGCCGGCTTCATGTCGCAGGGCAAAGTCGGATCCAAAGTAGGACGGCTGTCGTGTCGCACCAGTGTGAACCCAGCCTGAAATCTTTGCAAAGTTTTTAAAAATAAAAAAAATCCCATGTACATAAGTATTCCCAGCCTTTGCCATGACGCTCAAAATTGAGCTCAGGTGCATCCGGTTTCCACTGATCATCCTTGAGATGTTTCTACAGCTTGATTGGAGTCCACCTGTGGTAAATTCTGTTAATTGGACATGATTTGGAAAGGCACACACCTGTCTATATAAGGTCCCACAGTTAACAGTGCATGTCAGAGAACAAACTAATGCTGGCCATACACTATACGAAAAATCATCTGAAATTCGGTCATTTAGACCAGTGGTCCCCAACCTTTTTGGGACCGGCTGCGTGGAAGAAAATTGTGCCAAGGCCCGGCAGGGGAGGGGGGGGGATGTACGCACACGCGGGGGGGGGTTAAGCGAATTTCGCAGGCAATTTATTGGGGCAATAGCTGGTGTTCTGCTGTTGGTACTTCAATCATCACGGCACCATGCTTGGTATGGTGTCAGAATGAATGAAGCGCATTATTTCTTATATTACATTGTAATATAAATGAAATAGTTCAACTCAGCATAATGCAGAATCAGTTGGAGCCCTGAGTGTGTCACTTTCCACGTCGCCTGCCACCAGATGAGGAATGCCACTTGCCGCGCTGCCTGCCAGTAGATGAGGAATGCCACTTGCCATGCTTGCCTGCTACCAGTTGAGGAATGCCACTTGCCACGTCACCTGCCTGTGCCACCAGTTGAGGAATGTCACTTGCCACATCACCTACCTGTGCCACCAGATGAGGAATGCCACGCTGCCTGCCACCAAATGAGGAATGCCACTTGCTGCGCTGCCTGCCACCAGATGAGGAATGCCACTTTCCACGCTTGCCTGCCACCAGTTGAGGAATGCCACTTGCCACGTCACCTGCCTGTGCCACCAGATGAGGAATGCCACTTGCCACGCTTGCCTGCCACCAGTTGAGGAATGCCACTTGCCATGTCACCTGCCTGTGCCACCAGATGAGGAATGCCACTTGCCATGCTGCCTGCCACCAAATGAGGAATGCCACTTGCCATGTCACCTGCCTGTGCCACCAGATGAGGAATGCCACTTGCCACATCACCTGCCAGTGCCACCAGATGAGGAGTTTCACTGCATTGGTGACACTGGTTCGGTGATCATTCTCGAATGAGGGCAGGAGAGCAGAGCTGCAGGGCGGGCGGTGAGAGATGATGTCATCTCTCTGCTCCCCGTCGCACCTCCAACATTCTGTATGTTGTGAGGGCAGAAGAGCGGTAATGCTAGATGGGCAGAGAGAGATGATGTCATCTCTCTGCTCCCCGCCGCACCGCTGACATTCTGTATGCTGTAAGGGCAGAAGAGCGGTAATGCTAAGCGGGCAGGGAGAGATGATGTCATCTCTCTGCTCCCCGCCGCACCGCCTGACATTCCTCACGCTGTGAGGGTGGAAGAGCGGTGATGCTAGGTGGGCAGAGAGAGATGTGTTCTCTGCTCGCCAGCCCGCTTCCCTCATGGTGACTCAATGTCCTGCCGCCTGCCACGGCCCGGCTGCAAAGACGCTACAGCCCGGTAGCGGGCTGCGGCCCGGGGGTTGATGACCCCTGATTTAGACAGTTTGTTCGTTTTTCGACCAGTTAATGGGCACAAAATCGATAATCGCTGGGATGTTTTTGAGCTGAAAAACGAAGGACAAGTTTGGAAATTTTCTGCTAAACGATAAAATGAAAGGTTAATGTGTTTCCCGTCTGAACTGTCTGCACTAGGTATATGTAAAAAAAAATGCATTAATTTATGTCCACTGAATGATTTATCGGTCATTATATGATGGCATTATCGTTTGCGCTCACGGCTGAATGTTCGTTTTTCGAGAATGGGTTTGGCCGATATTTCGTATAGTGTCTGGCCAGCATAAGCCATGAAGTCCAAGGAATTGTCTGTAGACCTCTGAGACAGTATTGTGGTGAGGCACAGATCTGGGGAAGGGTAGAGAAAAATTTCTACAACATTGAAAGTACCAATGAGCACAGTGGCCTCCATCCAACCATAAATGGCAGTTTGGAACCACCAGGACTGGGGCCGCCCGGCCAGACTAAGGGATCGGGGGGAGAAGGGTCATAGTCAGGGAAGTGACCAAGAAACAGATGGTCGCTATGACAGAGCTTCAGCGTTTCTCTATAGAGAGAGGAGAACCTTCCAGAAGAACAACCATCTCTGCAGCACTCCACCAATCAGGCCTGTATGGTAGAGTGGCCAGACAGAATCCACTCCTCAGTAAAAGGCACATAACAGACCGCCTGGAGTTTGCCAAAAGGCACCTAAAGTACTCTCAGACCATGAGAAACAAAATTCTCTGGTCTGATGAAACCAAGATTAAACTCTTTAAACTGAATGGCAAGCATCGTGTCTGGCGGAAACCAGGCAATGCTCATCACTTGGCCAATACCATCCCTACAGTGAAGCATGGTGGTAGCAGCATCATGCTGTGGGGATGTTATTCAGTGGCAGGAACTGGGAGACAAGTCAGGATTGAGGGAAAATGAATGCAGCAATGTACAGAGACATCCTTAATGAAAACCTACTCCAGAGGGCTCTGGACTTCAGACTGGGGCGAGGTACATCTTCCAACAGGACAATGACCCTAAGCACACAGCCAAGATAACAATGGGGTATTATTTGTAGAATTTTGAGGAAAATTATGAATTTATAGCGGAGTTCCACCCAAAAATGGAACTTCCGCTTTTCGGAACCCCCCCCCCCCGCTCCGGTGTCACATTTGGCACCTTTCAGGGGGGATGGGGGAGCAGATACCTGTATAATCCAGGTATTTGCTCCTACTTCCGGGCATAGATGGCCGCATTATCCGCGGATATCTATGCTATATCCGGCGCCTACTCTGCCCCCCCCCTGCTGTCTTCTGGGAGATGCACAGGTCCCAGAAGACAGCAGGGACCAGTAGAATTGCGCAGCGTGACTCGCGCATGCGCAGTAGGGAACCAGGCTGTGAAGCCACAAGGCTTCTTTTGGGCGACAAGCTTCACGTGATGCAGTTTGCCGCGATTGCAGCATGATTTATCAACTACTATACACTGTCACTGTACTAATGACACTGGCTGGGAAGGGGTTAACATCTAGGGTGATCAAAGGGTTAACTGTGTACCTAACAATGTGTAATGTGTGCAATATGTCCTGGTTACTAATCTTTTTTGTTTCTTATCCCTGCTTAGCAGGGATAAGAAACAGAGAGATTGTTCCCTCTGTACAGAGCCCTGTGTTGATTGTCAACACGGCTCTGCACTGTCATTGGACACAGCCGATCATCAGGTCCCGGCCATGAATCATTGGCTGAGACCTGCTGCTAGACCCCTGCTGTGAACAATCACGGTGGGGGAGTGTGGGTGCAAGTGCCCTAAACCCGGAAATAGACAGCAATGTACCAGTGTGTCGCTTTGCCTGTACAGGCCCCCATCCGCAGTACATTGCAGGCGGGCAGTCCGCAAGTAGGTTAAACTGCCCTGGCACCTTTGTTTACATTCTCATGTCAGCCAGGAATGAGGAACCAGACAGCTGAATAAGCAGGGCAGGGATGAGCCACTGATTGTTCGGACGCCAGGGGGAGGGGGGTGCTGGCTCCCAGCCAACCAGCATCTCTGAGCTCTAACTGTTGCATTTCTGGTCTTCAGAAACATAAGTGTAAAAATGAGTTAAATACAGCAAAATAAAAAGATGTAAGGCATGCAGGATGTAACCAGCATTTTGGTGAATTGCCTGTTTCTGAGATAAATACTCCATTATTTTAAACACATAAATTCATGCAGTATTTATTTCTTCGGGCACTTGGGGCATTGGCGGTAAAGTGCTGCTATTTTTAGCGGTGCTTTACTGTCGTTTTAGAGGCGCTTTTCGGCGGCTAGCGGGGCACTTTTAACCCCCAAAAATGGACAGGAGCACTTTAGGAGCGGTAAATACATGGCTCCTAAAGCACTGCAAAGATGCTGCTTGCAGGACTTTTTTTTAACGTCCCACAAGGGCACTGCTCCAGTGTGAAAGCACTCGGGCTTTCACACTGGAGTGACAGGAGAGGCGCTATAGCGCCTGTAAAGCACCTCAGTGTGAAAGCGGCCTTAGTGAATTGAGCTCTGTGAGTCTCTCTTTGTGAATAAGCTTTAATGCCGCGTACACACGGTCGTACTTTTCGTCTACAAAAGTCAGACAGCCTTTCCGACAGACTTCCGGCAGACTTTCGGCGGACTTGCGGCGGACTTGCGGCATACTTTCTAACGAACGGACTTGCCTACACACGACCACACAAAAGTCGGTCGGATTCGTACGTGATGACGTACACCGGACTAAAATAAGGAAGTTCATAGCCAGTAGCCAATAGGTGCCCTAGCGTGGCTTTTTGTCCGTCGGACTAGCACACAGACGAGCGGATTTCGGGGTCCGTCGTAGTTACGAAGTAAAGTTTTAAAGCATGTTTCAAATCTAAAGTACGTCGGATTTGAGGCTAAAAAAGTACGTTGAAAGTCCGGAGAAGCCCACACACGATCGGATTACCAGCCAGCTTTAGTCCGTCAGCGTCCGTTGGACTTTTGTAGACGAAAAGTACGACCGTGTGTACGCGGCATTAGTATTTTCTCAACCTACATTTAGGAGCCCTACCTCCATCTTGCTAGACTGGTAAATTGCACGCTAGCCTGTAATATGAACTTCGCACAATCGCTCTGCATTGTGGGGCTTTCTGGACCTTTAAAGAGGATCTGCAGTCAGCTCACATAATTTGTAATAAAAACATTGGCCCTCTTATGACTCATCACCCCTCCCTTCCTGGCAAACTCTTACACGAGTGAGAGAGAGAAAGCTGTGCATGAAGTCATAAGCCTAGGCTAATGATCAGACAAGAAACAGGAAGTGGGCTGTATAAGGTATTTAACGGCAGAAAAAAAATGTTTTACTATCCAAAGTTAAAACAACAAGGGCAGAAGCTTTAACCCCTTCCCGTCCGGCGCACGCCGATGTACATCGGCAGAATGGTACGGCTGGGCAAATGGGCCTACAGGTACGTCCCTTTGAATTTGCCACCATTCCATCGCGTGCGCGCCGGCCGGGAGCTCCGTGAGTCGGGTCGCGGGTCCCGCGGACTCGATCGCCGCGGGGATACACACGATCGCCTCACGGAGAGGACGAACGGGGAGATGCTGATGTAAACAGCATCTCCCCGTTCTGCCTAGTGACAGTGTCACTGATCTCTGTTCCCTGTCATCGGGAGCAGAGATCAGTGATGTGTCACAGCTAGCCCATCCCCCCTACAGTTAGAATCACTCTCAGTACTGACTTAACCCCTCCCTGTCCCCTAGTGGTTAACCCCTTCACTGCCAGTGTCATTGACACAGGAATCAGTGCATTTTTATAGCACTGATTGCTGAATAAATGACAATGGTCCCAAAAATGGGTCAAAAATGTCCGATGTGTCCGCCATAATGTCGCAGTCATGATAAAAATCGGGGGATATTTATTATAGCAAAATGTAAAAAATAATGCATTTTTTTCAAAATTGTAGCTTTTATTTTGTTTATAGTGCAAAAAAAAAATCGCAGAGGTGATCAAATACCACTAAAAGAAAGCTCTATTTGTGGGAAAAAAAGGACGTCAATTTTGTTTGGGAGCAACGTCGCACGACCGCACAATTGTCAGTTAAAGCGACGCAGTGCCGAATCACAAAAAGTGCTCTGGTCAGGAAGGGGGTAAAATCTTCCGGGCTGAAGCGGTTAATAGATGGAAAGTTGAAAAAAAAATACTGTAGGTCCGCTTTAAATTCTGTGATGGCTGCAAATTGTTCACCAGGTTTTGTCCCATACACTGCAGCCTTCTTTGGTAAGTAAGATCATCGGGCCTGAACAATTTTTTACCTTTTTTTAATAGCCTTGGCTAGATCCCTTCGCACTGCTGGAATTGCTGGGTCACGTATCAGATATGTAATCCAGCACAGAGAAGTCACTTTGTTGCCGTACATGTAAGTGAGGCAGTTGGCAAGCGGTTGATGTATAAAATAATAAGAAGGTAAGCATGCATTAAAACAAAATGTATAAATGTGATTCACATGCGATCCAGGTGTAATGCGATTGCAGCTCATTCATTTGAATGGGCTGAAATTTGCACTGAACCACAAGAAAAGTAGTGCATACAACGCACTGTATCTGGGATGTTAAGTTACACAAAATTAAACCTGTGGAGAGGGGAGCCACAACCAAAGAAAAGGAAGGGGAAATCCCAAATCCACAGACAAAAAAGGGACTTTAAATGTGCCAACCATAATGAGGTGGAAACAAAAAATCAAATATATTAAAGTCAAAACATATTATATCACATTAAAACAAAGTGCCATCTTAAACCACAAATTAGAAAACGGGTAGTGGATTTAGGTAGACAATAGTCGATGATGCAAGCGTGTAAAATCAACGTGTTTCGCTATATTAGCTTCCTCAGGATTCATGCTTGGAGATGGCAACTGAAAAGATAAAGGAAAACTTGACGCTACTAGGAAAACATTATATACATAAAACGATAAAACCTATTACATAATAATACATGCTTGTTCATAATCATTAAGTTTTTATTTTTAAAAAAATATTTTTATTAAGTTCTCACAATTAAACATACACACAAACTGGTAGGCAACGTGCCTTACCGGAGTCGGCCACACAGGGCCATGAAAAGAACTAACATAGTTCAATCTAACTCCCGTCCTTCCCTCCCCCAACCACCCTACCCGACCAATTGCCATAATTTCACATTTGTAACGATGTGCACCTTATGATTAATTACATTTGTACCATGTCTCTCACTTATCAGATAACTACACTCTTATGTAAATAAGAATATTTTTATGTCTCTCGATGGGGACTTTATTTATTTATTGACCAGGATAATTCAGCAACTCTAATGCCGCGTACACACGGTCGGACTTTTCGTCTACAAAAGTCCAACGGACGCTGACGGACTAAAGCTGGCTGGTAATCCGATCGTGTGTGGGCTTCTCCGGACTTTCAACATACTTTTTTAGCCTCAAATCCGACGTACTTTAGATTTGAAACATGCTTCAAATCTTTACTTCGTAACTACGACGGACCCCGAAATCCGCTCGTCTGTGTGCTAGTCCGACGGACAAAAAGCCACGCTAGGGCACCTATTGGCTACTGGCTATGAACTTCCTTATTTTAGTCCGGTGTACGTCATCACGTAAGAATTCGACGGACTTTTGTGTGATCGTGTGTAGGCAAGTCTGTTCGTTAGAAAGTCCGCCGCAAGTCCGTCGAAAGTCCGCCGAAAGTCTGCCGGAAGTCTGTCGGACAGGCTGTCTGACTTTTGTAGACGAAAAGTCCGACCGTGTGTACGCGGCATAAGCCTTACTTAACCTCATATGTACATATACATCATCCTATTTAGCACACTGTAGTAGAAGAGTCAAGCCAGGCCTGCTATACCTTTTTTAAACTTTTTTTCACAGCCTCTGTATCTATAGGTTGCTCTGTATAAATGTATGACCGAATTAACCAGTCCTTTCCAACATGACAGAGTGGGTGCAGCTGGTTTCTGCCAGTTTAATAGTATAGCCTCTCTACCAAAGAACAGCCCAATATTTAGTAAAGTGCGGTGTGCTCGAGATGGAACTACCTCCTCCACCAATCCTATTAAGCAAACCCTAGGTGTCATAGGGACCGGGATGCTGAGTACCTCTGCAAGACATTCTGTAATACCAGACCAGAAAGCTTGGATCTGTGTGCAACTCCAGAAGACATGTTCTGAGTCAGCTGGGGTGTGAGAGCATCTCCAGCACTGGCTGCTGACTAATGGATATATGTGGGACAACCTGGCAGGTGTAAAGTATGTGCGATGGAGAAACTTGAAGTGGATTAAGCGGTCTCTTGCAGATACTAAATATTTAAAGGGGTGATCCCACATATCATCCCAGTCCTCTCCTTGTATGTCCGTATGTCTCTCCCACCGCTCTCTACATTTGGATATACCCAGAGGTGTTTTTTTGAAGAGAGATTTGTATACTGTTGATAGAGGCTTGACCAGTTCCTCTTCAGTCAAGAGGGTCTCCAGCGCTGATGGCATATATTCAATTCTTTGGCCATTAAACTGAGCCTGAAAAGCGTGGTGCAGCTGCAAATAGCGAAAGAAGAAGGAGTAGGGTAAGTCATGCCTAGCCTTTATCTGATCAAATGTACAAATCTCCCCCTCTCTGGTAATATCATTCAACACCTTAACACCCCCATATCATGGGATCTGGAAGAGAGAAAAAATGTGGGAGATTCGGGTTCATCCACAATGGGGCTGAAGGCATAACTCCCAAATAACTAGGGGACATCAAAGTGGTGGTAACCTCCCATGGCTTGATAGTCGCTTTCATCGAATCTGTGAAAGGTAAGCATGATTTCGGACCCCTGTATAGGGCCATCCTCAAACTTTCATAGGATCCCAAGTGCTCCGCTTCCACGACTGTAGCAGAGTCTCCGTCATCCGCCAACAGCCATCGTCTGGCAAACACCATCTGTCCTGCCAGATAATATTTCTGCCAGTGAGGTAGTGCCAATCCCCCCTGACCCCACGGCTCCTGTAGAATTTTGATACTTATGCGAGGTGACTGCGGTGACCATATGAAGGACCCTATTATGCTGTTTAGAGATTTGAAAAAAGTTATTGGGATCCATAATGGAGAGTGACGTAGGAAATACAATATTACCGAGAGAAACTTTTTATGAGGCTAACCCGTCCCAACAATGAGAAGGATAGGTTCCTCCATGCCTGTGTCTTTTGTTTAAGTCTAGTCACGAGTGGAAGGAGGTTTAGAGACATAAAGTCTTGAACATTAGCTGTTATTTTAACCCCGAGGTAGGTAATTGAAGAGACCCACCGTCGTGGTAGTGTGTCATCTAATAAGTTTTTTGCTTCTGGGCCTATTGGTAGGATCGATGACTTGTTCCAGTTCGCTCGTAGACCCGAAAAGGTGGCAAACTTGTCTAAGATCAATAAGGCAGCTCTGAGAGATGGCCCTGGATCCTTGAGGAACAGAAGCAAGTCATCTGCATAAAACGCTACACATTCTTTAATGTTCTCTACACGAATTGCTCCCACCTTCTCAGACTGTCTAAGTGACCTGACCTTGGGCTCTATCATCAAGGCGAAAAGAAAAGGGGATAGCGGACACCCCTGTCTGGTGCCTCTTCCTATTAGGAAAAAATCAGAGTCCATGGTACCGAGTCTAACTGCCATCCTCGGAGCACTGTAAAGCAGCGTGACCCAATGACGGAATCCAGGACCGAATCCCATAGCCTCCAACACCCTGTGCATGTATAGCCAGTCCACAGAGTCAAAGGCCTTTTCAATGTCTATAAAGACAATGACCTTGGCCAGAGACTCTGCATTGTCTAGCTGTAAATGTGTGAATAATCTCCTTAGGTTCGTGTCTGTTGACATGCCAGGCATGAAACCTGTCTGGTCAATATCCACCAGGGTCAAAAAAACCCTGGCCATTTTTGATGCCAGAACTTTAGCAAGTATCTTCAGATCCATGTTGAGCAACGCTATAGGGCTGTAAGAGGAGCATTCCAGCGGGTCCTTGCCAGGCTTCAGGAGAAGCACCATATAGGCTTCCATCATTGAGGCCGGCAAGGCTCCTTGTTCCCAGCAGTGTGCAAAAAGTAAGTTTAGTCTGTGGGCCAGCTGTGACATATACTTTCATCCAAAAGGACAGCATCAGTGTCCGCCAGTTTCGGCATTGAAAGGCTCTGTAGTAACTCCTCCAACTCAGCCAGATTGTAGGACGGGATAGGTGAGTATAGGGACTTCCAAATTCTTCCAAAATTCCTACTGGATCCGTGACCAATGTCCCATTCCCACTTCTTATTACCGGGATACTAACTGGTATCTTTTAGTCAGCTGCCAGGTTGGCTAAAAGCTTTTTGCCAAGTTTTTGTCTCCCTCAGCAAAGATATTCTCTGCCCTCTGTCTCGCCTCAGCATGAGCTAAGTTCATAAAGTGCAATGCCACTGATCTCCTAGACTCTAGCAGGGACACATAGCTAGCCTCCGAAGGAGAGTCTGCGTAAATTTTAGCACACTCCCGCTCTTTGGCCAAAAGGAGCTCGCCTTCCCCATTGTGTTCTTTCCTGGTTGCCTTTATTGCCAATATACACTCACCCCTTGACACTGCCTTAAATGTATCCCAGACCGTGGGTGGGTCAGATGTGTTCACATTAGTTGCCCAGAATGTAAGGGCACAAATCCACTGAAGCTGACCCAGCTGCATTAGATAAGTCTAATACAGGGTCCAAGATGGCATTATAGTCACCCATGAGTAACATGGGTAGATGCATGTATGGTGCCAATGTTACCAATAAGTCATACAATAATTTCACCTGAAAAAGGGGGGTAAGTAAATGTTTACCAACAATATTTTATGATAGACAACATCTAATACCATTGCCACATATCGACCTCCCGGATCCGTGAACACCTGGTGGATTGTACATGCCATTCCTTTACTAATCAATATAGAGACCCCTCTGGCATATGTGGAATAGGTGGAATGAAATGCCCTATGAAACCAGGGGTTGCGTAAAGAGAGAATTTTATTTCCTTCCAGGTGAGTCTCTTGAAGGAGGACGATATGGTCTGATCTATATAGTTGTATATAAAATGCACTTTTTTACCTTTAAAAAGTGTTTCCCAGTGCTAAACATCAAATTTCTAAATTGCTGCATTTGTACATTTTAAAAGCCAATATAAAGGAATAGTAGTGGTAAAAAAGCACTATTGGATTTAATTAACCTTTTTTTGGGATTAATTCTCCTTTAAGGGGGTGTGGCAGGGGCGTGTCCTATGGCTACATACATTTGCTAGTAGGTGTCCCTCATTCCCATCTCAAAATGCTGGGAGGTATGCTGATAGTAGTAAAACAGCTGATGAGTAAAATATACTTGAGGACATGTAAGCTCTAGGTACACTTGGTGCACAAATATCTTGAGCTGTATGTTATAGCAGAAACTATTAGCCTAACAAAAAAAAAAAATTGTCCGGTATGCAGCTTGAGCCCTGTAACAAAAAAAAAACAAAAAAGTTCAACCAAAAGTGTCGACAGTTCAGCACTGGAAGATGAAAAAATATTTAGTGTCTTCCACACGAGACTCCATGCTCAGTCCATGTATGTAAAAGTACAGCCGATTGGCCATGCAACCAGGAGTTGTTCTATAGTGACAGTTGCATATAGCAGAATTGAAATGACTGACCATGATGCAGTGTTCACCTCATAGTTAGCGTCCCCTTAACTGTGTGCAAACACTTCACAGATGTAATTCCTTGTTTGTAGGAGGGGGCCCACTAAAGAGTAGATATCTGGGTCCCGGATCACCGGACCACCAGTGGGCCTGTCTTGCGTCCATAACCAATCTATAAAATGAAAAGATTAGTCAGGATAAACAGAAAAAACAAAAAGAAGGGAACACAAAATAGAGAACCAAAGAGCAGATCAGAAAAAGCCTCTTCCTCAAAGGAATAGCAATGTTTCACAGGTTTTGGTCTAGCCAGTCGCTAGCATCTTGCAGGGATTCAAAGAATTCCACAGTACCTTTGTGTTGTACACGGAGACGACTTGGGTACAGCATGCTGTATTTCAGCTCCATTTCTCTGAGCCTTCTCTTCACATCTGTAAAAGATCGGCGTCTCCGCTGAGAAGTCCGGGAACAGCATAATGCGAGCGTTTTCAAACTGTAATTTCTTGTGTTTTCATGCTTCCGCCAGTAACATATCTCTGTCCCTGTAATTAAGGAACCTGACCAGAAATGGCCGTTGTGGGGCACCCGAGGGTCTGGCTCCTGTTGGAACCCTGTATGCTCTTTCAGCGACATACGTGGGGGGGAGATCACCTAATGCCAGCAAGGATTTAAAAAACTGTTCTGCAAATGTAGTTGTGGCAGTCCCTTCAGTCCCCTCCGGCAACCCCACCACCCTCACGTTATTTCTTCTCTGACGGTCCTCCACGTCATCTGCTCTGTATCGCAGTGCGCGTTTACCATCTCTTTCATTTCCGCCAGATGTGAACCCTGTGCATGGGAGGCATCCTCCAACTCCGAGATACGGTCCTCTGCTGTGGTCAATCTGCCTCTAATCTTGTCAAGATCATGGCGGATGAGATTGCATTCAGGAGACCAGTGCGCCCCATGAGTTCCGACTTTGACGCCGCAATGGCTTCCAGGATTGGACCTGTTATGGCTGCCGTATTCACCTCAATCTCCTGTGGCATGGGAGATGAGTCCACCGGCCCCCTTGGTATAGCAGTACCTTGCTGTGCCATCTTCACTGCTGGTGGTTTGGTGCGCAGTGTTGCAGGGACACGAGTTGAGACAGAGGAGGAGTGGGCAGGGCTAGCCGCCATGCTTCCCTGGGAGCGGCGTTGTCTCTGTTCCAGCGGCAGTTGTAAATGCTGATTCTTCTGCTTTTTTGATACCGAAGACGGCATCTTACTGTGCCCGACTGACTGCGCTAGCGTGGTGTCACTCACAGCGCTGGTGGGAGACGGTCAATCGGCCGTAATCGGGATAGATTACCGGAGGATAGCTGAAGCTCTGGGAAAACACGTCCTGCCACAATCACATCCGGCCACGCCCCCAAAATCATTAAGTTAACATGGGAGCTAACTTTGCCCCAAGCTATGCCAATCTCACCATGGGTCTGTGGGAGAATCTCTACATCTGGCATAACAGTCCCTTTTCCTCACACTTGACATTTTATGGCCAGTATATCGATGATATCATAATCATTTGGGATGGTCCTAAATCTCTAATCTCACAATTTGTAGCCCACTGTAATACCAACGATATGGGTTTATCATTCACTTCAATCTTTGACGATAAATATTTAGCTTTCCTTGACCTTACACTCAGTCATGATCAAGGAATCATACATTCCCAAAATTACACCAAATCAACCGCAGGAAACTCTTATCTGCATTACCACAGTTGTCATCACCCTCGGATCAAGAACATCCCCAAAAGCCAATACTGCCGTCTCAAACATAACTGTACTAGAGATGAAGATTACGCTACCCATGGTCAACATCCTAAACAAAAATTCCTAGAGAAAGGTTACCCACCCACCCTCATAGACGAAGCCTTCATGTTTTACACACAACAAAGCAATACCACAGATAGACAAAATAATAAAAACACCTTGTCCATACAACAATTGAGATTCATAACCAATTTTCACAGTAAATTTAGAAATATGAAATGCATATTCCAAAAGCATTCTACAAGAGGACCCACAATCTCAGCCTGGCTCATCTTACAGATGAGCCAGGAACCTAAAAATCAAACTTGCACCCAGCAGATTAAAGCCAAATTCTTCCTTCACCAGTGCCACCTCGAGGTTTTTCAACATTCAAGGCATGTATCAATGTCGTAAGTCTCAGTGCCTGACTTGTCACCCATAGACAACATGCTCACATGTCACCCATAGACAAAGATAATTCCACTCCAAGGGCCAAAAATATCCCATATCCGACTTTCAAACTTGCTCATCAGAGTTTGTGGTGTATTGCCTATCCTGTCCATGTGGCCTACAATACGCTGGGTCAGACCAACATAGTGTCCCCAAACATTTTCTCATTCACCACAGACATTCCTGCGTTGACCTGAAAGTTTGGGTAATCGAAGCAATACCCAATAATTTCCCAGCAGCCGAACGCCTTAGGCTCCTTTGCGCAAGAGAAACCTACTGGATATACCGATTAGCTACCCTTGTGCCGGATGGGCTGAATGAGGAACTAGAAATTAACCCTTTACTTTAAATATTGGTCTAGATTAGCACCATTTAACTTCTAATCCTATACCCCATTCTTTCTTGTATACATGTGTACTCTTATTTATATATACACACACAACATTCTGACATGACCCCTTCCTCCCCCATTCTTTTTTTTTCTCTATCCATTTTCTCCCTTCCTTTCGATCCCCCCCCCCCTTCCACCTTTCACCCTACCAATTTCCTACTCTTCCCCCTCTCTCTTTTATCCCTCTCTCTGTCCACATTCCATTCCATGTAACTATATTCCACATTTAAACCTATTTTTATCTTTATTTATACTTATTTTTATTTTAATTTCCAGTTCATCATTATTGTTTTCATCCTTATATTTTGTTTATTTTTATCTCCACCTTTTATATACATTTATATTGCCCATAATCATGGTCTCGATACTCATTGATTGGTTCATTGTTTCTAATCATAATTGTAAAACCTTGTTTCATTTGAAACCATCCAGTACACAATCATTTTTTATCAGAATTGCTATTAGATTACCTTGATGGTATCTAACTAGTTAATCTAAACAAACAAGATATTTGGGGGGCACATCTGACACGCCAGTGCCCCGTGATCCACTAATTACCACCTTGAAAGGTTGCCAAGGTAACTCCCGATTAGTCCTGGCCATAACAGACTATATATACCTCCTTCAAAATGGCCAGTCATGATGAAGGATCACGCATGCTCCGACCGCACGCTCCCTGCTCTCTCTCCAACTGGAAGTGAAGCTGTCTGTGAGCTGTCCTGAGAACCCATCAGCTGCCTCTTCAACAGTGAGAAGATCGTCTTCCCCATGAGCAGATGAACCACATTATTAATCCCACATGCGCTGACATCTCATACATCTCGTGAGTTACCAATTGTGTTTTATGGAAAAAAATGTCTTAATAATTCTGCACTTAGATGGCGCTGCTCTCCTTCTGTCTTTGCCTTCCACAGAGTTACTTCTAGCCTTTCACGAGCTGGCAGCCACCCACAATCACATGCATAAAAATTATTGCAGCGCTGAAAAGTTCAAAATGAAATTGAAGAGTGGGAGGAATCCAATCACCAAATATATAGTGTAGATGTAGAAAGAGTCACTCGTCACCATGTGGTAATGTAGTCTGCTTACCAGAAGGTGTTAAGGATTAGATATCGATGATAAATTCTCAATAGCATCCAGCAAATCCAGCCAACTGGAACCCCTCATCAGACCACAACATCCGTGGGATTTCCTTCACATATAAACATCTCCCAATGGTCACTTCAGAATTAGGCATTCAGGCATGTAGTCATCATATATCCGAGAAAAGAAAATGAAGGACCCATAGTGAAGCCCGTAATGATAGATAAAAAAACTTTTATTGTAGTAACTTACAGTTGAAGCTTAAAACAGCATGCATCAATGATAGGAACAAACGGCTGCAGCAATCAGCGTACGGATGTCAGCCTGCCTAAGGCAGACTACATTACCACGTGGTGACGAGTGACTCTTTCTACATCTACACAATATATTTGGTGGTTGGATTCCTCCCACTCTTCAATTACATTTTGAACTTTTCAGCGCCGCAATAATTTTTATGCATGTGACTTTTTGTTTGTTATCTACGAGCTTTGCTGGCCGCTTGCTTTTTACAGTTCAGCACAAATTTTTACTTGTTTTTAGCCACCCACAGTCAGCTTATCTAAGAACACTTCAACTGTCCTTGTGCCACAAATGTAACCTTCCACATGAACTCGATGTGAAAGAGAGTTTACCCACTCTCTCTTTATTCAGCTGATTGAGCGCACATGATCGAATGTACTTTTTCTTGCCATTAAGTTAACATTGATGCCCGTTGCAGTCACAACTGTAGTGTGTTTTGAAGGTAGTGCAGGAAACGTGAACGTACCACGGGATTCACGCACTGCATTTTGCTGTGAACTGGCCCTAATGGTGTCATAAAAAGCTTTTTTAAAAAAACAATGTGGGTTCCCCCCTAAGGATCATACCTGGTATGGATTTTAAGGGGAACTTTAAAAAAAAAGTGATCCCCCCCCCCCCCAATTCCACTCCAGACCCAATTTAAGCCTATGCAAAAAAAAAGAAGAAGAAGAAGATAGCCTGGAGGCCTCCAAAAGTCGTACTTGACCCTTATCTAAGCATGCAGATTGGCTGACCAAGAAAGGGAGGGGGGTTGAAAGTGCACCCCCCCACACACCATACCAAGCACCTCCTCCCCACATTGATGAGGACAAGGACCTCTTATCGGAATCTGGAAGCCATCTTTAAAAAAATAAGGGGGCCCCTAGATACTGCCTTCTCTTCTCTATCGTTGGCACAGTTAGTGTCTCTTTCCCAGAAGGGGCCAACACTTACAAAATAAATCCTAGAACCTCCCATTGCTTAAAGATTTCCTCTTCATCATATACAGCTTTGTGGCATGAGGCTGAACCTTTACATATTATTTATTGATCTTTGTACAATTAATGCAAAAATCTGCACACAGGCGTTCCAAGTGCACTCGGGCACATTCCACAACAGTACCCACCCAGTGCCTCCACCTCTATGTGTGTCTGAGAGCCCTATTACCATTTCTAATTCAGAGTCTTTACAGCCTTCTCTTGAGGAGCCTGTATTTCAGCAAGTCCCATATTTACAATCAGTTCTTGATCTTTTAATGCAGTGCAATCGAGCACAACTTAAACAGCCTGCCATTCTACGCATTGGGTATTTTAGAGATGTGGTTACAAAGACCTTCCTATTACAGTACATTCTATAAGTATAACCTGCCTTTATGAGGACTTGGAACAGCTTGTGGCCCTCCAGCTATTGCAGAGCTACAGTGCCTTGAATAATATTCATACCCCTTGAAATTTTCCACATTTTGTCATGTTACCACAAAAAATGTAAATGTATTTTATTGTGATTTTATGTGATAGACCCACAGAAAGTGGCACATAATTGTGAAGTGGAAGGAAAATGATAAATGGCTTTCAAATTTTTTTCACAAATAAATATCTCAAAAGTGTGGCGTGCATTTGTATTCAGCCCCCTTTATTCTGATACCCCTAACTAAAATCTAGTGGAACCAATTGCCTTCAGAAGTCACCTAATTAGTAAATAGAGTCCACCTGTGTGCAATTTAATTTCAGTATAAATGCAGCTGTTCTGTGAAGCCCCCAGGGGTTTGTTAGAGAACTTTAGTGAACAAACAGCATCATGAAGACCAAGGAACACACCAGACAGGTCAGTGATAAAGTTGTGGAGAAGTTTAAAGCAGGGTTAGGTTATAAAAAAAATTTCCTAAGCTTTGAATATCTCACGGAGCACTGTTCAATCCATCATCCGAAAATGGAAAGAGTATGGCACAACTGCAAACCTACCAAGACATGGCTGTCCACCTAAACTGACAGGCCAGGCAAGGAGAGCATTAATCAGAGAAGAACCCCATGGTAACTCCGGAGAAGCTGCAGAGGTCCACAGCTCAGGTGGGAGAACCTGTCCACAGAACAACTATTAATCGAGCACACCACAAATCTGGCCTTTTTGGAAGAGTGGCAAGAAGAAAGACATTGTTGAAAGAAAGCCATAGGAAGTCCCATTTGCATTTTGCGAGAAGCCATGTGGGGACACAGCAAACATGTGGAAGAAGGTGCTCTGGTCCGATGAGACCAAAATTGAACTTTTTGGCTAAAAACAAAACACTATGTGTGGCAGGAAAACTAACACTGCACATCACCCTGAACACACCATCCCCGCCGTGAAACGTGGTGGCAGCATCATGTTGTGGGGATGCTTTTCTTCAGCAGGGATAAGGAAGCTGGTCAGAGTTGATGGGAACATGGATGGAGCCAAATACAGGGCAATCTTAGACAAAACCTGTTAGAGACTGCAAAAGACTTGACACGCGGAGGTTCACCTTCCAGAAGGACAACAACCTTAAACATACAGCCAGAGCTACAATGGAATGGTTTAGATCAAAGCATATTCATGTGTTAGAATGGTCCAGTCAAAGTCCAGACCTCAATCCAATTGAGAATCTGTGGCAAGACTTGAAAATTGCTGTTCACAGACACTCTCTATCCAATCTGACAGAGCTTGAGCTCTTTGGCAAAGAAGAATGGGCAAAAATTTTACTCTCTAGATGTGCAAAGCTGGTAGAGACATACCCAAAAAGACTTGCAGCTGTAATTGCAGCGAAAGGTGGTTCTACAAAGTATTGACTCAGGGGGGCTGAATACAAATGCACGCCACACTTTTCACATATTTATTTGTAAAAAAATTTGAAAACCCTTTATCATTTTCCTTCCACTTCACAATTATGTGCGACTTTGTGTTGGTCTATCACATAAAATCCCAATAAAATAAATTTTCGTTTTTGGTTGTAACATGACAAAATGAAAATTTCAAGGGGTATGAATACTTTTTTAAGACACTGTACAAGTCCAATCATGCCTCTCTGTTTGGGAGACATGCTTGCAACTGTCAGCAGCTTGCAATGCTGCATGGGACTTGTAGTTCTGCAACAGCTGAAGGGCCTCAGGTTGAGCACCCATGCTTTATGAAGACTGGGAACATGTTTCCCTCCTAGCAATGTAAAGGAGTTTTTACTTTTGATGGGAAATTTGTTAAGTCGTCTCTACCCACTGTAGATGCTCCAGTGCCCTGCCTTAATGAACATACAGTCAGGTCCATGAATATTGGGACATCGACACAATTCTAATCTTTTTGGCTCTATACACCACCACAATGGATTTGTAATGAAATGAAAAAGATGTGCTTTAACTGCATACTTTCAGCTTTAATTTGAGGGTATTTACATCAAAATCAGGTGAACAGTGTAGAAATTACAACAGTTTGTATATGTGCCTCCCACTTTTTAAGGGACCAAAAGTAATGGGACAATTGGCTGCTCAGCTGTTCTATGGCCAGGTGTGTGTTATTCCCTCATTATCCGAATTACAGGGAGCAGATAAAAGGTCCAGGGTTCATTTCAAGTGTGCTATTTGCATTTGGAATCTGTTGCTGTCAACTCTCAATATGAGATCCAAAGAGCTGTCACTATCAGTGAAGCAAGCCATCATTCGGCTGAAAAAACAAAACAAACCTATCAGAGAGATAGCAAAAACATTAGGTGTGGCCAAATCAACTGTTTGGAACATCCTTAAAAAGAAAGAAAGCACCTGTGAGCTCAGCAACACCAAAAGACCCAGAAGACGACGGAAAACAACTGTGGTGGATGACCAAAGAATTCTTTCCCTGGTGAAGAAAACACCCTTCACAACAGTTGGCCAGATCAAGAACACTCTCCAGGAGGTAGGTGTATGTGTGTCAAAGTCAACAATCAAGAGAAGACTTCACCAGAGTGAATACAGAAGGTTCACCACAAGATGTAAACCATTGGTGAGCCTCAAAAACAGGAAGGCCAGATTAGAGTTTGCCAAACAACATCTAAACAAGCCTTCACAGTTCTGGAACAACATCCTATGGACACCTGAGACCAAGATCAACTTGTACCAGAGTGATGGGAAGAGAAGAGTATGGAGAAGGAAAGGAACTGCTCATGATCCAAAGCATACCACCTCATCAATGAAGCATGGTGGTGGTAGTCATGGTGTGGGCATGTATGGCTGCCAATGGAACTGGTTCTCTTGTATTTATTGATGATGTGACTGCTGACAAAAGCAGCAGGATGAATTCTGAAGTGTTTCGGGCAATATTATCTGCTCATATTCAGCAAAATGCTTCAGAACTCATTGGACGGCGCTTCACAGTGCAGATGGACAATGACCCGAAGCATACTGCGAAAGCAACCAAAGAGTTTTTTAAGGGAAAGAAGTGGAATGTTATGCAATGGCCAAGTCAATCACCTGACCTGAATCCGATTGAGCATGCATTTCACTTGCTGAAGACAAAACTGAAGGGAAAATGCCCCAAGAACAAGCAGGAACTGAAGACAGTTTCAGTAGAGGCCTGGCAGAGCATCACCAGGGATGAAACCCAGCGTCTGGTGATGTCTATGCGTTCCAGACTTCAGGCTGTAATTGACTGCAAAGGATTTGCAACCAAGTATTAAAAAGTGAAAGTTTGATGGATGATTGTTAATCTGTCCCATTACTTTTGGTCCCTTAAAAAGTGGGAGGCTCATATACAAACTGTTGTAATTCCTACACCATTCACCTGATTTGTTTCATTTCAAGTCCATTGTGGTGGTGTATAGAGACAAAAAGTTTAGAATTGTCAATGTTCCAATATTTATGGACCTGACTGTACCACCAAACAGGTCGATTATATTTTTTGCCTTTAAAGTGGTTATAAACTTTAGACATGAAATAAGAACAAAGCTTATTCCTCCATGGTGTGTACTTGTCTCAACTGAGAGCACGAAGTGTCATTTCTGTCTGCTGGTTCGTTCCTCTGCTATCAGCATGAATCAATTTTGACAAGTTTCCCTGACACCAACCAAGCAAAAACATGAACAGGGGGGGTGCTCCAGCTGATTGACAGCCTCAGCTCTGTTCCTGTGTGAAGGTGGCTTTGTCCCTTTCCTCCAATCAGCTTTTAGAGCTCTCCTCACTGAGCTCAGCAGAGTGTAACTTCAGCTCTCCGCCTCCATTTTTCTAACCGCTCAGACAAGCTTTATAAATTCGGCACTTTGAATGGTTGTAAAGAAGACCGCAGATATACAGGTACAATGTATATAGGAGGATTTGTTTAATGTCTGTGTATCACCTGAGGCCAGTCACTTCATTGGGTATTTGTAAGTGTTTACAACCACTTTAAGGATTTTGCTGACTTGATATCAGTTAGTTTATATTCTAAGGTCTTAGTTTGAGCTATCTGCTGTAACTGTCCAATCCTTACTGGCGGTGCCTCAAATTTGTGCATCTATGTTAGAGTGAATTAACTCTAACATTGAAACTCTTCCTCTTATTTATTGTACTTATTAAAGCGTTACTAAACCCACAACAGTGAGTAAAATCAGTCTGTAAAGTAACTTGTTATACTCACTGTGGAACAGGGCTGGTGCTACCACTAGGCGAACTAGGCAGCCACCTGGAGCGCACTGCCGCCTGGGGCGCACTGCCGCCTAGGGCGCAGCCAGGACCGCTGGTTTCCTTACTCTCCGCTGGGAGCTTGTTAGTGCCTAGTTCTCCGTAGTCCAGGATGCGAAGGGCGCGCACAGTGACAGCACATTACCACTGCCAGACCACCTCAGCTCTCAGCACTCACACACACACAGAGAGGAGCGTGTTCTGCCTTCACTTCCCTGGCCATTTGTCACAGTTTACCGAAAGGGAGGAGCGAGGGAAGTGTGGGAATCTCTTCCTAATAACAAGGGGGGGAGGCCATTCCGCCCCAGGGTGGGGAACACTTGACAGGTGACCACACTGCTTATACACACGTACTTCGTCCTCTTGCACTCACTTGAGCCCCGGGACAGCACAACACACAGGCAGCCATTGGCCCCGCCCACAACCACATGGAACGCCAACCCCTGTTATCGATTGGCTGTGGGAAAACAAGCGCACCACTCCATGATTTGCTGCTCTGACGGGCTGCTTATTGCTGACATCAGATTCTATGCAACGTGCCTGCCTCAGCTCTCTCCTTATTTTTTAAGGGCAGCCCTGAGAAGCTGGCACTAACAGCCAACGCAGTGAGTGAAGTTCTGGCACCTGTCACACTGGCCCCCCACCTGTCACACTGGTCCCTCACCTGTCACACTGGTCCCCCACCCGTTATACTGGCTTCCCACCTGTCACACTGGCCCCCCCACCTGTCACACTAGCCCCCCCCACCTGTCACACTGGTCCCCCACCTGTCACACTGGCCTCCCACCTGTCACACTGGCCCCCACCTGTCACACTGGCCCCCACCTGTCACACTGGCCCCCACCTGTCACACTCTCCCCCACCTGTCACACTCTCCCCCACCTGTCACACTTTCCCCAACCTTTCACACTCCTCCCCCCAATTGTCACACTCCTCCCCCAACTGTTATATTCTCCCCACACCTGTCACATTCTCCCCCACCTGTCGCACTGCTGGATTTGGCTGTCTATTTGCAGGATAGGGATGTCTCCTTGCTGGATTCGGCTGCCTTTGTTATACAGGGATGTCTCCCTGTGAGAAATCAAAAGTGCAAATTTTAAAGGCTAATATGCAAGTTATTGTCCTTAATATGATTTGGGGAACGGGTCCTGCCCCAGGGTACATGTATCAACGCAAAAAAAAGTTTTAAAAATGGCAGCTTTTTCGGGAGCAGTGATTTTAATGATGCTTAAAGTGAAAAAATAAAAGTGAAATATTCCTTTAAATATCGTGCCTGGGGGGGTGTCTATAGTATGCCTGTAAAGTGGTGCGTGTTTCCCGTGTTTAGAACAGTCCCTGCTCAAAATTACATTTCTAAAGGAAAAAAAGTCATTTAAAACTGCTTGCGGCTTTAATGTCATGTCTGGTCCCGGCAATATGGATGAAAATCATTGAGAAACCACCCCCCAGCCCATTACCAGCCCTTTTGGGTCTTGTATGGATATTAAGGGGAACCCCGCACCCAAATAAAAAAAAGGAAAGGCGTGGGGCCCCCAGGCCCTATATACTCTGAACAGCAGTATACAGGCGGTGCAAACAAGACAGGGACTGTAGGTTTGTTCTTAAGTAGAATCTGTTTGTAATTTTGAACTGGTACATTTTTTACGTGTAGCTCCAGCCAAAAAATCTATTTTTAAGCTTTTTGGAAAACATAGGGAAGGATTATTACCCCTGTAACATTTGTTTTGCTGTCTGTGCACCTGTTCAGAAGATTTCACCTCACTTTCTGTCCCAATGACAAGTGGATTTTGAAAATTTGTGGTTTTTAGTGAAACAAGGAACTCTTACAGGAGAGAATTTCCCTTCCTAGGGGTAGATTTCCTCTCACTTCCTGTTGTCTCCTTCCGTTTGCAAGTAGGAGTCGTTTGTAAGTTGGATGTTTGAAAGTAGGGGCCTGCCCTATATACTCTGCAGAAATTTGGGACTTGGGTGTTGGTGTTGCCACAACACTGTAAGGCCTCACAGTTACTCTTGGTGGGTGCAGGAATGGGCCCTGCTGTGAAATATTAGATCAAGAAAAGTAATTACATGCCCCTGTTGAACAGGGTCAGAAAAATTGGGCCTTTGGTGGTGGACGGTGTGGTGACGTTGCCACAACACTGTAAGGCCTCACAGTTACTCTTGGTGGGTGCAGGAACGGGCCCTGCTGTGAAATATTAGATCAAGAATTGTAATTATATGCCCCTGTTAAACAGGGGCTGAAAAATTGGGCCTAAGGCACTGGTGCTGGCGCCACAACACTGCAACCCCCCACAGATACTCTAGTTGGAGCACAGGAATGAGCCCTCCTGCAAAGTATTGCATCAAAAATTGTAATTACACGCCCCTGTTAAACAGGGTCAGAAAAATTGGGCCTTAGCCACTGGTGGCGGTCCCCAGTACCAAAAATGTTCTCACAAGCTATCAGCATGAACATTGAGGAGGAAGAGGATAGCCACTCAGCATCAGCATAGGCAGTCTTGAAGGCATCTCACATTAAAAAAAAAAATATTCGGTTACATCAGCATCAGGTGCTTGGTAGCTGGTGATCCAAGACTGATTCATTTTTATGAAGGTCAGCCGATTGACCAATTCGGTGGACAGGCGCACCCTGTGATTGGTTACAAAGCCTCCAGCAGCACCGAATGTGCGTTCCTAAAGAACGATGGATGCAGGACAGGCCAGTAGCTCAATTAGATACTGTGCAAGCTCTTGCCTGTGATCCATCCTCAAGACCCAGTAACCCAGAGGATTTTCGGTGGGAAAGGTGTCCAAGTCTGATCTTGCCCCTAGGTATTCCTGCACCATGTGAGTCAGACGCTGGCGATGGTTGCTGGAACCGATCATACCTTGGGGCTGCGGACTAAAAAATTGTCTGAACGCATCGGTCAGACAGCCACCTTCTCCACCGCTCCTTCTGTGACTGACTGAAGCCTCAGCAACACGTTGTCCAGGAGGACCAGGAAATATTAACCTCACAGGCTCTAGAAACGCGTTGCACAAACCTTTCTGCAAGGCCTCCCGAAGATGTTTCATCCCCTGCTCCCTCTGCGACGGCAAGATAAGGTCCGCAACCTTACCCTTGTAACGTGGATCAAGGAGGGTTGCCAGCCAGTAATGATCCCTCTCCTTGATACCACAAATACGAGGATGAGGAGGAGCAAGGAGAGGTCCACCTTGTTCTTTGGTGTGGGTCTTTCAGGTAGTGTTGCCAACGGGCTGCATGGGAGCTCCACATACGTCTGATTAAGCATGTGGTGCCCAAGCGCTTGCTGTCTAGTCCACGCTTGATACGCTTCAGACATATGTTGCAAATAGCAACATTGCGATCTGCTGCACACGTCTCAAAAAAAGGCCCACACCAAAGAACTTTTGGAATAACGTGTGGAGTCACCAGCGCCCTGCACTTGCTGAGCTCTGCGGTGTGATGCAGTTGGTTGGCTGCCCTTAAGCTGGCCCCTGGAGGGAATCCTGCCTCGTTGGAGATGTGCCTCCTCCTCCCTCCTATCAGGCACCCATGTAGAGTCAGTGAACTCATCATCCCCTCTCTCCTCGTCACTGGAGCAAACCTGGCAGTATGCTGCAGCTGGGGGAACACGACTGCCAGTTTGTTGTCCTTCTTGGGCAACCCCTCTCTCTGGGCTCACGTTACTGCCTTCCTCAAGCTGGGTACCATCATCGGAGCCTTCAAAACGCTGCGCATCCTCCTGCAGCATGTACCCGACACTGTGGTCGAACAGTTCGGGGGACTCCTCCGGTGGGGCTAGGGAAGGAGTAACTGATGATGACCTCGAGTCCAAGGAATAAGCCTTATTTGCCTATTCCGGAGTGCGGCTGTCCAGATCTTTTTCCTGCACGCATCCAAGGAATAAGCCGCTTTGGCACCTGCATTGGCAGCCAAGGTAGCCTGGTCGACAGAGGATGAGGAGGATGAGGACGGCTTGGTCATCCACTCTACCAACTCCTCGGCATGTTATGGCTCAACACGGCCAGCTGCCGAGAAAAAGGACAAGCGTGCCCCACGGCCACGTGCTGATGAGGATGCACCATCTCCACGACCAGCACTGTTGCCTCTAGACACAGAGCCTGCTTGCCCTCTTTTATTGGCCTGTGACTGTCTGCCTCTCCTTGTTGGCCTTCCAGACATACTGTCTTTGATGTATTGGAATAGGTACACAAGGAATGGCCTGCAGCGAGATGTAGCTGCACAAAGCTGGGAGGTATATATATATATATATTGATTATACTGCAGCTAGCTGAATTGCCTGCCTGTCTGTAGTATTATTAGGAAGAAAACAACAGGAATTGTCTGCAGTGAGCTTTAGCTGCACACTGTACCCAGTATACAGTACACTAATATACTGCAGCTAACTGAATCAACTGCCTGCCTGTGGTATTATTAGGAAGAGAACACCAGCAATTGTCTGCAGTTAGCTTTAGTTGCACACTGTGCAGAGGATACAGTACACTTACTGAAAATACTGCAGCTGCCTGCCTGAGGTATTATTAGGAAGAGAACACCAGCAATTGTCTGCAGTTAGCTTTAGTTGCACACTGTGCACAGTATACAGTACACTGACTGAAAATACTGCAGCTGGCTGCCTGTGGTATTATTAGGAAGAGAACTCCAGCAATTGTCTGCAGTTAGCTTTAGTTGCACAGTGTGCACAGGATACAGTACACTAACTGAAAATACTGCAGCTGCCTGCCTGAGGTATTATTAGGAAGAGAACACCAGCAATTGTTTGCAGTTTAGCTTTAGTTGCACACTGTGCACAGGATACAGTACACTGACTGAAAATACTGCAGCTAGGGGGGCGCATGCGCGAGGCTCGACATGGAGGACGTGTCCCGTTTGAACTCCGCACTCCCCGCTGCATAGCCGGAGGTATACCGGGCTTCTAAACCGCCCTGCAACCCAGTTGCCATAGCGATCCGCCGGCGGAACATCCACAGCCTCATCTGGGATGGTTTTAACAGGGCACCGTGGTAAAGGTAAACCTAAACCTATTAAGGAAGCCCTGGCCCGCGCCTCATCTAAGATGGCTGGCGAAGGCTCTAGCGAAACAGCACGCTGCATCCCCTGCTAACCCGGGACAGATGGACAGTGAAGAGAAGGATGACACAGACCTTAACCTGAGCGGCTCCCCAGTGCTACCACAGTCAGGTATGTCACAAAAAGACTTCCTCACACACATGGAATCCATGCTGCAGAGGGCCCTTAAGGCTACATCAGACCAGATAACAAAGAGACTGTCCAGAGAAATAAGGGAGCTAGGACAGCGCACAGCAGATTTGGAGACAAGGGTAGACGACATAGAACTAACCCTGAAAAATTCAAATGACAGCAGACAGGAAAAGAGCTGACGTTTCGCACTAAACGTTAGTGCTTACTCATGAGCTATGAGTAAGCACTAACGTTTAGTGTGAAATGTCAGCTCTTTTCCTGTCTGCTGTCATTTGAATTTGATGTGAACCTGTTGAATAAACAAAGCAAACCTACGAGTGCGACTGTCCAGCATTTATTTATGTTTCATTGCCACTAGCAATAGCCAGCACTGACAACCTCCAAACCAAGAAGGATTCACCTCTTGCCTGTCAAATCCTCCTGGAGCAGTGATAACTCTCTCATAGAACTAACCCTGCAAGAACATGCCCAAGAAATAGCAGCACTCTGTGAGGAGAATGCTACACTCCTTTCCCGCTTAGAGGATGCAGAGAACCGCTCCCGCAGACCTACTTTGCGGCTCCGCAGGATCCCTGAAACGATTGACGATTTACAATCCTTTACTACTGCCCTGTTTCAGGAACTGTCTCCTTCCATACCCATCGAGCGTCTTGAATTTGACAGAATTCACAGGGCACTTACTCACCGCCAGACAGACGGCCCACTGCGAGATATAATGGTTAAACTGCATTTTTTTCGTACGAAAGAGCAACTCCTCACTGCTGCTTGTAATAAAGACGCTCTCATGTTCCAAACACATGCTTACCAACTCTTTTCAGATTTGGCCCCCCTAACAATCGCTAAACTTTGAGAAATGAAGCCATAGCTCCAAATCCTTCCGTAGCACCAGCTTAAATACACCTGGCGATTTCCATTTGCCCTGCAGTTTACGTACCAAGGCCAGCAACATTCCTGTACTACGCCTGAATCACTGCAGCGCCTCCTTGAGTCCCTACACCTAGCTACCCCAACTCAGCAACCTGAGACTATGTTCCCACGAGCATCAGCCCGTCCAGCAGCTTCCCCGTACAACACAACGCCGAAACGCAACCAGCCAGGCCAATCATCTATCCGGAAGGGAACCCCATCCTGGACCCACAACCACCACTTCAACGACCCGAAGACCTCCATGCCTGGCTGATTAGACCTAACCCTCCCTTCTCTACAACTTATTTTTCCTCAGTATTTGTGGGATAATTGACCCCCGCAAGCCTCTATGTTAATCCCGCACAATTGAGATCCAGAGACACACGTCCTGGTAGATACTCTTTACCTTACGCCGGATGGCCCACACAGGCCCCTACAACCCTGCTAGGGTTGCATTGGTTCAGACCCTATTTATCTGTTGCCTTGTTTTTGCACACAGCTCAATAATGTCCAGTTTCTTCTTTTTCTCCCCCCCCCCCCCTTTTTTTTCTTTTTTATTGTTTTTTGTTTTTTCCTAATAGCACGGTCATCTGGTTTGATGCGAGTAACAAAATAGCCTTGCACTTATTTAGGCCCAGATGCCTAAGTTTCAAAGTACAATTTTACTTGTTTATTGATGTTTACATGACTAGTTGCCAAATATTCTTGCTGCACCCTCCCTAATCTACCCTCCCTTCTCATCTACCCTCCCCCTCTCTCCCCTCCCTCCCCCCAAATCCTTTACCCTCTTCTCCCCTGCTCCCTCCTACCCCCTCCTCCCTATCCCACTCCCCAGCGTGAATACCCCCATTTAACATCTGGCGACATTGATACAACCTGCTATGTTAGTAACAAAAGTTCAAGCAAGAAACTGACTTATATATTATGTTCTAGTTCCATGTTACCGTTATGAATTATATTTCTTCCTCTGTTTGCAGTGGAGAGCTGTCACTGTTCCCCCCCTCTACGATGCGCTCACTCCTCAGCTAGCAGGCTAGTTGTGGAGTCAGTGTGCTAACAGGTCGGGCAATAGAGTCCAACCTTTAAGGTTATTTTTGCTCTACTGGTTGCCCTACAGAACCTCCACAATGTTCTCTGACAACCCTTTCCTTTCCTCTTTCTTTTCTAGCTTCTCTCCATCTTTCCCCTATGGTCGGTCGGTTCGCATGGGCCTGACATCCCCTCATAATAGCTTACACCAGACCCCCAGGTGGCCCCCCTCTCTCTAAATGTTAAGGGACCCAACTCCCCTAACAAAAGGGTTAAAGCTTTCCGATCATTTGCGTCCCTTAAAGCCAGCATAGTAGCCCTACAGGAAACACACTTTTTGACCCGCAAGACCCCTAAATACTCCCGCTATCCCCAAGTATTCACCGGTTCAGCCATCACAAAGCATAGAGGTGTCCTACTGGCCTTCCACCACACACTACCTTTTACCCCTCTTAACGAGATTAAGGAACCTGAAGGCCATTATATTATTTTAGTTGGCCTCCTACAAGACATCAAAACAACATTCGTTTCATACTATGCTAACCATAATCCAAACCCATTCTTCTCTCACCTCCTGCAAGTGGTACGTATACACTGTATAGGAACTTTGTTTATGTGCGGCGATTTAAATCTTGTTCTCCACCTACGTCTTGACAAATCCCCGTATGCCCCAGAACAGCACTCACCTTCCCTACAGTTCCGCAAACTACTCCAACAATCATCCCTGCTTGACACCTGGAGAGAATGCAACCCCTCCAGAAGGAATTATACATTCTATTCCTATCCAAATAACTCCTTCTCCAGGATAGATCATATATTTATCCCGGTGGCATCTGCACCACTTTTTCTACACTCCAGCATACAACCCATTACATGGTCTGACCACTGTGCTGTGGTAACAACGATCTCTTCCCTGATCCCCCAAAACAAAGACCGCACCTGGTGCATAAATGATGCACACCTGACCAACAAATCCTATTGCTTTGACATCCAGCTCACCCTTAAAGAGTACCTTACACATAATGTAACACCAGACATTTCCCCAGTTCTACTGTGGGAGGCACACAAGCCTGTCATACGAGGCACATGTATCTCAGTCTCTACGCACCTTAAACGTGACAAAAAACTCAAGTTGCAACAACTCGAAACAGAATATCACCACCACTTCCTCCAATTCCAATCCTCCCCAACGGAACCTCACAGAATAAAGCTAGAAAAAACCAAAGTGGAACTAGACTACTACTAGCAGAAACGGCAGACAAGGCCATTCGTAAATCTAACCACACCATATACACTAAGGCTAATAAGCCAGACACCTTCCTAGCTCTGCGACTTCGTCGACCTGACCGAACTCATAACCACATCCGACTCAAGTTGGCTAAAGACATCCACTCAAACAATCCTGTTAAAGTGCTTGCGGAGTTCCGTAAGAGACTAGCCGAGCTATATGAAGTGAAAGCATCTTTTCCTCAGCACCAGGCAGAAATATTGTTCCAAAATTTACCTATGCCCAAATTATCAGAAGCCAACCGCGAGTCCATGGAAAGTCCGGTTACGACCGATGAAGTCCTTCTAGCGATTAAATCACTCAAACGCCAGAAGAGACCTGGACCAGACGGTCTTTCGAGCACGCACTTTAAAAAAATTTCAATGCCCTGCTTAAACACTGCTCCTTTGGGCGGGACACATTGACTGCCATCATATCCATGATACCCAAACCTAACACAGATACCACCCTATGGTCCAACTACAGGCCTATATCCCTGCTTAATCTTGATATCAAGATCCTAGCCAAAATCTTAGCAACAAGACTTCAAAATTGGACGGCTTATACATAAGGACCAAGTTGGTTTCATACCACAACGTCAGGCTAGCGACAACATCCGTCGAGTAATCCTTCTACAACACCTTGCTAAAACCCGCAACATACCCATGCATCTTTTATCCCTCGACATTAGGAAGGCATTTGATACAGTCTCCTGGTCCTACCTACATTTCATATTGCAACGCTGGGGCTTTGGTCCAAACTTTCTACAATGGATAACCTCCCTCTATGACCAACCCCAGGCGTATGTCAAATACTCCGGGTTCCGCTCAGACTGCTTTCCTATTCAGCGGGGGACAAGGCAGGGTTGCCCCCTTTCCCCCCTATTTTTTGCCCTAGTAATTGAACCACTAGCAGCCCTGATAAGAGCTAACCCCAACATAAAAGGCCTAGAGGCTGGCTCTACCTCCCACAAACTTTGTCTCTTTTCCAACGACGCCTTACTATTCATAACTTCTCCCCAAACGACCCTCCCAAACCTCATTCAAACATTAGATAAATTTGCTGTCATAACCGGATTGGGAGTCAACCAATCCAAATCCAGAGCCCTCAATGTATCCCTACCGAACGACGCGTTTAAACATTTACGGGACAATTACCCCTTTAATTTTTCCGATTCCTTGATTCCATACTTAGGTATAAAATTAACGAGCAATCCAGCACAACTCTTTTAGACAAACTACCTCCCTATGCTGTCTCATCTCACCACCTTGCTGACCTCTTGGCAGCCGCTGTGCGTTTCCTGGCTGGGGCGCGTCGCGGCGGTCAAGATGTCACTCCTGCCGAAACTCCTATACCTCTATAGAGTCCTCCCTATTGCAATTCCCCCTTACTTCCACCGGGTTATACAATCAACAGTATTTAAGTATATCTGGGGCCCATTTAAACCAAGGGTGTCAAGGTCCATACTGCACCGTAGCAGACACAGCTGTGGTCTGGGAATTCCTAATTTTTCACGCAGCCCAATTGGCTCAGATTGCATTATACCATGCACAATACGAGATCCCATTATGGGTCAGCTTGGAAGCAATGGATCTCCACCCCCTGGCAGTAAACAACCTATTGTGGATGTCCAACGCAACACGGGGTCCCATAACAAATCATGTCACACAACAATCTCTTAGACTCTGGGATAAACTACGAGAACCATTCAAACTAGTATCCCCACACACTCCTTTACTCTCCTTTTTCAACCACCCAAGCTTTTACCCAGCCTTCACAGACCCAGTTTCTTTCCAAGTCTGGGCCCAATCTGGACTTCGACACATATGGGACCTAGTCAACAGCGACACCCTACAAACTTTCCCAGCCCTACAAAAGCAAGCACAACTCCCTTACAATGAGTGCTACCGCTACCTCCAGATTGCACATTTTACCAAGACAATCATAGGCACACACACTTCACTAGACAGCCTATCCCTATATGAAGACATTTGTGACTCGGATACACATGCCCCGGGCATCATTTCCCGTCTATATAGTCACTTCTCATTCCCTCCAACTAACCTCCCACCATATGCTATTCAATGGTCCCAGGACCTAGCAATAGATCTAGAAGCAGAAGACTGGACAAACATATGGACCAATACAAAAGCCTCCTCCCAAAACTTTATAGCACTTGAAGCAAATTACAAAGTCCTTGGTATTTTTTTACAAAGAGGTGGTATTTGGTCCCTGCAAGGATTAACAAATTCTTGCCTGGATATCCCCCAGTATGCTTCCGCGGTTGCGGAGAAAGAGGCACACATATCCACATATGGTGGTCATGCCCGACCGTGCAGCTTTTCTGGACCTCTATCTTCCCGATGGCCTCTACGCTACTCCGAGCTCCCTTAGACCCCGATCCAGCTCTTGCGCTACTGAATCACTTCACGATTGACTGTACTTGAGCCCAACGCTGCCTCCTCCTTCATCTTACTACAGCGGCCAAGCAAACGATAGCTAAGGCTTGGAAAACCCCAACACTGAATTTAATAGAGACCAAGAATAGAATCACCCAAGCTATGATACACAACAAAATCGAAGCTACAATCTTAGTCAGAATCCCCCAGCACCTTAAAATATGGCCGCCATGGATCGAACACTTTTTTCTCCCAGACTTTGATAAGCACCTCCTAGAACCTTAACCCCCCCTACCCCCTAGGGTCCTCAACCAAACCTGACTGAAGCCCATGCGACACCGCCATCCCCTCCACCTGGCAACTCTTGCCTTTCCTCTCTTACCTCTCCAACTAATTTGTTTTCCCCCCTCTCACCCTCTTCTCTTATCCTACCTATACCGAAGGTGACACGATCAACTCGTGTACTGTATCTATCTGTTGCCTCTCTCTCATGCCACTGAATTATACCCTCATCCCTCTCTTAATGTCACAGTAGATTTTCGCCTCTAAACGGATTGTTCTACCCAGAATCAATTAAAATATAGTTGTTTGCGTTACCCTATTCAACTTTGTATCTCCGTAACACTCACACTATGTATCACGCTAACAATACTTCTTTGTAAGCTCTAATTACTTTTCAGTATCCACAACTGATTATTTGTTACTGTTTATTGATTGTTGCCAATAAAATACTTGAAACGAAAATACTGCAGCTGCCTGCCTGTGGTATTATTAGGAAGAGAACACCAGCAACTGTCTGCAGTTAGCTTTAGTTGCACACTGTGCACAGGATTCAGTACACTGACTGAAAATACTGCAGCTGCCTGCCTGTGGTATTATTAGGAAGAGAACACCAGCAATTGTCTGCAGTTAGCTTTGGTTGCACACTGTGCACAGGATACAGTACACTGACTGAAAATACTGCAGCTGCCTGCCTGTGGTATTATTAGGAAGAGAACACCAGCAATTGTCTGCAGTTAGCTTTAGTTGCACACTGTGCACAGGGTACAGTACACTGACTGAAAATACTGCAGCTGCCTGCCTGTAAGTATATTAGGAAGAGAATAACAGGAACGGATCTAGTTAAACTGAATACAGTGTATATATATATATATATATATAAATACAACACCTGGGATGCATATATATATTAAATACACTGACTCGCCTACCTGCTCTATGTAACTCAAATGAAATGACACTGTCTCTCTCTCTCTCTCTCTCAGAATGCCGGAACACACTACACAAGGCCGACTTCCAGGCGGCTTTATATAGTGTGGGGCGTGTACTAAATCCCCTGAGGCATAATTGGCCAAAGCCACCCTGCCTTTGGACAATTATGGCTCTCCGTTCTTACCGCGCTGTGATTGGCCAAAGCATGTGGGTCATAGTGCATGCTTGGCCAATCATCAGCCAGCAATGCACTGCGATGCCGCAGTGAATTATGGGCCGTGACGCGCCACTCGAATTTGGCGCGAATGGCCCATAATGTTCGTAATTTGACGAACGGTCGAAGGGCCGATGTTCGAGTCGAACTTACGTTCGACTCGAACTCGAAGCTCATCCCTAATGGGGATATCTCCTTGCTGGATTTGGCTGCCTTTGTTATATGGGGTTATCTCTTTGCTGGATTGGGCTGTCTCTTTGGTATATGTAAATGTTTCTTTGCTGGATTGGGCTGTGTTTTTTTTTTTGCTGGATTGGCCTGTCTCTTTGGCATCTTATTGCAGGTATTTTTGCAAATTGAAAAGAAATTTAGCAGTTTCATATTTAGATGTTTTAATATTTTCTACTGTTTCTAAAATGGTAAGAGTTTTAATTTTTCTTTTTTGGGGGGGGCGCAAGTAGCTGGTCATGCCTAGGGTGCAAAATAGTCTAGCACCGGCCCTGCTGTAGAACATAAGGGGTAATCATCTGCCTTGTGTAAAAAGGCTGTATTACCCTGTCTTCTCTGATCCTCCCATTCTTCCACTGTCCCCGAACTATCTCCTGATGAAACAGAGCCTTGGGGCACTCTGCACATGCTCAGTTTGGTGTGTATTGCTAGAAAGTTTTTTGTTTTTTTGTCTTGGGAGGTTGCATGTGATTGGCACATGGCCAATCAACACTGTCCAGAGGGTCAGGGGTCATGCAGCTTTAAAGGACAGTCGAGGCGAATGAAAACTCCTCCTACAAGCTTTAACCACACACCGATAGAAGTCACAAGACTGCTATATACTACTAATGAGAAAAGGTATTTAGCAGCTTTAATTTACCAACGCTATTTCATTTCTAGGGATGAACTTCGTGTTCGAGTCGAACCCATGTTCGACTCGAACATCGGCTGTTCAGTCGTTCGCCGAATTGCGAACGATATGGGCCGTTCGCGCCAAATTCGTGCGGCGCGTCACGGCCCATAATTCACTGCGGCATCGCAGTGCATTGCTTGCTGATGATTGGCCAAGCATGCACTATGACCCGCATGCTTGGCCAATCACAGCGCCGCCTGAACAGAGAGCCGTAATTGGCCAAAGCCAAGGAGGCTTTGGCCAATTATGGCTCAGGGGATTTAGTACACGCCCCACACTATATAAGGCCGCCTGCACGGCGGCCCTGTGTAGTGTGTGTTCCGGCGTTGAAAGAGATAGACAGAGAGAGAGACAGTGTCATTTGATTTGAGTTAGATAGATTAGGCAGAACAGTCAGTCAGTTAGCTGCACTTACAGTGTATTGTGTATATATATGCATCCCAGGTGTTGCATATATATATATACACTGTATTCAGTTTAGCTAGATCCGTTCCTGTTATCTTCTAGACTATTTACATTTAGTGCAGTGCGTCCTGCTCACAGTGTTCAGCTAGATCCGTTCCTGTTATCTTCCTACTGACAGGCAGGCTTGTCTTGTTACAGTATTAACAGCTACCTAAAGAAAATTACTGGTGTTCTTTTGATCCTATTAGTACCACGGTCAGGCAGCTAGACTATTTACATTTAGTACAGTGCGTCCTGCTCACAGTGTTCAGCTAGATCCGTTCCTGTTATCTTCCTACTGACAGGCAGGCTTGTCTTGTTACAGTATTAACAGCTACCTAAAGAAAATTACTGGTGTTCTTTTGATCCTATTAGTACCACGGTCAGGCAGCTAGACTATTTACATTTAGTACAGTGCGTCCTGCTCACAGTGTTCAGCTAGATCCGTTCCTGTTATCTTCCTACTGACAGGCAGGCTTGTCTTGTTACAGTATTAACAGCTACCTAAAGAAAATGACTGGTGTTCTTTTGATCCTATTAGTACCACGGTCAGGCAGCTAGACTATTTACATTTAGTACAGTGCGTCCTGCTCACAGTGTTCAGTTAGATCCGTTCCTGTTATCTTCCTACTGACAGGCAGGCTTGTCTTGTTACAGTATTAACAGCTACCTAAATACAATTACTGGTGTTCTTTTGATCCTATTAGTACCACGGTCAGGCAGCTAGACTATTTACATTTAGTACAGTGCGTCCTGCTCACAGTGTTCAGCTAGATCCGTTCCTGTTATCTTCCTACTGACAGGCAGGCTTGTCTTGTTACAGTATTAACAGCTACCTAAAGAAAATTACTGGTGTTCTTTTGATCCTATTAGTACCACGGTCAGGCAGCTAGACTATTTACATTTAGTACAGTGCGTCCTGCTCACAGTGTTCAGCTAGATCCGTTCCTGTTATCTTCCTACTGACAGGCAGGCTTGTCTTGTTACAGTATTAACAGCTACCTAAAGAAAATTACTGGTGTTCTTTTGATCCTATTAGTACCACGGTCAGGCAGCTAGACTATTTACATTTAGTACAGTGCGTCCTGCTCACAGTGTTCAGCTAGATCCGTTCCTGTTATCTTCCTACTGACAGGCAGGCTTGTCTTGTTACAGTATTAACAGCTACCTGAATAAAATTACTGGTGTTCTTTTGATCCTATTAGTACCACGGTCAGGCAGCTAGACTATTTACAGTTAGTGCAGTGCGTCCTGCTCACAGTGTTCAGCTAAACCTACAAGTTAGTGGGATGCGTCCACCTCACAGTGTTCAGCTAAAGCTACCTGTAGAAGGTTGGTGGTGTTCTCATACTACAGGCAAGCAGTTGATTTTGCTCACAAGCCAATAAGAGAGGGCAAGCAGGCTCTGTGTCTAGTGCTGGTCGTGGAGACGGTGCATCCTCATCAGCACGTGGCCATGGGACACGCTTGGCCTTTTTTTCGGCAGCTGGCCGTGTTGAGCCGCAACATGCGGAAGACTTGGTCGAGTGGATGACCAAGTCGTCCTCATCCTCCTCATCCTCTCTCACCCATGCCCAGGGTGCTTTGTCTGGCAAAGCAGCGGCCTCTTCCCTCGGCTCAATGTCATCAGTGACTCCTTCCCTAGCTCCACCATGTCCTCCTGAGGAGTCCCTCGAACTGTTTGACCACAGTGTTGGGTACATGCTCCAGGAGGATGCCCAGCGTTTGGAAGGCTCTGATGATGATACTGAGCTCGATGAAGGCAGTAACATGAGCACGGACAGAGGGGGTGCCCAAGAAGGACAGCAATCTGGCAGTCATGCTCCCCCTGCTGCAGCATACTGCCAGGTTTGCTCCAGTGATGAGGAGGGAGGGGATGATGAGGTCACTGACTCAACGTGGGTGCCTGATAGGAGAGAGGAGGAGGAGGAGGAGGAGGCGGCACATCACCAACGAGGCAGGATGCCCTCCAGGGGCCAGCCTAAGCTCCACATGTGCAGGGCGCTGCAGTCTCTGCGCGTTATTCAAAAAGTTCTTTGGTGTGGGCCTTTTTTGAGACGAGTGCATCAGATTGCACCGCTGCTATTTGCAACATATGTCTCAAGCGTATCTCACGTGGCCAAAACATCTCCCGCTTGGGTACCACATGCTTGACCAGACATATGTTGACCTGCCATGCAGTTCGTTGGCAAGCGTATCTAAAAGACCCACACCAAAGAACAAAGAGGATCTCTCCTTGCTCCTCATCAGCTGAGATTTCCAACCCCACTAGACCTCCAGTCCTCTCTGAGACCTGCAGTGAGAGGAATGAAGGTGTAGAATTAGGTGTGTCACAGTCAAGTACTTGTGGGCAATCTGCTTTTGGTACACCGACGTCAGATTGTACCAGGCAAATTTCCCTGCCCCAGCTGCTGCACCGCCGAAAGAAGTTTGCTCCCAGCCATCCACATGCCCAGCGGTTGAATGCTAGCTTGGCAAAATTGCTAGCACTTCAACTGCTGCCTTTTCAGTTGGTAGACTCTGCCCCCTTCCGTGAGTTTGTGGAATGTGCGGTTCCTCAGTGGCAGGTACCCAAACGCCACTTTTTCTCACGGAAGGCGATTCCGGCTCTCTACCGGCATGTGGAAGGCAACGTCCATGCCTCGCTGGACAGGGTGGTCAGCGGTAAGGTGCATATTACCGCTGACTCATGGTCCAGCAGGCATGGACAGGGACGTTACCTAAGTTTCACGGCGCATTGGGTGACTCTGCTGGCAGCTGGGAAGGATGCAGGACAAGGTGCAGTAGTGTTGGAGGTTGTTCCGCCACCACGCCTCCAAAATGCTAATGATTGTGACACACCTCTCTCCTCCACCCCCTCCTCTTCTTCTTCCTCCATGGCCTCTTCATCGGAACCAGCGGTGCTCCGTAGTCGTTCAAGGGGCTACGCAAGTACGCAGGCCAAAAGATGCCATGCGGTGCTTGAGCTGGTGTGCTTGGGGGACAGGAGCCACACTGGGGCAGAGGTTCTGTCAGCTCTGCAGGGGCAGGTTCAGAGGTGGTTGACGCCACGCCAACTTAAGGCAGGAATGGTGGTTTGCGACAATGGCACCAACCTCCTCTCTGCCCTCCAACAGGGACAAATGACCCATGTGCCCTGTTTGGCTCACGTCCTTAACTTGGTGGTGCAGCGGTTCTGGGCAGGTACCCGGGCTTACAGGATGTCCTGAGGCAGGCCAGGAAAGTCTGTGTGCATTTCCGCCGGTCATATAATGCCAGTGCTCGGCTGACGGACCTCCAAAAGGAGTTTAACCTGCTCAAGAACTGCCTAATCTGTGACATGCCCACCAGGTGGAACTCAACGTTGGCCATGCTGCAGCGGCTGCACACGCAGCAGAGGGCCATCAATGAGTACCTGTGCGACTATGGCACCAGGACAGGGTCAGGGGAGCTTGGTTTTTTTTCCCCACGCCAGTGGGCCATGATCAGGGATGCATGCACTGTCCTGTCACCATTCGAGGAGGCCACGAGGATGGTGAGCAGTGACAGTGCATGCATCAGTGACACTGTCCCCCTTGTCCACCTGTTGGAGCACACGCTGCGTGGAATAATGGACAGGGCACTTGAGGCAGAACAGAGGCAGGAAGAGGAGGACTTCCTTAGCTCTCAAGGCCCCCTTTATCCAGACAGTGTTCCTGCATGCACGCCGATCACACAGGAAGAGGACGAGGAGGAGGAGGAGGAGGAAGATTGTGTCAGTATGGAGGTGGAGCCTGGCACTCAGCATCAGCAGCAGTCTTTAAGGGATCAGTCCCAAGAAACACATGGACTTGTACGTGGCTGGGAGGAGGTGGCTGCGGACGTTGTCGTCCTTAGTGACCCAGAGGACTCCGGACCGAATGCCTCAGCAAACCTACGCTGCATGGCCTCCCTGATCCTGCAAAGCCTGCGTAAGGATCCTCGTATTCGTGGTATCAAGGAGAAGGACCAATACTGGCTGGCAACCCTCCTTGATCCACGTTACAAGGGTAAGGTTGCGGACCTTATCTTGCCATCGCAGAGGGAGCAGAGGATGAAACATCTTCGGGAGGCCTTGCAGAAAGGTCTGTGCAAGCGTTCCCAGAGACTGGGAGGTTACAAACTCCTGTTTCTGGACAACGTGTTGCTGAGGCTTCGGTCAGTCAAAGAAGGAGCGGTGGAGAAGGTGGCCGTCTGACCGATGCGTTCAGACAATTTTTTGGTCCGCAGCCCCAAGGTATGATCGGTTCCAGCAACCATCGCCAGCGTCTGTTTTACATGGTGCAGGAATACCTAGGGGCAAGATCAGACTTGGACACCTTTCCCACCGAAAATCCTCTGGGTTACTGGGTCTTGAGGATGGATCACTGGCCAGAGCTTGCAGAGTATCTAATTGAGCTACTGGCCTGTCCTGCATCCAGCGTTCTTTCGGAACGCACATTCAGTGCTGCTGGAGGCGTGGTAACCGATCACAGGGTGCGTCTGTCCACCGACTCGGTCGATCGACTGACCTTCATAAAAATGAATCAGTCTTGGATCACCACCAGCTACCAAGCACCTGATGCTGATGTAACCGAAACATTTTTTTTGAAATCTCAGATCCCTTCAAAGACTGCCTATGCTGATGCTGAGTGACTATCCCTGAGTAATTATCCTCTTCGTCCTCAATCATCACGCTGATAGCTTGTAAGAACATTTTTGGTTCTGGGCGCCACCACCAGTGCCTAAGGCACAATTTTTCAGCCCCTGTTTAACAGGGGCGTGTAATTAAAATTTTTGATGTAATACTTTGCAGCAGGGCTCGTTCCTGCATTCCAACTAGAGTGCCTGTGAGGGGTTGCAGTGTTGTGGCACCAGCACCAGTGCCTAAGGCCCAATTTTTCTGCCCCTGTCTAACAGGGGCGTGTAATTACAATTTTTGATGCAATACTTTGCAGCAGGGCTCGTTCCTGCGTTCCAACTAGAGTGTCTGTGAGGGGTTGCAGTGTTGTGGCACCAGCACCAGTGCCTAAGGCCCAATTTTTCTGCCCCTGTCTAACAGGGGCGTGTAATTACAATTTTTGATGCAATACTTTGCAGCAGGGCTCGTTCCTGCGTTCCAACTAGAGTGTCTGTGAGGGGTTGCAGTGTTGTGGCACCAGCACCAGTGCCTAAGGCCTAATTTTTCAGCTCCTGTTCAACAGGGGCATGTAATTACAATTCTTGATCTAATATTTCACAGCAGGGCCCTGTGAGGGCTTACAGTGTTGTGGCCACAGCAACACCTAAGGCCCAAATTTCTGCTGAGTATATAGGGCAGGACCCTACTTTCAAACATCTAACTTACAAACAAATCCTACTTGCAAACGGAAGGAGACAAGAGGAAGTGAGATGAAACCTACCCCTAGGAAGGGAAATTCTCTCCTGTAAGAGTTAATATGGGAAAAAAACTTCTCCTTTCCACTGATGCTTTCCAATCCTTGTTCCACAAAAAAAACCCAAATTTTCAAAAAACAAATTTTCATTGGGACAAAAAGTGAGGTGAAATCTTCTGAAGAGGAGGAAAGACAGCAAAACAAATGTCACAGGGGTGATAACCCTTCCCTATGTTTTCCAAAAAGCTTAAAAAAGATTTTTTGGCTGGAGCTAAACACGTTAAAAATGTACCCATTCAAAATTACAAACAGATTCTACTTAACAACAAACCTACAGTCCCTGTCTTGTTTGCACCGCCTGTATACTGCTGTTCAGAGTATATAGGGCCTGGTGGCCCCACACCTTTCCTTATTTTAATTTGGGTGCGGGGTTCCCCTTAATATCCATACAAGACCCAAAGGGCCTGGTAATGGACTGGGGGGTACCCATGCCGTTTGTCTCACAGATTTTCATCCATATTGCCATGACCCGACATTACATTAAACCCGCAAGCAGTTTTAAATTAGATTTTTTCCTTTAAAAATGACATTTGGTGCAGGGACTGTTCTAAACACGGGAAACACGCGTCACTTTACAGGCATACTAAAGACACCCCCCAGGTACGATATTTAAAGGAATATTTCACTTTTTTTTTTTACTTTAAGCATCATTAAAATCACTGCTCCCGAAAAAACGTCTGTTTTTAAAATTTTTTTTTGCATTGATGCATGTCCCCTGGGGTAGGACCCGGGTCCCCAAACCCTTTTTAGGACAATACCATGCAAATTAGCCTTTAAAATTAGCACTTTTGATTTCGAACGTTCGAGTCCCATAGACGTCAATGGGGTTCTAACGTTCGTGCGAACTTTCGGTCCGTTCGCAGGTTCTGGTGCGAACCGAACCGGGGGGTGTTCGGCTCATCACTATTCATTTCCATGTTCTGTATACTGTGGGAAACCAGATATAGTAAATGCAGGGCCCTGGGTTTAGTAAAACTTTAAGTGCTTATAGGTGGTTTCCTAACCCTAGCTACTCTACAGTGAATCCTGCCCTTTACACGACCAGGTTTTCTGATTCCTAGGTTATAGTGTGAATATCTCATTACACAACCACTTTTAGCTGTGAACTGGAAGGACTCCTTTTCTTTCTGCTCCTATTGTCCTTGTTCACCAATTGGTGTTACAATCCATCCCATATACTTTATACAGGTGTTGTTGATCACCGTACCTTTTCCATTTAACTACTTAAGTCCCAGAACATTTGGCTGCCCAAAGACCAGAGCTCTTTTTGCGATTTCGGCACTGCGTCACTTTAACTGACAATTGCGCGGTCGTGCGACGTGGCTCCCAAACAAAATTGACATCCTTTTTTCCCCCACAAATAGAGCTTTCTTTTGGTGGTATTTGATCACCTCTGCAATTTTTATTTTTTGCGCTATAAACAAAAAAAATAACGACAATTTTGATAAAAACGCATTATTTTTTTACTTTTTGCTATAATAAATATCCCCAAAAAATACATATATATAAAAAAAAATTTCTCCTCAGTTTAAGCCGATACATATTCTTCTACATATTTTTGGTAAAAAAAAATAAATAAATCGCAATAAGCGTTTATTGATTTGTAGACGCTATAACTTTTGCGCAAACCAAATGGGGGATAGTTTCATGGCATTTTTATTATTTTTTTTTTTTTACTAGTAATGGCGGTGATCAGCGATTTTTATCGTGACTGCGACATTATGGTGGACAGATCGGACACTTTTGGAGCGATTTTGGGACCATTCACATTTATACAGCGATCAGTGCAATTAAAAATGCATTGATTACTGTGTAAACATGACTGGCAGTGAAGGGGTTAACCACTAGGTGGCGCTGTAGTGTCCTAGGGAGTGATTCTAACTGTGGGGGGGGGGGGGCTTTGTGTGACACGACACTGATCACTGCTCCTGATCACAGGGAGCGGTGATCAGTGTCCTGTCTCTAGGCCAGGGGTCTCAAACTGGCGGCCCTCCAGCTGTTGCAGAACTACAAGTCCCATCATGCCTCTGTCTGTGGGAGTCATGCTTGTAACTGTCAGTCTTGCAATGCCTCATGGGACTTGTAGTTCTGCAACAGCTGGAGGGCCGCCAGTTTGAGACCCCTGCTCTAGGCAGAACAGGGAAATGCAGTGAGATGATGATGATTGCGGGTATAACCTCCCTATAATATTTAGCGTGTGTTGAGAAGATGATAATTGTAAAATAGATTGTACGTTGTATTGATGGAACCATATGTAGCGCTGTATTTCTATTTTTGTGAAAAAAATAAAGAATTTATAGAGTCCACGGGACCCGCGATCACACTCACGGAGGTCGCGGCGGAGCGCGCAAACCGCTTCCTCTGGGCTTTCACACTGGAGACACAGCAGCGGCTGTTTCGGGTCAGTTTGCAGGCACTACTATTAGCGCAATAGCGCCTGCAAACCGCCCCAGTGTGAAAGGGCCCTTAATGCATAGAAAGCATTAAGGTTAAAAACGGCAAGGGTTTACAACCCCTTTAACCACTTACGGACCGCTCGCCGCAGTTTTACCTTTGTACTTTGAAGAGGAATATCATTGTTATGGCAGCAGCTAGCTGCCCTAACCCCGGTATCCTCTTCTTCAGCGGGCGGTCCGCTTTTAGATAAAAGTGGTCTCTGCGACGGATTCGCTCTGGTGCCCTCCGCCGCTTACTGGAGCCGTCGGTAGCAGTGGAGGCGAATCCTTCTCCTGGCTTGACATGGAGACTGAGTGAGGGGAAAATGGCCCCCACCCGTCTCCATATCATTGTAGGGCAAAAGCGACGTCAAAACGTCACTTCTGCCCATAGCTCTTAAAGGGCTATTATTTTTTTTTTTTCATATGACAAATTTTTTTTTTTTTATTGCATTATGAGATCTAAGGTTTTTTTTACCCCAGATCTCATATTTAAGAGGTCCTGTCATGCTTTTTTTAAAAAAGGTAAAATAAATAAGCCGAGCTCACATGCAGAAGCGAACGCATACGTGAGTAGCGCCCGCATATGAAAACGGTGTTCAAACCACACATGTGAGGTATCAGTAGAGCGACAGAGGGGGGAATGTATATCTCCATATACTGGGACTTTAAATGAAGCGCACAAGGTAAGGGGGGTAGTGCGCCTCCATCCCTAATTATAAATTCAAAAAATAATACTTTTAATTATCTTACAGATTTACTGGCCACTATTGGCACAATACCCAATATACTACATTTGTTCCCTGGTTGGGGACGTTTTCGGTGTGGGCCTGTTACTTATGGGCGGACTTCTATACCTCAGCTCCCGGGGAGGCTTGATATGGTGACCCCTGCACACCGGGATTATTCGGAGTTCAGTGTTCCAATGGGATGTAAGTCTGCGGATTTGACCATCTCTATGCTCTATATATATCTTTTTACATATAATACTTTCCATATCATGGGCCCCATTTTTTGATTTAGAACATCTCCATTATTTACAGATATTCAATATCCGCTCCTGATGAGTCGGCTTACCGACGAAACGCGTCGAGCTTTTGAGGATGTAACCCCTCACATTTCCACCAAGATTTTTATGAATTTTACTGTATATTACAAGTTATACTCATGAAATATGTATTATTTCCCCTTGTTATGGCAATTATGTTCTACACTCTGTTTATATGTATGTAATTTACTTCCCAAGATGTCTGCATATGCACTGAGCAATTTTTTGTTATATATAACGTTACGCAACTTGATACTCATGTACATTAAAAATATTTATCTTTACTCTCAAATTTGTGTTTGAACCTGCCTCATTTAAAGTCCCATACTCTTTTATTATTTTTTGAATTTATAATTAGGGATGGAGGCGCACTACCCCCCTTACCTTGTGCGCTTCATTTAAAGTCCCAGTATATGGAGATATACATTCCCCCCTCTGTTGTATGTTGAAACCGGGATGGAGGCAGAGTTCCTACACAATGGGTAGTATGTAGCTACCCCTTTTATACTCGTATATCTACCCGAGGGTTTGATGGGACCTTATAATCCCCAACCTCTGGATGTTATGTACTATTTTTTATGCACTTGCGATACGTGGGGTTTTAGATATTTCCCCCCCCCCCTTCTTTGTACCAACTTATGCTCCACAGTCTTTTCATCCCTAGTGGATATTGTTCATCGTGCCTGCTCTGCTTTGGTTGCCTTTGTCTTCCATTTCCCGGGAGCTGCGATTCGCATCAGGCGCCGCCCCTTGCCGCCCTTGCTATTCACGGGTGTCATGGGGACGGCTAGCCTCGTGCGTATCGACGCCACGCATTCCGCACCAGTGACGTCCTTAGTTGGCGCCGTCTGGTTTCGCGGTTTCTCCATCTGGCTGATACATTGGCGGGATTAGGTCTGGCGTCATTGGCGGGCAGACGCTTCCCGCCCGTCATCACGCTTGCGTGACGTTGGTATTGTCTGCCCTATTTGACCGGCCCACCTGGGAGTCCCCATTTACAACTGACCAGATGACCGGCTTGCACTGCTTGATTTACTGCACATGGTACAACCTATACCTGGTACTACAGGGTAATTCTATATGTTACGGCTTGTCTATATTCTACTTTTTCACCTTTTTTTTTTTCACTCTACACTTGTATCGTTGTCTCATGAACATCACCTACTAGGTTTCTTCTCTGTAAGCACGCTTCCAGTGTTTGCTTACTTACTATTTCAGAATTCTCACTGGTCCCTTTTACATCCCACCTTTATCTCTGCTTTGCACACTATCCAGCAGGTATATCACTACCTACACCCCACCCTGCACTTTTTGTCACCCTATTTTCACCTTTTTTCCTCCATGTATCCCTATTTTCTCTGTACTTGACAGTGCTGCCGGGTGTATCATATACAATACTTTTAATTATCTTACAGATTTACTGGCCACTATTGGCACAATACCCAATATACTACATTTGTTCCCTGGTTGGGGACGTTTTCGGTGTGGGCCTGTTACTTATGGGCGGACTTCTATACCTCAGCTCCCGGGGAGGCTTGATATGGTGACCCCTGCACACCGGGATTATTCGGAGTTCAGTGTTCCAATGGGATGTAAGTCTGCGGATTTGACCATCTCTATGCTCTATATATATCTTTTTACATATAATACTTTCCATATCATGGGCCCCATTTTTTGATTTAGAACATCTCCATTATTTACAGATATTCAATATCCGCTCCTGATGAGTCGGCTTACCGACGAAACGCGTCGAGCTTTTGAGGATGTAACCCCTCACATTTCCACCAAGATTTTTATGAATTTTACTGTATATTACAAGTTATACTCATGAAATATGTATTATTTCCCCTTGTTATGGCAATTATGTTCTACACTCTGTTTATATGTATGTAATTTACTTCCCAAGATGTCTGCATATGCACTGAGCAATTTTTTGTTATATATAACGTTACGCAACTTGATACTCATGTACATTAAAAATATTTATCTTTACTCTCAAATTTGTGTTTGAACCTGCCTCATTTAAAGTCCCATACTCTTTTATTATTTTTTGAATTTATAATTAGGGATGGAGGCGCACTACCCCCCTTACCTTGTGCGCTTCATTTAAAGTCCCAGTATATGGAGATATACATTCCCCCCTCTGTTGTATGTTGAAACCGGGATGGAGGCAGAGTTCCTACACAATGGGTAGTATGTAGCTACCCCTTTTATACTCGTATATCTACCCGAGGGTTTGATGGGACCTTATAATCCCCAACCTCTGGATGTTATGTACTATTTTTTATGCACTTGCGATACGTGGGGTTTTAGATATTTCCCCCCCCCCCTTCTTTGTACCAACTTATGCTCCACAGTCTTTTCATCCCTAGTGGATATTGTTCATCGTGCCTGCTCTGCTTTGGTTGCCTTTGTCTTCCATTTCCCGGGAGCTGCGATTCGCATCAGGCGCTGCCCCTTGCCGCCCTTGCTATTCACGGGTGTCATGGGGACGGCTAGCCTCGTGCGTATCGACGCCACGCATTCCGCACCAGTGACGTCCTTAGTTGGCGCCGTCTGGTTTCGCGGTTTCTCCATCTGGCTGATACATTGGCGGGATTAGGTCTGGCGTCATTGGCGGGCAGACGCTTCCCGCCCGTCATCACGCTTGCGTGACGTTGGTATTGTCTGCCCTATTTGACCGGCCCACCTGGGAGTCCCCATTTACAACTGACCAGATGACCGGCTTGCACTGCTTGATTTACTGCACATGGTACAACCTATACCTGGTACTACAGGGTAATTCTATATGTTACGGCTTGTCTATATTCTACTTTTTCACCTTTTTTTTTTTCACTCTACACTTGTATCGTTGTCTCATGAACATCACCTACTAGGTTTCTTCTCTGTAAGCACGCTTCCAGTGTTTGCTTACTTACTATTTCAGAATTCTCACTGGTCCCTTTTACATCCCACCTTTATCTCTGCTTTGCACACTATCCAGCAGGTATATCACTACCTACACCCCACCCTGCACTTTTTGTCACCCTATTTTCACCTTTTTTCCTCCATGTATCCCTATTTTCTCTGTACTTGACAGTGCTGCCGGGTGTATCATATACAATACTTTTAATTATCTTACAGATTTACTGGCCACTATTGGCACAATACCCAATATACTACATTTGTTCCCTGGTTGGGGACGTTTTCGGTGTGGGCCTGTTACTTATGGGCGGACTTCTATACCTCAGCTCCCGGGGAGGCTTGATATGGTGACCCCTGCACACCGGGATTATTCGGAGTTCAGTGTTCCAATGGGATGTAAGTCTGCGGATTTGACCATCTCTATGCTCTATATATATCTTTTTACATATAATACTTTCGATATCATGGGCCCCATTTTTTGATTTAGAACATCTCCATTATTTACAGATATTCAATATCCGCTCCTGATGAGTCGGCTTACCGACGAAACGCGTCGAGCTTTTGAGGATGTAACCCCTCACATTTCCACCAAGATTTTTATGAATTTTACTGTATATTACAAGTTATACTCATGAAATATGTATTATTTCCCCTTGTTATGGCAATTATGTTCTACACTCTGTTTATATGTATGTAATTTACTTCCCAAGATGTCTGCATATGCACTGAGCAATTTTTTGTTATATATAACGTTACGCAACTTGATACTCATGTACATTAAAAATATTTATCTTTACTCTCAAATTTGTGTTTGAACCTGCCTCATTTAAAGTCCCATACTCTTTTATTATTTTTTGAATTTATAATTAGGGATGGAGGCGCACTACCCCCCTTACCTTGTGCGCTTCATTTAAAGTCCCAGTATATGGAGATATACATTCCCCCCTCTGTTGTATGTTGAAACCGGGATGGAGGCAGAGTTCCTACACAATGGGTAGTATGTAGCTACCCCTTTTATACTCGTATATCTACCCGAGGGTTTGATGGGACCTTATAATCCCCAACCTCTGGATGTTATGTACTATTTTTTATGCACTTGCGATACGTGGGGTTTTAGATATTTCCCCCCCCCCTTCTTTGTACCAACTTATGCTCCACAGTCTTTTCATCCCTAGTGGATATTGTTCATCGTGCCTGCTCTGCTTTGGTTGCCTTTGTCTTCCATTTCCCGGGAGCTGCGATTCGCATCAGGCGCCGCCCCTTGCCGCCCTTGCTATTCACGGGTGTCATGGGGACGGCTAGCCTCGTGCGTATCGACGCCACGCATTCCGCACCAGTGACGTCCTTAGTTGGCGCCGTCTGGTTTCGCGGTTTCTCCATCTGGCTGATACATTGGCGGGATTAGGTCTGGCGTCATTGGCGGGCAGACGCTTCCCGCCCGTCATCACGCTTGCGTGACGTTGGTATTGTCTGCCCTATTTGACCGGCCCACCTGGGAGTCCCCATTTACAACTGACCAGATGACCGGCTTGCACTGCTTGATTTACTGCACATGGTACAACCTATACCTGGTACTACAGGGTAATTCTATATGTTACGGCTTGTCTATATTCTACTTTTTCACCTTTTTTTTTTTTTTTCACTCTACACTTGTATCGTTGTCTCATGAACATCACCTACTAGGTTTCTTCTCTGTAAGCACGCTTCCAGTGTTTGCTTACTTACTATTTCAGAATTCTCACTGGTCCCTTTTACATCCCACCTTTATCTCTGCTTTGCACACTATCCAGCAGGTATATCACTACCTACACCCCACCCTGCACTTTTTGTCACCCTATTTTCACCTTTTTTCCTCCATGTATCCCTATTTTCTCTGTACTTGACAGTGCTGCCGGGTGTATCATATACAATACTTTTAATTATCTTACAGATTTACTGGCCACTATTGGCACAATACCCAATATACTACATTTGTTCCCTGGTTGGGGACGTTTTCGGTGTGGGCCTGTTACTTATGGGCGGACTTCTATACCTCAGCTCCCGGGGAGGCTTGATATGGTGACCCCTGCACACCGGGATTATTCGGAGTTCAGTGTTCCAATGGGATGTAAGTCTGCGGATTTGACCATCTCTATGCTCTATATATATCTTTTTACATATAATACTTTCCATATCATGGGCCCCATTTTTTGATTTAGAACATCTCCATTATTTACAGATATTCAATATCCGCTCCTGATGAGTCGGCTTACCGACGAAACGCGTCGAGCTTTTGAGGATGTAACCCCTCACATTTCCACCAAGATTTTTATGAATTTTACTGTATATTACAAGTTATACTCATGAAATATGTATTATTTCCCCTTGTTATGGCAATTATGTTCTACACTCTGTTTATATGTATGTAATTTACTTCCCAAGATGTCTGCATATGCACTGAGCAATTTTTTGTTATATATAACGTTACGCAACTTGATACTCATGTACATTAAAAATATTTATCTTTACTCTCAAATTTGTGTTTGAACCTGCCTCATTTAAAGTCCCATACTCTTTTATTATTTTTTGTATCAGTAGAGCGAGAGCGATTATTCTAGCCCTAGGCTCCCTCTGTAACTCAAAACATGCAACCTGTAGAATTTTTTCAACGTCGCCTATGGAGATTTTTAAGGGTAAAAGTTTGTCGCCATTCCACGAGCAGGTGCAATTTTGAAGTGTGACATGTCGGGTATCAATTTACTCAGCATAATATTATCTTTCGCAACATAAAAAAAATTAGGCTAACTTTACTGTTGTCTTATTTTTTAATTTAAAAAAGTGTATTTTTAAAAAAAAGTGCGCTTGTAAGACCGTTGCGCAAATACGGTGTGACAGAAAGTATTGCAAGGACCGCCATTTTATGCTCTAGGGTGTTAGAAAAATATATATATAATGTTTGGGAGTTCTAAGTAATTTTCTAGCAAAAAAAAACTGTTTTTAACTTGTAAACAACAAATCTCAGAAAGAGATTTGGTCCTTAAGTGGTTAAGGTTTCGAGGCCGATGTTTGGCACTTGAACCTCGAGTTTTCTATGGAATTAGAGGGGTTGTAAAGTCTCAAGGTTTTTAACCACTAGGGGACCAGCCGCCGCAGTTATACTGCGGCAGGTTGGCTTTCCTGGGAAAATTGCCGTAGCCATACGTCAGCCGCTTTAAGACCACTAGGGGGTGTGCGTGCACCCGTGGCACGGCAACAGAGCCAATGCACATGCCCGGCGGCCTCGATGTCCGCTGGGCACCTGCGATCGCTCCTGAGAGAGACAGAACGGAGATCTGTCAATGTAAACAGACAGATCTCAGTTCTATCAGGGGAGAGGAGACTGATCTGTTGTTCATACCAAGTATGAGCAGTGATTGGTCTCATCCTCCTGGCAGTCCCACCCCCCCAGTTAGAATCACTTCCTAGGACACACATTTAACCCCTTGATCGCCCCCAGTGTTAACCCTTTCCCTGCCAGTGACATTTATACAGTAATCAGTGGCTATCTATAGCACTGATCGCTGTATAAATGTCAGTGGTCCCAAAAAAGTGTCAAAAGTTTCCGATCTGTCCGCCGCAATGTCGCAGTCCCAATACAAAAAAAAAATTGCAGATTACTAGTAAGAAAAAATAAATGAATAACAAAAATGCCATAAATATATCCCCTATTATGTAGACGCTATAACTTTTGCGCAAACCAATCAATATACGCTTAGTGTGATTTATTTATTTTTTTAACCAAAAATATGTAGAATACATATCGGCCTAAACTGAGAAAGAATTTATTTTTTGGGGGGGATATTTATTATAGCAAAAAATAAAAAATATTGCTTTTTTCAAAATTGTCACTCTTTTTTTGTTTATAGCGCAAAAAATAAAAACCGCCAAGGTGATTAAAATACCACCAAAAGAAAGCTCTATTTGTGTGAAAAAAGGACGTCAATTTTGTTTGGGTACAGCATCACACGACCGCGCAATTGTCAGTTAAAATTATGCAGTGCTGTATCGGAAAAAATGGCCTGGTCATTAAGGGGGCAAATCCTTCCGGGGCTGAAATGGTTAATGCATCCTATGCATTAAGGTGAAAAACCTTCTGTGCTGCAGCGCCGAGAATGAGCCCAGCATCTGCTGTCTCGGGTTCTCATTGAATAGATTGATAGCCAATGGCTCCTGCTGTTGTCAATCAAATCCATTGACATTGAAGCCAGGGGGCGGGGCCGAGTCCTGCTGTCTGCGCCAATGGACACAGCAGCAGGACTCGTGAGCGCGCCTGCACGAGTGCTCCCATGGAAAGCGTCTCTCCGTGGGGGCAGTCGATGAAGAGGAGGGGCCAGAAGCGCCGCCAGGGGACCCCATAAAAGGAGGATCGGGCACGTCCGATGCAAAACCCTTGCACAGAGCAGGTAAGTATAACGTTTGTTATTTTTTTAAAGGCCATTTTAAATCACTTTAAGGTCTGGAGACTGGGTAGGCCACTCCAGGACCTTGATGCGCTTCTTCTTGAGCCACTCCTTTGTTGCCTTGGCCATGTGTTTTGGGTCATTGTCATGCTGGAATACCTATCCACGACCCATTTTCAATGCCCTGGCTGAGGGAAGGAGGTTCTCACCCAAGATTTGACGGTACATGGCCCCATTCATCATCCCTTTGATACGATGAAGTCCTGTCCCCTTAGCAGAAATATACCCCCAAAGCATAATGTTTCCACTTCCATGTTTGACGGTGGGGATGGTTTTCCTGGGGGTCATACAATAGGAAAAACATGCAGGATGTGGGCCCTACATGACCTACTCTTTCTTTAATTCTTGGGGTCACAGGCAGCTCCTCCAAACACATTGAGTTGATGCCAAAGAGCTTGATTTTGGTCTCATCTGACCACAACACTTTCACCCAGTTCTACTCTGAATCATTCAGATGTTCATTAGCAAACTTCAGACGGGCCTGTACATGTGCTTTCTTGAGCAGGGGGACCTTGCAGGATTTCAGTCCTTCACTGCGTAGTGTGTTACCAATTGTTTTCTTGGTGACTATGGTCCCAGCTGCCTTCAGATCATTGACAAGATTCTCCTGTGTAGTTCTGGGCTGATTCCTCACTGTTCTTGTTATCATTGAAACTCCAGAAGGTGAGATCTTGCATGGAGCCCCAGACCGAGGGAGATTGAGTTATTTTGTTCTTCTTCCATTTGAAAATAATCACACCAACTGTTGTCACCCTCTCACCGAGCTGCTGAAACTGCCTCAATGTGAAAGGGGTCTAAAGCCTCATACACACGATAGGACTTTGTACAAACTTTCCCATAGATTTTTGTACAAAGGGCGTTGGCCATAAGTTTGTATTGCATACATACAACAGAACTTTTTCAGCCACTTTTCACCAAATCACGTGGTTTTTCAGCTCTTTACCACCACCCTTTGGTCAACTTCTGTATTGTTGTCTGATATTGTGTCAATCTCGCCGCTTTTATTGGCGAGATTGACACCTTGCGAGCCGGGGTCACACTGGTGCGGGGATCTGACTTGGATCCCCGCCAATGCCAGGCACTGTGTTTGGTATGAATCTTGAAGGGGAACTCCACGCCAAAATTTTAAATAAAAAAACGGCTGGGGTTCCCCTCCAGGGGCATACCAGGCCCTTAGGTCTGGTATGGATTTTAAGGGGAACCCCTACACCGAAGAAACGGCGTGGGGGTCCCCCCAGAATCCATACCAGACCCTTATCCGAGCACACAGCCCGGCCGGTCAGGAAAGGGGGTGGGGACGAGCGAGCGCCCTGTGGCCCCCACCCCCTTGTCCCCATGTTAATGAGGACAAGGGCCTCTTCCTGACAACCCTGGCCGTTGGTTGTCGGGGTCTGCGGGCGGGGGCTTATCGGAATCCGGGAGCCCCCTTTAATAAGGGGGCCCCCAGATCCCGGCTCCCTACCCTATGTGGATGAGTATGGGGTACATCGTACCCCTACCCATTCACCTAGGGAACCGACCCTCCATGTTGAGGGCATGCGGTCCCCATAGCAACCGACCCTCCATGTTGAGGGCATGCGGTCTGGTACGGTTCAGGAGGGGGGGGGGCGCTCGCTCGTCTCCACCTCCTTTCCTGACCGGCCGGGCTGCGTGCTCAGATAAGGGGCTGGTATGGATTTTGGGGGGGGGGGGGGCACGCCGTTTTTTCGGCATGGGGGGTTTCCCTTAAAATCGAAGGGTCTGGTATTCCCCCAGAGAGGAATTCCCTCTCGCGCCCGCCGCAATAGGAAAATGTGTTTTTCCTATTGCGGCCAGGGTGAGATGTACAGCACCCTGTTGCCGAGAACCAGCGCGATGGGTTTTGCGCTGGAAACATTCTTGCGACTGCGTACTATAGTTTGTACAAAAGTCCGATGGTTTTGTGTACACATGATCGGACTTTGCTCCATCGGACTTTTGTTGCCGGAAAGTTTGTGCGTTCGCACAGCCAACAAAAGTCCGATGGAAACAGAAAAAGTTTGTCCGATGGAGTGTACACACACTGTTGTCAAAAAGTCCGATCGTGTGTACAGGCCTTAAGAGAATGCTCCTAGTCTCAGCTCGGTACCTGTATAGAAGACACCTGGAAGTCAGAAATCTTGCTGATTGATAAGGGATCAAATACTTATTTCACTCGTCCTGACTCACTATTCTGTCTCTCACTGTTCAAAAAAACCTACTATTAAAATTATAGACTGATCATTTCTTTGTCAGTGGGCAAACAAAATCAGGGGATCAAATACTTTTTTCCCCTCACTGTAAGTCACAGGCCGCCGCCATAACTAGTAAAAAAAAAAAATGTAAAAATCCATAAATCTATCCCATATTTTTTTTACCAAAAATATGTAACAGAATACATACATGCCTAAAATGATGAAGAATTTTTATTTTTTTCCATTGGCTATGTTTTATATTAGAAAGTAAAAAATATTGTTTTTTTTTCAAAATTGTTGGTCTTTTTTGTTTATAGCACAAAAAATAAAAACTGCAAATACCACCAAAAGAAAGCTATATTTGTAGAAAAAAAGGACATATGTTTTATTTGGGTACGTCGCAATGGTCAGTTAAATTAACGTAGGGCCGTATCGCAAAAAATGGCCTGATCATGAAGGGGGTAAAACTACTTGGTTAATTGAAGCGTATGCCTGGTACACATAGTAAGGTTGAATAAAGACACCGGTCCAACCTGAGTGAGTGTCTACAATTGTCCCTATCCCTGTACATTGTGTCTCATTAAGATGCTTATCTATTATATTATTATTTAAGGTACCCATATAGCACCGACAATTTATGCAGCGCTCCACACATACATTGCACACTCACATCTGTCCCTACCCATTCATATACTAGGGCCAATTTTGGACAGAAACCAATTAACCTACCAGCATGTCTTTGGAGTGTACACACGATGAGATTATCGGACGAATGATCGTCTGTTTTTGTTTGAATGCTAGTCTCATATTGAAAATTAAGAGGTTACTAAAGTTACAAAAAATTCTCGTACGACAGAATAAAAATTCGGAAGTGATGTCGTGTGTTGTATTTTCAGACAACAGCTGTACTGATTACATGAAAATCGTCCAATCTGGTATCGTATGAGAAAATGTTCGTGCTTGTCCCATCAGGTAATTTTGCATCAATTGTCGTAATCGCCACTCGAGAGCTGCGTACTAACGATCAGATTACCGGCCGATCACTTCGAAAGCGGTATTTTTCATATGATTTTCTGATTGTGTGCGTATGGGCCATTCGTTTCTGCACCCAGATCTGTAAATTTCCGGGGGGCCCTATACCTATAAATGTTATCATCATGGTGAACTAACCCTATAGAGGGGTCAACATACCAGACCATAGAGGGCCCAGTGAGAGGGGAATGAAGGACAGTCGGAGGCCATGTCATACTCAGCATTTCTAGTAGAAGGTGGCTCTGAGGGAATGTTGTATTGAGCCCCCATTGAAATCGTGACAGCTTGAAACCGCCGCACTTTCACTTTCGTTTTCCAGCGACTCCATTTTAGCAGTGACCGAGCTGAGGAGAAGGAGGAAGTGCTGAGAACACAAAGAAAATTCCCCCCATAGCGAGGAGCGGCCATAGCAGAGCAGAGTCTAATCGTGTGAGGAGCAACCAACTGTCACCATGGCCGACCCCGCATACCAGCCGACCACAGAGCCCATGGACAACAAGACGCCTAAGGCGTGGTGCACCGTACAGGTCATCTATAAAGTGTGCCAGCTGGTGAGTGCGAGGAGACGGGGTGTCGTGTGGCGGGTATCGCCGTCTTCCCGGGCGGGCGCTGTGCTCACAGGTGGGGGGGAGGAGGTATGACCCGAGTCCCCTCACACTGAGGGGAGCACACCAAGACTGCACGGCGGGCATGACAACCAATCAGCTTCTACTTTTTATTTTCAAAGTTTAACAACACAAGCTGAAGTTAGAAGTTGATTGGTTACTATGTATGTATGTTGTTGCCCCAGTTCTAGTACATTCCCTGCACTGTGCTCATGGAGGACACCTAGTCTGTTGCCAGTGGAGAGAGCTCTGTATACATTAGTCCTTGTATTATGTGTTTACAGTATATGCTGACCAGCCATAACGTTATGTCCACTGACAGGTAAAGTTACTGAAAGTGGGGGCGATATATTCCGCAACCAGTAAATACTTTGTCCCCAAAGATGATGTGTTAAAAGCAGAAGAAATGGTCAAGTCTAAAGCCTCGTACATGCTACTAGTTTTTTGGGTTGAACGTATAGAAAAAAAAAAACCTGACAGCTCAGGTTGGAGCCGCTGTACTAAACAATCTGATGTTAGTACATCAATCTCCTCCCGCTGTTCTATTGTGTTCTGACAGGGAGACAGGCCCCCTGCCCCGCCAGAACACTCTGGTCAACACTCTCACTCATCCAGAAACAGGTCGGTAGACCTTTTTCAGTCATGAACCTTTGGGTCCTTTTACACGGGCGGTCTCCGCTTTGCTCAGAAGGGAATCGCACTTCTGATCTCTGCCGAGCAGGCGGATGACAGGTTCGTCTCTGCTCACTGTTCAGAACGGAGACAGGCAGAGTCCCGCTCTCCTCCTCTATGGGGAAAACGGACCGCCTGTCTGTTCTCACCTGAACTTATCCGATCCAATTCTCCAGACGGATGGAAAATAGGGACACCATCCTTCGGACTTTGGGTGACGGGGTCGGATTGGAGAGCAGCGGATGTCAGCGGAAATGTCACCACTGACATCCTCTCCATAGGGGTGAATGGAGGGTCCAATCGGGTCCGCCTGAAAAACTGACAGGCGGACCTGATCAGAACACCCATGTGAAAGGACCCTTTGACAGAAGCTGACTGATTTGAGTGACTCTGACAAGGGGCAAATTGTAATGTCTGAACAACTGGGTCAGAGCAACTCCAAAACTGCATTCTTATTATTTTATTATTCACGATTTATATAGCGCCAACAGTTTACGCAGCGCTTTACAATGTATAGGGGGGACAACACAATTACAGTACAGTTCAATACAAAAGGTACAGGAGGGCCCTGCTCGTAGAGGTTACACTCTAAAGTGAGGGGGTGGTGGTACAAAAGGTAATAGCTGCAGAGAATGATTTGATGGGGGTTCTGTTGGGACATTCCCAGTCTGCCGTGGTCATAACTAGGAATGAGCTCAGGCGTGTTCGTAATTCCACCTTCCCGATCCCACCAGGAAGCCGACACTGCACACCGCTAATCCCAGACAGTGAGACATTTCCCGACCCGCAGCTGCACAGATCAGGAAATGTCTCAGAGCTTGTGATTAGCGGTGTGGGCTTCCTGGTGGGATCCCGAACACGCCCAAGCCCATCTCTAGTCATGACCTAACAAAATTGGTCTAAGGAAGGAAATTTAGCAATAGGTACATGGGCTGCCAAGTGTCATTGATGTACAAGGGGAGTGAAGGCTGGCCTGCGTTGTTCGATCCAATAGAAGCTTGTGCTACTGTAGCTAAAATGTTGGAATAGTTCGTGCTGGTCATGATAGAAAGGTGTTATGCCCTGTACACACGGTCGGACTTTGTTCGGACATTCCGACAACAAAATCCTAGTATTTTTTCCGATGGATGTTGGCTCAAACTTGTCTTGCATACACACGGTCACACAAAGTTGTCGGAAAATCCGATCATTCTGAACGCGGTGATGTAAAACACGTACGTCGGGACTATAAACGGGGCAGTGGCCAATAGCTTTCATCTCTTTATTTATTCTAAACATGCGTGGCACTTTGTCCGTCGGATTTGTGTACACACGATCGGAATTTCCGACAACGGATTTTGTTGTCGGAAAATTTTATATCCTGCTCTCAAACTTTGTGTGTCGGAAAATCCGATGGAAAATGTGTGATGGAGCCCACACACGGTCGGAATTTCCGACAACAAGGTCCTATTACACATTTTCCGTCGGAAAATCCGACCGTGTGTACGGGGCATTAGAGCACACAGATCATCGCAGTTTGTTGTATAGAGGGCTGCGTAGCCACAGACCGGTCAGGGAGCCCATGCTGACCTGTGTCCACAGCCAAAAGTGCCTACAATGGATACCTGATCATCAGAACTAGACCAAAGAGCAATGGAAGAAGGTGACATGGGCTGATGAATTCAAGAATGATTTGAGGAACACAACGAGTTTGAGGCATTGACTTGGCCTTCCAATTATCAATCCAATCGAGCCTCTGTGGGATGTACTGGAAAAACAAGTCCGATCCATGAAGGCCCCACCTCACATCTTACAGGACTTAAAAGATCTGCTACTGATGGCTTGGAGATACCACAACATATCTTCAGAGCTCTACCGGTGTCCACGCCTCAACAGCTCAGGGCTGTTTTTGAGGCAAAAGGAGACCTATTTACTCATAGGGGAGTGGTCATAAAGTTATGGCTAATTGGTGTATGTATAGCCTAAACTTCTTTTAAAGCAGAGCTCCACCCAAAAAGGGGAAGTTCCACTTTAAGGCCTCCTCTTCACCAAATGGCACTCTTTCTTTTGATGGATTTGGGTGGAGCGGGTATATGGTTTTGACAGGTGCCTGTTCCCACTTCTGCTATGATTGCCTAGGCGATCTCAGTGGAAGTTCCTTCTCCCTCCCTCTCTGCGGTCTTCTGGTACATGTCACAGGTCCCAGAAGACTACCGGACCATTCAGCGAGCGCAGCTTGCACCTGGCTGTGAAGCCACAAGCTGTCAGAGTTGACATGACAGAAGATCGAGGGAAATAACGGCTCAGATGAGGACATCGCTGGATCCTGGTACAGGTGAGTGTCTGTTTGTTTATTAAAAGTCAGCAGCTACAGTTTTTGTAGCCGCTGACTTTTTATAAACACAACAATGACTGGAGCTCCTCTTTAGGTTTTGGCTAGAATAGTCACGTAGTGGGCAATCATTTGTGTTGCTCCTGATGCCACCAAAGGGCCCAACATAATATTCAGCCAGTGAATGTAACATCTAAAGAGACTGTACTAATGCAACAGGAGATGATCACAGACTACAGGCATTTTATAATCGAGGCATTGGTGGCTTCAGGCATGCTGTGCTTGTCACCTTACATCTAAAGGGCTGCATGTAAGGGTTGATTTACTTAAGAGAAATAGGCTGTTAACTTTTCCCCCCAATTTTCCTTGCACGTGATTGGGTGGTCTTTGAAAAATAGTTTTCCGTGAGCTAAGTGAAGATTCCATTGTAAAATCAAAATAAATTCTACAATGTTGAGTATATGGGATTGGAGATGTGCTACAGGTATGGCTGGACATTGGAGATATGCTGCAGAAGACATTGAGATATTGGGGCCATCTATTAAGAATCTAGTAGTTTAGTAAAACCTTCTTAAAATAGAAGGCATTTGCTGTGATTTGGATGACTCCACACACTATCCTAAGGAATACTCTTCTTACATGTGATGGAATGAGACATGTGAATACCTTTTGTGTTAGGAAGGGTTTATTGTGCTATGTACTGATTGGCGTAGGGGCTTTTGGATTGCTGTAGTCCCTTCTCACTAGAGATGAGCGCGAGTGTGTTCAGATCCTAGTCCAAACCCATGTGAGCGAGCCCGCCAGTAAGCTGTCCTGTACTAGGCCAATGATCTGTGGCTGAGGCATTCCCTGGCCAGCAGCCACATGTCTGATTGCCTTTTGTATATGTGCTGTTGTGGGGTGGCGATTGGCCCAGTACATTGATCGCTTCCAGACGGGCTCACTCATGTGGGATCGGACTAGGATCTGAACACGCTCAAGCTCATTCCTACTTCTCACGGTAACATGTATGGGTAGCAGTTGTGGCACAGTAGTTCAATCCCCTAATAATCCCGCTATGGATTGAAACACAGGCATGCGGGAGGCTGTAAAAATTTGTTGTGCTAAATTTGAAGTACAGACACAAGTAAGGTAGTGTAAAATAAATAAATTAAGCCAGTTAACGCCTTGACCAATATTTTAAATTGTCACTAAACACAAGTGTAAAAAAAAAATTATGTTCAGTTCCCTCATTAACTAGTACAGCACTTTGGACAGGTAGCATGTCCAAAGAGTGAAGGGTTGAGCACAAGCTGATGGGCACAATAGCAGCCATCAGCTTATGCTTGTGTTCCTCAGCCACTTCTTGGCTGTAAAGTGAAAGCGATCTGGTGTCTGTATACCTCTGAACACTTTTACAGTGCGGTCCCCGCCCCCACAATTAACAGCTTGACCGCTCTTTTAAAAGAGAAGTATGGGTTTATACTTACCTAAGTGGATGCAGCATGGGACCGATGCTGCATCTGTCCCCCCGGCATCTCTAAACTGAGAACCGAGATATCAAACGTGGCTAAGAAGAAGGGCCCTGTGCGTCCTTTTGGCTCAGTTTCAGGGGCGCAGCAGGACCAAATTTTTCCCTGGATTCGGACCTGAAACGGAGCCAGAAACGCATAGGACCCTTCTGCAGTGCGCTCCGTGCATCTTTGCCTCTATTTCTGGTCCGAATTCAGGCAAAAATTCTACCTGATTCACCCCTGAAACTGAGAACAGGGATGCACCGGACCCCTGCTACCAGCCGCTCCACAAATAGTGTGAACCCAGCCATAAGTGTCGCTAAAAGCAAGTAAAAAAAAAAGTATATTCAGTACCCCCATTGACTAGTACAGCTCCTTGAACCTACCTACATAGTATGACGAAAGAACGAAGGGTTAAGCATAAGCTGAAGGCTTGTGCCTGTGTTCTTCAGCCAGTTCCTGGCTGTTATATAAAAGTGATTCGGCAGCTGTATAGCCATTGATCACTTTCACAGCACGCAAAATTTTTTTACCTTATGACTTCATAAATGCTTTAAAGTGGTTCTAGAGATTTTTGGGTACCTTTTTTGTGATACCACGGGCGCACCCAATTATAAGACTTGGCATGTTTGGTATCTTTTTACTTGTGGCAACCATATATTTTATATTTTTTTACCAAAGAATTGGGTATTATATTATTATGTTTGTGTGCAAAAATGTTATTTATTTTTTTTTCTGAAAATATGCGTTTTGATAAACGGTTAAGAAATAAGAAATTGCAACTACTATCGTTTTATTCTGCAAGGCCTCTACTTTCAGAAAATATATAGTGTTTGGGGGTTTTAAGTAATTTTATGGCCAAAAATTCAGGTTTTACATGTGTGCAAATAATTCTCAAGGGAATAGATAAGTGGTTAATAGACAGTCCTGTAATGGCCTCATCACACAGCACCAACAGGTTCTGTTCACTCTACATGTCCCACTGTAGCCACCCTCCTCTGCTCGCTCCCAAGATAAATCACAGTAGCACATGCCAATGTGTCAAGCACTGGTATGTAAAAGAACAGAGAAAACGCCTATTCATAAAAAAGCCAAAAACACATCACTGCCCAGGCTTTGGAGTGACCATTGAAAGATTTATGACGTGTAGAGTCATGAATTATTGATATCCGTTGCTTGAAGGAGGAACTCACAGGAAGTAAACAAAAAAGGGCGCATGCATGGGTGCAAAAATAGCCAGGGTTTGTAGTTTCAGCCGGGTGGTGCAGATAGCAGTAACGTACGAGCACTACTGGCACACAGACTGGAAATGAAGGAAAAGGATCCTCCATCGTGAGTGTGCGGAGAGAAAATTTATCACACACAAAACGGTATGTGAGATCTGTTTGCACATTTTAAGCATTAGTGGTGCTTTATATTTTAATCTCGATTGAGACTTTGATTCTGCAAGGAGTGTTTTTAGTGACACTTTACCTGACATAAAATACCTTTTAAAGAAAGGTTCGTGTCCATATCCTATCGCCAGGGCCATCTGGTCATAGCAAGTCAGTCATTAAGAAATGTTATGTACTCAGGTAGCCATAACTATTAGACCTCATGTTCTCCTAGAAGCCTTTCCTCCTGGCAGCAGCGTTTTTGGGGAAAAAAAACGCCTGACGCTTGTAAAAGTGTCGAACACTTTTACAAGCGTTTAAGCGCTTTTACAGGCTTCAAGCTCTTGAGCATTAATTAATTTCATTGACCAGAATGATCATTTTTTTTTTTTCTGGCAATTGAAATGAAGTGATGCTCAAGTGCTAAACGCGCCGAGCATTTAGACGTGTTTACAAGTGTCAATCGCTTTTTCTGTCAAAACGCTGCTGCTCCTGGATGCACTGGCAGTTTTTTTTTTCTTTCTCTTTGCCTCTAAAAGCCCTTGCAATTTTACCCCGATTTGCGTTTTGCATCTCTTTTTATTTTTTTTAATTTTTTTTGCCCAGTTTGTTGTTAGGTAGATTAAAAAACGCAAATCATGGCAAAAACGCACTACATGCTTTTCTGCGGCTTCTCCATTGAAGTTTATTGAGCCAAAAAAGCACCGTTTTGTGTTTCGAAAAATGCAGTGGCTGAAAAAAGCATAGATGTGAATGTAACAGGCTAACATGGAGGGGCATTTGGAAGCAGGAAAAAGAAACTCCTGAAGCCCCTAAAAGCGTCAGTAAAAATGTTCCGTGTGCATGGGGCCTAATACATTTTTTGTTACTGGGCAGTTAGTGGAAATGCACCCAGATGTGATATTTCAGTTATAAGTGAAGCACATTAAAGTGGGGTTCCACCCAAAAAAACAAAACTACATGAAAAATCCTAAAAAAAATACAAAAAACATTTGGAAATTTTTTTTTCTTTTACTTACCACTAAATGCCTGTTGCTAGGGGGTCCCTCGTAGTCTGCCTCTTCCAGTGCCTGGGCTGGTGATATCACTTCCCCTCGGCACAGGAAGGGCTCGGCTCTGCTCCCTCCCTCCTGTCAATCATCTGGGACCCATTACAGGTCCCAGGTGACTGAGCGGCCAATCACGGCGCATGCGCCGTGGGTGCCAGGCTGTGAAGCCACAGCCCGGCGCCCACAGTTGCAATGCCGGCGCCGCTGAACGGAGGGGGAGACGAGCAGGGCTTCGATCCCCCGCATCGCTGGACCCTGGGACAGTTAAGTGTCCAATTAAAAGTCAGCAGCTGCAGTATTTGTAGCTGCTGACTTTTAATTTTTTTTTTTTTTTTTTGACTGGAACTCCTCTTTAAGCTGCATCACCTGTTGGCTGCTTTCAGGGCTCATTCACACCATCCTGCATGTGCGCTGTGTAAGCGCGGTGTGGTGCGTTGTTAGAACACATTATACGGTTTACTTTTTTCTCTTTTTTACCTTTTATTACAGTATCATAAAATGACACTTCATTGAAGTCTATGCAGTGCAGTGTGATGACGTGTGTTATGTAAAAATGCAGCATGTCTGCTCTTTTATGCACCGCAGCCCATCCCAACGTAGCATTACGGGGTGAACAGGATAGACCAGTGGTCTCTAAACTGCGGCTCGGGGGGCCAGATGTGGCCCTTTGCTTGTCTTTATCTGGCCCTCGGGGTCACTATTCCACCAACTGACACCAATGATGGAGCACCATTCCGTTCGAGTATTCCTGCCCATATTACAATGTTTCTACTGTTTGTGTTTTTCCTGGTCAGATTAGGGGATGTTTCTGGGAAAATTGCCCATGTAGTTAGTGTGTTTGTGAAAACCGAGAGCTCCCACGCCTACATCACAGCATAGTGCTTCAGGAAGTCATGTGATATCTCACAGCAGCATGTAAACTTTCATATGATTGTGCTGTAACTTGAAATGCTTCTGTAGTTTCTGTTTCTGAGAATTGAATGGCATCTAAAAGTGAGGGAGAGGCTGAACAGTCTAGTGCTGTTTGACATTAGTCACTTATGACTAGCTGGGAAAAGAAGTTCCCAACTACAAGCATATTACTGCAACTGTGGAGTCTGAAGATCAGAGGGTCATTGGCCATAGGTGTCTTCTGAGAACTGCACAACAAAGATCTGATTGAGTGTCCAAGCACAGAGCGCCGGTCATCCATACCAGAAACACAAAGGTGGTGGTGTACCTGCAGGAGCTGAGCAACCATAGAATTCCAGGGAAGAAGAGAATCCTCCCTTGCAGAAGGCCTGCTCCTGTACTACCCCTCCCCACTGTCTGTCTGTAAGAGTTAAATGCTCGTTAAGTCTAGGGGTAGATAATTAAGGTATGACACTTTACACTTACATGTAATGTTTGTGCTGCATTTACATATGTACAGCATTATAGCAAGCTATTGGCAGCGGCTGCTTATGCAGCCCACAAATTAACCTTTTTTTTATTTTTTTTATTTTTTTCTTATTTCAACCAGTGGGTTGGACAAAAAAAAAAAAAAAAAGGATCCAATCACCCCATCCACACGTTTTGAGGGGAATCACTTCCACAGTGCTTATGTGTTCTAACAGAAGGGAGATTTCCCTGCTGTTATAATACAGGCAGTGCCTGAGTTACAAACGACACCTACTTGTAAACGGGCCTTTAACCACTTTAAGACCAGCCTCGTTTTGGATTTTAGGTGTTTACAAGTTTAAAACAGGTTTTTTGCTAGAAAATTACTTAGAACCCCCAAACATTATATATTGTTTTTTTTCTAACACCCTAGAGAATAAAATAGCGGTCATTGCAATACTTTTTTTTGCACCGTATTTGCGCAGCGGTCTTCTAAGCGCACTTTTTTTGGAAAAAATTCACTTTTTTGAAAAAAAAAAATAAGACAACAGTAGTTAGCCCAATTTTTTTTTTTATATTGTGAAATATTATTATGTTACGCCAAGTAAATTGATACCCATCATGTCACGCTTCAAAATTGCGCCCGCTCGTGGAATAGCGTCAAACTTTTACCCTTAAAAATCTCCATAGGCGACGTTTAAAAAATTCTACAGATTGCATGTTTTGCGTTACAGAGGAGGTCTAGGGCTAGAATTATTGCTCTCACTCTACCGGTCGCGGCGATACCTCACATGTGTGGTTTGACCACCGTTTTCATATGCGGGCGCTACTCACGTATGTGTTCGCTTCTGCGCGCGAGCTCGTCGGGACAGGGCGCTTTAAAAAATTTTTTTTTTTTTTTTATTATTTATTTTACTTTATTTTATTTATTTTTTCACTGTTTTTTTTAAAAAAAAAATTTGGATCACTTTTATTCCTATTACAAGGAATGTAAACATCCCTTGTAATAGAAAAAAGCATGACAGGTCCTCTTAAATATGAGATCTGGGGTCAAAAAGTCCTCAGATCTCATATTTAGACTAAAATGGAAAAAAAAAAAGAAAAAAAAAGTTGTTTAAAAAAATGACACAAAAAAAATTGTGCCTTTTAAGAGAAGTGGGCGGAGCCGTCATAATGACGTCGCTCCGGCCGTCACATGGTATGGAGATGGATGGGGGCCATCTTAGCCTCACTCGTCTCCATACCTAAGCAGGGAAGCTTAGTGTAGTGTAGCCTAGCTACACCTTGTTGCTAGGATCCAATTAACCTACCACGTGTCAGCTTTGAGCAGAGGACGTGGCCAATTGGAGGATACAATACTCTGTACATATATACAGTGGCGACGGAAAGTATTCAGACCCCCTTAAATTTTTCTCTCTTTGTTATATTGCAGCCATTTGCTAAAATCATTTAAGTTCATTTTTTTCCCTCATTAATATACACACAGCACCCCATATTGACAGAAAAACACAGAATTGTTGACATTTTTGCAGATTTAATAAAAAAGAAAAACTGAAATATCACATAGTCCTACGTATTCAGACCCTTTGCTCAGTATTTAGTAGAAGCACCCTTTTGATCTAATACAGCCGTGAGTCTTTTTGGGAAAGGTGCAACAAGTTTTTCACACCTGGATTTGGGGATCCTCTGCCATTCCTTGCAAGATCCTCTCTAGTTCTGTCAGGTTGGATGGTAAACGTTGGTGGACAGCCATTTTTAGGTCTCTCCAGAGATGCTCAATTGGGTTTAAGTCAGGGCTCTGGCTGGGCAATTCAAGAACAGTCACGGAGTTGTTGTGAAGCCACTCCTTCGTTATTTTAGCTGTGTGCTTAAGGTCATTGTCTTGTTGGAAGGTAAACCTTCAGCCCAGTCTGAGATCCTGAGCACTCTGGAGAAGGTTTTCGTCCAGGATATCCCTGTACTTGGCAGCATTCAGCTTTCCCTCAATTGCAACCAGTCGTCCTGTCCCTGCAGGTGAAAAACACTCCCACAGCATGATTCTGCCACCACCATGCTTCACTGTTGGGACTGTATTGGGCAGGTGATGAGCAGTGCCTGGTTTTCTCCACACATACCGCTTAGGTGTTTCAGGTGTTTTTTTTTTAGCAAACTCCATGCGGGCTTTCATGTGTCTTGCACTGAGGAGAGGCTTCCTTGGGGCCACTCTGCCATAAAGCCCCGACTGTTGGAGAGCTGCAGTGATGGTTGACTTTCTACAACTTTCCCCCATCTGCCGACTGCATCTCTGGAGCTCAGCCACAGTGATCTTTGGGTCCTTCTTTACCTCTTTCACCAAGGCTCTTCTCCCCCGATAGTTCAGTTTGGCCGGACGGCCAGCTCTAGGAAGGGTTCTGGTCGTCCCAAACGTTTTCCATTTAAGGATTATGGAGGCCACTGTTCTCTTAGGAACCTTAAGTGCAACAGAAATTTTTTTGTAACCTTGGCCAGATCTGTGCCTTGCCACAATTCTGTCTCTGAGCTCTTCAGGCAGTTCCTTTTGACCTCATGATTCTCATTTGCTCTGACATGCACTGTGAGCTGTAAGGTCTTATATAGACAGGTGTGTGGCTTTCCTAATCAAGTCCAATCAGTAGCTGGACTCAAATGAAGGTTTCTAACCATCACAAGGATGATCAGAAGAAATGGACAGCACCTGAGTTAATTAAATGAGTGTCACAGCAAAAGGTCTGAATACTTAGGACCATGTGATATTTCAGTTTTTCTTTTTTAATAAATCTGCAAAAATGTCAACAATTCTGTGTTTTTCTGTCAATATGGGGTGCTGTGTGTACATTAATGAGGAAAAAAAATGAAAAATGATTTTAGCAAATGGCTGCAATATAACAAAGAGCAATTTCTCTGTGGGCTGAACAAATGAAATCTTAACATGTATGGCCAGCTTAGGTGCGCTTTCACACTGCCCCGCTGCGCTTTGGTCACCCACAGTTTTCGTGTGGGTAAGCTGTGCTTTCCCATAGACTTTTATTATGCCCTGCATTTTTGGTATGCTTTCAGAAACACGCCAAAACCCTCAGGACGTAATAGAAGTCTATGGGAAAGTGCAGCTAACCTGCGTGAAAGCTGCAGCCAAAATGCAGCAGATCAGTGTGAAGCTGCCCTAACAGCCTAGTTGTTGTCAATGGAGCATTTTTACATGACCTTTACTGTATTTGTGGGCGGATCTGAGCTGGAATTTCCTTACATTAGAGAAAATGAAACCAAAATCTTATCTTTGTTAGGATGAGATCGTTTCTGGTAAATGAAATTTAACTATACCCTAACAATAAACTTGTTTTGCACTGTTGCCAGTTTTGTCTGTAGTCTACAAAACATCTCACTCTATGTAATGAAGAAGATGCGAGGCGGAGGTGATCTGTAGTCCTAGCCTAGGGTGATAGTGCTAGGTAAAGTACAATGAATAAATGTCACCCAAGAGCAGAAAGTGTGGTGGTAGTAGAATCGCCAGGAAATATAAAAGGAAAAAAACCTGATAAAAAATGAATGCAGCCACCACATCTAAGGCCTGGTAAGCAGCAACATATTAAACTTTAACACCCAGTTATCATAAACACATACCAGGAAGCTAAGTTAAGGTTCTCAGGCGGCAATCACACCCGAGTGTAGCGTCTGAGTGTTTTTCGTGCGACTTGCACGTGTTTTTGAGCTTTGGTGTTTATTTATTAGCCAATAGAGAAAACTATCTTCTGTTGCTAGATATTTCAACTTTTGTAGCTTTTATTCCTTTTTAAATTTGTTTTATTCATGTATTATTATTATAGCGCCCACCAGTTTGGGTGAGTGCTACAATAGAGTTTATTGTTAAAATAGGTTAAATTTGCCAGAATCTCACTCTGCAGTGTAATCTGGTGGGGTTTGATTTCTGGGGAGGTTTAATAGTGTAGAGGAGGGTGTGACCCCCTGCACTCTACTTGAACAGTTTCCTTTTGTTTTCTGAGGGTTGGCCTAGAAGACAGAAGGAATATGAGTGTGAGTGACAGGTAGCTTTTGGAAGACGTCTCTGGACCAATGGTTAATTTGTTGGGATAGGGGCGGGACTTCTATTTAAGGCCTGGTCACATGTTCCCGTGGTTCTTGTTCTGCATGGGAAGTGAGAGGAGCCTGGAGTGTAGAGGATGTAGAGACCAGGAGTTTTCCACGTGTGCTCTTCCCCCTCGGGGGGAAGAGGGACCTGTGCTCGGTGTGAATATGAATGGGTGGAGAAGAGACCCAGGAGACAGGATTCAGACACTGATATAGCACTTATGCTCTCCCGGCCAGAGGAGAGGAACTGCAAAGCCATGCGTATGGAGAGGAATTGAATTGAACTACTTCTTCCAAATCGCTGCCAATACTGACAACCAGGAATGGGTGAGGATTTTCCGTGTGCGACATGGATCATTACTCAGGAACACAAGCGAGTGTAACCCAAAAGGAAACAGTACCTATGAGAGACTTTACAGGGATCGGTGTGCGGGTTCAGGGTAATTGAGCTGGGCCTTAGAGAACTGATACCCTTGGGGAATCCAGAAGTCACCTTCTAAATGTGATTCAAGGAATCATTCATGAAGTGAGAATCATAGTGCTGCAGAAGTCAGGAACTGGTGGTAAAGAGGAAGAAGGAAACCTGCACCGCACAGTATAGTGCTGCATTGTTCAAAGTGACTTTTCAACATGATGCCGCCTTTCATATGGAATCCACAATGAACTTTGTATATCGTTCACTTTCATTTGACTGTCTGCGTGTTCTATATTGTTGAGGAGTAGGGGGATGGCAAAAGCTCCAGGGTAGAACGAACTTTTAGCCGCTCCTACGGGAGTAGGGCGCTTCATTATTATATATTTTTTTTTTTTTGGTGGTAAGGGGTTAGACCAGTGGTTCTCAACTCCTGTCCTCAAGACCCACTAACAGGCCAGGTTTGCAAGATAACTGAAACGCATCACAGGTGATATCATTTGCTGCTCAGTATCGGCATCTCCCCAAGGTAATACTTAAAATCTGGCCTGTTAGTGGGCCCTGAGGACAGGGGTGAGAACCACAGGGTTAGAGTTAAGGTTAGGTTAGGATTGGGAGTTAGGGTTAGGATCAGGGGTTTATTATTTATTTGTAAAATGATAAAAACACAGCGCCAAGGGTCATTTAGACCCCTTTCACACTGGAGGCGTTTTTCAGGCGCTAAAGCGCTAAAAATAGTACCTGCATGGCGCCTGAAAAAAGCCTCAGCTACAAACCCAGTGTGAAAGCCTGGGTGCTTTCACACTGGGGCGCAGCGCTGGCAGGGCGTCACAAAAAGTCCTGCCAGCGGCTTCTTTGCAGCGGTGGAGGAGCGGTGAATACACCGCTCATGTCCATTGAAAATAATGGGGCAGCGCCGCCATGCTGCTGGCAAAGTGCAGCTGTGTTTTGCGGGTGGCTTTACCCCCTTTTCAGCCGCTAGCTGGGGGTTAAAACCGGCCCGCTAGCGGCCGAATGGCGCCGCTTTACCGCTGACGGCTCAGTATGAAAGGGGTCTAATGGGAACTGAGATGTAGGGAAAACAATGAAACTGCAGATCGCAGCTGTCCTGATTTTGGTGAACCAAAAACTAAAATTGCGAGAAAAGAAAGCAGCGCTCATCCAAAAAACTCTGAGGCTGATTTAATGCAGATAAGGCACCAAGTGAGTTTAATTACCACCTTAATCAGCCACAGAGTCTGTGTAATTAATATGTGTCCTGGATTAAAGGGATGAGGTGGCAACTCTACCTATGAGTCACCCCTCTAATTGGGTATCTAAGTGAAGAAGATAACCATAAGACCTAAAAATATATACACAAAATGAAGTGCAAATGGTGCTCACAATAAATACCAATCTGTAACATGTGCAAATAGTGCTCAATAGATACCAATCTATAACATCTACAATAAATTTCATAATGTGAATATGTAATATACCAAGTCCAGAGTTATCCAATTTTTTTTTTTTTTTTTTTTAAATATGAAAAATGGGGGAAAAAATATATAAAGTGATAACCATAAATATATAAAGTGATAATCATAATGCCAAAAAAATGCAAAACAATAGTGACATTCAGTGATATCTTGTATGTCGATCAGTTTTGTGAATATGACACCCAATGTGATCCTCCACCAGTCGTACTAAACAAACTTACTGGATGGAATGGCTGGTAAAATTATAAACCAGCAGCTGCGCTTTTAAGCAATATATGCTTTGATCCAAGAAGCCGTTAGAACTGCACACTGTCGTCTCAAGACACGACCCACATATATGTAAAATGGAAGGAGGCGGCTCCAATAGTGTGATAATGTTTTTAAATGGATTTTATAAGCGTCAGACCCGACACTAGGGATTGAATGCATCTATGTGTTCCAAATCGCTAGACGATTTTGGAACACACAGATGCATTTGATCCCCAGTGTCGGGTCTGACGCTTATAAAATGTGAGTGAATTTTTTTATGTTTTAACCACTTCAGCCCAGGAAGGATTTTCCCCCCTTAATGACCAGCCCATTTTTTGCGATACGGCACTGCGTTGCTTTAACTGACAATTGTGCGGTCATGCGACGCTGTACCCCCGCTATAAACAAAGAGCGACAATTTTGAAAAAAACATTTCTTTTTTTACTTTTTGCTATAATACATATACAAAACAAATATAAAAAAAACGAATTTATTCATCAGTTTAGGCTGATTATATATTCTTCATGTTTTTGTTAAAAAAAAAAAATCGCAATAGGTGTATATTGATTTGGTTTGCGCAAAAAGTATCACGTCTACAAACTATGGGATAGATTTAGGGAATTTTATTTATTTTTTTATTGTGTTTTTTTTTTTTACTGGTAATGGCGGCAAACTGTGATTACATTTTTTTTTTTTTTGCGGCACTGCAACTGCAACACGTTAATCTGCCTGTACGTGCCCTTCTGCCGCAGTATATCTGCATGTGGCGGTCGGGAAGCGGTTAACACAAAATGTATTGATTAAATTTTTTAGGGTTAGGGGTTAATTATCATATATTTATGTATTATTAAAGCGTTAACCCAAAAAAATAAATCCTGTTCCCTTAAAGCATGTTATACAGCACATTGCTTGTGCTGTGTAATTTGGGCCATTCGATCATCTAAAAAACCTGGCTGATCCTGCCTGGCTATACCCTCCCCCCTGTAAACTAATCATGGCTGCTGAGCCCTAACACCATTAAGTTTACTTGCCTCCGTCATCCGCAGCCCTGCTCTCTCCCCCCTCCCCTCCCTGCCTGTCTGCTCGTGTCACTGCCCGCCCCCTCTGCTCCTGATGCTCAAATAACTTTTCATATCCTACATAATCCTCTCTGTGTCCTAATAACAGGAGCTCCTGTCTGTGTTTTATTAATGTCAGCGGGGGAATCTCGGCCCCGCCCGCTGCATCTGTCAACCAGGCAGAGGAGAGAGCTGGCCGGTGAAACGATTGCTGGAAATCGCTCTAAAATACGGTAAAGGAGGCATTATTTTTTATAAAACACAGAGACAGGAGCACTTGTCATTAAGACACCGAGAGGATTATATGAAGTAGTGAAAGTTATTTGTGAATTTTGTTTACATTCATATATTTTTGCTATTTTATGTTCTACAGTTTTTAGTTTGAGCAGAAAATCGTGCGCACATGCGTGACAAAGCACATGAATGGCGCGTTTATATTCATTTCTATAGGAATAAAAACACGACAAAAACACTCAAAGCTCCAGAACATTTTTGAGCTTCAGGTGACTGAGTGGAGATGTGAACCATCTCCATAAAGAATAATTGATTTTTTTTTTTTTTCTCCAGCGTTTTGGAGCTTTAACCATTTAAGGACCAGCCTCGTTTTGGAATTTAGGTGTTTACATGTTTAAAACAGGTTTTTTTGCTAGAAAATTACTTAGAACCCCCGAACATTATATATTGTTTTTTTTTCTAACACCCTAGAGAATAAAATGGCGGTCATTGCAATACTTTTCACACCGTATTTGTGCACCGGTCTTACAAGCGTGCTTTTTTTGGAAAAAATTAAATTTTTTGAATAAAAAAATAAGACAACAGTAAAATTAGCCCAATTTTTTTTATATTCTGAAAGATAATGTTACACCGAGTAAATTGATACCCAACACATCACGATTCAAAATTGCGCCCGCTCATGGAATGGCGTCAAACTTGTACCCTTAAAAATCTCCATAGGCGACGTTTAAAAAATTCTACAGATTGCATGTTTTGCATTACAGAGGTGGTCGAGGGCTAGAATTATTGCTCTTGCTCTAATGATTGCGGCGATACCTCACGTGTGTGGTTTGAACACCGTTTTCATATGCGGGCGCTACTTACGTATGCGTTTGCTTCTGCGTGCGGGCTCGTCGGGACAGGGGGTTTTAAAAAAAAAAAAAAATTTTTTTTTTATTATTTATTTTACATGATTTTATTATTTTTTTTACACTGTTTTTTTTTAAAAAAAATTGTGTCACTTTTATTCCTGTTACAAGGAATGTAAACATCCCTTGTAATAGAAAAAAGCATGACAGGACCTCTTAAATATGAGATCTGGGGTCAAAAAGACCTAAGATCTCATATTTACACTAAAATGCAATTAAAAAAAAAATGACATTGAAAAAGATGTGCCTTTTAAGACATTAGGGCAGAAGTGACGTTTTGACGTCACTTCCGCCCTGCAGTGTCATGGAGACGAGTGGGCGCAATCTTGGCCTCACTCTTCTCCAGGCACAGCTAGAGGACAGACGAGATCGCCTCCGCCGCTACCGACGGCTCCGGTAAGCGGCAGAGGGCACCGGATTGCCGATAAAAGTGATCTTGCGGCGAATCCGCCACAGAGACCACTTTTATCTGAAAGCCGACCGCCGCACGAAAACGGGGATACCGGGGTTACGGCAGCTAACTTAGGACGTACTTTGGCGTGCGGCGGTCGGCAAGTGGTTAAGCTACAAAACGCTGAGGTGTGAATGGGGCCTCACAGTTGAAGCCCAACTATGGTGCAAGGGGTGTTGGAATTATGTATTACACAAACAAGGAGATCTAAATAAGGTGTTGATATAAATTAGTGGACAGGGAGAGTTTTACCTTTAGGCACAGTAGGGACAGTCGTACTGTATAGGGACTTTTCTAAATGATCTAATATTTTCACCTATGATAAGTAAAAATACAGTCCTCTCATAAAGTGGAAAATAGAAACTGTTCAGTGTAAAAGGGATAGTCCCAGCAAAGGAAATAGCTTCAGGATCCAAAGGTTATGTGCAGACAGGAGCTGGGGGTGGAGATCTGGCCTTGTCGGAGTAACAAGGGAAACTCACTGAAAGAAACAGCATTTTATTATGGATTTCTGTCATTTTATCTGTCAAGGCGTAGTTAAAGTCATAGTGGCACATAACCTTTTTTGTTACTATTTAGGCCACAATGTAAAGTAGTCCGTTCTGTGTGAATTTGTTTGATCATGTGCATTCATGTGACACCCAAGGGCATTGTGTTGGTGAGACAGGGTGAAAACCTACTCTATTATCAGACCTTGATCTAGAATGCTGTGAGTACAGCAGCAAAAGAAAAAAAAAAATATTACCTGCGAACATTAACATTGTATGATGTATGTATGTTAGCCACAAACAGCAGTAGAAAAAAATTGGCAATGCCTTTTGTTAGCCAATTGAAATTAAAACTTCAGTGCTGAAACTGAAAATTCAGGATGCAGTTGGCCGAAACTGAAATATATATACTGTATATTATACAGTATCTCACAAAAGTGAGTACACCCCTCACATTTTTGTAAATATTTCATTCTATCTTTTCAGTGACAACACTGAAGAAATGACACTTTGCTACAATGTAAAGTATTGAGTGTACAGCTTGTATAACAGTGTAAATTTGATGTCCCCTCAAAGTAACTCAACACACAGCCATTAATGTCTAAACCACTGGCAACAAAAGTGAGTACACCCCTAAGTGAAAATGTCCAAATTTGGCTCAAAGTGTCAATATTTTGGCCACCATTATTTTCCAGCACTGCCTTAACCCTCTTGGGCATGGAGTTCACCAGAGCTTCACAGGTTGCCACTGGAGTCCTCTTCCATTCCTTCATGACGACATCGCTGAGGTGGTGGATGTTAGAGACCTTGCACTCCTCCACCTTCCATTTGAGGATGTCCCACAGATGCTCAATAGGGTTTGGGTCTGGAGACATGCCTGGCCAGTCCATCACCTTTACCTTCAGCTTCTTTAGCAAGGCAGTGGTCGTCTTGGAGGTGTGTGAGGGGTCGTTATCATGTTAAAACACTGCCCTGTGGCCCAGTCTCCGAAGAGAGGGGATCATGCTCTGCTTTAGTATGTCACAGTACATGTTGGCATTCATGGTTCCCTCAACGAACTGTAGCTCCCTAGTGCTGGCAGCACTCATACAGCCCCACACCATGACACTCCCACCACCATGCTTGACTGTAGGCAAGACACACTTGTCTTTGTACTCCTCACCTGGTTGCCACCACACACGCTTGACACCATCTGAACCAAATAAGTTTATCTTGGTCTCATCAGACCACAGGACATGGTTCCAGTAATCCATGTCCTTAATCTGCTTGTCTTCAGCAAACTGTTTGTGGGATTTATTGTGCATCATCTTTAGAAGAGGCTTCCTTCTGAGATGACAGCCATGCAGACCAATTTGATGCAGTGTGCGGCGTATGGTCTGAGCACTGACGGGCTGACCCCCCCCCCCCCACCACCACCCCTTCAACCTCTGCAGCAATGCTGGCAGCACTCGTATGTCTATTTCCCGAAAGACAACCTCAGGATATGACGCTGAGTATGAGCCTCGGTTCACACCAGAGGCGGCACGACTTGCAGGTCGCCTCACCGAGGCGACCTGCACACGACTGCCCGGGCGACTTTCAAAACGACTTCTGTATAGAAGTCTATGCAAGTCGCCCCAAGTCGCCCCCAAAGTCGTACAGGAACCTTTTTCTAAGTCGGAGCGACTTGCGTCGCTCCCCTTAGAACAGTTCCATTGTACTGAACGGGACGCTACTTGTCAGGCGACCTAGGTCGCCTGACAAGTCGTCCTAGTGTGAACCGAGCCTGAGAGAGTGAGAGCGATAACACCAAATTTAACACACCTGCTCCCCATTCACACCTGAGACCTTGTAACACTAACGAGTCACATGACATCAGGGGAGGGGGAATGACTAATTGGGCTCAATTTGGACATTTTTACTTAGGGGTGTACAAACTTTTGTTGCCAGTGGTTTATACATTAATGGCTATATGAGTTATTTTGAGGGGACAGCACATTTACATTGTTATACAAGTTGTACACTCACTACTTTACATTGTAGCAAAGTGTCATTTCTTCAGTGTTGTCACATGAAAAGATAGAATAAAATGTTGTTTAAAGAAATGTGAGGGGTGTACTCACTTTTGTGAGATACTGTATGCTGTATTTTGCTGCTAGTGCAAATGGCCAGGGTAAAAAATTATATATATATATATTTAAAATAACTTTTTTTTTTCTTCAGTTGCTTCTTAGTTTCTGGCCAAAATCTTGAGTTTTATGGGCATTTTTTATTTTCTTTTATTTGGAGGAGGGAATTTGTCATTAAGCGCATCTTCCTGCTTGCATGTCTGATCTAATGGCAGATAGACTTACTAGAAATGCTAGGGGGTGTTTCCAAAGTGAGTTCTCAACAAATTAAGCCAGGGGTCAGGAACCTTTTTGGCCGAGAGAGCCATGAACGTCACATATTTTTAAAATGTAATTCCGTGAGAGCCATACAATATGTTTAAAACTAAATACAAGTAAATGTGTGCATTTTATGTAAGACCAACACTTTTAAAGTACAATAAGTCTCTGAATTATTTTTAATAACGTTGTTATGCTGTTGCTAACCAATGACGAATAAAGTACTTCTTACTATTAATGCGACTTTTCGTGTTCGATTAATCGATTTTTAAAAAAAAATTTTAATCGACTAATTTCGATTAATTAAAACTGTAATGTCGTCATCTCCCCCACTGTAATATCCACATCATCTCCCCCACTGTAATGTCCACATCATCTCCCCCCACTGTAATGTCCACATCATCTCCCCCCACTGTAATGTCCACATCATCTCCCCCCACTGTAATGTCCACATCATCTCCCCCCACTGTAATGTCCACATCTCCCCCACGATTGTCTGCTTGCTTACCGCTACACAAGCAGGCAGATCCAGGAGCAGTTGAGGCGGGTGATGATGACGCCAGCGCGCTGTTCACGTAGGCCGCCGCTCTGGAGCTAGGCCGAAGCCGCGGCTTTTCCTATGGGCTCAATCCGCAGATCGGCACACCACGCTATCCGCGGATTGAGAGGCGAGAGCCAGATGCAGCCATCAAAAGAACCACATCTGGCTCGCGAGCCATAGGTTCCCGACCCCTGAACTAAGCATACAGGTTAGTTTCACTTTTAGCCCCCGTCCAAACTTGAGTGTTTTTTCTGCTTGTTTGTGTATGCCTGACTAGGAAGCCCAACATACAGAATCCCACTCTTTCTAATTGTCCTTGTCATGGGCACTCAACCTGTGACCCTCCAGCTGTTGTGGAACTACAAGTCCTATCATGCCTCTGCTTTTGGGAGTCATGCTTGTAACTGTCAGTGGCTTGCAATGCCTCATGGGACTTGTAGTCCTGCAACAGCTGGAGGGCCACAGGTTGAGCATCTATGCTCTACACCCTACTTCTCAACAAGAGTACATGAGTTTTATATTTTTCTTAGCATTTTCAAGCGTTTTTGGTCCAATAGACTTCAATGGGTGTGCCTGTAAATATAATCTGTAATATGCACGTTTTACACCTGAAGAACTTCCCTCCTCCCATAAAACTTCTTCTCTTCTCCCCTTGCTCAGCCCAAGAAACAAACTCTTGAAGTTACATGCGCAAAAACGCTTGTAAACCGCCTGTAATAACACCTGATGTAAAATAAAAATAAAATAAGTGCTTCACCAGGATTATGATCTGCTCAGATGTGAATGCAGGCTGAATCTTACAAGTTTTCTGATGCCTGATCTTATAAATGTGCATTTAGTGTTTTTGTTTAGCTTATTTGAGTTTTTTTTTTCACTGCATTTTGATTGCATTTGCTTTTAAATGATGTGCCAGGTACAGGCTCCGTTCACATTGCTGCAATGCGGGAACCACAGCGATTCTTGTGGGTGTTCCCGCACTGTATCAGAATCGCAGGCAGCTAACACTGTGCTCTGCAAACCGCTGCAGGTATCAATATAAAATTAATGACGCCCCAAATCGGTACGCAGTGCGAACTGTGGAATCGGATCGCATGGGTCTGAACACGAACAAAAAAAAAAGGGTCCTGCACCTTTTTTTGTGCGAATGCGATGCGATTTCAGACATACAAACTGTCTGAATTCGCACCGCACAGACATCGCAGGTGATGTGCACAGGAATGCGGTGCCAATCACACGTGATGTTTGCAATCGCATTAGTGTGAACCGAGCCTGGGAAATGCTAACCAAGACCGCACATCTAGCTATGTTCATAAATCTGCGGCCAAACGTCTCCAGAAAACGTTTGAACAGCGGTGGTTGACACGCTCTGGGAAATGGAGAATGGTTGAGCTTGCTTTACAAATTCTGAGCAGAAAAAAGCCACACGTCTTCACTGATCTGAGAGGAGGAAAGAAGGGTGTGCGCTGCAGCTGCCATCCTGTTTACACACAACTATGGAGGAGAATTAGGTCATGTTTTGTTGGTATGTAAAATATACACACTTTCTGCAATTTTTGAATGAAAAAATTACATCAGATATTTACAAGTGTGACATGTAGTAATATTACCACACTTGGTCTGTTTTTTCATTTATTTTTATTTTTTAATTTTTTTTGCAACCAGAACTGTTGTTGCTTTGTTAGTTGTAAAGCACTACGTAAACTGTTGGTGCTATATAAATGCTGTATAATAATAATAATAATAATAATAATAGTTTATTGGAAGCTCAGCCAGTCTAGAATTTGAAGCTTTTGTTAGAGGCAGTCATGCAACTCGGAGAGCCACAAATGAATTTATGCTTTTCCTATGAGAAAACTCTGTGATATCTTTTGTACGGCCTGAGATCCCACAGTCACAAGATACCATTTGTCGGATCTGACTACAACACTTGAATTACTAAAAGGCAAATAGGCTGTTCACTTTGCAAGTGAACTTGGTGAATTAAGTACGGTAATTTTTCACTTGCAAAGCATACCCAGTCGCATGCAAGGAAAATTTAAAACAAAAACATTTTTTTTGCTTGAAATGTGATTGGATAATGGAAGTCAGCAGAGTTTCAACTCATTCACAAAATGTAAAAATCCTCATTCAGTGTTGGGTGAATCCCATGATGCAAAGAGGGATTCAACAAACCAGGGTGGATCTGATTTAAATCAAGTTGATTTAAATCACTAATAAAAAGACTCGATTTTAAATCATCATTTTTAAAGAGCAACTGTCATCTCTGTCCCGCAGCAGATCCTCCTTTGACTCGTTGACAGTCCCATTCATTTTAATGGGAGGGCTGGTGATGTGACAGTGACACAACAAGGTGAGGAACGTGATGGCAACAGGTGAGTGGATGCCCGCTAACAGGCGCTGCCATGATGGATCTGAAATGACAGGTGCTCTTTAAATTTAAAGGACTTGTTGTTGCTGGTAGTTAGAATCTTTAATATTTGCAAACAAAATGAAGGTTTCCTATTTAGAGTAATAAGCTGTCAGGTTAGTAACACAGCATTATCATAACCGATTCCATCATACAGTTTGTAGTGTACATAGATTTGCAAAACAATGTTGTAAAGGAATATTCCTGAACTTTGTTTTATTTCATGGTTCCTGGGAAATTGTGAGAATGTATCAATGCAATGCATGTTATCTCAGCTTGCATTCATTGAATGAGTTTACCAATAATGTAAATATTGCAGAGTTATACAGCCTCATGCTACATAACTAAGCTCCATTTCATGCTGAATAAGCTAAATTAATAATGTATCTTAAATAAGAAAACTATCTTTTAGATTCTTACACCAAAAGCATCTAATTAAAATAAATTTGATAAAAATCAAGAAAAATCTGATTTAAATTAAAAAAAATCATATATATATATATATATATATATATATATATATATATATATATGATTTTTTTTAATTTAAATCAGATTTTTCTTGATTTTTATCAAATTTATTTTAATTAGATGCTTTTGGTGTAAGAATCTAAAAGATAGTTTTCTTATTTAAGATACATTATTAATTTAGCTTATTCAGCATGAAATTGAGCTTAGTTCTGTAGCATGAGGCTGTATAACTCTGCAATATTTACATTATTGGTAAACTCATTCAATGAATGCAAGCTGAGATAACATGCATTGCATTGATACATTCTCACAATTTCACAGGAACCATGAAATATATATAATTTTTTTTTTTTTTTAAATCATTGATTTTTTTTTTTATCCACCCAGCAACAAGCATTGAATGGGGATTTTTAAACTTTGAGACACTGATGTACATATGAAGAATTTTTTTTTTTTTTTTTTGGTTTTATCACAGATGGTACCAATTTAATTTTTTTCACTCAAGGGGTGGACAGAAGGTCAATATCACTTGGAATATTTTTGGCACTTCAGCCCCAGAAGGATTTACCCCCTTCCTGACCCGAGCACTTTTCGCGATACGGTACTGTGTAGCTTTAACTGACAATTGCGCGGTTGTGCGACGTTGCACCCAAACAAAATTGATGTCCCCCCCCCCCCCCCCACAAATAGAGCTTTCTTTTGTTGGTATTTGATCACCTCTGCGGTTTTTTACTTTTTGCGCTATAAACAAAAAAAGAGCGACAATTTTGAAAAAAAAAGCAATATTTTTTTACTTTTTGCTATAATAAATATCCCCCAAAAATATATAGAAAAACAGATTTCTTTCTCAGTTTAGGCCGATATGTATTCTTCTTCTACATATTTTTGGTAAAAAAAATCGCAATAAGCATATATTGATTGGCTTGCGCAAAAGTTATATCGTCTACAAAATATGGGATAGATTTATGGCATTTTTATTATATATTTTTTTTTTATTATTACTAATGGCGGCGATCTGCGATATTTTTTTTTTTTAATTTATTTATTTTATCATGACTGCGACATTATGGCGGACACATTGGACACTTTTGACACTATTTTGGGATTGTCATTTATACAGTGATCAGTGCTATAAAAATGCACTGATTACTGTGTAAATGAGAATGGCAGGGAAGGGGTTAAACACTAGGGGGCGATCAAGGGGTTAAGTGTCTCCTAGGGAGTGATTCTAACTGTGGGGGGGGATTGTCTCACTAGAACACAACAGAGATCACTGCTCCCGATGACAGTTTACATAGGCATCTCCCCGTTCTGCTCCTCTGTGACACGATTGCGGGCCCCCCCGGCAGACATCCAGCCCGCGGGCGCAGTCACGGAGTACACGGCGTGCGTGCGCGCCCACAATGCTGCGATTTAAAAGGGACGTACCTGTACGCCCATTTGCCCAGCCGTGCCATTGTGCCGACGTACATCGTCGTGCGCTGGTCGGCAAGGGGTTAAACTATAACTATAGGCAAAACTTTTTTTTTAGTTTTTGATAATGTGGCGAGGGATTAGAACACCTGTCAGTTTTTATTGCGGTCAGTGCCCCCATTAAGGAGATTCATCCTCCTCTGTTTGTCCTATTTATCATTATCATTGAAAGTGAAAGTAAAAGAAAATCCCAAATTATGGGTTGTCCCCAGAAAAGTAATAGAGGGAAAATCTTCCAATGGGAACACTAATGGGATTGTACACCCCATTAACCACTTCAGTACCGGCGTATTGTCATATGACGTCCACAGATGGGATCTCCCATCCTGGGTGGGCGTCATATGACGTCCTGGGATTCCCGGCCGCCTAGGGGGCGCGCGCGCGCCGCGTTGCTCGGGACCCGGTGCGTGTGCCCGGCGGCCGCGATGTTCGCCGGGCACCCGCGATTGCCCGTTAACCGGGCCGGCATGTGGATCTGTGTGTGTAAACACACAGATCCACAGCCTGTCAGCTCTGAAGAGAGCGATCTGTGTTCCCAGAACTGGGGAACACTGATCGGTCTCCTCCCCTTGAGCGTCCCCTCCCCCTTCAGTTAGTAATCACTCCCTAGGAAACATATTAACCCCTCCCCGCCCCCTAGTGGTTAACCCCTTCACTGCCTGTCACATTTACACAGTAATCAATGCAATTTTATAGCATTGATCGCTGTATAAATGTGAATGGTCCCAAAAATGTGTCAAAAGTGTCCGATGTGTTCGCCATAATGTCGCAGTCACGAAAAAAAAATCGCGATCGCCGCTAAAAAAATAAATAATTTTTTTTTTTTAAAAATGCCATAAAACTATCCCCTATTTTGTAGACGCTATAACTTTTGCGCAAACCAATCAATATACGCTTATTGCGATTTTTTTTTTTTTTTTTTTTTTTTTTTTTTACCAAAAATATGTAGAAGAATACGTATCGGCCGAAACTGAGGAAAAAAATTGTTTTTTAAAAAAAAATTAGGATATTTATTATAGCAAAAAGTAAAAAATATTGTGTTTTTTTTTTCAAAATTGTCGCTCTTCTTTTGTTTATAGCGCAAAAAATAAAAACCGCAGAGGCGATCAAATACCACCAAAAGAAAGCTCTATTTGTGGTGAAAAAAGGACCTCAATTTTTTTTGGGTACAACGTCGCACGACCGCGCAATTGACTTTAAAGTGCGACAGCGCTGAAAACTAAAAATTGACCGGGAAGGAAGGGGGTGAAATTGCCCTGTATTGAACCGGTTAACACCCGTCATACTATAAGAACATACCTAAAATATAAAATAGACACACAACAAGGATTGTGGAAAAGCTTAGGCCGTGGCCCCTTTATTGGGTTTAAAACTTTTTTTAATTATGAAATGAGCTTTAACCTTTAATACCAAAGAGAACCGCTGTTAACCATTAACAGACCAACCTGCTTAGTCACTAAGACCAGGGCTTGACAAATTTGCTTAGAATCTAGGAGCCAGCTGAAAAAGTTAGAAGCCAGTTTTTTAAATCCTCTTCCCAGCGCCCAGAACTGCATGTCTGGGGCATTGGGCAATAAGAATTGCTCATGCCTGATGCCAAGCTAAAAAAAAAACCCAAAATATTATAAAAAAAAAAATCAACTTTTGTTTTGTTTGTTATAAGATTTTGCAAATAAGTTTTTTTTTTTTTTTTTTTTTTTTTTTTTTTTTTTTTTCCTGCTTCACTGATGTGCTCTGATAGGCAGCACTGATGGGGTGGCATTGAGGTTGGAACTGATGGGCACCAATAGGCAGCACTGAGGTGCCACTGATGGGAACTGACAGGTGGTACTGATAGGTAGCACTGAGGTGACACTGACAGGTAGCACTAATGTGCACTGACAGGTGGCACTGATAGGCAGCACTGAGGTGGCACTGATGGGCAGCACTGAGGTGGCACTGATGGTAAGCACCGATGAGCACTGAGATGGCACTGATGGGCAGCACTGAGGTGGTACTGACATGTGGCACTGATGAGCAGCACTGACAGGTGGCACTGAATGGAATTGATGGGCAGCACTGACAGGTGACACTGACAGGCAGAACGGAGATGGCACTGACAGAGGGTACTGAGGTGGCACTGAATGGAATTGATAGGCAGAACTGAGATGGCACTGACAGAGGGCACTGAGGTGGCACTCCCCGTCCACAACGACGGTAAGGAACGGGCGACTGAACATGCCCGCAACCTCATCCCCAGCTGTCAAACTGAGAAGTTGATGTCGGAGGTAGGCGGGCAGTGAGAGCACGCTATGCTCATCACAGCACCGCCCACCAGAGGAGGGCGCTGGATCGCAGAAAGGAGTGTGTATCCCGCTCCAGCAGGCCGCAAAGCCGCAGCCTCAATTTTGGCCAGCCCGACCTAAGTCTGCGCACCCGCGGGGGGGGGGGGGGGGGGTGGGGGAGGCACTTTGCAGGAATCCAGACCGCTGCTGCGGTGTAGCCCAGGCGCCTGGGTTTTGTCGAGCCCTGACTAAGACTATCTTATATTAACCAAATAACCGTTTACCAACCACTGTCCACCCACAAAGTGGGCGACATTATCCAAGAGATAGACCTTCAATATCAATCAGAACTGTTGTTAACCAATAACAGACTAACATGCTTAGTGACTAAAACTCAAGCCGCGATATCTTATACAAATCAAGTAACCGCGTACCAACCACTGTCCACCCACAAAGTGGGCGACATTACCCACATAAAAGGGGACCGTGATGAGGGGAAATAACAAAAGGGAGGGTGGGAGAGAAGGTCAAAATATCCAAAAGGAAGGCTGAGGAAAATCCAGAGGTGAGTCCAGCTGAGAGACACCTGAGGTAAATGCTGACTCCGCCCAGTGACAGGAGAGGATATAGGTAACAGGTTACACTCATTGGCTAGGTGTTTCCAAAGGATTTGTCACCAATCCAGTGCTCAGCACCTGAGGTAAATCTTCCTAGCAACGGCAGGCAGCTTGTCACCTGAAATACAAAACGGAAAGAACCAGCAAAGCAGCCAAAGAGAGTCATGTACTTAACAATTATCATAGCCCTCTATTAAGAGTAAAATGTATTTATAAAACAAATGGGTGTCAGGGGTGACAATCCCATGGGGCCACTTCTCTATTTTATTCTTTCATGGCCCTGACATTCCTTGGGGACCCCCAGGTCTCCTGAACATCTTTAATTTGCAGGGATTTACTCTCGCATCCAAAATGAGAAAAAGTTTTGCCTATAGTTCTAATTTAATTATTTACTTATATATTTGTTATATAATCCTTTGATGTAGCATGGCATTGTTTTTGCCCTCATCATTGCTTTTTTCTTTTTTTCCCCAAAAATGCAAAACCAAGATCCACGTTTCCAGCCAAGTTGGGATAACGCCTACTGTACATTTATTACATGCTCCCGTTATAACTTGCAAAATGTGTTAAAGAATGTTTCAAAGTGCACTTCTTCTTTTGGCCCCCATTCATTGACCTGACAGATCACACCCATCCCCTCCACAGATACATACTTGCCAAGATTCAACGCCTGTGGCCTCCTGTGTCTGTTGACATTCAGTACAGAAAGTCCTCTTTCCCTGACCATGTTGGTGCCGTAAAAAAGGAGACTTATCTCCCAGCCTGTGAGATGGAGGTAGTCAAAACCCTATAGATCCTTGTCCATGAGATGAAGACGAGCCCCATAGAAGTCTACAAGACTCCATTGCACAGCTAGGGAGAGAGAGAGGACTTGCAGCTCTGGATGTCCATAAACACCAAGAGGCCACGTGTCAAAGCTGGGTAAGCATGCTTCTGTGGATCAGGGGGACAAAAAGTAAGAGTTTACTTTGTCTGAATGTGCATTTATTTAACCTCTTGACACCGGATGCATGCCTATATGTGGCCCTGTTAAAACAACTTACTGTGTTGATAGTGCACTCCAAGCACGGTAGCTATCAGAGATTGGTAAGTTCCCGATGCATTCTTGCAATCAGGAGCTTTCTGATCATGTGACAGCCAATCGCAGCGTTCACATTACGCGAATGCACCGCCTCCCGGCTTTTAGAAGTCTTAAGGGGAGGGGGGGGATGGCGCGAAGGGAAAAACACTTGTTAAAGCCTGCATTTTATGCTGGAAAAGTGATCAGTAGCACTAGCTGTATAGATTACTTTTATCTGAAAACCGAGAGACGGCTGTGAAAAATCAATACCAAGATTATGGCTGAGTTTTGTTTCAACCTCTTGAATACCAGAACATTTTATTAGAGTATCTTGGTAGACAAGGGATTAAGGAGAGACTGGTGAGCTCTGTTTACTATAATTAACCCCTGTGTGTACTGTGTTGGCAGATCATCATTATCAGTTGTATCCTAGATATGCTTACTGTCTGTCCTAAAACATTTGAAAGATCTGGAGGCTTGGGTGATAAGTTGTATGTTAATGCACTTTACAACCCCAATTTCAAAAGAGTTGGGATGCTATGTAAAATCTACATAAAAACACATGATTTGCAGAACTCATGAGCCTGTATTTTATTCGCAATAGAAAACCGAAAACCTATTCCATGTTTTAAACTGAAAAATTATACCATTTAAAAAAAAATAAAAAATGAAAGCAGAGTTTCACCCTCCCCTCCAAAAATTAAAAGCCAGCAGCTACACATACTGTAGCTACTGACTTTTAATATTAGGACACTTACCTGTCCTGGAGTCAAGCGACGTCAGCACCGCAGCTGATGTTTTTGTCGGGTGCTGCCGCCACCATTGCCGGTGTTCTGACAAAAATGAGCAGCCCGGCAGAATGTGCAACCTGCGTCACTTCCTGTGATGTGGAGTTAGCTGTATCGCCAAACTGCGCTTGCTGTGCATGCACAATGCGTCATACATGCCTTCAGTGGCTGATGTCGGTGCACAGAGGAATTTGCCTGACAAAATGCTCGACCGACTACTGTGCATGCGCACGGCAGAAATCAACTAACACTTTGGTGTTTGGTGTAGTAAGATGTCCGCTGCCCCGCCTTCTTACTGTAGGTGTGATGAGGTTGAGCGTAAGGTCTACCAAGATGGGCTTAGCAATGTAAATTTCGTAAGTAGTTGATTTCTGCCGTGCGCATGTGCAGTAGTCAGTCGAGCATTTTGTCAGGCTAATTCCTCTGTGCACCGATGTCAGCCACTGAAAGCATGTATGACGCGTTGTGCATGCGCAGTGAGCGCGGTTTGGCGATACAGCTGATTCCAGGTCACAGGAAGTGACGCGGGTTGCACATTTTGCCAGGTTGCTCATTTTATCAGAACACCGGCAAGGGATCCCGGCCGTGAAGCCTTTCCGCTTCACGGCCGGGTCCCTACTGCGCTCCCTCACTGGCCCGGGGGTGGGGGAGGAGGGAGCCAGACCTCTGAGGTACCTTGCCGGGGATGTTTACATTCCTTGTAATAGGAATAAAAGTGACACTTTAAAAAAAAAAGAACAGTGCAAAAATAAAAAATAAAAGGTAAAATAAATATGAGAAAAAAAAAAAAATTTTAAACACGGCCTGTCCCAACGAGCTCGCGTGCAGAAGGGAACGCATACGTGAGTAGCGCCCACTTATGAAAACTGTGTTCAAACCACACATGTGAGGTATCGCCGTGATTGGTAGAGCGAGAGCAATAATTCTAGCCCTAGACCTCCTCTGTAACTCAAAACATGCAACCTGTAGAACCTTTTTAAACGTCGCCTATGGAGATTTTTAAGGGTAAAAGTTTGTCACCATTCCACGAGCGGGCGCAATTTTGAAGCATGATGTGTTGGGTATCAATTTACTCGGCGTAACATCATCTTTCACAATATAAAAAAAAATTGGCTAACTTTACTGTTGTCTTATTTTTTTAATTAAAAAAAAGTGTATTTTTTCCCAAAAAAGTGCGCTTGTAAGACCTTTGCGCAAATACAGTGTGACAAAAAGTATTGCAACGACTGCCATTTTATGCTCTAGGGTGTTAGGAAAAAAAAAGTATATAATGTTTGGGGGTTCTATGTAATTTAATTTTCTAGCAAAAAAACCTGTTTTTAACTTGTAAACAACAAATCTCAGAAAGAGGCTCGGTCCTTAAGTGGTTAACTGGCTCGCCTGCAGCCAGATCTTTCACCAATTGAAAATATTTGGCGCATCTTAAAATGAAAAATATGACAAAGAACTGTTAGATTCCTATATCAGGCAAGAATAGGACAACATTCAGCAGGAGTACTGGTTCACGTTTTAGATTGGTGGATGCAATCCTGTTTGTAGAATGTGCAGTCGCTTTGTTTTTGTTATAAAGTTTGGTGTAAAATGATCAAAAAGATATTTGCCTTTGTTTTTCCCCCTGTACTGTACTAACGCACAGTAAATAAGCAGAAGGAAATTGCTGCAATCGCATTCTCAGTGACACATTTGCTATAGGGGAAACTCCCTGCTTTTCTTGGAAGAGATACTTTGGCCTGAACAGCCCTATCTTATTTTATAGTCTCGTCTGTCATTAAGATTTAACCACTGCAGCCCCGGAAGATCTGGCTACTCATTGACCAGAGCATTTTCTGCGATACGGCACTGCGTCAATTTAACTGACAATTGCGCAGTCATGCGACGCTGTAACCAAACAAAATTGACGTCCTTTTTTTCCCCACAAATAGAGCTTTCTTTTGGTGGTATATGATCATCTCTGCGGATTTTATTTTTTGTACTATAAACAAAAAAGTTCGACAATTTTGAAATAAACACAATATTTTGTACTTTTTGCTATAATAAATATCCCCAATTTTTTTTAAAAAAAAGCTAATTTTTTTTTCTCAGTTTAGGCCGATATGTATTGTTCTGCATATTTTTGGTAATAAAAATCGAAAGCGTATATTGATTGGTTTGCGCAAAAGTTATATTGTCTACAAAATAGGGGATAGATTTATTTTATTTTATTTTTACTAGTAATGGCGGCGTTCTGCGTTTATTTTTATTTTTTTAACGTGACTGCGACATTATGGCTGACACATTGGTCATTTTTGACACATTTATGGGACGATTGCCAATTATACAGCTATAAAAATGCACTGATTACTGTATAAATGTGACTGGTAGGGAAGGAGTTAACACTAGGGGCGATTAAGGGGTTAACTGTGTTCTAACTGTAGGGGGAGGGGACTGACTAGAGGGGATGACAGATCGTGGTTCCTAGCTATTAGGAACTCGCAATCTGTCTCTCCTCACAGAACAGGGATTTGTGTACACAGTTTACACACACACGTCCCTTTTTTTGCCTCTCGTGCTCACGATCACTCGTGGCCGGCGGTCACGTGACCATCGGCCACGAGCATTGGCACCCCCGCAGTGCAGCGGGCGTGTGCGCACGCCTGCTATCCCGCTTAAAGGAGCCAACGTATAGCTACGATGGCTCGCGGGAACGTACCGACTTGCCGCAGTATAATGACGGTGGCTGGTCGACAAGTGGTTAAGGGACGTTATGCAAGGGGTATTAGGAACAAGAAAAGCAACAAGATTGCATCTAGAGGTGGCGGAAGTAAAAGGGCCCACCCCTGCAACCACTCCTCCCCCTTCCCCTGTGCAAGTATATGAATTAAAAGTTTGCAACTACATTGTTTTTACTCTACGGTTCTCTGCTTTCAGATGATTTATAATGTTTGGGGGGTTTTAAGTAACTTTCAGGCCCAAAATGCATTTCTTTATCGCCCATTGAGGGACACAGAAATTCATAAACATAGAGATCATGCTGCTATCACAGAAGGTTGGGCCACTTGCAAACAAATGTTGTTTTTTTTTGCTGGTGTCCAAGAAGGTTGAACACACTTTCTTCAGCTCTGCTGAGACAAGTCTAACATTTATATTGCTAGCCTTTTTACTTTGGATTTTTTTTTTTTTTTAAGTGACTTCAGTCAAGATATCTACACTGCTGTTTGGGTTGATATTTTAATGGCAACTGTCTGAATCGCATTTCCTCATCCATAGATTTGGAAGCTGTACCCAGACGCCATTGTGCTCTGCATTGTGACGCTTTCCAGTATGTGGTCGGTCTTAACCATTGGTCCATTTTTACCTACATACTTTTTATCAACATATTTAGTTATAATCAGGTTTTACTTCCGGGTTGTGTTGGCTCCCCTCTGCTGTGGTCTGTTTGTTTGGTGACACTGCGCTTCCGGCATTGGGGGCTGCGACGTGTAAAGGGGAGGTCTATCTGACCTCCTGCTGCCCCCGCCTGTCCTCACGGTCGGGCGGGGCCACCTGCACGTCGGCGTCATGTTTTCCACGCCCACTACGCGGTGTCCTCTGACCCCGCGTTCCGGGGCTGTGTGGAACATCCCGGATGGGTGAGCGGCTGGTGTCACGTACATCCGGCTCCTCTGGTTGATGCTGTCAGCATCAGCATACCGCCATCCGTACATGACGCTGGGGGCGTGGCTTCCATTACCGCTGTGGGTATATCCGGGGGCTCGGCGTGGCTGCAGTCTGCATCTGTGGTTCGGCTGGTGTGTTTACATGTTTTGGGTCTGTGAGAGCACCTTCTATGCCTGGGACTCTTTACATCCACTCAGGTATTATTCCTCCATTTTCCCCCCTCCTCCTCTCCCCCCCCCCCCCCCCCCCCCCTTCTCTTTTCACCTTTATATAATCTAAATGCATATGTGATATCCCTTCACCACACACAACATTATCCATTTCAATTATACTCCACACGTTTGTTGCTACACACATTCACCCCCCCACACAATCTAGAATGAGTTTTACTTTTATATCCCATATTTTTCTGTATGTATGCACTTCCCTCCAGCCCTTGCCTTTAATTACTTGCCATTATGATGGTCCATTCATTTATCTTTACCAATTCATATTTTGAATTCATGTTACCCTATACATATATACTTATACATATATACTGAGAACGTTACCCTATACATATATACATATATACTTAGAATTAAAAGTAGTTATACTTTATATCTCATATTTATCTGTATGTATGCACTTCCCTCCAGCCCTTGCCTTTAATTACTTGCCATCATGACGGTCCATTCATTTATCTTTACCAATTCATATTTTATATTCATGTTACTCTATACATATATACTTATTTCTCAACCCCTCTGAGTTATTCCTGAGGGTTAGAACTGACCCTCTTATTCTTAGTCTACTTTGGGTACACTTGTTGAGACTCATGTATCCTTATATATATAATTTTTCTAGATATGCTCATGGACACCTTCATATCACCCACCACACTAGCTCCTGCGGTCCTTGCTGTGCTCCCTGGTTTGTCCTGCAGCGTATTGGTGGTCGCCACTCCCCCTCAGCCCCCGTGCCGGCATTGCCCATTGCCGCCATCCTGAGACCCGGTCTTTTGGTGACCCAACCCAGTCAAGTGGTAAGTACGGGGTCGTTTATCATGGACCCTTCGTGCCAACCATTTTTCGTGTCCCGACTCAGCTATTATTTTTCATACTTTTATTACTCTCAATTTTTGTTATAGACATACAAATTATGCATCAGCCCCTGACGAGCGAGAGGAGACTCGCGAAACGCGTAGGGCAATACCGATGCCACATGCATGCCCTTGTTGGGTACTTGAAGTTGATCACCACATGGTCACACACTACTGCTATTTATGCATGTGTAATATGTATTTTACTTATTCATATGATATATATATATATTTTGTATAATACTTTTTATGGATGTACTAATCAAGTGCAATGAACTGTATTTGTTTTTGTTTTTTACTTATGCTTGAATACTAGGCCACTATGCCGGGTTACGCACACTTATTGCCGATCCCATTTCTGTATTGAGCATTTTGTGAACAATAAACATTTTTGTACTGAACTGATTGTGAAAATGTTCCGAATCTCTCCCACCTCACTTAAAGTCCCAAGGCCATCCTTTCTTTTCTTTCCAGTAGGGGTGCACCAAATGGAAATTTTGTTACCAAAACCGAAAATGCAGGCTGCACGAAAACCGAAACCAAAAATGTTTATATATTTATATATAATTGTATTATATTCGACTTTTCAATTAATATTTAAATATGAATTTATTTTTGGCCATTATTGGCACCTTTTTTAGTGCAAGAAAAGCTCAAGAAAAATTCAGTCTGCAGTCTCTGACCATCTCCTGTATCATGTCCTCAGTCTCTAACCATCTCTTGTATCATATCTGCAATCTTTTACTTAAACACACTGCTAATAGTATTAGCAAAATTTCCATTTAGTGCACCTCTAGCAGACCTGATACAGGAGATGGTCAGAGACTGCAGACTTGATAAAAGAGATCAATGCAGCCTCACGGGTGCCTGCCAGATGCTGCCTCACGGGTGCCTGTCAGATGCTGCCTCACGGGTGCCTGTCAGATGCTGCCTCACGGGTGCCTGTCAGATGCTGCCTCACGGGTGCCTGTCAGATGCTGCCTCACGGGTGCCTGTCAGATGCTGCCTCACGGGTGCCTGTCAGATGCTGCCTCACGGGTGCCTGTCAGATGCTGCCTCACCGGTGCCCGGATCAATCCCCCGCTGTGTCACAGAGCTGGATTTGAATTTCCCGGCCGCAGTAACAATGTCCCGCCTCCTGTAATACGTTGCACTGATTCAATGTCCCGGCATTGGATCAGCGTGCCGTCTATCACAGGAGGCGAGACATTGTTACTGCAGCCGCCTGGACAATACAGCTCCGTGACACAGGGAGATCGCCACTCTGTGCGAGGAGGAGGGAGGGGAGGACTCAGGACTGAGCCTGAGTCTCCAGGATGACACCCCTGCAATGTACAGCACCTGGGGCAGACCCCGCCCTCTTTTCGGTGGGCCATTATTGGGATCTTTTCTTCTTTCGGCCGATGCTAAAAACACTGTTTAGTAGTGGTGCACCGAAATTTCGGCCGCCGAAACATATCCGCCGAAATTTCGGTGCACCACTACTTTCCAGACCTTTGCATTTATATGTTGGCCATAGAGCGCTTTCTGGGTTTAGAGCCTTGGCACATCCCTAGGTGTAACCACTTAACAAATAGGACCAGTAGGGTTGACGCACCAAAAGCTATTTTTTTTTAAATCTAATTTCCTGCCACCATCGGTGGTTACAATGCTAGGGGTTAAGACTGTGGTATTGAGCGGTGACATTGTCCACTAGATGGAGTGCACTCTGTGCCCTCTTTCCTATAATTCAACCTAGGAGAGGCACCATCCCACTGCTGCTCCTGCATCTTAAACATCACATAGGCCTCCACCCACTGCTCACCTACAGTGACTCGGTCACTTCTAGCTGCCTGAAACTCTCTTCATCACTTGCTGTCTGAGTTTGTTAGTACTTGATGTCATGCCTCAAATTGGGCCAAGTTGTTTACTGCTATGTGAGGCAACATGTCTTCCCAATGACACACGCCAGACCTGCCGCAAGAGACTTCGGCTTTTTTCTCCCATAATAATTCTAGGGCATCTAACCTGTATCCCCTAAAATAAGTTATTACTGTAATTTTGAACCTGGTGTCATCGTAATCTTCCTGCAGCTCCTTCGTTTGGAGTCGAAGCTTCCACCTCCACCATGTACACAGAGACCTTTATGTTCACTCTGGACTTTGTACACAGTTACTGGGGCACTCGGCCCCCAGAGGTTCTAAACAGGCTCTGGTGGCATCTCGGGCAGAGTGTAATCCTCCCGAGCCCTTAAGCCAAGCCTGTAGTCCATGTTGCCATTCCCAATTCAGAATACCAGCAGTCTATTCTAGAAGAGGCTGTGTTTGGGTCACCACAGTCTCACATATTCAGGGAGTTGTTTCAAACTTGATTATCACCTTACACCTGGAGGATCGGCCTGCTTTTCCATGCTTTGCTCTTTTAGAGCTCCTGCAGCTGCAAAGAGCACTCTGCTTCACCTGCTGTTTCAGTCATTCCTCTATGTGAACTGGAAGCACTGTGAGGGGTTCTGGGCTCCACCTGTCAATGTGATGGAACATTTGTATGGAGACGAGTAAGGGGAAGATGGCCTCCACCCATCTCCATACTATAGCAGGACAGAAGCGACGTCAAAACGTCACTTCCGTCCATACGTCTTAAAGGCACATTTTTCTGTTGTCATTTTTTCAAATGACAATTTTTTTTTTTATTGAATTTAAGTCCAAATATGAGATCTGAGGTCTTTTTGACCCCAGATCTCATATTTAAGAGGACCTGTCATGCTTTTTTTCTATTACAAGGGATGTTTACATCCCTTGTAATAGGAATAAAAGTGACTAATTTTTTTTTTTTTTTTTAAACAGTGAAAAAATAAATAAAATCAAGTAAAATAAATGAGAAAAAAAAATAATTTTTTTTAAAGCGCCCTGTCCTGACGAGCATACGTAAGTAGCACCCGCATATGAAAACGGTGTTCAAACCACACACGTGAGGTATCGCCACGATCAGTAGAGCAAGAGCAATAATTCTCGCCCTAGACCTCCTCTGTAACTCAAAACATGCAACCTGTAGAATTTTTTTAAACGTCGCCTATGGAGATTTTTAAGGGTAAAAGTTTGACGCCATTCCATGAGCGGGCGCAATTTTGAAGCGTGACATGTTGGGTATCAATTTACTCAGCGTAACATTATCTTTCACAATATAAAAAAAAAATGGGCTAACTTTACTGTTGTCTTATTTTTTTTTTTTTTATTAAAAAAAGTTAATTTTTTCCAAAATAAGTGCGCTTGTAAGACTGCTGTGCAAATACTGTGTGAAAAAAAAGTATTGCAATGACCGCCATTTTATTCTCTAGGGTGTTAGAAAAAAAACAACATATAATATTTGGGGGTTCTAAGTCATTTTTTAGCAAAAAAACTGTTTTAAACTCGTAAACACCAAAATCTCAAAACGAGGCTGGTCTTTAAGTGGTTAAATCATAATTTTTAAATAGCAGCTGTCATCTCTGTACCTCAGTTGCTCCTCCTCGGACCTGCTGTTGACTCACCGACTGTCCCATTCACTTTACTGAGATGGCTGGTCATGTGGCAGTGACACAACAAGGTGAGGGACGTGGCGGCAGCAGGCGAGAGGATGCCCGCTAACAAGCGCTGCCATGATTTAAATGTAAGGAATACTTGCTGGTATAGTAAGCTGATTAGTAAAACAGCGATATCAGAACCAATTCAATCATACAGTTTGTAGTGTACATAGATTTGCAAAAAAATGGGACAAAGTAATATTCCTGAACTTTGTTTTATCTCATGGTTACTGTGAAATTGTGTGACTGCATCAATGCAGTGCATTATCTCAGCTTGCAGAGCTTGGATTCATTAAATGAGTTTACCAAAAATGTAAATATTGCAGAATATACAGCCTCATGCTACATAATTAAGCTCCATTTCATGCTGATTAAACTTAATTATTAATGTATCTTAAATGGAAAACATCTTTTTAGAAAGATTTTTACTCCAAAAGCATTTTATTAAAATAAATTTGTTTTTAAATCAAAAACATACACATTTTTTTGATTACTTTTAAATAAAAAACAATGATTTTTTTTTTTATCCACCCTGGTACAACATATTCTCCAGTACTCTCCCAGTGTAGCACAGTGTCCCTGCTCTGACAGAGATCACGGCCAAAAGCTGCAGGAACCAACGACTTACTCCAGCCTCCCACACTGCTTCCTGCGACTGTGATCTTCTGCCATTCCAGAGGCGCACTGTCAGAGCAGGGACCTTGTGCTATACTGGGAGAGTACGGGAGACCGTGTTGACTCCTCGCCTTGCCGCAGTACAATAGATATGCCTGTCTTTTTCATACACATGAGTTGCTTATTTACTTTTAATAACCCCAGGTATTCTTTATGTTGCACTTAGTTTGGAACCCCCTTGTGTTCCTTTCTTGTATTCCTATAGAGTATTGCTTCGATCTATGGGGTGCTGCCATTGCTGCTGTGAAGCTGGACTAATATGGACCGTTTTTTTTTTTTTTTGTTTTTTTTTTTAATCACGGACTCCTTTTTTATGGCTTTGATATTTTCGTTTTTTTTTTATTATTATTATTATTATACAGGATTTATATAGCGCCAACAGTTTACACAGCACTTTACAATATAAAAAGGAAACAAAGTTTTTATAGGTTATTCCTCATTTCTCCAGCGCCATTTTTTTTTCTATTGTCTTAGAGATCTCATATCTATGTAAAAACTTCAGGCAATTTTTTAAAACTCGTAGATACTATGATGCTGCAAATCTTTTAATAATTTTTAAAGATTATTCACTTGAATATAGAGGGATGTATTGAATAAATCAAATCTTTTAAAATTTTGCAATATGATGTGCGTTGTGCCCCATGCCAACATGAATTTGTGTGCTGTGATGTAAAATAATGTTGTGTAAATGACATGTATGTTCATTACTGACACAATGTATGTCTGTCTTTTACAGCTGTTGTCCTTGGTGGCATTTATATGTGAAGAGGTCATCACTCAGTGCGAAACATGCTCTGGATTATATTTCTTTGAGTTTGTCAGCTGTAGTGCATTTTTAATCAGCCTCCTCATGTTGGTGGTTTACATCTCACCTCTGCAAAAGAAAATCAACATTCCAAGCTTCAAGAAAGTTGTAAGTATGGCTACTAGTAATAGGAATATAACCTAAGTGTATTATTTGGACCAGCTTGGCTATACAAGCACGTCTTGAGTATTCATAGGTTAGTGGGAGCACTGTGGGTCGCTCAGCATCCTACTGTACAGTTTTATTAAAGTAACGTGCACTGCAGCCAGGAATCATTTTTCAGGTGGTCCACAAATTGTTTTTGGTTTGCCTCTGAATCTGAACATGGACCTGAACTCTCAAAGTGAAGATTTGCTATCTTAAAGAAAACATCAAGAATTGTTAAATGTGCCTAAATGGTACCTTAGCATTTGTCTTAATTTCCTTCAGAAAAATAGCAATGTCTGTGCCCATACCTTCATAGCGGTACTGTATATCTGTAATATGTGCTATATTGTACTGTTTCTTGTAGGGGTGCAACGGATCGTCATCGATCCGTGATCCGATCCGCGGAGGTTGATCCGTACGGGACACCCGCGATCCGCGGAGCGCTCTGTGGCCTCGGCTATAGGAAAGGCCGCGGCTCCGGCCTAGCTCCGGAGCGGCGGCCATCTTGGTACACACGGCGGCCGTTTAGCACGTGATCGCTCCGTCAAATGACGGAGCGATCACTTGTAACAAACCGGCGTCATGTCTCACCTCCTGTGTACTGATCTGTACAGTGGAGGGGAGAGTTCGGATGGCAGCAGTGCCAATACTCTGCAATGCCCTGCCAATATACCCTGCCAATACCCTGTCAATACTCTGCCAATACTCTGCCAATAGGGAGATTGTGGATATTACAGTGGGGGAGATTTTTTTTTTTTGATGATCCGAACCGTGACTCCTGATCCGAGGAACGATCCGAACCGTGAGTTTTTTGATCCATTGCACCCCTAGTTTCTTGTCACGTGAGATGGGGAGGTCAGCTCCATACAGCTCTTTGTTCTCCTTGCTGAAGAGAAAGCTGTATGAGAGGACCTACAGTGGAAGGATTCATTCTGTGAATGACTTTTCTGAACATCTCTTGCTGATTTTTGAATATTACCTGGTTAGTCATCAGAGGGCATCTCTGATATAAGGAAGCAAAGTCCTGCTCCCCTACCAAGATGGCTGTCTACACATAGACACAATGCAGAACAAGGCATGGTAAATCAGCAATGGGGAGACAGATAAGCTTTGGGCAGCCTACGGCCTTTACTGGTGACTAGACTTTTGTCCACTGTTTGTCTTTATTTGGCACAGTTTTTAGTGTTTAGGTCCTCTTTAAAATACATCTGTAATCTAGGATTCCATCCGAAATTATATTTAGCTGGCTGTCTTTGGGTTTAGTCCTTTGAGTCCCTGATATAGAACAGACCTGCAGTGATGTCTGAACACCTGATTTGCATATTTGTTTTGGTCCATTGATGGTCACTTTCTCTTGCTGGTTTGATTTGCATACCTGATCAGTCTTCATACATGTCTCTCAGATGTTTCTGGGTCTTATAGATCTTGTTTGGCTTCAGCAGTTTCCATATATTTCCATTTGTTAAAGCTGAACTTCAGGCTGAAAGAAAATCTATTTCCTTTAGTAACAGTTTTAAAGCAAACATGGAATTTGTTGTGTGAGTACATGAGCATCCTATGAGCTGAGATCTTACATTTCCAGCTCGGTTACTTTATTTATGTAGACTGGTCAAGTATGCAAAGCCAAATCCCCAAATTAATTCAGAGGACATGCAAGAAGGTTTAGCTGTCTGTCACAGGAGTAGATATGGTCCACTTTGCATTGTTGCTTGCACAAATCTGATCTGTACGGAAGAGTCATCAACAATATACTATACCTAATGCCATCACAAAATCAGTGATGGAAATCTGCAACGTCTCACTTAGAGTGGAAGAAAAGTCTAACTGTTCCTAAAAATGTTCCCACCATCTCCTACCTATCCTACCCTGTATAAAAGATCTGTGTACTTGCTTATTTTGATCTGTCATGTGATCCGGCTCCCTTGTGTAAGTGAGAGCTCAACAACGGCTGTGAATTCCCGGAGGCGTGACGTCGCCCATAGGCTGCTATGATCCAGCCGGTGTCGGGGTCTCTCCTCTCGCTTGCAGTTGCCACAGGGAAGCTGGAACTGCAGCTCATGTGACCGGAGGGGATTTAAAATAGGCAACAAGTACACATGTATACAGGATAGGTAGGAGGAGGGCGGAGGAAACCTTTTTAAGAATAGTTAGGCCAGTTTTACACTGCTGCGCTGGAGTTTGGCCGCAGACTGGGTGTATCTGCAGTTTTTTGCGCGTTTTAACTGCAGTCCAACCTTCTATTAGGTTGTACATGTTTTACACATTTCCGGAAAGCACACTAAAGATACAGCATGCAGGACATTTGTTGCACTTTTAGAAAAAAGTGCGACCTAAATAAAAGCCTATGGCAGTGTTTATCAAATTTTTTCCGGTCAGGGTGCCCCTGAAAAGTATTTTCAGTATTTTCAGTCTCGAGGCACCCCAGTCTAAGGCTTGGTTCACATCCCTGCATGCCGTGGAGTGCGCCCAAACCCCCCCCCCCTTTCCTGACACGCAGACAAATGCTCTGCTCTTTAGGGGTGCCATTAATTCCTAATGGAAAACATTGGTAAACGGACAGAGGCTAAAACCGCGGGTAATGTGCCTGAAAACCACGGATATATCCGCTCTGCGTAGTATAAAACTAGCCTGGGAGTTGGGCTTTTCTTCTACTTTATATAAGCACATTTTTTTGCAACTAAGTGCTGTGGTCTGATAAAATAAAACAATTTAAACTGGTTTTATAATTAATATAAAATTTACACTCACCGGCCACTTTATTAGTAACACCTTTTATAGTACTGGGTTGGACCCCCTTTTGCCTTCAGAACTGCCCTTAATTCTTTGTGGCATAGATTCAACAAGGTTTTGGAAACATTCCTCAGAGATTTTTGTCCATATTGACATGATAGCATCACGCAATTGCAGCAGATTTGTTGGCTGCACATCCATGATGTGAATCTCCCGTTCAACCACATCCCAAAGGTGCTCTATTGGATTGAGATCTGGTGACTATGGAGGTCATTGTCATGTTCAAGAAACCAGTGGTGAGATGATTGATCTTTGTGACATGGTGCATTATCCTGCTGGAAGTAGCCATCAGAAGATGGGTACACTGTAGTCATAAAGGGATGGACATGGTCAGCAACAATACAATTGGTACATCAGACCAGGCAACGTTTTGCCAATCTTGGTGATTCTGTGCGAATTGTAGCCTCAGTTTCTTGTTGTTAGCTGACAGGAGTGGCATTCAGTGTCTCTCACAACTGCTGCTCACTGGATATTTTCTCTTTTTTGGACTATTCTCTAAACCCTAAAGATGGCTGTTTGTGAAAATCCTGGTAGATCAGCAGTTGCCTAACACCAACAACCACACCACGTTCAAAGTCACTTTAATCCCTGTTCTTTCCCATTCTGATGCTCGGTTTGATTAAGCAAGTTGTCTTTATTAAGTCTAGATGCCTAAATGCATTGAGTTGCTGCCATGTGATTATCTAATTAGCAATTTGTGTTTTAGTGTTTATTGAGCTCCATCTAGAGGATTGTGTGGTGAATTACAAATATTTCTGTTTTGCAGGATTTCTGGATCACATTGGTCACCGGTGTATCGTTTTTCATTGCCTCCATTGTGTTTATTGCCACAATAGAATTGTCAGCACTTGCACAAGTATCCGTGGTAAGTTGTCATCTTCTGTTATCTAAACTTCACAACTGCTGTGTGTGCCAGAAAATGTCTACAAGTGCCTTGTACCATCTACTCTGTCTTCTCAATAGAAGTATCTGAAGTGTATTGGAAGGGTTAGAACTTCGATCAGATTTTTATTGCACCTGGGGATTCACCATTGTTACTGCTACAGAAAGTGATTGAAACTGCAAAACATTCCCAGCACCTCCCGTTCATCAGAATTGGAGGTGAGCAGGAAACTTCCTGTTCAGGTGATGATGACCAAAGTGGCAATAAACCCAAAATGTAATCTATTGCAGCTTACCAATCATTCCATGTGGGAGGGGCCGCCTAGGTGGTCAGAAGTCGGAAGTGGGACAGGAAGTCCCACTCCAAACCAGGTAACTAGCCCCCCCCCCCCCCCCCCCCAAAAATGACATGCCAATTGTGGCATGTCAGGGGGCGGGGAGTACTTAAAGTGGAAGTTCTACTTTTGGGTGGAACTCCGCTTTAAATGTGCATGGTTACTGTTGTGCTACCTGTTTACCTTTTTGTCCATTTAAGGACCATTGATTGACTGTATCACTTTTGTTCCTTACTGATCAACAAAACAACAACACAGCTTGTTCCCAGACGGGGTGTCCGAGGGTACCAGACGATCCTCCTAAGCTCACAATTAAGCCCTTGGAATGGATTACATTGCTCACGCATGTCTGTTATTGTTTTGCCGTTTGTATCCATTGATACGACTCTATTTCCTATATCCTAATGTATGGTTGACATTGTTCACCCCCCCCCCCCCCCTTTTCTTTTTTCTGTTCTTCCTGAAAACTTCAATACAAATATTGGACAAGAATAAATAAAAGCTGATCTAAGCGTCCCTGTTAGTGGTAAATGGTTTGTCTCGGCTCTCTAACTGCTACATATGCAGGATAGCTTGTTATGTTGTAGAACAACAGACTTACTGGCAGGATCACAGGTGAAACTAAAAAAAAGAAAGCCTAAAAAGAAAACGAATGCAGCCTCCACATCTAAGAATTGGTAAGCTGCGATATAATGTTTGCTTTTGGGTTTAATGCTCCTTTTTAAGAGAGAATTTCCCTGCACTTTGGGGGAAGTTTTATCTCTCTATTTTTGTCTCTGGGACAGGAATCTCCCTAAGAGACCACAAACGGCAAAGAAAAATTATGACAGGGGTTGCAGCCAATTCCTACACTGTCAATTACACTCACCTTCCCCCAGAGCATGCCCCAGCTCCGCCCCCTTCCCCCCTCATTGGGAAATTGATTTTTTTTTTTTTCACTCCCTGTGACATCCTCACCAGGCAGGTAACGTTTTTGCTGTGTTGCTGCTGGAAATTTGGCTTTTACGGACCTACACACATCCAGAACTAAATCTCCCACGTGCACGTTACTAAACCTGGAGAGTGCAACATCTTGTGCGGCTGTGCATAGAAACCAATCGGCTTTCAGGTTTTATTGTCAAAGCTTACACGAGAAAGCTGGAGTTAGAAGCTGATTGGCTACCATGCACAGTTTTAGTAAATCTATGCCAGAGTGTGGGCAGGCATTCGGGAGTTAAGGCAGTAACATTGACTTGTTGGTCTATATATGCAAGTGAATTGGAACTAGAAGGGGGGGGGGGGGTTGTAGTTCAGGAACACCTAAATTACTAGACAGTCCACAAGGATAAATAACTTCTGTCTTGATCCATTGATATCTTCTGTCTGGCTCTGAGCCACACAACCTTTCATACAAAAAAGCTTCCTTCAAGGTCCCTCCTTCTGATGGGACACTATTCATACCTGGGGTTGATTAAACAGTCATTGTATGTGTGTGGGTTTGTTTGGTTCGATTAGTGACTTACCTTGGAGGGAATGGAGAAGGAGCTAAACTTTGCTAGTTTTAGTGTTTCGACCTTTGGGAGGTTAAAGTGGTTCCAAAGGCTGAAAGTTTTTTTACCATCAAGCATTCTATGCTCGAAGGTAAAAAACCTTCTGTGTGCAGTGGCCCCCCTAATACCTGAGCCCCGTCGCGATCCAGCGATTTGCACAAGAGCTTTGGCTCTCTGGGGATTCCCCCTCCCCATTGGCCCGAGACAGCAGTGAGAGCCATTGGTTCCCACTGCTGTCAATCACAGCCAGTGAGCCAATGAGTAGTGCAAGGTGGTGGGGCCGAGCCGCGGCTCTGTGTGCGAATGGACACACAGAGCAGCGGCTCAGGAGCAAGTCTGTTGGGGCGCCCCCATAGCAAGCTGCTTGCTCTGGGACCCAAGCAGGAGGATCGGGGCTGCTCTGTGCAAAACCACTGCACAGAGCAGGTAAGTATGACATGTTTATTATAAAAAAAATCCATGGCCTTTTAATATCACTTAAATTGGTGAGTTTACGCCGCCTTTGTGATACTTGCCTTTTTTTTGCTGTGCTTTAATAGCTATAGCTCCTGTAACAGAGCTAAATACTTTAGGGGTCCAGGAGTTTGAAAGCTGCGGTCTTCTTCCCCTCCTTTCCTTAAGGACGGATCAGAGCGATTCTGATTGGTTGGAGCAGAATCAAAATTGCTCTGATCTATAAGAAAAGGATATAGGATAAGACCGCAGATTTCAAATCCCCAGACCCTTGCACTAGTTGTGTGGGCAGTGAAAGCTATTTATCCATGGAGGTAAGTGCAGTGGGGGACCAGAGGAGGTGGGGAGGGGATTATGGTGTTTTTATTTATTTTTTTGTGAAAAGGTGAGCTTACACTTTAATTATTGATTAAAATCCACTTCCCCACGTGTGGCATATTGATTGCCTGGGTTATCAACTCTAGATTGATTATGGAAAGGAAATCATTTATTGAAGTGTGTTATGGCCACCATTATTACTAATGTCTTGTTTTGATTCCTCTTTCAGGCTTTTGGGTTCTTTGCATCCTTTGCATTTTTAGGAGAACTCTATAGCATGTGGAAAAATGACTACTTACAAAGGAAAGATCAGCCCAAGAAGGCACCAAATGCAAATGGTGGAGCTGAGGGGCAGCCTCTAAACCACCCCGTCCAAGAAAACCCACAAAACTGAACTGTGTGTACATTCTGCTACAGCTATGCAGCCCTTCTATCCTCCACACTTGTATTGTCTGTATTTGAGTCATGAAATGTGTGACATCACAGCTGATACTCCAGGACGGCCTATATCACAAAATCTATTACAGGAATCATTTATCTACATTCAATAAGAACGGTCTGTGATGTTTGTTTCATTGTAGGTTTGCCCAGGGGCAACACAGTCGTAGCTTGTGAGAAATGCGGCTCATTATAATTATGTAAATAATTTGTGTGTTTTTTTTTTTTTTTTAATAATTTTAGAATGCAGACTTCACCAAGGAGAGAGATTTTATCTTTCAACCTAGATTGCTTGTTCCCATGAGCGGACCTCATCTTCATATTGCCATATACTGGCTTCTACTAGCGTAGGTGAAACAAAATATTTATTCGCAATAAGTTAATATAAAAAAAAAAAATCATTTGTTTAAAAGGAATGCTGTATTATCCCTCCATGCACAGGTATGTCTAGCTCTGTAAAATGTATCGCTGGCAACGATCGCAGTAGCTTAGGCCAGAAGCTGAATTTAATAAGCAGAGTTTATCTGATATGTTTTGCTTATCATAGCTAGTGCTGCCAAGAGCCAACCCAATCCACAATGGATATGTTAGATCCGCATGGCTTATAGCAGGTTATATATATATATATATATATATATATATATATATATATATATATATATATATATATATATAGCATGTTAACGACTTTTGTATCTCTCAGATATTTCAGTAGCAAGATATCCCCACCATAATTCTCACTACTACACATATGACATGGCCAGACCTTGTTCTCCCTTTACTTTTGAGGATAATCGAATGGATGAACTGAGACAAGCTGCAGAGAAATTTCACTGTTGGAATCTTCTATAGATTTCTGAAGCCAAACCGTAGATCCTAAAGCTGAGGTGTGCCCAAAAATCCATTTGCAAAGGTAAAATAAGTTTGCTGCACCATTTGCTATATATCTTCTGCTTTACTCAAGCTGCAGTCTCCCGCTGGCGGCAAACATCCAATGTGGACGCTTGTAGTTCCAGCTGTGGTACACTGATCATTCATAAAAAGCTTTGCATTGTTTTCAATGAGTGCAAGGTGCTCTGTGATTGGAGGAGGTGCAGATGAATGGCATGTTTTCCCCTCCAATCACAGAATGCCTTGAATTCATTGAAAAGAATGCAATGCTTTTTAGGAATGGAGGAGGTGCTGAGCTCATAGACGGAACTACAAGTCTCAGCACTGGATAATTGGTCCCAAAAGGAGACTGCTGCCTGTTTAAAAATATGATATGTAACAAGCACTGCAGCAGCCAGACATGAGGCACACGTCGTTAGACCTAACTTATTTCTACTGAGAAAATGGCTGAAAATAATTTTTGCCTATATTTCAGCTTCAATTTATATTAATAATTGGGGCTGGGCTTTTACAGGTTAACCTCTCTGTATAATCAGCAAATACTGTGTATCCATGGCAGCCCACAGAGTGACATTTAACCCCCGTCCTTCACACCAGTTGCAACTTGACAAATCAAAGTCGCATGATCAGTCATCCCCTATTTACAGCTATGGAACTGTTCAAATCGGTGCGACTTGAGTCGCAGAGACTTTCAAAAAGGTTTCTGCACTATTTTTTAGTGAGATTTCATGTGTGACTTGCATTGACATCTGTGCATGAAGTTACAAAGAGGTCGGCAAGCCGCACATGTAGTCGCCTTTGAAATGACGGTAAAGTAGCGCAACTTCAAAGCCGCACCCGGTGTGAACTGGGGCTTAGATGTGAAATGTACTCATCTAAATGTTTGCCTGCATTGGATAATGATTGTGGCAGTGTGAGGTCAGGCCAAGAGGTAATATACAGCCCAGCCAGCCTCATTTACTTTCATATAATTGGGGGCATAACACAAAGCTAAAGCAGACCATGATCCACCATATGCGGACTTATCACAAGGTAGATCTTATTTCTCCTATATAATCCTCATATTTTACATTGTTTATGCCTTTTCTTTTTTTGTTATATATTTTTCTTTTTTTGTTGTAATCATCCAGCGTGATGTGGGTGTTTTTAAAAAGATGTTTGAACTATGAACCCTAAATGCATACGCACAGAGGTGTGTGTGTGTTTTTTTTAATGGCCACCATTGATTTTTAACTGTATGTTTCTGATTATCAATTAGAACAATGTAAATTATCTGGAATCTTTTAAAAATTGTATTTTTAATTTGTATCCAGGTGAAGCCGACTTTCACCTGCTGTACATTTTAGCAATAGATCTAAAGTTTGTGAATATATTCTTAATGTAAGCACTTATTTCACATTATGGGAAGTGGCGCACACTGTGCAGGAGCTGCTTCTATTGCTGCCATTACCTTGTTAGAACGTAAGACACTGGAGTTTACTTTCCATAGTGGGGATGACATTTTGTGAAGTTAAAATTTACAAAGGCATTTTTTTTTATACAGAATATGAAGGAGTTTAAATACAGGTCTTTTTTTTTTTTGCAGTCAGTCCTTTTGTGTAGAATTCCCAGTGGAACAGGTGGCCTCGATGGGAGATTTTCCCTGACTTCCTGTTTAATGACAACTGTAAAAATGTGGCTATCCCATTACGTTTTGTCTTGGCGGCAGTGGTCACCAGGACACAGAGAGGGTGAATCTCCCTAGCTGTGACACAGAAAAATAAAATCTCATACTTAGTGATTGTAAAGTCTTGTTTTTTTTTTTTTTTTTTCTATTAAAATAACAAACATGTTCTACTTACCTGTTCTGTGTAATGGTTTTGCACAGGGCAGCCCAGATCCTCCTCTTCTCGGGTCCCTGGCTGGAGCTCCTGGCCCCTCCTCCTGTTGAGTGCCCCCACAGTAAGCAGCGTACTATGGGGGCACCCGAGCTGAGCTGCTGCTCTGTGTATCCATTCAGACACAGAGCTGTGGCCCAGCCCCGCCCCTCTCTCTCCTGATTGGCTGAGTTTGACAGCGTCGGGAGCAATTGGCACGGCTGCTGTGTCTCGGTGAATCAGGAGGGAGAGCCCCGGATGGCCGAGGTACTCGTGGATTGAGAGGGGGCTTAGGTAAGTATTGGGGGGGGGGGGGGGGGCTACACAGAAGGCTTTTTATCTTCATGCATAGAATGCATGAAGATAAAAAACCTTCTGACTTTACAATTAGACCCCTTTCACACTGAGGCGCTACAATGTTAAAAATAGGGCCTGCATAGCGCCTCTCCTGTGAAAGCCTGAGTGCTTTCACACTGGAGCTGTGCTCTTGCAGGACTGTAAAAAAAGGTCCTGCAAGCCACATCTTTGCAGCGCTGTAGGAGTGGTGTATACACTGCTCCTAAAGCGCCCCTGCCCATTGAAAACAATGGGGCAGCGCCACCAAACCGGCGCTTTGAACCATTTTTCGGCCGCTAGCAGGAGTTAAAAACGCCCCGCTAGTGGCCAAATAGCGCCACTAAAATGGCGGTTTACTGCCGACGCCCGCCCGCCCCAGTTTGAGAGGGCTCTTACTTTAAGTGGGTATAGAATTTGAGTCTCTGTACAAATACAGACCAGCACACGCTTTTGTCATATGTACACTACTAGAGCACTGTTAAAATATGTAGATTACAAATTTGAATCAGATTTGGCATCTTTGATTAAAAAAAATCTGGTGTTTTACCGTGTAAAAATTAGTGTAGTGTCACCATAAACATTACAAATTTTGTACAATCAACTTTAGATTTAAAGCTCTGTAAAATGAAGACCTGACTAATCTATCCAATCAGGCAGGCACTTGCACTAATTGGTAGGTGTAAAGGTAATGTAATGTATGTGGTGATCTTTTAGACCTTTCTATTTTCAAGAAACCGTTTAATTGATGGAATCATATGTGCCTTACATGTTTCTAAAGGAAATGCCACAACTACAGAGTACTTTATTATTTTATTTTATTTTCTCCAGCACAGTGTTGTACTATCAACCATGGAAACCAATCATATTGAAGATTGCAATATAATGGGCAGGCAAATGACTGGTTTCTCTGGGTTACTAATATACACCATTGCATGGCAACATATTCTAGAGAACCTGAGAGGTTAGATGTATAGAAGCTGTCATTGCGGATTTGTATTTAAAGGAGTATGCTTTGGGTTGCCTTCCTACAATACATAATGAAGCCTGGATCAGGATGACAGTGGGGAAGTTGGCTTTAACTAGCAATAATATCTTCCATATTTCTACTCTCATGAGTTCACTTTATTATAAATTTCTAAATGTACACTATGATTTGTTCAGTCTATTAAATGTGGTATATCTATCCACTCGTATTATATTTCTTTTTTATATAATTCTCTGATCATTAAGTGATTATACATTGTCCTGAGATCATGGCTTTATCTAATCTCAAATATGTAAATAAAACCTTCAAATGTTATTGATGAAACTTGTCTTGGTGTTTTATTTTTAAGGAAAATGATCAGTATATTTAAGTATTCACTCATTTTAGTAAAGATGGAGTTCAGGACAAACATACTGAGGACTTAACTAAGCTTTCTGTCAGAAGAGGTGTGTGCCACATCAACAGAGCAGTCAGACCTGTTACAGGTCTATCTGTGCCACCTGCGCCAGTTTTCCTGAAACAAACTAGTGGAGGTCTGCCTCTAATTTCCAGAGAAAACTGTCACCGATTACTGCCATTTGTTACCTTGTCCTATGGGATGTGAGCGGTCAGCCGACAGTTCACATCCCTCTCTCTACCCGTGTAGTGATCACACTACACGAGCAGAGACTGCCCTCCCTCTGTTCTGAGTGAAGTGGGAGATTGGGACGAGCAGAGAGATCAAAGCATGTGCCTGTCAGTCACAGAGAATGGATCACCCCTTTTGTTAATTAAGAGCAATCTGCACAACTCTTGGTTAATCCCCCCCCCCCCCCCCCCATATTCTCCTAAAAAGGCTATGCTATATATAAGCTGAATTCCCAGAATTGTAAAGAAAAAAAAACCCACTTGCAGTGGGCCCTCCGTGCACTGCAAGGGTTAAATGCTTGTTGTTTCTAGGAGTATTTGAAGAGGCTGTATTACTTACTGTACTCCCGACTCCAGTGCTGTCCTCTTCTCCCTGGCGCACAAGGCTGTGGGCAGTCCCTCACGTACAAAGCTAACAACCCTTCATTGTTTGTGGAGGAGAGGAGCGTACAACCATTTCTAGGAACGCCTTACAGAGTTAGCAGTGGCAGACCAGTCATGTGGATGTAGGAATCCTGCTGGAACCAGCGATAAGGTATTACTCCTCATTCCTGTAGGTCTTAGCCTTAATGAGCATAAACTCTTGTAGTATGAGGATTTTATTTCCCCAGCTTTAACCACTTGCCGACTGGCTCACGCCGATGTACGGCGGCAAAGTGGTTCCTTCTTGCGAATCGGAGTGATAGCAGGCGCGTGCCCGCTGCATGACGGGGAAACGATGCTCGTGGCCGGCAGGCATGATCGTGCGCACGAGAGCAGGGAGAGGGTTCTGTCAGGAGAGAAGAGACCTATCGTTTGTTCCTACTAAGTAGGAACAACTATTTGTCTCCTCCCCTAGTCTGTCCTATCCCCTCACAGTTAGAACACAACTAGGGAACACACATTTAACCCCTTGATCGCCCCCTAGTGTTAACCCCTTCCCTGCCAGTGACATTTACACAGTAATCAGTGCATTTTTATAGCACTGATCGCTGTATTAATGTCAATGGTCCGAAAAATGTGTCAAGTGTCCGATCTGTCTGTTGCAATGTTGCAGTACTGCTAAAAATCGCAGATCACCGCCATTACTAGTAAAAAAAAAAAAAAAAAAAATTATAAAAATTCCATAATCCCTTCCCATAGTTTGTAGACGCTATAACTTTTGCGCAAACCAATTAATATACGCTTATTGCATTTTTTTAAACATTTTTGGGGGTATTTATTATAGCAAAAAGTAAAAAATATTGTCTTTTTTTTTTTTTTTTTCAAAATTGTTTTGTTTATAGCGCAAAAAATAAAAACTGCAGAGGTGATCAAATACCACCAAAACAAAAGCTCTATTTGTGGGAAAAAAAGGACATCAATTTTGTTTGGGTACAGCATCGCACGACAGGCGCAATTGTCAGTTAAAGCGACGCAGCTCCGTATCGCAAAAAATGGCCTGGTCATTAAAGAGGAAGTAAACTCCGCTCCTCAAATACTCCTTAATAAATCCAGTGTAATAAAGCTTTCCATAACATTCTGCATCATTCTTTCCTCCCTAAGGATGTTTCATTTTTTTTGTTTTCCAGTTGATTTGTAATTTCTACTTCCTGGTTGCAGCCAGCGCCATCTTAGCTACTGTCTTCTGAATCTGAAGAGCAGTTTACTTCCGCCCTTACTGTGTTTCTGTTTGTCCCTGTGTTTCATCAGATTTGGCGACCCGTCAGAATGTGTAACGGAAGTGACATTTTGTCACCGCCATCTTACTACACCCCGTACTCGCCCACAGTAAGGATACACTGAGAAAAGGGAAAGCGTACATCTTGTTACACCCACCGGAGTTTTGCATTCTACACTTAATTTTAACAGTAAACTAAGGTTATATAGTGAAATACTTGCCGACCGCCGCACGACGATGTACGTCGGCACAATGGCATGGGCAGGCAAAAGGACTTACAGGTACGTCCTTGCCTTCCCGCGGGCGGACCCCCCCGGTGCCTGCGGCGGTCGGATTCAGGTCAGGGGCGATCAAAGGTGAGGGGGAGGCCACTCATTCGTGGCTCCCCCCTCGCGATCGCTCCTGGCGAATGACAGGCTTCCTCGGCTTCTGTAATGTAAACAGAAGAGGAGGAAGTGATGTCATCTCTCCTCGAACCGGTCTTTCCGGCGCCGAGAAGAGAAGACATCCAAGTAAGTTTGCACAACACTACACCAGTAGAACACGCAGGCACACTTTTCACCCCCCCCCCCCAGTCACCCCCTGATCACCCCCCTGTACCTTCTGTCACACTGACACCAAAAGCTGTTTTTTTTTTCTGATTGTTGCATTGGTGTCAGTTTGTGACAGTTATAAGTGTTAGGGCAGTTAGGGTTAGCCCCCTTTAGGTCTAGGGTACCCCCCTAATAAAGTTTTAACCCCGTGATCACCCCCCGTTGCCAGTGTCACTAAGCGATCGTTTTTCTGATCGCTGTATTAGTGTCACTGGTGACGCTAGTTAGGGAGGTAAATATATAGGTTCGCCGTCAGTGTTTTATAGCGACAGGGACCCCTATATACTACCTAATAAAGGTTTTAACCCCCTGATTGCCCCCTAGTTAACTCTTTCACCAGTGATCATATAATTGTTACGGGTGACGCTGGTTAGTTAGTTTGTTTTTATAGTTTATTATAGTTTTAGGGCACCCGCCGTTTATTACCTTATAAAGGTTTAACCCCCTGATCGCCCGGCGGTGATATAAGTTAAGTTTTTAGGGTCAGATAAGGTCTGCGTCGCCCCAGGCAGCGTCAGGTTAGCGCCAGTACGGCTAAAACCCATGCACGCAGCATACGCCTCCCTTAGTGCTATAGTATCTGAACAGATCAATATCTGATCAGATCAGATCTATACTAGCATCCCCAGCAGTTTAGGGTCCCCAAAAACGCAGTGGTAGCGGGATCAGCCCAGATACCTGCTAGCACCTGCATTTTGCCCCTCGGCCCAGCCCAGCCCACCCAAGTGCAGTATCGAGCGATCACTGACACTTACAAAACACTAAGCACACATAACTGCAGCGTTTGCAGAGTCAGGCCTGAACCCTGCGATCGCTAACAGTTTTTTGGTAGCGTTTTGATACAGTCGCTGACAGTCAGGAGCTTTTTTGCCTGTGAGTCTCACTAGTGTACCCCTAAATTTAGAGCCCAAAATGGCAAATCGAAGGTACACTAGTGAAGAGGCCTACACGTTTCTGAGCATGACAGATAGTGAAGAGGAAGTCACTCATCTGTCAGATTCAGGCTCAGAATACGATCCTGTAGATGACAGCGGCTCCATGACAGATGGCTCTGACGACGGAGTTGTGGTCCCTGCTAGGGTCAGGCGTACCAGACCCCGAACTTCTTCTTCTGTCCTTGAAGTGCAAGAACCGCAGGTCCCTCGTATGGAGCAGAGCAGTACTAGCGCCGCTATTCTTTCTGGTGAACTGGCAAGCACCAGCGGCCTAGTACACCCTGGTCGTACATCCAGCACTGCAGTATCACGTGGTGACGTGGCGAGTCCCATAAGTGCAGTTCAAGCTGGCGAGGTGGCAAGCACTAGTAGTGTCCCGCTGCCACCAAGAAGAAGACGAACACAGGCCCCTCGTGCCCATAGTGCCCTTCCTGCTACATTCGCCAATCCTAATTGGGAACCCACCACTTCTGCAGCACCCGTACTTCCCCCATTCACTGGCCAACCCGGAATTCAGGTGGAAACAGTTGATTTTACGCCACTGGATTTTTATTCGCTGTTTTTCACCGAAGATCTCTATAGATCTATTGTGGACCAAAGCAATTTATACGCTGGTCAACACATCGCCACTATTCCCCAGTCCTCCCTTGCCAGAGATTGGAGACCAATTACGGTCTCCGAATTTAATATCTTTCTGGGCCTTTCCCTCAACATGGGCATAACTAAAAAGAGTAAGTTGCGGTCATATTGGTCCACTGACCCAATTCACCATATGCCCTTGTTCTCTGCCTCCATGACCAGGGCACGATACGAGCAGATTTTGCGGTTCATGCACTTCAATGACAATAAACTCTGTCGTCCTCGTGGAGACCCTGAATACGATCGGCTCTACAAAATTTGGCCCCTCGTAAACCACTTCAACCAACGTTTTGCAGACCTGTTTACTCCCCATCAAGTTGTCTGCGTTGATGAGTCCCTGATTAAATTTTCTGGCCGCTTGTCATTCAAACAGTACCTTCCCAGCAAGCGTGCCAGATACGGGGTCAAGATGTATAAGCTCTGTGACAGGGCCTACATGTAGTTTTATGGTTTACGAGGGCAAAGATAGTCACGTAGAGCCGACAAACTGCCCTGACTACATAGGAAGCGCTGGCAAGATAGTGTGGGACTTGGTGTCACCCTTATTCGGAAAGGGGTACCATTTATATGTGGACAATTATTACACGAGCGTGCCACTTTTTAGTCACCTTTTTGATCACCAAATTGGAGCACGTGGCACCGTGCGACCTAATCGGGGCTTTCCCCAGTGGCTTGTAGATTCCCGTCTTAGGCTGGGGGAGAGAGCCTGCTTGCAGTGTAATAATTTGCTCGCTATGAAGTGGAGGGACAATAAGAATGTTTTCGTTCTTACCTCCCTTCATGCAGACACGACGGTCCAAATTACTACGGCGACTGGTGTTGTGTAAAAGTAAAAAAAAAAAAAAATACACAAAAAAATATAAAATAAAAAAAACAAAAATAGTTGTCGTTTTATTGTTCTCTCTCTCTATTCTCTCTCTATTGTTCTGCTCTTTTTTACTGTATTCTATTCTGCAATGTTTTATCATGTTTGCTTTTCAGGTATGTAATTTTTTTATAGTTTACTGTGTTTTAACCATTTTTTTTTTCAGGTACGCCATTCAGCTGCAGCGCGGATTTATTTATCTTGACAGCAACAGCGTTTGCTCCCACGATACATAAAGCCGCGACTCCAGCGCTGTCGGAGGTGATTTCACCACCACAGTTACATACTTCAGCATATATGCCGAAGCGTGGGGGCAGCAGTGGGCGGAGGAGCAATTCGCTCCTACCTTTTGCGGGAGGATGCCCCCATGCTTCGGCATATATAAACTGTGCATATATGCCCATCATTAGAAGTGGGTGGATGAAGGAAGGTATTCTAATGGTGGGCATACCCACCGATCAATCTCTTTTTTTCGTTCAGCCCACAGGCTGCATGAAAAAAAAGTTTACAATACATACCCAACAAGGACCAGCAAGGTACTGGTATGTTGCTGGATTTTAAGTGGTTATACCAGAATGATGCCTGCAGGTTTAGGTATCATCTTGGTATCATTCTTTTCAGCCAGCGGTGGGCTTTCATGTAAAAGCAATCCTAGCAGCTAATTAGCCTCTAGACTGCTTTTACAAGCAGTAGGAGGGAATGCCCCCCCTTCCCACCGTCTTCCATGTTTTTCTCTGGCTCTCCTGTCCCAACAGGGAACCTGAGAATGCAGCTGTTGATTCGGCCAGCTGACCATAGAGCTGATCAGAAACCAGAATGGCTCCAATCATCTCTATGGCCTAAGAAACCTGAAGCTACGAGCATTTTATGACTTGGATTTCGCCGGATGTAAACAGCGCCATTGGGAAATAGGGAAAGCATTTTTATCACACCGATCTTGGTGTGGTCAGATGCTTTGAGGGCAGAGGAGAGATCTAGGATCTAATAGACCCCAATTTTTTCAAAAAAGAGTACCTGTCACTACCTATTGCTACCATAGGGGGTATTTACATTCCCTGAGATAACAATAAAAATGCTAAAAAAAAAATAATGAAAGGAACAGTTTAAAAATAAGATAAAAAAGCAAAAAAAAAAAGAAAGAAAAAAAAAAAAAAAAGCACCCCTGTCCCCCCCCGCTCCCGCGCAAAGGCGAACGCAAGCGTCGGTCTGGCGTCAAATGTAAACAGCAATTGCACCATGCATGTGAGGTATCACCGCAAAGGTCAGATCGAGGGTAGTAATTTTAGCAGTAGACCTTTAGATTTAGTAAATCTAAAGTGGTAACCTGTAAAGGCTTTTAAAAATGTATTTAGTTTGTCGCCGCTGCACGTTTGTGCGCAATTTTAAAGCATGTCGTGTTTGGTATCCATGTACTCGGCCTAAGATCATCTTTTTTATTTCATCAAACATTTGGGAAATATAGTGTGTTTTTTTCCCAAAAAAATGCGTTTGAAAAATCGCTGCGCAAATACTGTGTGAAAAAAAAATGAAACCCCCACCATTTTAATCTGTAGGGCCTTTGCTTTAAAAAAAATATATATAATGTTTGGGGGTTCAAAGTAATTTTCTTGCAAAAAAAAAAATATTTTTATGTAAACAAAAAGTTTCAGAAAGGGCTTTGTCTTCAAGTGGTTAGAAGAGTGGGTGATGTGTGACATAAGCTTCTAAATGTTGTGCATAAAATGCCAGGACAGTTCAAACCCCCCCCCCAAATGACCCCATTTTGGAAAGTAGACACCCCAAGCTATTTGCTGAGAGGCATGTCGAGTCCATGGAATATTTATTATGTGACACAAGTTGCGGGAAACTTTTTTTTTTTGCACAAAGTTGTCACTAAATGATATATTGCTCAAACATGCCATGGGAATATGTGAAATTACACTCCAAAATACATTGTGTTGCTTCTCCTGAGTTCGGGGATACCACATGTGTGAGACTTTTTGGGAGCCTAGCTGCGTACGGGACCCCGAAAACCAAGCGCCGCCTTCAGGCTTTCTAAGGGCGTAAATTTTTGATTTCACTCTTCACTGCCTATCATAGTTTCGGAGGCCATGGAATGCCCAGATGGCACAAAACCCCCCCCAAATGACCCCATTTTGGAAAGTAGACACCCCAAGCTATTTGCTGAGAGGTATGGCGAGTATTTTGCAGACCTCACTTTTTGTCACAAAGTTTTGAAAATTGAAAAAAGAAAAAAAAAAAATTTTTTCTTGTCTTTCTTCATTTTCGAAAACAAATGAGAGCTGCAAAATACTCACCATGCCTCTCAGCAAATAGCTTGGGGTGTCTACTTTCCAAAATGGGGTCATTGGGGGGGGTTGTGCTATCTTGGCATTTTATGGCCTACGAAACTGTGATAGGTAGTGAGGAGTGAATTAAAAAATTTACGCCCTTAAAAATCCTGAAGGCAGTGATTGGTTTTCGGGGCCCCGTATGCAGCTAGGCCCCCAAAAAGTCCCACACATGTGGTATCCACATACTCAGGAGAAGCAGCAGAATGCATTTTGGGGTGTAATTCCACATATGCCCATGGCATGTTTGAGAAATATATCATTTAGTGACAACTTTGTGCAAAAAAAAAAAAAAGTTTGTCACTTTCCCGCAACTTGTGGCAAAATATAAAATATTCCATGGACTCAACATGCCTCTCAGCAAATAGCTTGGGGTGTCTACTTTCCAAAATGGGGTCATTTGGGGGGGGGGGGGTTGTGCCATCTTGGCATTTTATGGCTTTCAAAATCCTTCCGGGGCTGAAGTAGTTAAGAACTCCGTCTGACAGTTTAGATGTCAAATTTTAAAAGCAGTGAACTTCTGTCAGAATAGCAAACCTGTGAGATCAGCAGGCTTGCCGCTGCTTTTAAAATTCAACATCTAAACAGTCAGTTCTAAGTACTGTATTTCACTATATAACCTCAGTTTACAGTTAAAAATAAGTGTAAAATGCAAAACTGCGGTGGGTGTAACAAGATGCCCGCTTGCCCCCTTCCCACTCTATCCTTACTGTGGGCGAGTGCGGGGTGTAGCATAGGGTGACCACATTTCCAAACTGCCATTCAGGGACACTGCGCCCCCCCCCCCCCCCAAAAAAAATCAACTGTGCAGCGCTGCTATGCCGCTGCGGCGGCGTTTTGCGGGCGGATTTAACCCCTTTTCGGCCGCTAGTGGGGAGTTAAAACCGTGCCGCTAGCGACCGAATAGCGGCGCTAAAATGACAGTAAAGCGGCGCTTAAAATAGCGCCGCTTTACCTCTGACACCCGGGGCGGCACAGTGTGAAGGGGGTCTAATACCAAGGTGGTCACCCTATTTGGAATAGATAGCCAGACTTTCCGTCACACAGAAATACATATGTGAAAAGAAAAAAAAAAAGGAAATTTTATTGTTACGAACATAAAGTATCAGATTCTAGAAGGAACATTGTAAAAAGCAATACATTATTCATTGCAAGAATGCATGTTCTCATAGAATAGTATTAGTGAGTGAGTAGTGTAAAAAAACCTGGAAGTTTGGCTGGCGGCTCGAGTCACAGCCCTCGTGGGGGGGGGCTCAGGAGGTGAAAAGTTGGGCTGCTGGCCTGGTAATGAGCTGCAGGCAGTAGGAGTAGTCGGCCCCGGGACTGGCACTGGGCACAGGCTGCCGTGGTGGATCCTGGCTTACCAGCAGTGCCAGTGGGATGGACAGAGGGGCAGTGGGATGGACAGGGGGACTGTGGGATGGACAGGGGGACTGTGGGATGGACAGGGGGACTGTGGGATGGACAGGGGGACAGTGGGATGGACAGGGGTACTGTGGGATGGACAGGGGTACTGTGGGATGGACAGGGGTACTGTGCGATGGACAGGGGGACAGGATGACAGTGGGATGGATAGGGGAACAGTGGGATGGACAGGGGGACTGTGGGATGGACAGGGGGACTGTGGGATGGACAGGGGGACTGTGGGATGGACAGTGGGACAGGATGACAGTGGGATGGATAGGGGAACAGTGGAATGGACAGGGGGACTGTGGGATGGACAGGGGGACTGTGGGATGGACAGGGGGACTGTGGGATGGACAGGGGGACAGTGGGGTGGACAGGGGGACAGTGGGGTGGACAGGGGGACAGTGGGATGGACAGGGGGACAGTGGGATGGACAGGGGGACAGTGGGATGGACAGGGGGACAGTGGGATGGACAGGGGGACTGTGGGATGGACAGGGGGACTGTGGGATGGACAGGGGGACAGTGGGATGGACAGGGGGACTGTGGGATGGACAGGGGGACAGTGGGATGGACAGTGGGATGGACAGGGGGACAGAGGGATGGACAGGGGGACAGTGGGAGGGACAGGGGGACTGTGGGATGGACAGGGGGACTGTGGGATGGACAGGGGGACAGTGGGATGGACAGGGGGACAGAGGGATGGACAGGGGGGCAGAGGGATGGACAGTGGGATGGACAGGGGGACTGGGATGGACAGGGGGACAGTGGGATGGACAGGGGGACAGTGGGATGGACAGGGGGACAGAGGGATGGACAGGGGGACAGTGGGATGGACAGGGGGACAGTGGGATGGACAGAGGGATGGACAGGGGGACTGTGGGATGGACAGGGGGACTGTGGGATGGACAGAGGGACAGTGGGATGGACAGGGGGACAGTGGGATGGACAGGGGGACTGTGGGATGGACAGGGGGACTGTGGGATGGACAGGGGGACAGAGGGATGGACAGGGGGACAGTGGGATGGACAGGGGGACAGTGGGATGGACAGGATGACAGAGGCATGGACAGGGGGACAGAGGGATGGACAGGGGGACAGTGGGATGGACAGGGGGACAGTGGGATGGACAGGGGGACAGTGGGATGGACAGGGGGACAGGATGACAGAGGGATGGACAGGGGGACAGTAATGGACTGTACATACCTCTCTCCTGCTGTCCTGTTCTGTAAGCTGTGGGTTGCACTTGCTCCCTGCACACTGGCTCCTCCTTCTTCTGGGCTCCTGCAAGAGCGCTGCATTGACAGGGGCGAGGGGGTCAGGGCGGCCGCTGCTTTGCTCTGCATGCAGAGAGAGGGATTGAGGGAGCCAGAATTAGGGGGCGGAGCTGAGGTGGACCGAGGAGCGTGGTGGACACGGAGGCGCGCTGCTCAGCGCAGGGCAGCACTGGGTAAGCCTCGCTCAGCCGACGTCACTGGTTGCTAGATGCGAGGCGGGGCGGCCCTAGCAACCAATTAGTTCGGCTGAGCGAGGCAATGTTTATCAGGGTGGCGGACTGGCGGTATATTTTTTTTTTCATTCCGGGACACTTTATTGTCCCGGAATGAAGGTGCCCGGGACCAGGGACACAAATATGCATTAAGGGACAATCCCGGCCAATCCAGGACACGTGGGCACCCTAGTGTAGCAAGATGGCGGCAACGTAACATCACTTCCGTTACACATTCTGACGGATCGCCAAATCTGATGAAACACCTGCTGTAACCTCGTACTTGCTCAGTAACGTAGCCAAGACTCGTTTTCATTCCCGATTTAGTATAGCAATATTGTCTCACATATTGAAGCATAGAGAGGTGAGCAAGCTTTGCAACACATATTTAGTGAAGCGAATGTTTTTGACACAATCTACTTGATGAAGCTTATCTCCTTGCTCCTGTGTCCCATGCAAAGTGCTGATGTTTACACTCCCTGTGATGTTGCAGGAACTTGTGAATAGCACTGTAATCCGAGATCTCGGAGATTCATATGAGATTCATATGAATGAATGGACAGACAGCACAAGGAGTGTGCCGTGAATCGGGCAAAATCTGCGCATGTGCTGCTGACGTCATGAAAAAGGCAGATTACAAGCAAACGGAGCAAGTTAGAACTCATTCATGCAAAGCAATTTGTACAGTGCTTATCACTGATTTAAATAAGGAAAAGTTATCTGGGTGAGTTTACAACCACTTTAAGCAGCCAAATCTTCCGGTCTGTAAGTGGTTAAATCTATAAAATTGTATCATTCTCTGATAGGAGTCATTCTGGACAAAGCAAAGTTTGCTTCAACCACTGTTACAAAATTAGTTGAAATTCCCCAAAATGTATACATTTCCTGAAAGAACCCCCCTGAGTAATAAAATGGTGGTAGCTGTCACAAGATATTGGCACACATATTTATCATGTGTCATATCGCTTCTTTTATGAAGTTGAAATATAGAAGTACTTTACTATCCAAAGTCAAAACAACAAGGGCAAAAGATTTAATAGATGGACCGAATACCGAATTATTTTTCGGTAAGAAAATGACCGAAGGTCCGCTTTAAGGTGCATTTTTGTGTAAGTTAACACTGTGTTGAATTGGGGCAGCCGATTGAAATGAAGGGAGCTGCCAGCACATCAGAAAGGTCCACATAAAAGCAGACATGCACCACTTTTTGCAATGCAGCACAGCACCCAGACTGTAGTGTGCTGCTGTGTATTGCAGGGTGCTGAAACACAAATACTAAGGGAATGCACTGTCATTGAAAATGAGTGGCACTGCAATGTGTTGACACATAGAATGAGTGTCTTACTACAGCACAACAGTGCGAAAAGGACCTAAAGTCACTTTCATGTTTGCATGTTAGAAATGAAGGCCAGCAAATAAACCCAAAGATATAATTATACACGGATTGGGTAGAAAAAAAAGGTGGGGGGGGGGGGACGACTAAGAGGGTATAGCTGGGGGCCAGGCCGTGCACAGGTAGCCTAATACATATGTAGATGGTATTCTCCCAGTGAATCAAGTTGCCCAAGGTATTGGGTGTTTTTGTAAGCTACCACAATATAGCAATATATGTATTGTAAGGGTACAGTAAGATGGAGAAGCAGAGGGGAGGGGTAGGAAGGGGGAAGACGTTGGGGGTCCCAGACAGAATTTCCCACTTCATAAAGCTTAAAGTAGAACCATAAGCAGGGGGGGGGGGGGTAAAGTTTCCCAGCTGTTACAAACTAAGTTCTTATGAAGGTCAGTCCAAATCAAATGATGTACCTGTATGGACAGTTTTTGAACTTTTGAGTATTGCTAACATCATGGTGTAATGTTCCAGGTGTTCTGCAGCCTCTAAAGCGAAAAAAAAAACCTGTTGGTGTAAATTTAGCCAGCCGCTCGGTGGTCACATACCATCAGAATAGTAGATTGTAGGCATTTTCCTGGGCTAGAATATTGGAACATTTTGCTGTCACTAACCAACTTTTTTCCAGTCCAAAACATCTAAAGATTCCCTTATGCCACGTACACACGACCGGTTTTGCCGTTGGAATAAACTCCGAAGGTTTCTCAGACGGAATTCCATTCAAGCGGTCTTGACTACACACGGTCAAACCAAAGTCCGACCGTCCAGAACACAGTGATGTACAGCACGTACGACGGGACTAGAAAAAGGAAGTTCAATAGCCAGTAGCCAATAGCTTCCGTCTCGTACTTGCTTCAGAGCATGTGTCATTTTTGGTCCGTCGGAACAGCATACAGACGAGAGGTTTTCCCGATAGGAATTGGTTCCATCGGAAATATTTAGAACATGTTCTCTTTCTAGGTCCGTCAGAATTTTTCGAAAAAGAAAGTCCGATGAGGCATACACACGATCGGAATAGACGATGAAAAGCTTCTGTTGGACTTTTTCTGTCGGACATTCCGCTCGTGTGTACGCGGCTTTAGGTCTTGTTCCCAGTTAAACATATTTAGAGTTTAGAGCCATGTGAGGGCTGTGTATATGAGAGCTATTAGACCTGTTGAGTGTGGATTGTTTTTGCATCTAGGACAAACTGTAGAAAATAAAGCACTTTTGTTTTTTTAAATGAATTCTGGTAAAAAAAGCAATTTTTTAAAACTGCTTACATATTTTTTAATACATTACATAGAAAATATTTGCAAGACTGTATTGCCAAAAAAAGCCTAGTTTGTAAAAAAAACAAGGTATGGATTATTTTTTTATTTTAAATAATGGCAACACTGAATAAACAGACCCATCATGGAAATAAAAAAAAAATAAAAATAATGTCCCACAAAATCTTCTAGGTAGAACATGAAGCCGGTCTCAGTGTTCTGTTCGTACATTTATACCCCTTATGAACCAGAGCAATTTTTCCAACAGAAATATGAAGAAGTAAGCACACTCTAAACGAATAATATGCTGCGCCCCCTCCCTTCATACTTTCCGTTCTCATTTGTGTTGAATGGTTACCAATGTTTCACAAACATTTCAAAAGAAAAAAAGGGCTGCTCTATATGAGATTTTTTTTATATAATTTTTTTCCTGTCATAAATAGAATGTGGTAAGTGAAAGTCCACTCACTTTATGAGACTTTTTCCTGTTAATGGGGAAAAAAGTCAAATGCCAGTAAATGTTTTAACCTACAACATGCCACACCTCCGCACCACCACAACTTCACTCGAATGGGTCACATTTGGCATACTCATACTGTTTTTAATCTTTGCTTTGGCATGTGTACAACCCTGACCCTTTAGAGGAGGTCAGGGATGGTTTAAACTAGAAGTGCCCTGAATGAAACTTTTTTGTACCGGAAATGCAGAATGCACTTGGCCTAAAAGTGAAACTGAAAATTTTGGTGCATCTCTAGTTTAAACCTGATATTTTTTAATCGTTCCATAATAGTAGTGCGATATTTAAAGGAGTTGTAAAGTCTCAAGTTTTTTGAATGCGTGAATGTGAAAAACCTTCTGTGCTGCATCTGCCCCCCAGAGCTCGCCCTTTACTTACCTGAACCCAATGATTCCAGCGTCGAGGACGAGCACAGCAGCTCCAGGCGCTGTATCGGGTCCTCATTGGATAGATAGATAGCAGCAGCAGCCATTGGCTCTCGCTGCTGTCAATCAAATCCAGTGACCTGAGGGGTGGGGCCGAGTCCTGCTGTCTGTGTCAATGGACGCAGCAGCAGCACTCAGGAGTGTGCCCGCACGAGTGCCCCATGGAAATCAGCTCTCAGTGGGGGCACTAGATGAAGAGGTGGAGCCAGGAACGCAGCGGGGGGGCCTTATATAAAGAGGATTAGGGCCGCACTGTGCAAAACCCTTGCACAGAGAAGGTAAGTATAACATGTTTGTTAATTAAAAAAAAAACTTTTACAATCACTTTAAGTTATATATAACATCCAGTAGTTGCCATTGAAGACATATCCAAGAGAAAACTGGCCAGGGTACTCAGCAAAGCATGAAATACATAATCAAAGGATAAAGCGGCACTTGAAAAGTGAAATCACAATGATGACGTTTTTTTTAAAATTTAAAATCCCTCCCATCATTACCACCCACATGTCATGGACATCATCAAGTGCAAAGGTCAAAGGTTTAGCTAAAAAAAAAAAATGGTACATTCAAAATGGTCACACATGAAGGACAGAGAAAACTCAGGCAGTAATTGCAAGTGCCGGAGACAAGAAAAGGCATGAGAGAGCATTGTGCTGCCTAGGCAAGATGACCACCAAAGTGGAATCAGGGTTGGGATAGGAGAAAATGGTGGACAGTTGAATGTACAGGAAAAAGTATAAGGAAGGCACTGCAGAGCAACCTGCTGCACCAGATATGCAGACCAAGAGACAAGCCCAAAAATAGACCCTGGGGGGAAAAAAAAGTTAAAGGTCAGCAGCTGCAAATAAATCCAGTGTAAAATCACCAAATAAACACGCTGAAAGTGAAAAGAGCTGCATGATGCTCTGTTATGCCTTTGTATGGACTACTTAGGTGCCTTTTCTGTGCTTTCAATTTAGACATTTACACACCATTTTTTTTTGTTTTGATCTTAGCATTTGATGATGTCATCATATGTGGGCTGTAATGCTGGGAGCAGTTTTTAGGGTATATATATATATTGTCTCACTTCACTGTCCTGAAGAAGGACGAGCTTGTGCTTTGCCAAAACATCAAAATAAAACGTCATTACTGTGTGTTCATCTTTCAAGACCCATGAGTGCTGCTTTTTAGATTTTATGTTTGTGTGTATATACACTATATTAACAAAAGTATTAAGACGCACCTGCCTTTACACGCACATGAACTTTAATGACATCCCAGTCTTAGTCCGTAGGGTTCAAAATTGAGTTTTCCCACCCTTTTCAGCTATAACAGCTTCAATTCTTTTGGGAAGGCTGTCCACAAGGTTTATGAGTGTGTCTATGGGAATGTTTGACCATTCTTCCAGAAGCGCATTTGTGAGGTCAGGCACTGATGTTGGAGAAAAGGCCTGGCTGGCAGTCTCAGCTCTAATTCATCCCAAAGATGTTCTATCGGGTTGAGGTCAGGAGTCTGTGCAGGCCAGTCTCCACCCCAAACTCCCTCATCCATGTCTTTATGGATCTTGCTTTGTGCACTGGTGCGCAGTCATGTTGGAAAAGGAAGGGGCTATCCCAAAACTGTTCCCACAAAGTTGGGAGCATGAAATTGTCCAAAAACTCTCTCATACTGGCCACTGGAAGTTCAACAGTGCACCTCATAGCAAAGAACTCACTGAGGATCTGAAAAAAAGAATTGTTGCTCTACATAAAGATGGCCTAGGCCAGTGTTTCTCAACTCCAGTCCTCAAGGCGCCCCAACAGGTCATGTTTTCAGGCTTTCCATTATTTTGCACAGGTGATTTGATCAGTTTCACTGCCTTAGTAATTACCACAGCCATTTCATCGTCCTGAAAACATGACCTGTTGGGGCGCCTTGAGGACTGGAGTTGGGAAACACTGGCCTAGGCTATAAGAAGATTGCCAAGACCCTGCAACTGAGCTGCAGCACGGTGGCCAAGACCATACAGCGGTTTAACAGGACAGGTTCCCCTCAGAACAGGCCTCGCAATGGTCGACCAAAGAAGTTGAGTGCGCATGCTCAGTCTCATATCCAGAGGTTGTCTTTGGGAAATAGATGTACGAGCGCTGTCAGCATTGCTGCAGAGGTTGAAGGGGTGGGGGGGGGGGTGGGGGTCAGCCTGCCAGTGCTCAGACCATATGCCGCACACTGCATCACATCCTCTCAAGACCTTCTGCTCTCTAGCTCCCTCATCACCTCCCTCCTCGCCTCCAGGATTTTTCCAAAGCCTCTCCAATCCTATGGAATTCCCTACCCCAATCTGTCCGCTTATCTCCTACTCTATTAGCTTTTAGACGATCCCTGAAAACCCTTCTCTTCAGAGAAGCCTACCCTACCTACACCTAACAACAACTGTTTTTTCATTTTCTCCATTAGCTCACCCCCCACAGTGATTACCTTTTGTTTCCACTTGACCCTCCCTTCTAGATTGTAAGCTCTAACGAGCAGGGCCCTCTGATTCCTCCTGTATTGATTTGTATTGTAAGTGTACTGTCTGCCCTCATGTTGTAAAGCGCTGAGCAAACTGTTGGCGCTATATAAATCCTGTATAATAATAATAATCGCATTGGTTAGCATTGCTGTCATCCCAGAAGGAAGCCTCTTCTAAAGATGATACACAAGAAAGCCCGCAAAGTTTGCTGAAGACAAGCAGACTAGGGAAATTGATTACTGGAACCATGTCCTGTGGTCTGATGAGACCAAGATAAACTTATTTGGTTCAGATGATGTCAAGGGTGTGTGGTGGCAACCAGGTGAGGAGTACAAAGACAAGTGTGTCTTGCCTACAGTCAAGCATGGTGGTGGGAGTGTCATGGTCTGGGGCTGCATGAGTGCTGCCAGCACTGGAGAGCTACACTGGAGAGCTCCAGTTCATTGAGGGAACCATGAATGCCAACATGTACTGTGACATACTGAAGCAGAGTATGATCCTCTCCCTTCAGAGACTGGGCTGCAGGGCAGTATTCCATGATCACTCAAAACACACCTCCAAGATGACCACTGCCTTGCTAAAGAAGCTGAGGGTAAAGGTGATGGACTGGCCAAGCATGTCTGCAGACCTAAACCCTATTCAGCATCTGTGGGGCATCCTCAAACGGAAGGTGGAAGGTCTCTAACATCCACCATCTCCGTGATGTCGTCATGGAGGAATGGAAGAGGACTCCAGTGGCAACCTGTGAAGCTCTGGTGAACTCCATGCCCAAGAGGGTTAAGGCAGTGCTGGAAAATAATGGTGGCCACACAGAATATTGACACTGTGTGCCCAATTTGGACATTTTCACTTAGGGGTGTTTTTACTTTTGTTGCCTTCCGTTTAGACAATAATGGCTGTGTGTTGAGTTATTTTGAGAGGACTGCAAATTTACAGTTATACAAGCTGTACACTCACTACTTTACATTGTAGCAAAGTGTCATTTCTTCAGTGTTGTCACATGAAAAGATATAATAAAATATTTACAAAAATGTGAGGGGTGTACTCACTTTTGTGAGATACTGTATATATATGTGTACACATAGGGGTTGATTTACTAAATGCAAATCCACTTTGCACTACAAGTGCAGTCGCTGTAGATCTGAGGGGAAGCTCTTAAATGAGGGGAAGCTCTGCTGATTTTATCATCCAATCATGTGCAAGCAAAAATGCTGTTATTTTCCTTGCATGTCCCCCTCAGATCTACAGTGATTGCACTTCCAAGTGCACTTGTAGTGCAAAGTGGATTTGCCTTTAGTAACTAACCCCCACGGTATATATAAAACTTCATAAATATCTGGACAAGAAGTTGTGACGTAATGTTATTAGTCCGATAGGCTTAAATCGAAGGTCCACCCAAAAAGGGAAGCTCCGCTTGTTTGCTTCCAAAACCAGGTACCTGCTTCCACTTCCAGGTAAGATCCACCAAACTTCTGACCCTTCCCCCCCCCCCCCGCTGCCTTCTGGGAGACACACAGGTCCCAGAAGACAGCGGGACCATTCAGAAAGCGCAGAGCGACTTGTGCATGTGCATGCGCAGTAGGGAACAGGCTGTGAAGCCGCACCGATGCCTGCGCGGACAGATTGGCTTGGGGTGCCGACATCACGGGCTCCCTGGACGGGTAAGTGCCCTTATATTAAAAGTCAGCAACTACAGTATTTGTAGCTGCTGACTTTAAATGTTTTTTTTCCGAGGCTGGAACTTCTCTTTTAAGTTTCAAAGCTAACACACCAGGATAAGAATCCCTTTTTTTTTTTTTTTAAAGTGACACTAATTGAAAGACGTGGTACTATGAGAAGAAACACCATTTTCTCTGCACAGATTCACACTGTTGTAACATGTTGCAATACACATTGGGGTGCTGCAGTGACATTAATTCAGAATTTTAAATGGCGCCCCAATGCACATTTCTGCTGGAGAGCCAGAGACATCCATCACCTGCTGAGACAGCAAAGTGTCAGCTCTTTGGAAAAAAAGTGCCCTCATCATAAATGTTTCTCGATTGCTGGATAACCAATCAATGTCAGTTCATCGTCAAACTGACTTACAGCCAAGAAAGCTTTCAGATATGTTGATTTTCATAGATAGCTCCAGGATTTACATAGATGTTTATCTGAATACTTTGACCAGTGAGCTAAATCAAATCGTTAAGATCTGTCTTCCTCAATTTATGATTTCACGGACATCGACGTCACCGGACTCCTTCCCCCTTCTCTACGTTAGCAGACGGAGGCACTTGGGGAAGGGGGGAGGAGTCCGGCGACGTCGATATCTGTGCCGTCACCGGATCTCCGACGGAACTCCCTGAAGACCCAGAAGCCGGCGGAGAGGTGAGTACTGATCAAAAGATTTTTGATCGATCAAAAAAATTAACGATTAATCAAGGAATTAATCTTTAATTTTCCCAGCCCTAATTATTTTTTCTATTGCATGAAGAACGTTTGCATATCAATCAACATTTTTAACAGTGTTCAACAAGGGCCCAATTTTTCTGTTAAAATCTGTCCTCTTCTCCAACTTATGGTAATATGTAGCTTTAGTAATATGTTACTAAATGAGCAGCCCACTCACCCTATGAGTCCCCATTGTAACAGAGAACCGGAGATCCTTTCCCCGCACCTGCTGTCACAATTTAAAAAAAAAAAAACATGGCCAAAAGAGTTCTGTAAATGGGAGAATTACAACTACCGTCATCCATTGCAGCTGACGGCTTGTATTTCTCAATGAACTACAAGGGCGCTGATGAGCACACTCAGCACACAGCACAATCTGCTGATTGTGTCTTTACAGACTTCTAATAAAATATATATTTTTTACCTGCAAAAAGATATGCTACTATTTTTATTTTTTAAAAAGGTGAAATTATCCTTTAAGAAGGAACCTCCCCCTTATCATAAAAATTACAGCAAAGGCTTCTTTAGAAATGTTTAGTAATGTAAAGCTTTAAACAGATGATTATAGATAGTTCCGGGCCCTTTATTTTTTGCATATCTTGTTTTTCTTTTCCTCCCTATTACTCTCACGGTGGAATCCATCTCCCTTTACTTCCTGGATCTCTGGTCTGGAACTCTAGGTTGGCCTCATGGAGAAACTTCAGGATGCATTTGTGAGGCCAAAGTTACATGACTAGAACCTCACTTAACCAGAAAGGTAAAAGAGTAATTAAAGGTAAAACCAAAAAATGTTTGTTTAACAAATGAATGTATTGTAAGTTGATTCCATATCAGCATGTAGAGCCGTGTGTGTGCTGATGTGATTTTTAGTATGATGGGGGGGGGGGGGGGGGGTAGTCTGCTTTAGTAAAATTGGAAGGGGTACAGAACCAAAATAAAAGACACGTTCAAACTTTTAAAGAGAACATGAAACAAATTACACAGTTGCCATTTTTTTTCTAATAAAGCAAAAACGTATAATCAAAATTACGTTTTGAGAGAATTGAATTATACAACACAGCATACGCATAGAAAAAAACATTTGACATCTTGATTGCATGAACAAAAAAAAAGTACATGTTTTGTCTTTCGATTCACTGAAAAAAAAAAATCATAGGCTAAAGTATAATACAAAATTAGCAAAAGTGAAATGTAAATGTATTGCATGCAATTAAAATTTGGATACTTTATTCTCCTGCTTGGGATCTTGTGGTTCTTGTTTATCCACAAAGGGCTCATGCTTGGAGGTAGTGGAAGCAAAGCACTGCCAGTCTCATAATTCCACCCTTTGCCATATGCCATCATTGTGGGAAGATGTGGCACAGAGAACAACTAAATGAACAGGAAAGTGACATCACATGGCCAGACAAATGAGTCCATGTTCATTATGATGTAGCACAGTGCAACCAAAGGCAATCACTTGACCCATAGCTTGTATGTATTGACCTGTTTGATCCAATACATTTGTTTGGCATGTTTGAGGAAAGGATATGACAGCACACCACTCTGTTGCTTTTATGTTCAGGGACTAATACTTTGCTGTTCACAAAAAAAAAAATGTTATACAAAACTGACATCCTTTCCATACATCTTGATGTTCACATTTGTGATAAGCATACCCTTCAATTCTAAGCACAGAAGTAGTTAGCAATATATATTATTTTTCTGATGGCCATGTCTACACAGTTGATCCCTGTAGGCTTCCATAAGACCTTCTTTGGAGATGGGAAGACGTTTGTGGGAATCAACTATGCATGCATGGAAAGCAGACAGATTATTTTGTCCACAGGATGTGAATGTTGCAGCAGACCTTGGCCTTGGGATTCAGGTCAGTATGCATCTAAGGCAGGGGAGGCTGGATTAATTTCTCCTAGGGAGGCTAGGCAGCAAGATTAAGTGCACTTTATATGAAAATACAGTTATTCTTTAAAAGGTCCCTCAGACCAAACATGACATTTAAGTAATAGGCATGTCATGGCCTGGCTTCTTTCATTTCAAAGATTTCCACAGTCTGTAAAAGGAAGTACTTGGCTAAAGCCAGGGTACAGAGGCCCAAACATTCTATGTAGCATTTGGGCCACCATCAGATACCTACTGTCAGTTCAACATCAGTCCTCCAAGAGCAGCTTAAAGAGCAGCATAAAACCTGGTACACACGAGCAAAATATTGGCCAATTTAGCAAAAAACAGCTGATAGTCGGCCCGTGTGCATAGCAGCGTTTGTCGAATGAGCATGCTGGAAAAACAGCAGCCAGTAAGCATCCGATCAGCGCTTGCAGACAATGACTGTGAGTGCTGACTGGTGGGGGAAGGAGGGGAATGATCCCCCTGTCAGAACGCAATAGCTCAGCAGGGAGATCTTTAGTACAGTGGAACCTTAGATTGCGAGTAACGTGGTTGACGAGCATTTCGCAATACGAGCACTGTATTTTTAAAAATTGTAACTCGGTTTGCGAGTGTTGTCTCGCAAAACGAGCATAATTCAGGCCAAAGCGGTGTGCAGTACTGCTTTTGGCCTGAGGTGGGGGGCGCCGGAGCCGAGCAGAGCCGAACGTCACGTTCAGAAATGCACGGTAAGGCCCGAGTACGGCATGGCTGACCTTGGCAAATCTTGGGTAGAAAGTCTTTCTGAGGTCCGCCAAAGTGTCCCTCGGGCCTTTTCGGCCGTCTCAGAGGCTCTCCGGCGCCCCCCGCCTTTGGCCGCATGCGGTATTGCATCCCATTGAAGTCAACGCAGAACTAATTATTTTCGTTTCCATTGACTTCAATGGGAAAACTCGCTTTGATATATGAGTACTTTGGATTACGAGCATACTCCTGGAACGGATTATGGTCGTAATCTGAGGTTCCACTGTATTTGGACTTTGGACTAGAGTCTAGACGTGCACTTCTCCCTTCCTACCACTAGGTGCTGCTTGTAGATGCAGGTGCATTGGAATGTGATTTTAGAGCATCCCCAGTTTGCTCTACCCGAGACTGACTCTTCTTCATGTCCTACACCCCAAGTGTACCTGTAAAGGGTATACCACCTGGGAAGATGCTGAGACCTTGGCTGCATACATAAAAGGCCCGTGATTCTGCCTGGAAGGTCCTTGTTCAGATACTTACAGTTATAGGGTGACAACCCTCCTTCCCTGTTTCACAAGTCTACTCTTGCATTGTCACCCTGTCACAAACTTTCTCAGCTGAGGCTACAAGCAGCTGTGACAACATACATTGCACAGGCATGATCCATTGTATTTCACTCACAAAGGTAGCAGGGAAGAAGCACTTTCAGTAAAGCCTTAAAGTCCAGCAGGTCCATCTTACTTTCTGTGGCCAGTGGCTGGACTGAAGATTTGACGGTGCAGCTGTCTGTCAGCCTCAGGACCCACTCATACCAGCAGGTGTACGTTATGCTCTTTCAAACGCGCATCCGCTGGTGTGTGTTGTGTAGGGGCTGTGCAAAGCATCACACTGTTTACTTTTTTGTCTTTTTTTAAATCTTTTTTGAAAAGTCATATAATGACATTTTATTAATTGGGATACATTGTAGAGTGTCACCACAAGCTGCTTAAAAATGCAACATGTCCTTTTTTGTACCTTATGTCCTCAGACATAAGATAAATTTCCTTGTCTATGCATTGGTCAACACTGTCCAATACAGCCCAACAAGGCTGTTGTGAATGAGCCCTAAGGCAAAAACTAAAGGAACCATTTGTTGATGTAACTAATGCTCTGTACACACGGGCAGACTTTTCGGCAACAAAGGTCGAACGAACGGACTTGCCTACACACGATCACACCAAAGTCTGACGGATTCGTACGTGATGGCGTACAACCGGACTGAAATAAGAAAGTTGATAGCCAGTAGCCAATAGCTGCCCTAGCGTCGGTTTTCGTCCATCGGACTAGCATACAGACGAGCGGATTTTTCGACCGGACTCAAGTCCGTCGGACAAATTTGAAACATGTTCCAAATCTAAAGTACGTCAGATTTTCGACCGAAAAAGTCAGCTGTAGGTCCGATGGAGCCCACACACGGTCGGATTGTCCGCCGGATTCGGTCCATCGGACCAGTCCGGTCGAAAAGTCCACTCATGTGTACACGGCATAAGTGGCATCCATCATTACTGAGAAGCACCTTGGGCAGGATGATGTATACTCCTGGGTCCTTGTTACAAAAACATTGAACATTTTTTTGTATTCCTTTATTATACAGTATGAGTTTACAGACCACTGCGTTATTTATTCAATTTCTCTTACTTATTAGTTTGTTACAATGTATCTAGAAGATATCAGATGATATCTAGATACATTGTATGTAGAGGCGTATTATTTCAGGTTTCTATATAAATTTAGTAATATGTCTCCATCTAGTGGCCATAATATATTATTACCTTCATATTTAAATAAGGCTATCACATTTTCTTTTCCATTTTAACTTCTATTGACAGTTTAATATTGTTATAGTTTTAATGTATCCTTCATCTTCTTGGGGTGTAATGCATTTTTTTATTTGCTTTGATTCTGTGGTTCTATGTGTTATTTAATGTTACTTCTATTTCTGTTTTAATGTCACCTCTACTCCCATCTTACATGTATGTATGTGTACACACATACATACATACATATACATATATATATATATATATATATATATATATATATATATATATATATATTCTGCAAAAAAACAAGCTTGAGAAAGGAGTTGTGATCTCAAGACATCCTGTAAAAAGGACCCAGAAGGCGGACGCACTCTCCTGCCTAAGGTGCTTCTCAGTATTGAAGGACATCGCTTGGTTACATCAGGAGCAACAAAACTTGAGGTTTTTTTTTTAATTGCCTTTTTTTCCCTTGGACTGACATAAAGACTTGTTCCCGTTTACCTCTTTTCTATTATCACAATGCTTTGCGCTCATGTCCAATAGTCCAAAGTACCCTGCTCTGAGAAATGCAGTCATCACTGGAGCACCTGTATGTGGAAAGAGGTGGCTACAAAGAGACTGCAAGAGATCAGCAGTACTGGTATGTAACCAAGGATGAAAAATGGTCAAAACAGTATTTTATTAAAAAAACAAAACATGTCAATTGTTTGTAATACACAGTGCTTTAGCAAACTAAATTTCATTCAGTTAGGGTTCACATCTACTTTAAGTAACAGGAAAAAGTATAAAATTGTTCCAATCCATTATTGACAGCTTTGTAAACAATTCTCATGGAGCTATTCTGCATTTGCTCTCCTGGCAGTGGCTGCTTTGGGAACCGTCCTTTGGTTTACATTAACAGGTTTATTTTTGGTTCTTGGTCCATAAATGGCAGTTTTGGTGCTTGTAGAAAAATCGGAGTGCAATGTTTGTATCTTTGGTTGGCAGTATGACACTCAAAGGACTGGCAGTGATGAGGAGGCACAGAGTTCAGAAGAAAAGGTCATGTCTTCTGGAACCAACTTGAAGAAAGTCCCCTTCTATGAATTCCATTATGAATCACAAGGTGTACTGGAAAACTTTACCATTGAGTCACCAAAGTGCTACATTTTAAGGGCTTTCCTGCAGTGGGACGACTGCTGCATTCATTTACACACAATTAGCTGCCTTCAATGTGTAGAGATTTACCATCAAGAAGATTATGTTTGTTCACTGGGGGAAGAAGTTCAGAAATAGTGCCAACAATTTTCACCATACACTTTAATGTCCTTTCATCTATGGAAGACTAAGGTGTCCGGGCAATCATACAGCGGCACCTGAAAATAACAGATGTGACAAATGATCATGTATACAGATTACTGTAGAGAAAATGAGGCTAGCTAACCATGCTTGTTGGCATATATATACAACTAAAGCCATAGGGCTCTGTGCAATCTTCCCTGAGAACCCTCGTATGCCATAAAAACTCCTTTTGTGGAATAGAATGTAAGGATTTTGTTCTAAAATGCGGACATTTACACTAAAATATTAAATTGAATTACTAAGCTATGTCTTCCCCGATCTTGGGAATCTTTTCTTTAATTGTGTGGTCAACTAACATCATATGGGCAAACTTGAAGCTGAACTCTGGGTACAAAAACTTTCATTGAGAGCCGGTTCAGGCCATGCCTACACCTGAATCGCACAGGAATGCGCTATACGCTCCTGTGCAATTCAGACCGCATGCACAACGCACTCTTATGTTCGATCTGTAGTGGGTGTCAATAGAAAGTTAACGACACCCCAAATGCACTGCGCTTTCCCACACTGGGTTGCATTGTACTTTTGTACCATGCGATCTGGTTGCAGTGCGTTTTTTTGTATGCACTACTTTGGCGTGGTACAGTGTGATTTTAGCCCATTCAGAATGAACGGGCTGAAATCGCACTGCACAGAACTTCATGCACAGCACGTTCTTGTGCAATTCATGTGTCGGCATGGTGTGAACCAGCCCTTAAACATATTCCTGAATAGTCACAGAAGTCGTGAATCCACCTTATATGTGTCAATCTCCTTTTCAATCCTAGATATTACCATATATAGTAGCAATGGCATCATCACCGTGTGGAACATAACCTGTGAAGAGAAAAAAATGTGGGGGGGGGGGGCAGTAGACCCACCCACTACAGGCTGCCTGGATAAAACTAGACTTAGATAAAAAGGAAGGAATGCCCGGTGTCCAGAGAAATGTGCCTTTTAAAATATGGTTTGTGGATCTTTATCAAAAATTAGCAACATGTACATCGAGCCAACGCATTTCAGGGGAATGGACTCCCCTTCTTCAGGGCTGTTGCTGCATACTATTTGGTGGGAACGATCCAATGAGTGGTTATGTTGGTTTAAGGTTTCTGAATGGCAGGATTCCGGCTTCTGCTGTATAGGCAGCAATAAAAGCCAGCATCCTGCCATTTAGAAATCTTGATCCAGCATAACCACTCATGAGTATTGTTCTCACCAAATAGTACACAGCAACAGCCCTGAAGAAGGGGGAGTCTATTCCCCCAAAACACATTGGCTCGATGTACATGTTGCTAATTTTTAATAAAGATCCATGAACCATACTTTAGAAGTCACATTTCTCTGGACACCGGGCGCTCCTTCCTTTTTATCTAAGTCTACATGCTGCAACAACCTTAAGAGGTTGTAAACTCTTTAAAAAAAAACAAAAAACCCTGTAAGACAAAGGCATAATGAGCTAGTATGCATCGCATACCAGCTCATTATGAAATACTTACCTTAGAAGGAAGCCTTCCAGAGGCACCCGCACACCACTGAGATGGCTGACATTTTCCTCTGAGTTTATTTCGGGATTGCAGGCTCCGGCGCTGTGAGTGGCCAGAGCCACGATGATGTCACTCCCGCACATGTGCGGGGGAGTCGCGGTTCACGGCACAGGGCTCGGAAGGAACGACACCCGTGGCCGTTCCTTCAGAGCGCATGCGCCAGGGATGTCACTGGCTGCATATAATGTAAATATCTCTTAAACGGTACACGTTTAGAAGATATTTACAGTACCTATAGGTAAGCCTTATTTTATAGGCTTACCTAAAGGTAAATGTCTGCAGAGGAAGTTTACTTCAACTCTAAGGTCGCACAGAAAAGGTAGCAGCCCAATCCCCGAGAGGACCAATCACCACCATCCATCACTGGGCACTATCCACCGAAAGGCATTTCTTCCTTTTTGCCCACACGAATACCCACAAAGAACCAGTGACCAATCCAGTCAGTCTTCCATGGTCTACAACACAAGCTGAATAAAACTAGAGAAGACTAATCACTCTGCACAAGGAGAGAGAACAGCAGCGATTGGTCTTTATTACAGGATGCTCCTGCAAAGAAGCAAAGTTCCACACTGGATAACTGCACAGATCTGGAAGAAATACACAAAGCACACCAAGATCCAAGTAAAAATAATCATGCCTCCCGTGTTTAGATCTGCTTTTCCTGGAGCTCGGCTATAAAGGAAATCTGTGCTTTCTCCTTGTAGCTCGATTGGTGTGCTGAGAGCGTACAGCCCCACAGACACATATTTTGCAGGGGCTGGACGTCAAAGTCCACTTTTTTATGCCACTGTGCGGCTGGCAGGAAGCTAATGCCCCTCTCCCAGAAAAGCATAGTCACCTTTCCCTGGCTCCCTCACCACTCTGTTCAGCCACTATGAGAAAAGGAATTTCCTGTTGCTTCCAGATGTGGAGGAGCACATGAGGAGCAGATGTTTCGAGGCACCCCAGTTAACGCTTACTACATTTCGGGGAAGGAGCGCAAAACCATCTGCAGTCCCAACACGCACACAAATGTGCTGCTCTTTAGCAGATGCACAGGGCTGTCAATTATTGATGGTACCCCCATGCACATGCAGTGTGTTTTCATTGTGGTGCAATTCATAAAAAAAAAAAAGGTTCAGGGACAAGGGCTGGTTTACACCAGAACTCACTTGGTGTACATTTCCCACACTGTAGGTAATTGCACTGCCCTTGCGATTTGCATGCAGGTGCCAATGCATTGTTAACTACACCCCAAACACAAATCACCAATGCAGTGTGTTTGAAGGCACCAGATTGCATGGTACTACAGTACCAGGCAGTTTGGCATGGTGCTCGTTTTTCAAAGTAGTGCATGCACTGGTGTTTCTGCGTTTCAGTGCGATTTGCAACCCATTCAAATGAATAAGCTGAAAAATCACGCTGCATGTTCCCCTCCATGCTAACCTCTGCACCCCAATTCCACTGCACTCACCTTTGGACTCCAATCCCCCGGCTAATCTCTGCACCCCAAAACCCTTCTGTTAACCTCTGTACCACAACCCCCCTCTCGGCTCACCTTGGTACCCCAATACCCCCTCTCTGCTCACTTCTGTACCCCAACCCCCCCTTTCTACTAACATCCACACCCCCCTCTCTGTTCACCTCTGTACCCCAAATCACCCTCTCTGCTCACCTCCATACCCCAAAATCCTCTTTCTGCTAACCTCCACACCCCCCTCTCTGCTCACCTCTGTCCCCCAACACCCTCTCTACTCACCTCCACATCCAACCTCCTCTCTACTCTCCTCCACACCCCAAACCCCCTCTCTGCTCACCTCCACACCCCACTCTCTCTGCTAACCCTCCCTTTTGTTCCCCTCCGCGCCCTACATTCCTCTCACTAGAGCATCAAGGCAGGACCGTTCTGCCATTACAATCCACACAGCTGTGGGCAGAGCAAGCCGGGTACTGTCCAGTATGGGGAGGCAGAGAGCTCAGTTATAGAAAGCTGCCTCCCTCGCCACTGCTTTTCATTGCACTCTGCCAATCAAGCTCCTGCTTTGCTGATGTTTGGCAGAGTGGGAGTTTAGTCGGATCTGACAGCCTTTTTCAACCAGGATAGCGTGGCACCCCTGAGGACCTCAGGCAGCAGCCCAGGGTGATGTGGCACCCCCGTTGAGAAAGGCTGGTCTAGCTAATAAAGGTGGTGGGGGGAGAGTCTTCAGCCTGTAAGCTTGTCTAGAGAGATTCTGAGCGTACACAGGGCTCCCCTCATTTCTACTGGATGAATGGAGTAGCAGGGTAGTGGAACAAAAGGAAGTATGTGATGCTAGGGAAAGAGGAATTAAAGTAGTTTCACTAGCTATGAAAAATGAAATGTTGGTCTATGGATTTATTTAGAAATACCTGTGTTTTCTCCTTCAAATAAACAATGAATGATTGTGGAGGGCTCCTTCCCTGCCAGAAGCCCAATTTGTGACTATTTCTATTGTTGAGCACTGACATCATTCACACTCATCATTGTAGCAGTGCTGCTGAGTCTGCTGCATGAGTCTCAATGGAGAGTGAAGGAGAGAACTAACATGACCCTTCTACTGCATAACTCTTAACTGTACATGACTGTTGTGGAGTTCAGGCAGAGCCCTGTTGATTCTAACCCCATTTGCTGTGAGCGCTCCTATGAGGCAGTTGCTCTGACACGCCCCCTACCAGCGCTGTCAAACACCAATTAATTATTCGTCTGCTCCAGAGTAGCAAGCTCTGATTCTACTGCCCCAATTGAAATAGGAAAAGTGCTACATGCACCTTATGTCACCATCCTGCCCTGCATGAACAGATTTGCCTAAAAAGGAAACCAGTGTCCTGTAGGGTTATCTGCATCAAATGAAAATAAAAAATAAATTTCGCGCAATATTAAGTGAAAATAAAATTAAAATGGAAATAAGGTGTATATATATGTATTGTGGAACACTGTTGTCTGTCAGGTGGTAGTGTAGAAATCTCTCTGGTATACTAAAATGATCGCTGTTTTCACTCAAAAAAGTGAGGCTTAAATAGCAGTAAATACTGAATTAATCCTCATACCACCCATACCTAACATGCATAAATAAATAATGACATGGTACATAAAAATTGTGCATAAAAATATTTCCAGTAGTGAGTCGTATATGGTCTTCTAAAATCCACAATCCAAAAGTGTGCAATAAAACAAAAGTGCAACCTAAAAAATATATATAGTGCAACCTCTAAAAAATATATATATTCCAATTTATGTGCAAAGTCCGTTTTGTTGCTACAATAATTTGTAGATTTTCTAGTGCCAAAGTGATAAAAAATAAACTAAAAAATAAAACATAAAAAATATGGAGGTGAGTCTTTATATGAAAAACAACTGTGAATAATTCTTCTGATTTTGAAAAATAGATGTAGTGAAAGTTTATCTTTCTGCTGCTGGTGTCTCTCAGTATGGTCTCACAGAACTCTCACCTTGCATTAGTAGTAATCAGGCATTCAGTGATATGTCTTTAAGGTGTGGGGATAGTCTCTGGCAGCTTTCTCTTTCTCTGTTATTTTCTCTCCTCCAACGTTTCCTCTCTCCAGCTCCACTCTAGTGAACTCAGTGTGGGGGAAATAGAATAGGGAGGGGGGAGAAGAAAGAGGCTCCACTAGTGCATTAAACTTTTAAAATCAAAGGGGGAATATTTATTAGCTGTTACTCTTACATTTCTCATATTAAAAACGGGCAAAGTGAATATAAAAAACGATCTGGCGTTCTCAGCGCCCTCTCACTTCTGCTTCAGATTCAGTGTGTTGCTCCAGCCAATCCCTACGCGTTACGACACCGTCACGTGTCTTCATCTGGGGAACCGGATTGGCTGTCTTGTGTATGCTTATATGTGATAGAGCAACTTCCGGCTCTATCACATATAAGCATACACAAGACAGCCAATCCGGTTCCCCAGATGAAGACACGTGACGGTGTCGTAACGCGTAGGGATTGGCTGGAGCAACACACTGAATCTGAAGCAGAAGTGAGAGGGCGCTGAGAACGCCAGATCGTTTTTTATATTCACTTTGCCCGTTTTTAATATGAGAAATGTAAGAGTAACAGCTAATAAATATTCCCCCTTTGATTTTAAAAGTTTAATGCACTAGTGGAGCCTCTTTCTTCTCCCCCCTCCCTATTCTATTTCCCCCACACTGAGTTCACTAGAGTGGAGCTGGAGAGAGGGAACGTTGGAGGAGAGAAAATAACAGAGAAAGAGAAAGCTGCCAGAGACTATCCCCACACCTTAAAGACATATCACTGAATGCCTGATTACTACTAATGCAAGGTGAGAGTTCTGTGAGACCATACTGAGAGACACCAGCAGCAGAAAGATAAACTTTCACTACATCTATTTTTCAAAATCAGAAGAATTATTCACAGTTGTTTTTCATATAAAGACTCACCTCCATATTTTTTATGTTTTATTTTTTAGTTTATTTTTTATCACTTTGGCACTAGAAAATCTACAAATTATTGTAGCAACAAAACGGACTTTGCACATAAATTGGAATATATATATTTTTTAGAGGTTGCACTATATATATTTTTTAGGTTGCACTTTTGTTTTATTGCACACTTTTGGATTGTGGATTTTAGAAGACCATATACGACTCACTACTGGAAATATTTTTATGCACAATTTTTATGTACCATGTCATTATTTATTTATGCATGTTAGGTATGGGTGGTATGAGGATTAATTCAGTATTTACTGCTATTTAAGCCTCACTTTTTTGAGTGAAAACAGCGATCATTTTAGTATACCAGAGAGATTTCTACACTACCACCTGACAGACAACAGTGTTCCACAATACATATATATACACCTTATTTCCATTTTAATTTTATTTTCACTTAATATTGCGCGAAATTTATTTTTTATTTTCATTTAGACATTAAGTGTTTGGTGTGAACACCCATATTTTGCAGCAATATTATTTTTCACAGCACTATAGTTCATTTGAGCACTTCACCATTCTATATCCACCAGCGCGAAGGACAATTTTATATATATTTTTATCTGCATCAAATGACACCTTCAACATGCCTACTGAGCCTATTACTATTCTCTCTAAAAATCAAGCACAGAAAGCTGCAAAGCTGCATTTACTTATAGAATATTCATTTTGTTTTACATATTCAGTTGCATTAACATATTTCCTCACACAATTCTTGCTTTCTTAAAATGTATCTCTAAACAGATCTATTTTCTTTAGAATAATGTAGGGAAGAGTTGGAACCTCTGTCAGGTTTTTATTGCTGTCTGTGTCCCTGGTGTTTAGATTTGGCCTCTACTTCCTGGAGATCATTGTCACTGGGACAGAAAATTAATTTAAAAATCCAAAATGTTACAGCTGTGACTGGCACAGAAGGTGATGGGAAATCTTACTATGGAGACACCTGTTTCGGTCAAAGAAGGGATTTCCCCTCACCAGATAACCTCTCACTTCCTATTGTGTCTCCATGGCAGCCCTCAAGGGGGACAAATAAAAAACCTAATAGGAATTGACCATTCCCTACTCTTTTCACCCCTCCCCCTTCACAAAAGTTACAACTTACCACTTGACTGAGTCACAAATGTTACTTTATATGAAAGCACCATGCCCACAGTACAAAGGAATGTAGCTATGAATCCAAAGACCTGAAAGATGAAAGGTACAGCATATTACTAATAGATCAGTTCAGTACCTGTATAACTACAGCAGACTGTCAGTATCAAATGTATCAAGAACACAAAGACTTGTTCTCTTTAGTTTGCTTCTTTCTTTTAAAATTAAAGTTGAACTGCAGGCAGCCATCTAATGCACAGCAGATTGGCTTAGTGGGTAACACTACTTCCTTGCAGAAGGGTCCTCAGTTTGAATCCCATCCAGGACAATACCTGCATGGAGTTTGCCTGTTCACTCTGTGCTTGCATGGGTTTCTTCTAAGTATTATGGTTTCTTCCTACCCTCCAAAAATGCTGGTAGGTTTATTGGCTCCTGTCCAAATTGACCCTAGTAGGTATATGCATGTGAGGTGGGGCCCTTAGATTGTAGAGTAATTAAGAGCAGTGATGTCAATGTAAAAAATATAAAATGTTGCAATAAACTGTTATGAAATCTGACGCAGGATTTGTATTTCTGTCCATCCAGTCCTGAGATTTAGCCACCCTGCCTGTCAGTGGAGAGGGTCTTACTTTTCTCTGCTGCAGTTTCATGTGCGCTTATGAATCTTGACCCTACCCCTAGCTTATGACTGGACAGTAAAAGGTAAACAAGCACACTGGTGAACTCATCTTTCTGTCACTCCACTCTCTCCACCTATCAGCATGTTCCTGGCACTGTAGCACTCCATGTGCTGCTTCTCCCTTCCCTTGTCTGAGCTCTGCTGTACAGCAGATCAGCCAGAGGCTTTTAAGTCAAATTTAGGTGCTCACACTGCATTTATTAATGTATTATTGATTATCATTTAGCAACCTGGCTATGATATACATACTGCATACAGTGGGGAAAATAATTATTTGATCCCCTGTAGATTTTGTAAGTTTGCCCACTCACAAAGAAATGAAAGGTTTATACTTTTTATCATAGTTGTATTTTAAATGATAGTGACAGAATATCAACCACACATCCAGAAAAAACACATGATACAAATGTTATAAACGACCTAGCCGCCTGACAAGTCGCCTCCCGTTCTGTACAATGGAACCGTTCTAATAGGAGAGACGCAAGTCGCTTCGACTTAGAAAAAGGTTCCTGCACTACTTTGGGGGCGACTTGAGGCGACTTGCATAGACTTCTATACAGAAGTCGTTTTGCAAGTCACCGTGGAAGTCGTGTGCAGGTCGCCTCGGTGAGGCGACCTGCAAGTCGTGCCGCCCCTGTGTGAACCGGGGCTTAAGGAGAAATAATATTATCTTGTAATACATTCTACTTTGTTTATAAAAACATGACAAAGAATCCTCAGAGCCCTGTCGGTTATCTAAAGCAACAGCACAAAAGAATATGCTTACTTTAATGCCTGCTTTGTCTGGATCAAACCTCAGATGGAGCCATCCATTATCAGCTTATTTAATTTATAGATATAGTTTACACCAACCTTTCTCAACCAGCGTCCCTCCAAAGGCTGTTAATGGTTGCTTGAGCAATGAGCAGTTGCTTGAGCAATGATATGCAACCATTTGTATGTAAGGGGGGGATTTTTCCTAGTGACCAGAAATAGAAGGAGCATTCTTCCCATTAACAATCACCCTAACCTACTGTGAGCTGTAGATATAGCAATTATTAGTTCTCTGAGACCACAAAGTTATTTCAAGGGTTCCTCCGTGTTAAAAAGGTTGAGAATGGCTGGTGTATACTGAACATGTGCTATTCTAGATTTGGTTGGATATAACCTAGCTATGGTATAACATAGTACATGATTTATGGGAATATGTGTTATGTATTTTTATCATGTGCTGATCATGTTATACACTATGAATTGGATGGTATTCTATCATGAACATGTATATAGATTATGGCATTTATCCATTGATCGATTTTTGTATATAGAATATGGCATTTATCCATTGATTCACTTTATATGAATTATACTATCTTCGTGCAATTTTTTACCTCCTATTCTAATAAACTGTATTTCATTCACCCACATGAGTCAACCACTTCATTCAAAGTCCCAAGTCCCCCCTTTGTTTTTTAACATAGTACATATGTCTGGATTTGTTAATTGTATAAAAATTACAAAACTTGTGCAATAGATCTAATTAAACTCAACCCACATTTGAGACTTTTTTTGTTTTTAGCACATCCCTTTTATGGGGAAACATCCATATTTTGGATTAAATTTGACCTTTTTTTTTTGATAAATGACAAAAGATTCTCAGAGCACTAGAAAGTCAAAGACATCCATCAACTCCTTTAAATTGATTAACTGTGTATAGGTTTCCCCTTGAACTTTTTTTTTTTAAACAAGCTTTTTTCGAAAGAGGGGCTAAGGATACTAAGCACAACATGTTTAGAGGAGCCTAAAGCTTAGACTGAAAGAAGGAAAACTACTCTATGTACAACACCACATTCCTAACAAGAAGCATCAATGGATCAAAAAAATACTCCCAAGATGAGTTTTCTGTAGAGTGTGCCTGACAAAGACCACTAGGTGTTTTGTTCAGGGAGTTAAGAGCAGCCAGAGGCTGAATGACGGCAGGTTATCATTTACACATATCTTACCGATCCAGCCACTAGTCCACCAATACTATAACTTTTCACAGCAGCCACAATGGAGCCAATAAGCAGAAGGATGGTGGAGATAGCATAGTGTAACAGTTCCTATAGGAAAATAAATAGTTATTTAATAAACCTGAGGATCTTTTATGCATATCTAAAAGTGTATATCAGGACAAATTATAGAAAAATATATTTAGTATATCTCTACATTCCATGCACACCCCCCCCCCCCCCCATTTTTTAAATCAATTTAAAGATGCTGCAAGTACAGAAAAATATCTGTGGAACTTCCAAAAATGCCCCGAACTCCCAATTTCCTGTTGTGAGTCTAACAACACACAGGATTTTATGGGCTGAAATCACAAGAAATAGTGACAGCCTTGCCAAGTTGCCCTTCACTAAATTTTTGCCTAGACTCCTTGAGATAATACAAGAAGTGTGCACAGGACACAAGACAGCTCTGAATTTCTTTTACAAAGTCTTTATTGGTAGAAAAGTAAATTCAACAGATTAGTGCAACGTTGTGATGGTTACATCAAACATAAGATGAAGAGGAAGATCCCAACAAAGGGATGTTATATACATGGTACAATATTCATCAGTACAATAGAAAACAGCAGCGATATGTTGCGATGAAGATCATTTAATGCCCCAGAGTATATTGTATAGTAAGCAAAGTCTCGGAAACCCAAAGCCATAGAGAGGAGTGCATACATACATAGATTAACTGCATATTGATTATGGATAAGAGAGAAAAATGATTATTTGTTATATTTTTATTTTTTGTTTTTTTCAATCACTATAACCATCTTCCCTGGACAGACTCCTGGAAACCAGGAGTGTCAAAGAAAGTATACAGAAAAAGAAAGGGAATGGTTAGACTATAGAAGACAAGGGGGGTATAAGAGAGAAAAAAGAGAAGGAGGAGAGAAAGGAGGGAATCCATAGTCTACATACTTTGGAACAAGTCCACCAGATGTGGGCCATGGTACCTTCCTGCGAACAACCCCGGTAACAGTGAGGGGAATAGGAAGAAATAAAACAAGCTAGTCTAGCTGGCGTATAATACCATCTATAGAACACTTTGTATGAATTTTCCAGAATAAGAACATTCCTAGAACTCTTTGTAAGGGCTATTGTCATGATCTGCCAGTCCTCTGGGTCCAACTGTTTACCCAAGTCTCTCTCCCATTGGAGATTATATGATCTCACTGGGGGTTTCCTAGAGGAAATGATTGAGGAGTAAAGTAAAGATATTAATCCCGGGGAATGGGGTTTAGCCCTGCAGATGCTTTCAAAGGGGGTCAAGGTGTATGGGGTAGGTCGGGCCTTTGTGAGTAAAGTGTTTAAAGAGTAAAATGTTTAATTTGAAGGTAACTATCATGGGAAGAGCTGAGAACATCGAATGTTATTATTCTCGTAGGGGTGAACAGAGAATAAACGTCAGTGAATCCATTATCCGTCCACCACGAGAATTGTTTAGAATTCTCACAACTGGGGGGAAATAAAGGGCAGTGAGTAAGACGCAGTAATGGTAAATGGGGGGATAGTAGTCCTGCTGAGAATTTAACAGTCCCATAGGTGAAGAGAGTGTGTCATACACGGCCTAAACCTGTGTGGGAGTTTTGTGGGGGGAGCCAGTGTACAGAGGAAATGGGAATAGGGTGAGATTTGACCAGATCAATAGTGGCCCATAGCGGCATTTGATATGTGTCATGAAGGTGAGATAGTGGGGCTATGTTCGCTGCCGTGTAGTATGCCTGAAGATTGGGGACCGAAAGACCTCCATTGATCCGCTGGGCGTACAGAGTTTGCTTATTGATCTGGGGTCATGTGGAACCCCAGACGAATTTCAAGAGCTTGCGTTGGTGAATTTGTAATATATAGGAGGCGATCGGGACTGGTAATACTCGAGAGAGATACAACTGTTTCAGAAGGTAGGTCAAACGAACCGCAGAGATCCTGCCCTAATAGATCTAATAGATCCTGAATCTATTATAGGAAGATGTTTTCTAAGCATTATCATATGGTCAATTCTAGAGTGAGAATGATGTGGGTGAGAGTAGTACGTGTAATCTTTACTCAGTGGGTGCAATTCTCTCCAGGGGTCTACCAGATCATGAGAGCGTAGGGAGTGGGAAATTTTTTTAGTTGCAGGTGAGGCAGCCACCCTTTCTGAAGGGTATTTATCCAGTACAGGATCCAGGGCCACATTTGAGTCCCCTGCTAAAAGCAGGGTACTTTTTTGGTGAGATGTCAATAGGGAGCAGACATAGGATAAGAAGGGTCCCGGGTTAGAATTGGGGGGCATAATAGGTCATTATGGTAACTTCTGCATCATGAATGGTACCTATGAGCAGGAGGTATCTACCATCGGGGTCTGCTATCTGGTCAATACAGTTAAAAGGCACCGATTTGCAAAAAGCTATCAGAACGCCCTGCTTGGTCGGGCCGTTAGCCATAAACACCTGGGGGTACTGGACATCAAAATACTTAGGGCTGGAGGCAGAGTAAAATTAGTTTCCTGTAGACATGTTATATGTATACATTGTTTTTTAAGATACTTAAATACTTTCACTACAACCAGTGTAGCGTCATGGTGGAAAAGTGGTTAAGGGTTTACCATTGTCACCGTATGCAACCCGCACAGACTCAGAGAAGGGTAAAGAGAAGGGAGATCATGGGGAAAGAAGAGGGAGGTAGTAAAAAAGAGAGAGAAAGAGAAGCACAATAAGGCAGAGGAAATCTCGGGAGAAAAATTTGGATAAAGCAATAGTGCAACTAATCGTGTGTCCAGGGACCCGCCAAAAGGTCGGTGGTTGGCTAGGACCATAGTCCTAAGCAAGTGCCGACACTGTGGGGGTGCAGTGGTCCACCGTACCCATTCGGCTTACTTAACCATTTAAACCAAATAAAAATGCATAACAATGAGCACTTAATATAATGTAATATAGTAGACACAAACTATTAAAGAGAAAACAGTCATTTCTAGCTCAAACACAAGATTGGGTTAGACCCATTCCAGGCTCCCCGGGCAAGGCCAGGGAGAGGTAACTAGTATAGAAATTGAGCAATTTAGGTGCTAGTATCAACTACCTATTAGGTAACTGTTGTGGTAAATGAAATCAACCAGTGAAAATGTGCATTATCTGGTAGGTCAGAGGTCATTCATGATGGCCAGAAGAAATAAGATCACAGTCCGAAGACCAAAATGGGCACGGAGTGGACCTTTAACCTGAATGAGTAACAACTGGCCAAGGATGAATCTGAGACATTAGCCAACTCCTCAACCATGGGCCACCCTCCCCCCGGTTGCCATCTATTAAAGTGGGCGACCCAGGGTGGTGGCCCCACACTTGGCAGTGTCGGCCACTTTTAACTGTAAGGCAACAATCATGTGTGCATTAAAGTAGTTAACAAAAAATAAAATAAAAATAGATTTATAAAAGTTTTATACCAACAATGCGGCTCTAGGGAGCCCCCAGTGACTGCGGGAAGATGGAATCAACCTCAGTAAGTGTAGCCAAAGTGGGCTACAATGTGAAAAAAGCCTGAGAAATAACTCAGGCCCATGTTGAAGTGAAAACTCGGAGTTCAGGAAAGTTCAGTTCCTCACAGCTCTGAATTTCTAATATGATCAACAAGTATTTCTTACACTTATCAAACAAATGTAAAATTATGTTTTTAATTATACATTCAACACAACAAAAGGGAGCAAATAAGAGAAGTTAACTATTGAGGTTGACATTATTTGCATACACTTATCAGGGATCACTAAAGTGGTAGTAAAGTCCACACTGTTTGCTTGTACCTACAGGTAACCCTAAAATAAGGCTTACCTGTAGGTAAAGTAAATACCTCCTAATTGTGCACTGATTAGGAGATATTTACTATAGCAGCAGCCAGTGACGTCACCAGTGCATGCGCACTGCGCAATCAATGGCCAGTGTGCCATCCATTGAGAGAGCCTTGCTGCAGCCATGAGGTATTTGCGGTGTGGCCGGTGAAGCAGCCAAAGCCTGCGAGCCCAGAAGAAAAACCGAGTGAAGATGGCAGCCCTTAGCAGTGACAGTGTACCGCTGGAGGACTTCACTCTAAGGTAACTATTTCCTAATGTGTGAGTATGCGATGCATACTAACACATTATGCTATTATCCTGCAGGAGACCATTTTGCTGGAGTTTTTCTTTTTTGTGGCTTACTACTACTTTTTACCTGCAGTCCCTCTACCCATACAGTGCACTTCAGAAAAGATGCCAATAGGCTCACTCAGTTCCCAGCTCCACCAAAAACCTAAGCCACTGGTAACAGCTTTCTCCCTCCTGAACTTTTATTTTTTTAGGGAGAATGCAACAGAAGGTTTGGGATACTGTACCAGTAAACACGACACTCAATTGTGATGATGGCAATAAGGGCAGAGCTGACAACTCTACCTGGGACATCTTACTGCTGAAGTCCTAAAGATATAAGGCACCATTCAGAGTCTTAGGTTGAAGTACCTTTTTTATTATTGCCTTGACTTCTGTATATTTGCCTTTAAAGAAATTTGGTACAAATGTTTTCATTTAAGTACATACCGTCAATGGCCATGAGACACAAGTCAGCATTCTGTATATCCGGAACAGGGACACCGCATAGAAGACAAGTATTAATATCATAAAGCATATTGTAATAACTTCAAAATAGCGGTAGGTGCTGTAGTCTGTCCAAACAGAGTTCCTCACACACAGGAAAGCTATCAGCAAGCACACCTGAAAGAAAATAAATAAATACATCTTTAGACAAATGCAAATAGGTTATATAATATTAACATCATTGATTACCATATTAATTTATAATACAGATATGCGGGGCTGTGTTTTACTAATAAGTTCACCAACAAATTTTTTTTTAGATCATTTTTTTTTTATATACCTCATATGGGTGATGTTGTAGTCAATATTAATTTACAGGGCTAGAGCAAGAAGTAGCATATATTGGTTGTTTATATGCTTTTTAACTGACATTTTATATCTTTTGTAGTACTTATATAAAATCTTTATATTACAGATATACATTTAAAGTGTATGTAAAGCTAAACTGTTTTATTACTTTTGGATGGAATGTGGAAGGGTTTAAATATTTGTGTGGTTTTAATTGCTGTTTGTGTTCCTATTGTGGAGAATCACCCCATTTGCCTGGTGTCTCCTGTCTCTTGTACAGAAAGTAACGTGAGATCCAAAACTTTGAGCTGTAACAAGAACAAGAGGTGAGGGAAAATCATCCAATGAGCAACCTGTTTTGCTGTGTCTTTGCAAACACTTGTATACAAAATGTACCAATGACAATATCATCCTAGAGAGTATTACGGGCTTTGAAATAAATAAGCAAAGAAAAAGCTGCTTTACTTTATACTCACTCTTTCAGATTGAAGCTTCAAAGGACCCATCTTAACAGATGAGGTAGGTCATTCAGCTGGGTGTGTACATTTCCGATTATGCTACTGTGCTCAGTAAATAAAGGCCTTTTTCAGCAAAGCAGTTAATTATAATATATATAAGTGCACTTGCTAGCTTCCAATATTTTATTTCCATATCTATATAGTTTGAGCAGCCATAGTGTCAGTGAATCGTAAGCTTTAGTAGGAAAAGCATAGAGTAAGCTGATAAACTGCATGGTGAGAGATTAAGGTTAGGAAACTATACTTTAATTCTGATTGCTAGCTCTTTGGGCAACCAACCCCTTTGCTCTTTTTTACAGTTCTATTATTGGGGGCTTTTTTTTTCCATTTTATTTTGTAGTTGACTCAAGTTCATTTTTGGCTGCTATTTTTTTGCATTCATTGAAAACTTCTCCTTTTTTTTTTTTTGCTTCAAGGCTTTCCATTAAAAATGAGCTTTTGCTTTAGGGGTGATATTTTGAGCGCTTAATTAATTTGCGGGATATATTAGGATCCTCCCATAGTGTGTAAAACCTTTGATTTATTTGTGAAAAAAAACAATCGCATACAGAAGCTGATTCCAAAAAAACATGCAGGGTAACATTTACCCGATCTGCCCGGTCAAAACTGGGAAGCTGCTTAGTAATTTGCGTGTGTTCCACTGGGACCGGAAATGACGCACCATGTGTTCCGCTTGACGCGTTTCATCATCACGTGACGTCCTGAGAAGCAGAAAGTCACAGTGTGTGCCTCCATCTTATATAACACAGTAAGACCGATCACCAGGGTGGATAAAAATCAATGATTTTTAAGAAAAAAGCCAAACAAATCAAATTTTGTTTGATTTAAATCGGATTTTTGGGATTTTTATCACATTTATTTTATTAAAATGCTTTTGGAGTAAAAATCTATCTAAAGATAGTTTTCTTTTTAAGATACATTATTCATTTCATTTATTCAGCATGAAATGGAGCTTAGTTATGTAGTATGAGGCTGTATATTCTGCAATATTTACATTTTTGGTAAACTCAATGAATCCAAGCTCTGCAAGCTAAGATAACATGCACTGCATTGATGCATTCACAAAATTAACAGTAACCATGAGATAAAACAAAGTTCAGGAATATTCCTTTATGTACACTACAAACTGTATGATTGAATCGGTTCTGATATCACTGTTTTACTAACCTGACAGCTTATTATTCTAAATAGGAAACCTTCATTTTGTTTGCAAATATTAAAGATTCCAACTACCAGCAAGAATGCGTCCTTACACTTAAAGAACACATGTCATTTCAGATCCACCATGGCAGCTCCTGTTAGCAGGCATCCACTCACCTGCTGCCACCATATCCCTCTCCTTGACACCGCCGCATCACCAGCTGTCCCATTAAAGTGAATGGGACTGTTGGTGAGTCAACAGCGGGTCAGAGGAGGAGCTGCTGCGGGACAGAGATGACAGTTGATCTTTAAAAATTATTTAAATCGAGTTGCTTTAAATCAAGCCTTTTTACTAGTGATTTAACTCAAATCCACCCTGCCGACCACCCAAACATACATTGTAAAATGTGTAATGCCAGACAATTAGTTGGGTGTAAATGGACAGCCAGTCTGTTTACGTCCGACTGCCCATACAGGAGGGCAGGCTGTGTCCTTGTCTGCTCTGCATAAGCGGAGCGAGCACCTGACCTGTCATCCACCTGCTCGGGGGGGGATCACCAGACAGTGGATCGCAGCCAGAGTCTGTCCCGTGTGAAAGGGACCTTAGGTGCAGACTAGAGATCAGGTGCTTCTATATTTAAAAATAGACAACTTGATCTGTTTAAGTTTTACTATCATCTTTGCCTTTCCTGATCTAGACAGGGTAACACCTGTGTGCATGCGTAGGTGTTACATTATCAGTGACCATCTGGCGGAAAAGGATTGCTCCGGATCTGGAAGAATTGGTGTCATTGACAGTGGTAGCCATGGGCGTCCGCAGAACTTTTTTCGGGGGGGGGCATCATTTTAAGGTCACCAATGCTTCGCCCCTTTTCGATTATGTCTTGAAGGGGAGGAGCTTAGTCATTATCACATAAAGCGTGATAACCTTCCCCCTTCTACTGCCACATTTGGCACATTTTGTTTCAGGCAATAATAATCCTCAATATTGGTGTCAGTTTCTGCAATAATAATCCCCAATATTGGTGTCAGTTTCTGCAATAATAATCCCCAATATTGGTGTCAGTTTCTGCAATAATAATCCCCAGCGTTGGTGCAGTAGCTGCAATATTACCCCCAGCATAGATGGTGAGTGGTGATATGCTAATTTAAAACCATGCAGCATGAAGGAGCTAAATTAACACTGACATTGGCCACTAATTCAGCTCAAGGGGTTAATGAACACTGCTATTGATCACTAATGCAGTAGCGGCCAGTGGCAGTGTTAATTACCCCTTTGTATTGCAGCAGGAATGGCCAGTGTCAGGTTAACACTGACACTGGCCATTAATGCAGCACAAAGGGGTTAATCAACTGCTACTGGCCACTAATGCATTATCAATCAATGACAGTGTTCATAAACGCCTTGTGCTAAATTAGTGGCCAGTGTCAGTACATTAACCCCTTCATGCTGCATATAACTGGCTAATGGCTTAATTAACCCCCAATCACAAAACCCACCACAGCTCCCAAGACATTAACCAGTCCAGTGCACTGGAAAAGCGTCACTGCAACATTACCCTGTTAAGGAAAAAAACTTCCCCTCTGTCTGCCATTGCTCACTTACCTAATTCCAGCAACCGCTCCGCTCCACTCCCTCGCGGTGCCTCTCTCTCTCTCTTCCTGTTCCGCCCTCTGAATGACATCATGTCAGACGCGGGGACTAGAAATTATCTGTGGGGCGGAGTTCACTCCTCCTGACAGAGAAGTGTAACTGATGTCTTCTCAACTGAGTGTAGGAGCGCAGGGAGCGTTCCAGCACTCGGCACCCCGCTGCAGCTCTGCAAGGACACTTTAGGTCTGACTTGGGTAGTGATCTGTGACTGTGTACTGATGTGCATGTTCATCTGCCATCGATCACAGTTTAGCCGGCACTGCCCACACTGTCACCTTGCCGATTCCAGGGGGGGGGGGGGGGGCACCCATGGTGGTAGCGGATGACACAAACTCCCTTTAATTCACAAACTTTTCTTTTTATCTATAAAAAAAATTTACTTTTCCATTTTTTTAATTATTATCTACTGAAATTAACATTTTACATTGCTTTTGTAATGGCCTTCCGCTCTCATCTTCTGATTTGGCACTGTGAAATCTGGCCCTGTCCACAGAAGCAGTAAGGAGGCAGAGGGATGTGGTTTTAATGTTTCAATGCCTCAGTCTTCTATGAGGAGCGTTTCCTGCTCGTGGTGTTAAAGAAACCCTCCCAATTGCTGTAAGCATGTTGCTGTCCCTTCTGTGACTAACGCTGCCCCCACTTTTCCACTATCAGCAACAATATTCTTATGATTCTTTTGCTATTATATTCTCTTCTAATGAAGGAATTTTTCATTTGGGAGCTACAAAACACAGAATATTTTGCTGGATCGCTACTTTTCCCTTAAACTACGTAAATATATATGTTTCTCATTTCTCCTGGTAAGTAGCATTTTATCTTAAAGAAGGCTGATAATGGAAAGTTACCAAAACAATTAAATACAATATAGCAGAAAATGAATGCATTATAAATGTTTTGTCCCTGCTGGAGGAAGTGAATAAACAATTCCAGAAAAAGAAATCATAATGAAATCAGTAATGCAATCACTACATTTTATGGGGGGGTGGAGAGAGGTGTTGGAAAATTCTACAGAAAACATTATTTCTGCAAAAAAATATGTTGTTTAAACAAGTCAACTTGTGCTTCCTATGCATGGTTTCTTCCAAAGTAATGCCCGTACACACAATCGGATTTTCCGCCAACAAATGTTGGCTAGCAGGTTCTAAAATTTTCCAATTGTGTACACAAGTCTGTCGGACAAAAGTCCACGCATGCTCAGAATCAAGTATGAGCTGGAGATATAACTAGCGTTCGTAATGGAGATACCATGTACGTCTTGTACGTCACTACGTTCATAATTGTTGGCCAACATTTGTGTGACCGTGTGTATGCAAGACAAGTTGGAGCCAACATCCTTCAAACAAAAAGCCACGGTTTTGTTGTTGGAAAGTCCGATCGTGTGTACGGGGGGGGGGGGGGGGGGACGACGACAGGGGGGGGGGGGGGCAGTTGGGTGGATGGATTCCTCCATCACCCCCACCAGAGCTGCCTGAACACACTTTAGCAGGCACCCGGATGGTCTTGGACAGCTCTGGACCGAGCCGAACATCACAGCCATATTTTTTTACTGGCAACTTTTTCCTTTTTACTGGCATTTACTGGCAGGAGAAAACTGCCTGTTTTTCACTGGCTGCCAGTAAAAATACTGACGGTTGGCAACACGGATCAGGAAGCCCACTTTTCTGCCCGCCAGCAAGTCCACACACCTGCCAGTAAGTCCTCACAGTGGTATAATTAGCATTGGTGCATTTAGGTAGGGGAGACTGGGTAGTGCTTAAAGACTATTAGAATAGATTCCCAAGTAAATAATGTCCCCGCATGTTGATGTCCCACACTCCTGCCTACAGCAGTACTTTTATCTATATATATATAAAAGACCAATCATTAGTGCCTTCTGTCTTTTATCCCCATTCTGAAGCTCGGTTTGAACTTCAGGAAGTCGTCTTCACCACGTCTAGATGCCTAAATACATTGAGTTGCTGCGATGTGCTTGGCTGATTAGCAATTTGTGTCACCGAGAAATTGATTCTAATAAAGTGGCCGGTGAGTGTACAGTAGTTATTTTAACTATATATATATATATATATGTTAGGTGTGGTTAGGATTGCTGGTTAGGCATTTTATTTAGCTTTTCATGTTTATTGTTTGCTGGTGTGTGACTATCTTTCATTCACTGTAAATAAGTCTCACTTTAAAGATATACATACATGGTCTGGTCCCTATTTCCTTGTGTAGCTACATTTATCTGGTTATCCCAGCACCTGATTCCTGACACTTGGTCTGTACATTGTGAGTACCTTTCCTTTAATAAAATTATGGCTTTTGAGAAGTATTACACAATGTTGCATCTGGTTCCTATTGATGGTGTTAATGCTTCATAAATTAAAGTGATTGTAACGGCTCGTTTTTAATTTTTTAATAACAAACATGTCTATACTTACCTGCTCTGTGCACGGGTTTTTCACAGAACGGCCCTGATCCTCCTTTTCTGGGGTGCTCCAGCGGCGCTCCTGGCTCCTCCTCTTCAGCGAGTGGTCCCACGGAGAGCGGATTTCCATGGGGGCACTCTTCAGTCCTGCTGCTGCGTCCATTGACATAGACAACAGGACTCGGCCCCACCCCCCATGTCACTGGATTTGATTGCCAATGGCTCCTACTGCTATCTCTATCCAATGAGGACCCGAGACAGTGGCTAGATCTGCTGTGCTCGTCCTCAACGCAGGAACGATCAGGCTCAGGTAAGAAAAAGAGGGAGGGGGGGGGCTCTGGGGGGCTTCTGCAGCACAGAAAGTTTTTCATCTTAAAGTGGAGGGACACCCTGAAAAAAAAAGTTACACCAAAAATCCTAAAAATAATAAAAAAAAAACATTTGAATAAAAATTTTTTTTTTAAACTTACCTAAACCCTTGTTGCTAGGCAGTCTTCCTAATCTGCCTCTTCCTTTTCCGCGGCGTGTTCTGCTCCTCGGTGAGCGGCCCCGTTGTCTTCTGGGAACTGTGTGTGTTCCCAGAACACCACGGGGCCATTCACAGAGCGCCGCGCCGCTCGCGCGTGTGCGCAGTAGGAAACTGGCAGTGAAGCCGCAAGGCTCCACTGCCTGTTTCCCTTACCTAGGATGGCGGTGCCGGGACCCGAGAGACGAGGGACGGGTCGGCTTCGGGAGGCCGACATCGTGGGCACCCAGGACTGGTAAGTACTTATTTAAAGTCAGCAGCTACAGTGTTTGTAGCTGCTGACTTTTATTTTATTTTTTTTAGGCCCGAATCCCGCTTTAATGCATAGAATGCATTAAGGTGAAAAACCTTGAGACTTTACAACTCCTTTAAGACAACATCATATTGTTATATTTTCTAAATTCATGACCTGATGATTTGTGTTAATGTTCTAGTCTTTCAATCAACATTACATGTTGGTCACTGGGATTGTATGTAGCCAGGATGTTGGTGGAATGGAACCGGAAGGCTCATTAATAAAACAGTTGCATTAAAATGACTGTTTACAGCAAAATGCACAATCATTTACAAGAACACACTTAAGACTGTTCAGTGCATTATTTATAAGACAACTTCATCCCACAGCCATTATCCTAAAAAATGTTTTTATCTGATTTATTTCAGAAACAGGCATTTTATCATCAGACTAAAAAATAATACTTTTAAAAGGAAATTCCAATCTAAAGACAAAATTTCCAGTAAACTGCTATTATTATACAGGATGTAGTGTATATGCAGGTGAAAAAAAGGTGCAGCACTATACCTTAAAACTACCTTAAAAACCATGTGTAAAACCAAATAAAACTTTATAGAAAACCTATGATTTGTTGGTGTTGTTTTATTCTTAAAATATAATAAAATAAAAGTACCCTTCCATCCTTATCTTCAATGTATAAAGCATGAAGAGTTTTACGAAATGGAGGGAGGCAATACAGTTACATTACAATTCAGTACAAGAGGGATTAGAAGGCCCTGCTCATGGGAGCTTACAATCTAAAAGTTCCACCCCAAAGCTAATCAGTTATGCTCAGTGCAGTGCAGACAAGAAGAGTTCTATATTAGATCAAATTGCATTATTATTGCAATGTGTATAAGTACTGTGCATACTCTTTATTGTGAAAGACAATAATTTGTCTGCTCCCTGCTATTTACTGCATTTGTAAACGAGAAAGTAAAAAAATGTATTAATTACAGATATTTATATAGCACCGACAATTTACACCTACAATTTACACAGATGATATCTGTAGCAAATACATTTCAGATGGAGAGTTTACAAGAAAGTGGCACTGGTATGTTACAAGAGTACTGATTTGTTCTTTATCAGAGATTGCCAACCCCGCCCCACCGTCTTGGAGCATCGCTGTACCTTTTGTTTTGTTTCAATCTTCGTTCTACTCTCCAGGGAGGATGAGTATTGCGGCAAAATCTACTTTTTCATATTAACAGCTGCAGGGCTGTTTTTAAAAGAAAAGTACTTGAGCTGGGATTTTTTTTTTCTCCAGTTGTGTTGGGGAAACATGTACAGAGAGAAAAATGAAGACCCCCATTGCTGACCCGTTTATGAAAACACTAACTGGCTGGCTCTCAGCTTTCAGTCATTTTTTAGGCCCTAATCTGAAACAAGCATACAGACTAGATAGAACAAGGTCAGGAGTCTTGATCTGTACAGGTTTCCTAGTGGCTAGAAAAGCTTCAAACATGCACTAGATTGCCAAAAGTATTGTGATGCCTGCCTTTACATGCACATGAACTGTAATGGAATGCCAGTCTTAGTCCGTAGGGTTCACTATTGAGTTGGCCCACCCTTTGCAGCTTTAACAGCTTCAACTCTTCTGGGAAGGCTGTCCACAAGGATTAGCAGTGTGTCTATGGGAATGTTTGACCATTCTTACAGAAGCGCATTTGTGAGGTCAGGCACTGATGTTGGATGAGAAGGCCTGGCTCGCAGTCTCCGCCTGAATTCATTCCAAAGGTGTTCTGTCGGGTTGAGGTCAGGACTCTGTGCAAGTCGATCGAGTTCCTCCACCCCAAACTTGCTCATCCAATTTCTTAATGGACCTGGTTTGTACACTGGTGTGCAGTCATGTTGGAACAGGAAGGGGCCAACCCCAAACTGTTCCCACAAAGTTGGGAGCGTGAAATTGTCCAGAATGTCTTGGTATGCTGACACCTTAAGAGTTCCCTTCACTGGAACTAAGGGGCCAAGCCCAACCCCTGAAAAACAACCCCACACCATAACCCCCCTCCACCAAATGATTTGGAGGGGTGGCCCTATACTGTTGGCAATATAGTGTGGATGAGCAAGTTTGGGGGAATGGAATCAAAATGGTGCCAATGGTTGTGCCATACCTCAGCAAATTGGAGAGATTAATAGCAGTTCAACATATGGGATTAACAATGGCAAAGGCGAAGAAAGAAATGTGCTGGGATCAATGGGGGGGGGGGGGGGGGGGTCCCTTTAGCAGTGCTGTCATTGGAAGGGTAAAAATGCTGTCGCTGGCAGAAAAAAAAATGTATCTGCATCAGTGATGTCACTGTAAGGAAAAATTGTTACTGTGTAGGTGTTGTCACGGAAAAATGCCAGTGTGTAAGTGGAGACACGAGAAGGAAAATAATATCACTGCACTGATATCAGTGGCAGGAAAATAGGCTGAACAAATCTAATCAGGAAAGAGGCCCAGTACCAATGATGCTATGGGAGTTGCCCTTGGACTTTTCCTACACAATGTGTGCTGTCAATAAGCATAATGTAATGAACTATACATTCCTGCTGGAAATTCCCATCATACTGACCTGGCCACACACTAGCCCCTTCCTATATGTGACCCAGCAAGGAAGACCCACATGCGCAGCGCGGTTGCCCGCACTGTGAGAACTAATGACACCGTGTGGCCTTGCTGGTTTCACCATGGAAATGGATGATGCTATGCAGCCTGCCTACCATCCTACAACTAATGGCACTGTAGTACCGGGAGAGGGATCCAACAGTCATTGCTTATTGGGGTAAAGAGGAGATGAAACAGGAGAACTGAGTGCCAAGGCTATAGTAATGCTCAGAGAGAAGAAGGAACAGCCCTGAGCTGCTTTGGAAATTTCCCTTCAATTCCTGTCCTTTAGACTCAACAGGAAGTGGGAAGAAATCTTTCAATGTTTCTCTTAGACAGTCTTCATGGGAGCACATGACCCAATTGAAAGATCTCCACTCTATCCTTGCTCCACTGGCAAATAAACATTCTTGACTTACCCTCATTTTTATTTGCGATGGACACTGGTGATCAGGACAATTAGAGACAATTGGAGAGAGAGAAAGTGTGAATCTCCATATTGGGGAGATAGATATAAGAATAGTGTGAATCAGGCAAATACTGCATTATGACCACAAGTGGGAGCTGGCGATCATCGTAAATAAGTATTTCTTTCTAATGACCATCAGCTCTATGCAATGGCCATGATGGATGCAGTATTTTCCCGACCCATGATATTCTTATGAATGAGAAACATCTGACCTGGAGAGAAAAAAGCCAAATAACATTCTATTTTACCATTATGTGCACAGAGTGAATGTACATACAGTTTCCCAGGACAACTTGCTCTGTATATTTTTTAAAAATACAGCTCACAGAGAGAGTGAATCTTTCCATTGGGAAACAGCAATAAAAATCTGACAGTGGTTCTAATCCATCAACACTATATAAATATAGTTTTGCCCTTTAATTATCCTTTTAACCGGTTCCTGACCGGCGCACGCCGATGTACGTCGGCAGAATGGCACGGCTGGGCAAATGGGCGTACCTGTACGTCCATTTGAATTCCCCGCCATGCCATTGCGTGAGCGCCGCCGGCGCCGCGCGCGTGCCGGCCGGGAGCTCCGTGAGTCGGGTTGCAGAGATCAGTGACGTCACACATACAGCCAATCCCCCTACAGTTAGAAATCACTCCCTAGGACACACTTAACCCCTCCCCGCCCCCTAGTGGTTAACCCCTTCACTGCCAGTGCCATTTACACAGTAATCAGTGCATTTTTAATTGCACTGATCGCTGTATAAATGACAATGGTCCCAAAAATGTGTCAAAAATGTCCGACATGTCTGCCATAACGTCGCAGTCCCAATAAAAATCGCTGATCGCCGCCATTACTAGTAAAAAAAAAAAATATTAATAAAAATGCCATAAAACTATCCCCTATTTAGTAAACGCTATAACGTTTGCGCAAACCAATTATTAAACGCTTATTGCGATTTTTTTTACCAAAAATATGTAGAAGAATACGATCGGCCTAAACTGAGGAAAAAAAAAGTTTTTTTATATATTTTTGGGGGATATTTATTATAGCAAAATGTAAAAAATAATGCATTTTTTTCAAAATTGTCGCTCTTATTTTGTTTATAGCGCAAAAATAAAAATCGCAGAGGTGATCAAATACCACCAAAAGAAAGCTCTATTTGTGGGAAAAAAAGGACGTCAATTTTGTTTGGGAGCCACGTGGCACGACCGCGCAATTGTCAGTTAAAGCAACGCAGTGCAGAATCGCAAAAAACGCTCTGGTCAGGAAGGGGGTAAAATCTTCCGGGGCTGAAGTGGTTAAAGGGGAGCTCCACCCAAAAAGGGGAAGTTCGGCTTTAAGCATGCCTCCCCCCCTCCTATGCCACATTCGGCCTGTCAATTTTTTGGGGGGGAACGGGTTCCTAATTTTGACAGGTATCCGCTTCCACTTCTGGTCGGAACGACTAGGCGATCCGACCAAAAGTTCTCCTCTCCCCCTCCCTCCCTGCAATCTTCTGGGACATGTCACAGGTCCCAGAAGATTGCCCAACCATTAAGGAGGCGCAGAGTGACTCACGCATGTGCAGTGCGCACCGGGCTGTGAAGCCGCAAGCTGTCACAGCCGGGTGCCCACAGTTGTAATGCTGGCGCTGGGAGAGGAGAGAGAGAGTATGAAGGGTCCAGGCGGACGCATCACTGGATCGTGGGACAGGTGAGTGTGTTTATAAAAAGTCAGCAGCTAAACTTTCTGTAGCTGCTGACTTTTAATACACACAAAAAAGGCTGGAACCCTGCTTTTAAGCCCCTGAGGATCTTTTATGACACAGATAGCAGTGTGTTCAGTATAACACCCCACTATGCCTGCCTTCCTGGGGCCCAAAGTGCTGCCGGAGGTGAAAAGATCACTTCACACAATTGTGGAATCAATCCTAGTCACAGGCAAGCCTTTTCCTTACCAAACCAAAGCTTTTTGGAAACTTAAAGGAAATATATGGTCACTGCATACACAAATTTAATTTTTATAACATCAGCATTGTAATAGCAAAACAAAATCAATAGGTATTATTGACATCCAATATAAGCTTACTTGAAAAATCTCCTTTTATGTTAAGAGTTCTGCCTCTCTGCTGGACATCTCTTTCCACAACTTCCTGTTTTTCCAACATACTTCACAGCTTCTCCTCTGCTGTTTAAATACACTTTTAAAGCGGTTGCATACCCCACCTTTCACATTTGTACGGTTAAGGGGATATTCACCTTGCATGCAGCCACTGACGTCAGCGGCGCATGTGCTCTGAAGGTCCGGCGGATGCTGCCGGAAAATCAGAGCTCATTGCCGAAAAAGAGGACTCCAGCGCGCATGCGTGGGAGTGACGTCAACGTGGCTCTGGCAACTCACAGCGCTGAAGCAATGAACCCGGAAGAAACGCAGAGGGAACATGCCAGCTCCCTCAGCGGGGACTGGGAGGTGATGCCGGCGCTTCGTTCTAAGGTAAGTATTTCATACGAAACTAGTATGCGGTGCATACTCGCTCATTATGCCTTTGCCTTACAGGTTTTGTTTTTTTTGCAGGTATACAACCACTTTAAGGACTACATATCCCATGGTACCTTGCTGCTTGCAAGCAGTGATTCCTGTACTGACTCCGCCTCCTGATACTCCTCCTGTCAGCTCTGTAATTCAGAAGGCAGGCTCTGTGAAATGTGTAACACAGCAGTGCCTATCAAAAGGGCATAGTGAATATGTCACAGAATTCAAGAAAGTAAATGTGTGTGGATCTTCACTAAGTAAGTTTACAAACTTCAAGATTGTACAGATTAATAGGAGTAGGCTAGAAATAATTGAAATACAATGTGAAAATGAACATATGATTTTAACTTGACCATATACTGTATACACTTTAAAGCAAAACTAAATGACATCCTTATTCTCCAAAAATAATCCATACACATCCACAACTTAATGGTCCTGTAATCTATTTTTCATAAAATTGTTTCTTACTGTGTTTTTCTGCTTCTGTGTAACATCCTCAGTGAGCTCCCAAACCTCAATTTTTCCCCCTCACTTCTGTTTGTTTGAAATGCGCAGTGCACATAAGTCATATGCACAGCTCTGTGCACACTACAAATTACGTAGCCCACAGTCCACCTTGGGAGTGAGCAAGACATGGTGGCTACATTTATTCATACATCGGGGGACCATGGAGAACGAAGGTAGCCACCCACTAACAGGAGATCGGTTCACAGCAAAAAGAAAAAGGAACGTGGAGAGGATAGATTTCACATTTTTGAGTTAGGAATATATAATTAAATGTCATTTTAAAACAAGAGATTTGTGTCACTTTAAGGCGGTTGTATACCCCACTTTCACATTTTTACCTACAGGTAAGCCTATAATAAGGCTTACCTGTAGGTAAAATGAATATCTCCTAAACCTGTATGGTTTAGGCGATATTCACCTTGCATGCAGCTGCTGACATCAGCGGCGCATGCGCTCTGAAGGTCTGGCGGGTCCTGCCGGAAAATCAGAGCTCCATGCCAGAAAGAGGACCCCGGTACGCATGTGCGGGAGTGACGTCATCATGGCTGTGGCCACTGACCGCACCGGAACCGCGAAACTGGAAGAAACGCAGGGGAAACATGTCCGCTACATGACCGTGACCAGGAGGCGATACCGCCACTTCGTTCTAAGGTAAGTATTTCATAATGAGCTAGTATGCGGTGCATACTAGCTCATTATGCCATTGCTTGCCTTACAGTTTTTTTTGGTTTTTTTTGCGGGTATACAACCGCTTTAAGTGTTCCAAATAGTGCATGCAAAAACAACAAAACTTATATTGTGGTCTACTTGACTTCAGTCATGTCTGTCTTTATCTAGAGAAAAAAACCCGGTGTAAATATAGAAGTCTGAAGAGGAAATGTTTCTGTCATTGCACACAGCCTGTCGGTCAGGTGGTTCCAGTGATGCGTGATCATAACTTCCGTTGCAATCATGCCATTATACTAAAAATTGTCAGCTAAGTCAGATGAATAGTAGGCTGTGTCTTCACATCATTTGGAATGCGGAGGTTTGGATGCTTTATACATTATTTACATTGGTACTGTCAGATTTGAAAATTAAGAAAACAGAGATCAGTCTTTTTCTCTTTGTCATCCATGCACTACTGTAATACAGCGTATCTCACTGATATTAAAGCGGTTGTATACCCGCACATCTAAAAAAAAAAAAAGAAAAAAAAACCCTGCAAGGCAAAGGCATAATGAGCTAGTATGCACCGCTTACTAGCTCATTGTGAAATACTTACCTTAGATCGAAGCTCCCGTATTGAATCCTGGTCCACGCCGAGGGAGCTGACATCTTGTCCTCAGCGTTTCTTCCGGGTTCGCAGGTCCAGCGATGTGAGTGGTCGGAGCCGCGATGACGTCACTCCCGCACATGCGTGCGGGAGTCTTCTTCCCGGCAAGGTCCAGCAGCGTCTGCCGGCCCTTCAGCCCGGGCATTCAGAGCGCATGCACCGTTGACGTCAGCGGCTGCATGCAAAGGGAATATCTACTAAACCATACAGGTTTAGGTGATATTAATTTTACCTACCAATAAGCCTTATTATAGGCTTACCGGTATGTAAAAATGACAAATTAGGGTATAAAACCACTTTAAAGCGTATGTACACCTAAAAAACTAAAATTTGTGTACTGCAGCTAAACAGTCCTTAGCTATAGTGCCTATATTTGTTTACTTTTATGTGCTTTTCCCATTTTTTTACTTGGTAAGCCTGTAAATAACACTTCCTGTCCCTTTGGGGGTTATTTACCCAAAGGGTAATTGAACACGCTGAAGTTAGAAGCTGATCGGCTACCGCGCACAACTGTAACAGATTCTGAGTGTACCAGTTTTAGTAAATCTCCCCCATTTGTGTCTATGCCTCTTTTTCCTCCGCAGTATTTACAGGGCCAGCCCTGTTTGTCACCCAGGCTGTTGTTCATTTCGATTACAAGGTGGACTGATGGGACTAGAAGTTTACACAAGCAAGATACGGTTCATTGCGCTTTCATTTGAGTTTGAAAAAAGTTACAAAGACTTCCTTTTTTTTTGCACGATTACCAAGTATTTTGTGTACTTGTTGAAAATGTTATGTCCTGAAAAAATAAAACTAATGCAGCCACCAAATATAAATACAAATTCCAGGCATGGCTATATTATACATAATTACATTGGTCCACTATGCCTCTATCTAACTATGTATATACCATACCTGGCCAATGCACCTGCAAGCTGGAAATCACTAAAGCAGACACCGCTACTTCAGTGATCTCCACTTTCTTCCATCTCCCATGCTGAGAGGCCAGCCTGGACAAGATAGAGTGTGATGCCTCGCATTCTCTGAATGGCGCCCATGCCAAGGGGCCAACCTCCTGTGTTCAGTAAGTGCAGGAGATCTATAGGGCCCTAGAGATGAACACATAGAGACAGGACTGATCTCTGGTGATCCCCTTCTTGGATGTGGTGGCGGAGGCTATGGTGCACAGATGACTGATCCGGATGTCCTGGAGTAGCGGAAACAAGGGAAACAAGAACCATTGCTACAGTGGCTACAGGAAACCATCTGTGAAGACTGCCTGTGATATCCCATATTGCCTGTCACCCTGCAGGGGTATAAGGAGCCGGTGAGTGGGGAGCCATAGGGGGAGCACAGAAGTCACCCATCTTTTTCTGAGCACAAGAGTCACCAGACTGGAACTTTTCTGACACACACATATGTCAACATTTCCTTTTTTTTAAAAACTATTTTTTGGAGCATTGAGGTCTCTTTCACTTTTTTCATTTTTTCTTGTGTTTTTTATAGTATCAACATTTTTTTGTGGCACGTATTGCACATATGTTCAGCACCTTCGATTACCCCAGTATACATGCGGGTGCCATGTTCTATTTATAAATGGTGGTTTGACGTATCACTTATATTTTTATTTACTGTGTGTTTTAATAGATTTTTGCACTAAACAATTAGTGTTTACACAGGTATATGTTTACAGGGGGTTGTTTTAATTTAATTTAATTTATTATGAACTTATTATCACAGTGGTTCTGCTAGCACTGATGTTGCACATACAATTTACATACCCCCCAAAAGGGAGCGCCATTCACCCCATTCTTTGTCTTTTTATATTCCATATTACCGTATATACTCGAGTATAAGTCGAATTTTTCAGCACATTTTTTTGTGCTGAAAGTGCCCCCCTCGACTTATACTCGAGTCAAGCACTTTTCTGCAGCAAAAAATTTCATTTTCCGAACCGAATTTGGGGCCCCGTATCTCAGGGCCACTTTGTGCTAGGAACCCCAAATTTGGTGTGCAAACCCAGTGGAATTGGTACCACAACATATCCAAAGCTGGGGTTCCTAGCACTAAGTGGCCCCGAGATACGGGGCCCCAAAATCGGTTCGGAAAATGTCATTCTCTGCTGCAGAAAAGTGCTTGACATTTTCTGAACCGATATTTGGGGCCCTGTATCTCGTGGACACTTGGTGCTAGAAACCCTAGCTTTGGATATTTTATGGTGCTAGTTCCACTGGGTTTGCACACCAAATTTGGGGTTCCTAACACTAAGTGGACCCAAGATACAGGGCCCCAAAGTCGGTCAACTGTGTCCATCTGCAGCAATGTCATTTCGGGACCCTTTGGGTTCAGAGACCCCAAATTTTGGCTGCAGCTAGGGGGCATCCAGGAACCCTTAACTACCGAGTTTGAAGTTCGGGGGACCTATGGCTGCAAATGGGCACAGTGAGGCTCTCACCCTCGTCTTATACTCGGGTCACTAAGTTTTTCCCATTTTTTTTGTGGTAAATTAGGGCCTCGACTTATACTCGGAACGACTTATACTCGAGTATATACGGTACTTTGTTTTGGTGAATCTTAAGTTGATTGTATAGGCATGTATGGTCAGATTGTATGGTGTGGTGAGCCTTAAGCCTAGTACACACGGGACAAATGTCGTCTGGCATCGGCCTGTGTGTATGGCAGACGGTCTGACAGAAGCCGGCCATTAGGCTCAAAGGCTCGTGACCGAAAAATGGCTTCCAATCAGCGCTCTTAGCCAACAGCTGAGAGCGTTGACCGGAGTGTTCTGGCGAGGGGCTGTCCCCCTGTCAGAACACAATAGTACAGTAGGGGAGAACGCATACTAACATGGGAGTGTTAGTACCGCGGCTCCAATCTGGTTGTGTGTATTAGACCAGTGGTTATCAACCCTGTCCTCAGGGCCCGCCAACAGGCCAGGTTTGCAATATAACTGAAATACATCACAGGTGATATCATTTGCTGCTCAGTGATTGCAGTATTCTAGTCTGCATCTCCCCAAGGTAATACATAAAACCTGGCCTGTTAGTGGGCCCTGAGGACAGGGTTGATGACCACTGTATTAGGCCCCTTTCACACGATCGGACCGTTCAGGTCCGCCTGTCAGTTTTGACGGCGGACCTGAACGGGCGCTCCATGTTAGCCTATGGAGCGTCTGATGTCAGCGGAGACATGTCCGCTGACATCCGACCCGGTCCGATCTGCTAAAAGCAGACGGATGGCTCTACGTCCAGGTCCGTTGCTGGCGGATCGGATCGGGTGAGATCTGATGAAAACGGAAATGCTGTCCGTTTTCATCCGATCCCTCCATAGGCGGCAGCGGCGCCTGACAAGCCCCTCCCCGCTCAGTGAGCAGAGAGGGACCTGTCATCCGCCGGCTCGGCGGAGATCAACGGACTGACCTCCCGCTGAGCCGGCGGACCGAGGTGGGCTCCGTGGAAATGGAGTCCGCCTCGTGTGAAAGGGGCCTTAGACTATAGGTAGGAAGGGCATGCTGCAAGGCTCCATGGAAACACAGTTAATGATCGGAGCTACCCCAGCAAAGAAAGTATAGTTAGGTAATTGTGAAAAAACACAGGAGGGCGCAAACACCTAGTGCTATACCATCATCACATTTTATTAAATATAAAAGCCAAAAACATACGCCAAATACATAAGCATGAGAAGGTACAAGTGTATCAAAACAACTCCCAGGGTGCTGCCATACTTGCTGTGGTTGGAATTCTGATGCGTTTCAGGGGCATGTCCCCTGAATTATGTTTGTCTTCCAACTGCAGCTAGTATTGTATCACTCTAAAGCTGGAGCTGTTTTGATATGCTTGCACCTTCTCGTGCTTGTGAGTATGTTTTTGGCTTTTATATTAAGAGCCCTTGCACACTGGGGCGGGGGCGGCGTCGGCGGTAAAACGCCGCTATTATTAGCGGCGTTTTACCGTCGGTATTCGGCCGCTAGCGGGGCGGTTTTACCCCCCGCTAGCGGCCGAGAAAGGGTTAAATACCACCGCAAAGCGCCTCTGCAGAGGCGCTTTGCCGGCGGTATAGCCGCTCCGTCCCATTGATTTCAATGGGCAGGAGCGGTAAAGGAGCGGTATACACTCCGCTCCTTCACCGCTCCGAAGATGCTGCTGGCAGGACTTTTTTTACCGTCCTGCCAGCGCACCGCTCCAATGTGAAAGCCCTCGGAGCTTTCACACTGGATACACAGCAGCGGCACTTTCAGGTCGGTTTGCAGGCGCTATTATTAGCGCAATAGCGCCTGCAAACCGCCCCAGTGTGCAAGGGCTCTTAATAAAATTTGATGATGTAATACACTAGGCGTTTGCGCCCTCCTGTGTTTTTTTACAGTTGTTTCCGAAGACTCCCCGCTTGAGGAGGGCAGCATCACTTTGAATATTATGTGAACACCATTGGTTGTAGGACGTAGTGAGCACTGAAGTGGTAATACTTTAGTATACTTAGGTAATATAATAAAACCATCCTAAGATACAGTGGCGGCTGGTGCTCAAAATTTTGGGGTACGCAAACAAACTGAAAAATTCTGAAAAAAAATCCCTCAATTGCAGCCACTGTGCCAATCAAACGCAGCCACTGTGCCCATAAATTGCAGCCACTGTGCCCATAAATTGCAGCCACTGTGCCCATCAAATGCCGCCACTGTGCCCATCAAGCGCAGCCACTGTGCCATCAAACGCAGCCACTGCGCTCATCAAATGCCACCACTGTGCCCATCAAATGCCATCACTGTGCCCATCAATTGCCACCATTGTGCCCATCAAACGCAGCCACTGTGCTGCTCATCAAACGCAGCTACTGTGCCATCAAACGCAGCCGCTGTGTCATCAAACGCAGCCACTGTGCCCATCAATTGCCGCCACTGTAACCATTGAATGCTGCCACTGTGCCCATCAAATGTTGCCACTGTGCCCATCAAATGTTGCCACTGTGCCCATCGAATGCTGCCACTGTGCCCATCGAATGCTGACACTGTGACCCCCCCCCCCCCACCGCCCGCTCGCCATCTGCCCGGCACTTACTCTGTCTTGGTTGGGCAGCAGGTAACAGCGGTAAGCGGTGTCCTCCATGCGTCTTCTCCCGTCCCCCCCTTTAGGCGTTTCAGCCACTCAGGTGAGGGGTAACAGACCCAAGCACCTGATTGGCGGAGAGGCGGTTCAGTGTTAGGAAAGCAAATATTCATTCGCTGTTCTAACACACCTGGGTGAACTGCGACTGCCAAGCATGGCGCTTGCAGGTCACCTTTTTTGACGCCTATTAGAGCCTATGGCTCTAATCAAGTGCTTCAAAAGCACCCCCCGCCGCTGTAATTCAGGCATCCGGCGCCCAAAGAGGGGGTGGCAGCGGCGTCCATAGATATATTCATGCTATGCATGAATCTATCCATTGGTTATAGAGAAGGTGGCTGGAGAGAGGGGGCGGTGCCCGCGCGCCCTTATGGACGCCCTGCCACCGCAGCGATAAATGGAAGTTGCTGATATCAACATGTATTACCAAACCAGATACAATGTAAGTCTGGCTATATTATTATTATTATGTTTTTTTACTATTAGGTTTAATAACATTTTAACGATTTCACCTGGAAGAATAATGAAAACCTATCAAATATTGGTTTCAGAAGAACCTAAAGACAAATCTTTTTGCTTATGTTGTAATGAATGTGTTGACTCCCTTGCACATTTTTGCTGGGATCTGTTGAAGCTTTCCCAGTGTGGACAGAGACGGCACCAATCCCCTTCCATATCAGTCCTTTTTTAAGATTGTCCTTGTACTGCTCATGCTTAAGCCGGATACACCACGGGCCAAATGTCGGAAGACATTTGCCGGTTCAAAAAAAAGACAGCCGACATTAGGCCCATGTGTATGATGGTTTGTCCGACAGAAGCCAGCCATTTGTCTGGCTTCTGTTTGATGAGCATGCTGGAAAACCAGCACCCGACCGATTACCAATCAGCGCTCAGCCAATGGCGGGGATTGCTAACCGGAGTGTTGCGGGGGGGGGATGCCATCTTCCTGTCAGAACACAACAGCTTAGTGGGGGAGATTGCTGTACTAATGTCAGATGGTTAGTACAGCGGCTCCGACCGGAACTTTCATTTTTATTTAATGCAACCCTGTTAGTATGTACCAGGCTTTAGAATCATAGAGAATTTAATGATTTTGGACAATACTTTTCAGTCTATCTGTGCCCAAGAATGGTCATTTTTCTTCTTGCAAAGTTTTACAGCCAGGAACATGTGGCAGGAAGTGGAGAATGACTCCTCAAAGAAGCCAAACTTTATAATGCTGAAAGTTTTGCCTTGCAGTGCATTGCATTAATGTGTGCCTGCAGGCACTTGTGCTACGCTAAAAAAAAAGTAGTGCCTTCTGTAATGCAACGTACTGGTGTGAACAGAATTTATAGGGAACTTTTTCTTTTAATGTTGTACATTGGGAATGTGTTTGCAAGCACACCCCAGTGCATCTGGTGTGAACTAGCCCTTACTGAATCGCCCCCTGTATATATTGCATCATATTAGCTGAGCCAAGAACCTAAAAATGTGCCAAAAACATTATTGATACAGGACTAAAAATTTCTGCTATTTTCTCTCCCCCCCCCCCCCCCCCCAATGAGCCCCAAAATGAATAAATCACCAGAAATGTGTGTTGTGTTTTATTAATACAAAGATTAAGTTGACCACTTGTCTCCAGTGACAATAAAAGCACTAAAGGCATAAATGGCACTACTGACTGCACTAAGGCATAAAGTAGAAGTAATCCAATCCTCTGATTAATGGCCTAATCAACAAAATAGCATTTATAGAAGAGCTCTGCTAAGCATCATTTACATTTAAACTGACCATATAACGCTCACACAATGTAATTCAGAAAACAACAACCTTTTCTGTGGGAACAGAGGAAGGGAAAGGCACTTTGCTGATGCAACTGAATCTTTTCTTGTTGAGGTCTGTATAAAAAAGGCAAACGGTAAGCACAGACACTGACACTTTTTCTTCGGGACCCACAATGCAAAATAGATTCTTTTTAAAAAAAGTAGTGTAACCCTACGTTCACACCTATGCATTTTTTAGTGCGTTTTGCAGTTTGCAGAAACGCACTACAGTCCATTTAACGTGGTTTCCTAGTTCACATCTATGCGTTTTGCGGCTGGTGCGTTTTTGGAAAGGGTCAGGAACTTTTTTCCTGCGATTTGCGGCTAATAGACTTCAATGGAGCTGCACCAGAAACCCAAGTGGTGCATTTTTTATGTGTTTTGCGGTTCTTATTTACCACTGTATAGCTGGTTGCTAAGCAGAGGACCAGGAAGCCGGCCGCCGCATCCTTAGCAACCGATGCGTCATCAGCTGTCAGCGTGGTTCCCTGCTTAAAGCTCAATGTAAAAAAGTTATTTGCTGGCAAAAAAATTCACGACCAAAAAAAACGGCGTGGGGTCCCCCCCCAGGTCCATACCAGGCCCTTCAGCTCTAGTATGGATACAGAGGGAACCCCCCGCCAAGGGAGGGAGGGGATGAGCGAGCCCCCCTCCTGAACCATACCAGGCTGCATGCCCTCAACATGGGGGGGATAAGTGCTTTGGGGCAGGGGGGTTCTGCCCCCCCACCCCAAAGCACCTTGCCTCCATGTTGAGGACAAGGGCCTCTTCGCGACAACATAACAACGGAGGACGACAGCTTTGTGACAAGACCAGCTTTTTTTTTTTTTTTAAGCAGGTAACCGGTGGCTGAGAGGAAGAAGGCGGCAGCAAGGAAGAAGACGACACTGGGAGATGACAGCTCGGGGAGAAAATGGTGGTTGAAGAAGACAAGGGCACCGGGAGAGATGACACCAGGAGAGACGGCGGCTCAGAGCTATTTTACTAATTAAGGAATTGTCAAAAACTGGCTCGTTTTTTTTTTTACTTTTTACTGTTATTTTGGTGAATGGGTAGGGGTACGATGTACCCGATACCCATTCACATAGGGTGGGGGGCAGGGATCTGGGGGTCCCCTTGTTAAAGGGGGCTTCCAGATTCCGATAAGCCCCCGCCCGCAGCCCCCGACAACCACCCGCTAGGGTTGTCGGAAAGAGCCCCTTGTCCTCATCAAGATGGGGGCAAGGTACTTTGTGGTTGGCGGGGGCGCAGAGGGCATGCGGCCTGGTATGGTTCAGGACGAGGGGGGTGCGCTCGCTTGTCTCCTTCCTTTCCCAACCTGCCGGGCAGCATGCTCGGATAAGGGTCTGGTATGGATTTTAGGGGGGACCCCATGCCATTTTTTTGCAAATTTTTTTGCCGCTCATTTTTTTTAAATTCAGCTTTCAGCGGGAACCCCCCTGACAGCTGATGACTAATCGGTTGTTAGGGACGCGGCTGCCAGCTTCCTGGTGCCCTCTTTAGTAACCAGCTTTATACAGTGTGTTTTACAGTGCATTTAAAGAAAAAACAAAACAAAATGCAAAATGCATGAAAACTGCATGCAAAAACGCATAAAAACGCTGGTTTAAAAACTCAAAATGCACTGAAAAACGTGCCTGAAAAAGGCATCAAACGTAGCTGCATAGATATGAACCTAGACTTAGACCCCTTTCACACCGAGGGCGTTTTGCAAGCGCTATAGCGTTAAAAATAGCGCCTGCAATCCGCCCTCAAACAGCTGCAGCATTGTCTCCAGTGTGAAAGCCCGAGGGCTTTCACACCGAAGCGCTGCGCTGGCAGGACGGGAAAAAAAGTCCTGCCAGCAGCTTCTTTGGAGCGGTGAAGGAGCGATAAGCTCCTCCACCACTGCTCCCCATTGAAATCAATGGGGCAGCGCTGGGATACCGCCGACAAAACGCCGCTACTGCGGCGCATTGCAGGCGGTTTTAACTCTTTCTCGGCCGCTAGCGGGGGGTAAAAGCTCCCCGCTAGCGGCCGAAATGCGCCGCTAATCCGACGGTAAAACGCCGCTATAAATAGCAGCATTTTACCGCTGATGCTATGGGCGGCCCGGTGTAAAAGGGCTCTAAGTAAACAGTGTCAACTCCCTGTAACACTATATCTGATCAGATCCTGTTGTTTTCCAATAGCACAGTTACTTTTTACTACAGACATTTCCTTTCTTCAATACTAAACACGTTGAGGAAAACAAAACTTTCAGATGGATACTTACATTATTAGCAAGATGACCATCAACTTAAGCCAGTAATGACCACTTAATAATAATGAAATAGTGTTTAGCCACTTCTCTTTTTCACACACAAGTTTTGGCTAAAAAATGACTTAAAATCCCCCATAGCAAACAATATACCGTATATTTTCTGAACATAGAGGCCTTGTAGAGTAATTTTTTTTACACTGCATATTCGTGCAACGTTTAGCAAATCTATATTTTCCGTTTAAAATACACTACAGTTAATTTTAGTACACATAAACACAAAATAAAAGATGAGGCAGTTTGATCATGTGTTTTAACAGCCTACAATTGTAACCCTAGCCTAAATGCCTTTACAGCTTCTTGGTTTAAAGTTAATCACTTGCCGCCATCTAACAGTACATTTACTACTAGCGGGTGACACAGCCAGGCATGCAATGTACTGGTATGTAGCCATGTACTTCCTGGTTTTTGGGTGCGCATGTCGCCCCCTGCTGGTCTGTGCTGTGACTGTACACAGCTTGAATTTGTCAGCAGGTTACAGCCAATGATTTTCACACATACACTTGTTAGGCACACAGTAAACCCCTTGATTGCCCTTCTGATCACCCCTGTCACCCATTAGTGTCACTACAACAGTGTCAGTGTAGAGTATTATCACTTATCATTGTATTAGTGTCATTAGCAACATCAGTGTCAGTCCCCTCCAGATAGTGTCTGTTAGCATCAGACTGCCCACCACCCCATCATAGTCACACTATAAGTCACTGATCTCCGCCATTACTAGTATAGTGTCTGTACGAATCAGAATCTTGAACACGATACCAGTGTCCCCAACAGTATAGTTTCCCTAAAAATGTCATTTGCTTTTTACCCAAAGATATGTAGCGGAATACATTTTGGCCTAAATTTATGAAGAAATTAGATTTTATTGAATATGTTTTATAACAGAAAGTAGAACATATTGCTTTTTCTTTCAAAATTTTCAGACTTTTTTCATTTATATAATAATAATAAAAAAAATGGTCCATTTAAATACCAACAAAAGAAAGCTCTATTTGTGTGGAAAAAAAAAATATTAATTTAATTTGCATACAGTGCTGCATGACTGAGCAATTGGCAATTAAAGTAGCACAGTGCTGAATAGCAAAAAATGCCCTGGTCACGAAGAGGGTAAAACCTTCCAGTGGTGAAGTGTTTAACCATAAATGAGGGACCTAGAATTACTGCTCTCATTCTGGGATGTTCAGTGATATCCTGCATATAGTATGTGGCATTATCGTTTACATACATGTGCGCTCTACATGTGTGACTGTGTTCGTATGTGTGTGCAGGGCAACATATGCACGTAAAAGTACAAATCACTGTTACACAAAAAAAAAAAAATAAATATACATGTCTGCAGAAAGTGAAATAAAATAAAACAGCTGTCTTGTTATCACATAGTGATATAAAACGTATCCCCCGTTAGGCAGCACTATAAATGTTTAATTATACCTTAAAGATTAACTCCACTTTTGTTGAGAAAAAAACATTCCCCTCTGGGTGATCTTTGTACATTTCAGAGATTTTAACAAATTGTGTTGAAGATTTCTACCTTTTGTTATTCTGGAGGAATCGCTGTTTGTTTATCTTTGTCCATGTGCAGTGAATCTAATGGGAGTAGTTTTATAGTTATTAGTAAGCTGCTGCACCTGCAGGGCTCTAATGAAGAAATTGGCAGGACCACATCCTTTTCTAGACATGATTATCCTTTGTGAGTATCTCACCAAAACATTTTTGTTGCAGGGGATGCTCAATATCTGATGTGTATCTTAGTGCAGACTTCTGGGATAATCAGTAAGTCACGCAAGCAGGAATGACATATCTGGGGGGTTCTGTACACCATCTGTGTACAGAATGCCTCCAGGTAGCCATTTTGCATTGCATTTTACAGAAAATGACAACGCTGCAGATTGAAAATGAAAGGTAATTGTCAATGACATTCAATTACATATGACTTGTGTTGCAATTGAATATATATATTTTTTTATTTGCAATTTTTTTTTGCTCTTTAATGTGCAAATATAAAACTTGTGTGTGCATAGACATTTGCCACCTTGTATTTTTGTCAATGAATACTAGGTCTCTGATTTGCCACGGTGCAGGGGAGGGGTGGACAACGTGACGATCTCCACCTTGGCCATTCAGAGCCTGCCTAGTATTTACTGACAAAAGTACAAGGTGGTTCCTGAGTAGTGAAGGGACGGTTTGGCGATCTTGTTTCTGGAAGTAAAGGAAAGTTGCTCCTACCTCTCTGGAAGAAAACACGACTGCTACTACAAATGCAAATGCTAGTACAGTGAATTGCGGGGCCCCCAGCGGGCCATAGAGTTATAAAGCGCGGATTATTACATTGAAAGTGCAACTTTACTGCAACATCTATCCCATCCCCCTCATCCCTTTTGCACCCCCATCTTGCATAGTCCAGCACATGCGCAGATGTGCCATCAGTTTCTGCCAGGTGCTGTGGACCTTGCAGAGATGGGCAGCACATCTACCCATGGACAGAGGTTTTCCTGCACATGTACAAAAAATGCTGCCACTTTCTGGTGTACGGGCACTCCACATGTGCAGATGCCTTCTGGGATAGCTGCGATGTAGTAATCCCAGGAGGCACCGAGGTCCAGCCTTGGACGAAAAGCAAGAAATACTTTCTTGCAGCACAAAAAAAACCCCAAAGGTACAAATTATATTTTTGTAAGCTAGAAGGGGTAGGATGAAAAAGAGAAAATGCTGCCGTATGTTGTGAGTTATGTTCTGCTTTAACTAAGCTGAACCACGGCAAGTTTGTTACGACAAATTATTACTGGCGGTCACAATAGAACAATCTTTTAATATTTTTCAGCTCATCAATTCTTATATGTGGCGAATGCATTTATTTGAATTTTTATTTGTTTTTCACCTGGCGATCCCAAAAGTAACACACTTTTTAAAGTTCCTAAAGTGACAACACTCACTGAACTACATCTGTAAATAGCAGCATTGTCACCCTAGGAAGGAAGTGTGTTTGGACTACAGAACATCTCCTCCCTTTCTTCATCTACAGCACATAGTGGGGAGGTATTTTGTAGACCACAAAGTTAAAGTGGTTGTAAAATCAGCATAGAAATCCTGTAATCCGCTCTGTTACCGTGGTCAGTTTACGTGCCCCTGTCAGCTCTCCTCTCTCCCCCTCTCACCCTCCCTCTCTACCTCTCAGCTCGGGAGTCTGTAACATTACTATTAAGAAATCCTGTAATCCACTCTGTCACAGGATAATATAATGTGCAGTGTGTGTGTTTGTTTAAAATCATTGCGCAAAATACCTTATTTTCAGCACCACTGGACACTCATGTAACCTGCCAAAGCTCTCCTTCCCCGCTCCGATCACTACAGTGGGAGGGGCCTGACATCAGGCAGGAGGAGAAGAGGAGAGCAGCAAGAGGTCACGTGAGCGCCCAGCGGCGCTGTAAATAAGGTATTTTTGTGCAATAATTTTAATCTAACACACATTATATTATCCTGTGACAGAGCGGATTCCAGGATTTCTTAATAGTAATGTTACAGACTCCCAAGCTGACTTTCAGAGAGGGGCAAATAACACAGCACAAGCACTATGCTGTGTATCATGCTTTAAGGCTCCATTCACACCTGGACGTTCTGGATCGCGGGCGGAATCACTGCAATTCAGTCCACGATTCCAGGGTTAGGGCAAAACGCGTTTGTGATGCCATTATTTCTTAATGGCACCCCAAATGTAGTGTGATTTTGCTGCGATTGTTGAGCGACAAATCGCAGGAAAATCGTGGCAAAAATCGCGGCAAAAATCGCAACCCCAAACGCTCTTGGCTCTGCCAAGATTTGGTACATGAACTTCTTTTTGATCGTTTTTGGAGCGGAACGGTGAATGGTCCAACTCCAAAAAACGCTCAAGTAAAAAACAAAAAAAAAGCTAAAAAAAACAAAAAAAAAAAAAACAAGCGGCTGCAGCTGTCGCTGCAGATTGCTCAGGTGTGAATGGAGCCTTAAGGATCAAGATTTTTTTTTTTTTTTCAGGTTACAACCACTTTAAGCTGGGCTAAATTTCTCGCATAATCAAAGGTATTTCTTTGCACTTATTGAACAGAAATATTAAAAAGTGTTCAATGTTATACAGTACTTAACAGACCACAAAAGAGTCTTTTATTGTTAGGGTTTACACAAGGCTAATTATACGTACATGGTCTGGTTTCAATCACAAAAGCGAGAACAGGCCTAGATACTTAATAATATTTCTATTATCCTGAATAAATGGGTAAATGTTGTGCAATGCAGTTGCTCTGGGAAAATGAAATCTGTACAAACAATGCTCAAACAAGAAGCACTCTAATAATGAACAGACAATACAATGCCGCCTACTGAGTGACATGAATAGGTCACGATCTGTAAAACAGGAAGCCTGTTATTTTGTAACGTTTTTCAGGAAACTAGTCGTTCAGTGATTACAGGTAGAAAGGGTAAAAGTGAGTGTATTCTGCGCTAGCGAGGAGATTTGGTCTCATTTATGTCCTACGCAAATTAGAATATGCTATATATATATATTTATGAGAAAACATTAGTTAACTTGTGAACAGGAAGGAAGTAGCTTTACATGAAAAACTATTACCAGCTGTCTGGTATATACAGTACATGTATACAGAAGGAAATTGATGTAATCCAAAAAACATTACAAAGAAAGAACATCACAATGTTGAACTCATCTCAGCATTTTTGGGGGAAATGCCTTACATAACTAAAATAACTGAATGTCTTTCACATACTATACTAAGTGGATATGGATATTGGATTTTCTATGCAGAGAAAGGTAGACACAAGTACTCTTTTATAGTTCCAAACTGTCCCAGATTTGGAGGTTCGGTACCTCTTTTGGAACCAACCCATCTATCCCTCCTCTGGATTCAAAAGTAGATAAAGGAGGAACCATTGGGTGGAAGTGTGGACACTGGTTAATCCCAGTATTACATGTGGACTTGGTGGGGGAGCCCATACTTGGAGGATATCTTATTGAGACTCACTTAGCTGTACCTTATCTATTGCGTGAAGAGTGGTCTGTCCGTTATTATTCCCCTGACGGTTTCCTATTTTGGTATCAGTGAGCATATACCTATTGAGGATGGCTTAATTCCACTTCTTCCTTTTGCTTTGTCATTATGTGTTTGTGTAGTTGGCGAATACTATTGACATATATTATTTTAAACCTAATGGAACTGCTATAAGGAATGTCATCTGCACCTACGTCTCTGTGTGGTATACCTTCCCTGGGTTATTGGTCCCGACCTACGCCATTTGTAGCATTTTTATATCAGCACCTTGTGCTCCTGTGGAAGCGAACTACGCAAAACATGTTGAGCCTCTTGTGAAGGGGTGAAGGAATCTCCTACTATTCATTCCAATTGTATATAAAATATGTAATTAGATTTGTTGGGGAAACTGTATTAGGACATCACCTTTAATGACTTAGGGTGCAAAATGCTACTATGTTTTTAAATTCCTTTTTGTGCATCAATAAAGCTTTGTGATTTTACTGTACTTTGGCTGTGTCTATAAATCCATGAATTGTGCTTCAATGTGTTAGTTTCATATACCTCCTTTTGTCTTGCTCATATGGGAGATTACTTGTGTGTCCCATGCAGGGCCAACACGGGGGATGCACAGGTTTTGTGTGCCTCCCCATGCCGGAAGTCCCATTGATATCTATTGGGACATGCGGCTGCATGGACACAGCTGCTGCGTCCTAATATGACATCCATGTGAGTGCGGATGCACGGCCCTGAATGCAGCCAGGGTGAGTTCAGGAATGGCCGTACCTCTTTTCCATCTCAAATGGATGGTATGTATACTATTTATTTTATGAATTGGACTAAAGAGTGATAATCGATGTTCTATCCAGAAGCTTTTCACACATTCTACAACTCAAGTGTGAAAATTTTTTGGCTGGCATGTAGATGACTATAACAGTGTTAGCAATGTGTGAAAAGTAAGTTTTATCTCTATTTAGGGCAGGGGCCTCAAACTGGCGGCCCTCCAGCTGTTCATAAACTACAAGTCCCATGAGGCATTGCAAGGCTGACAGTTACAAGGATGATGGGACTTGTAGTTTTGCAACAGCTGGAGGGCCGCCAGTTTGAGACCCCTGATTTAGGGGTATAATCCAATGTTGGATTTGCTCATGTTGGGAAGATTTTGAAAATGCAGGTTGTAGAGTTTGGCAAAAGTTGTGTAAAGGCCACCAGGATGAGCTATTGCCCTGCCCTTTTTTATGCCATATCCCCAACTACAGCTAGCCATAGATGGAGAGAAATCCCCTTTCCCCCATCCACTCCAAACATTTAGAAAAAATTATCTGCCACCCGGGTGAATGCCTTACTGGGTTCACTTATTCATTGAGACAAGATGGGCTTTGTGCCTCCAAAAGGCAAACACAAGATAACAGCTGCAAAATGATTCACCTCATTTGGATTACACAAGAGAAACCTCTATTCCAAGACTTATGCTACATAGTAACACATGCTCAATGTATTGTGGGTGTTTCTGGAGCAGGGGTCAGCAACCTTTTTCCACTTAAGGGCCGGATTCCATGTATGTAAATGCATGGAGGGCCGCATTCGCCTGCTAATAAATGAAGATAATAATGATTCTAACATAGTAATAATAACAGTACAGGTTTACCTCACTTTAAGGTGCTTCACTAATACAAATCCAGTTCACCCTGAGGTAGCATGTGGCTGGGGATTCGGATTTTACCGCCCCTCCCCCATCCTGGCACCCAAGAGTGGCTGACGCCAGCCCTACCAGCCAGCATGGTCTGGAGATGGGGTCCCTGTACCCGGGGGAGAAGGGGTCCCTGTCCCCAGGGGTGATGGGGTCTCTGTCCCTAGGGGTGATGGGGTCCCCATATCCAGGGGTGATGGGGTCCTTGTCACCACGGGAGAAGGGGTCCCTGTCCCCAGGGGAGAAGGGGTCCTTGTCCCCAGGGAAGAAAGGGTCCCTGTCCCCAGGGGTGATGGGGTGCCTAATAGGGTTCTCCCCCATTGCAGTGTTTTCTGTACTCCAATGCACTGTCATCTGTCCCCCTTCATATCACTCCCATTATGTTTTCTGCCCCCCATAGCAAGTTTTGTGTGCCCCCAAAGCAGTGTCCTCTGTCCCCTGCACCCCCCACTGTAGTGTCCTCTGTACTCCTCCATAGTGTCCTCTGCCCCCCTCCACCCCACACACACACACACAGACTGTATAGGTAGAACTCTTCTACTTTACACAGGTGCAGAGATTGATATCACAGGGCTGGATGGGGGTGGGAACTGCTGAAGTTAACTTTTCACACAGGCTGGTGATTGGTTTCTAGGATCGCCCGGCAACCAATCACCTGCTGTGTAATGTAAAAAGTTAACTCCAGCAGATTCCTGCCCCATCCAGCCCTGTGATACGGCCGCTCACCCCTGTCCAATGAAGAGGACAGCAGCGAAAATTTCTGCGGGCTGGGTGCCCGTGAATTAATCACGGGCACTGACAGGCCGGGCATCTATTGGTGGCAGGCCAGGGTCTGGCCCACAGGTTGCCGTCCCCTGTTCTAGAGATACCTAAAATCTTCCCTCTCCACACTTTACCATATTGTGTTCTACCCTCTACTTCTAGCCTACTTATTTTAACCCAGTAATGCCACATAGCCTTAAAAAATGGGACAGCCCAAATTTCGCAAGCAAACAGGGTTTCTTACACTTTCATTATTGACCATACAAACTCAACAATTTTTCATACCAGGGCAAAAGAATGGCACAGCCTTCTCCTGGTGGCTTTCACATAACTGTTTCCACTCTACAACTTACAGTACTGAAGCAATCTAATATTTATGGTTAGATCTACAGGCACATCATAATATCAAAATGTTCCCAATATTTACAAATACAACATTGGTTTATACTCCTCAATAAAGATAAATCTCATACCTCTAACACTGTTACAGTGATCTTCATGCCACCCAAAATAATTTCCACACTTTATTCGCTTATCAATATGATAAGAAATAATTAGAGGGCAGTTTAGCATATAAAGCAAACAAGCCTTCACCACGAAATTGGAAAACAATCTCAAAAAGTGGAATAAACATCACTACCATGGAGACTGTTTATAAGATCTTCTCAAACACCAGCAAAACTAAAGCAGCTCTGGACTACCCCAACCTCTGCTTTAGATGCTCCATTCAGGGGAAAGTTTGTACACACCTAGAGGACACCAGGGAGTTCCGGCCTTGGCCTCTTATTAACTATTTAAAAAAAAAACAATTTAAAAAAGACCTATAGGTAACCCTACTTCATGAGCGCACTGAAGCTCTAACCAATAGGCAACACAAAAATCAAATTTTTAGATTCTCAAGTACAACAAATATTTTAATTGACTCACACATCCTCCTTTGAATCTAAAACCCAGAGAGAATAATTATAAAATAATTTCCAGGTGGTATTAAGTGACTTCTAAGTTAGTCATGTATCCTTCATCATCCCATCTTTGCTGGAGGGGATGTGGACAAAGAGGGACACATTTGGAGGGAGTGCTCCAATAACTGCCCCTTTTGGATGGATATTAGATCCCAGATTAAACTAATTTTGGACATTGATCTACCTGATTCTTCTATACCTTTCCTACGCCATGTACCCACAGTCCCTGTTAGAGCTGCACGATTCTGGCCAAAATGAGAATCAAATTTTTTTTGCTTAGGATAAAAAGATCACGATTTTCTCACGATTCTCGCGGTGTAAACTCTTTCACATTATACAAAAAAAAATTGGGCTAACTTTACTGGTTAGGTTTTTTTTTTAATTCATTAAAGTGTAATTTTTTCCCAAAAAATTGCATTTGAACGACTGCTGCACAAATACAGTGTGACATACAGAATTGCAACAACCACTATTATATTTTTTAGGGTCTCTACTAAAAAAATATATATATACTGTTTGGGGGTTCTAAGTCATTTTCTAGCCAAAAAAAAAGTATTTTAACTTGAAACCAACAAATGTCAGAAAAAGGTTTAGTGTTTAAGTGGTTAAACTTCCCTCATTTTCACACCAATGTGTATTCCTTTGATCTAAAGGACAACTTGTTACAATGTTTATACTTAAGTTTCATTGCTAAAGAAAGTTATGATTCTTGGCAGACTGCCCTTTTTTTTTTCCTTTCTTTTGATGGCTGTTGGCTTTAGCAGAGCAGAGAGAATTCTCTACATAGATAGAATCGGGAAATACTTTTTTCAAGATCGCGATAACGATTCTTAACGATTAATCGTGCCGCTCTAGTCCCTGTTAGCCATTATAAGAGTACATTGCCACATCTTCTAAATGCAGCCAAGCATTTAGCACCAATATTTTGGAAACATGGCTGAGCTTCCAACTAGGGTGGCTTGGGTAAGAATGGTTATGGATAATGGTAATGGATATTATGGAGTCACAGCAATGTATAGCTATCGGAAGAGAACGTTATGATGAATTCTTTAACCACTTTCTGTCTGCCTCATAGCATTTTTACTGCTACAGGGCGGTAGCTGTGCGCCGGATCACATATATATACACGTGATCTGACACTTCCGGATAGGGGGCACGTATGCGCACTACCAGCGGCTCGCTTCCGCTGTCATTACACACTGGGTACTCGATGTCCACCAGCACCCACCGATCATCAGGCAGAGAGATAGAACTGAGATCTACCCGAGTAAACAAGGCAGATCACTGCTTTGACATGGGGGAATATTCCCAAAAAGTCAATGATTGCCACCATTACTAATAAAAAATAAATATAAATATCACATAGATTGTAGACACTATAACTTCTGCACAAACCAAACAATATACACTTATTGGGATTTTTTTTACCAAAAATATATAGTAGAATACATATTGGCCTAAATTTATGAAGAAATTTGATTTTTTAAATTTTTTGAATTGGATATGTTATATAGCAAGTAAAAAATAATGTTTTCTCTCTGAGCTTAGAGTGTGTCAGGGATCCACCAGCACCAGATCAAGGCGCTTGCATGCGTCTAGGAGCCGGCGCGTCCCTGTTCTGACACAGCGCCGAGCTTCCACTGTTGCCGTGCGTCAGCGCGGCGCTCGGGCACGCGCGGGTGCACGGCGCGGGCGCGTGCACGAGCACGCGCGCGTCCGCGGTAGCGCCGGTTTGGCGCCAACCAGCACTTAAAAGTTCCCCTGTTTCATGGGAACATTGCTGCTTCGTCTCAGCTCTGTGACTCTGCTTGTAACCTGTATCCTGATCGCTTGCTACCTGATTGACCCGGCTTGTTTGACCATCCGACCTGCTCCAACCCCGATCCGGCCTGTCTGACTACTCTTCTGTCTGTACCTACCACCGTTGCCGACCTTGCCTGCTCACCGACTCTGCCTTGCCTGCTGTTATTACCTGTGCCAGCTACCTGCCGGCCCGGACTGTCTGACTCTGCTTGTGCCTGCCATTCACTTGCTGTTGCACCTTCAGCTTCAGCGATCTCTCCCTCCAGTGTGTCAAGTCTGCTGCCGTTCCAGTCTCCTCTCACCTGCAATCCAGAGTGTCAAGTCTGCTGCTGTTCCAGTCTCCACTCACCTGCAGCCCGGCCATCCCAGGAGGGATCTCTGCCTCCACATCAGAGACTATACAGGCACTCCTACCCCACTGCGCTCAGGAGACCACTGTCCCCACTCCAGTGGCTCCTGAACCAGCGTTGTATGAGAGGTCTTCTCCTACAGTCAGGCTCTCCTACCAGGTAGCACTGCTTAAAATTTATTAAAATTTGCCAAGGATAATGCGCTAGGCTGGTGCGCTCTCTTGTTTCTTTCTTTGTCTCCTACCAGGTACCTAACAGTACGAAGCAGCCATGACTGAGCCTGCAGGAGATACCTCTCCTTTGAAAGAAATATGCACCCACCTTGCGGCCCTCACTCAAGCCGTACAATCTCTCCAGGATAACTACAACAGATTGGAGGGACAAGTCCAGAACCTAGCAGGGCCTAACCCCCTGGCCTCCTCCTCAGCCGCAACCCCGGCACAGACGGCTCCAGGTCCTTCGGTTGTAATGCTTCCACCTGAACCCAAGGTCCCCACTCCTGATAGATTCTCTGGAGACCGGTCCAAGTTCCGGGCCTTTCGCAACGCCTGCAAGCTCTTCTTCGCATTACAGCCCCGAACTTTTTCACTGGAGGCCATCAAGGTGGGGTTCGTGATCTCTCTCTTGCAAGGGGAACCTCAGACCTGGGCTCATCGTCTACTTGAGGGGGACTCAGCACTAACCCAGTCGTTATCATCCTTTTTTGAAGCCATGGCGCAAATTTATGAGGACCCTCAACAGACTGCAACAGCTGAATCAGCACTGTTCACGCTCCAACAAGGTTGCAGACCTGCAGAGGACTATATTATGGACTTTAGACGTTGGAGTGCAGATACTCAGTGGAATGATGCGGCCCTGCGTCATCAGTTCCGCTTGGGCCTATCTGAAGGTTTAAAGGATGAACTTGCCCGTGTGGGTGTACCAAACACTCTTGAAGCATTAATCAATCTGACTATTCAAATCGACCGGCGAATCCGGGAACGTCGTTCTGAACGATACGCTCTACAATCCCGTCCGATGTGGGTGACAGCCAGAGCACCACTCCCGGCAGCACGCTACTTACCTCCACCCAGTTCAAATCCAGCTAATGCCATGCCTGACGCTGCAGAGCCTATGCAATTAGGACTGATGCGACCTGCCTTATCACCGGAAGAACGGGCCCGACGCCGGCAACTCAATCTGTGCCTCTACTGCGGTGGGACTGGGCACTATGTCCTGAACTGTCCAGTCAAGTTAAGTAAGTGCCCATCTTCTGTGTATACCAGTCTCTCCGCTCTGTCTGCGAACTCTACCCACATTGCCATTCCTCTGTCGTTACAGCTGCAAGAAGGGACTACAACAATCAACGCCATCATTGATTCCGGAGCATGCAGTTGCTTTATTGACTTAAACTTTGCCAGCCAGCATAACATCCCGTTACGAACCAAGACCCATGGACTCACTGTATTTCTAGCAGATGGTTCCCACATCAGATCGGGACAAGTAACCCAGGAAACTTTGCCTCTGCCTGCTTCTACTTCCTCCCAACACAAGGATCTGCTGGTTCTTGATGCTATCTCCTCCCCTATGTTTCCCATCATCCTGGGCATTCCTTGGCTGCAGGCCCACAACCCATACATTCATTGGACATCTGGAGAAGTGAAATTCTCATCCTCTTACTGTCTTGAACATTGTTTTAAGAAGGAGTCGGATTCCTCTGCCACCCTACTTTGTTTAGACACCGACCAGAAACTTTGCCAAGTCATACCCAAACAATATCATGAATTCATTGATGTTTTTAGTAAAAAGGGGGCAGACTCTCTTCCACCTCATCGCCCATATGATTGCCCCATCGACTTGCTGCCAGGGTCCGAAATACCATTCGGACGCATTTTCCCATTATCTGAGAAAGAACAGGAAGTACTAAAAACATATATAGATGAGAACCTGGCCAAAGGTTTTATACGCCATTCTACCTCTCCAGCTGGCGCCGGAATATTCTTCGTCACCAAAAAGGACAAATCTTTCCGGCCATGCATCGACTATCGTGAACTAAACAAGATCACGGTCAAGAACCGGTATCCTTTACCTTTGATACCTGAACTTTTTCAAAAATTAAGGACTGCCGTCATCTTCACCAAACTTGACCTGAGAGGGGCTTATAATTTAATCCGTATCCGGGCTGGACATGAGTGGAAGACAGCATTCCGAAGCCGATTCGGGCATTATGAATACCTGGTCATGCCCTTTGGACTCTGCAACGCCCCTGCAACCTTCCAACACCTGATTAACGACGTCCTCAGGGACTTTTTAGATGTATTTGTAATTGCATACTTGGACGATATACTGATTTTCTCTGAATCCCGTGAATTGCATCAGGAACATGTCCGCAGGGTGTTGGGTCGTCTCCGCTTACACAGTCTGTACGCGAAAGCGGAAAAATGTGAGTTCGAACAACAGAGTATCCAATTCTTGGGGTTAATCATCTCTGCAACAGGCATCAAGATGGACCCACAAAAAGTTTCCGCTGTTCTGGACTGGCCGGTACCCTTGGACAAGAAGGGTGTTCAGCGGTTTGTGGGGTTTGCAAACTTCTACAGAAAGTTCATCAGGGGGTTCTCAGCCATAATTGCACCCATCACACAGTTAACCAAACAAAATATCCGTTTCTCTTGGAACCAACTTGCTCAAGACGCTTTTGAAAATCTCAAGAGACTGTTTACTTCAGCACCCATCCTCAGTCACCCTGAACCGTCCTTACCGTTTATTTTAGAGGTTGATGCCTCCGAGATTGCGGTAGGTGCGATTCTTTCACAGCGCAAAGGTAGCAAGGAGATTATGCATCCTGTAGGGTTCTTCTCCCGTAAACTCTCCCCTGCGGAGAAGAATTATGACGTTGGTGACCGAGAGCTTCTCGCTATTAAAGCTGCTCTAGAAGAATGGAGGTACCTGTTGGAAGGGGCTATGCATCCAGTACTAATCTATACTGACCATAAAAACCTAGAGTACTTGCGATCTGCCAAACGACTGAAGCCTCGACAAGCCCGCTGGGCTCTGTTTTTCTCACGTTTCTCCTTCCATATCACATACCGCCCAGGCTCTAAAAATGTTAAACCGGATGCATTATCACGTATGCATGACAATCCTAAGGACTTATCTACTCCTGACACCATCTTACCCGCAAACAGTTTTCTACTGCTGCAAACAGATTTACTTTCCCTGATTAAGGAAGCATCCTCTGAATCAGCCAGACCTACTGGAATTTCTCTAGTATGTAGAGATGGCCTGTTCTGGAAGGGAAGCCAAATTTTTGTTCCTGAAGACATTCGGGTCAAGGTTTTAACACTTCTCCACGACCATCCTTTGGCAGGCCACTTTGGAGTCCGCAAGACTCTGGAACTAGTGCAGCGTACATTCTGGTGGCCCAATCTGAAGGACTTCTGTGAAAAGTATGTTAGTTCCTGTCCCATCTGCATCCAGAATAAGTCATCCAGGAATCGAGCTTGGGGCCTATTGAAACCATTGCCTGTACCCGACAGACCATGGAAAATGATTTCTATGGACTTTATTGTGGAACTTCCATGCTCTGAAGGATGCTCAGCTATCTTTGTCGTTGTGGACCGTCTAACCAAAATGGCTCATTTTTTACCTTTAAGGGGAACCCCGTCTGCCACTGAAACTGCTCGCGTATTTGTCAAGGAGATCATCAGACTTCATGGAGTGCCTGTCAACATAGTTTCGGATAGAGGGGTTCAATTCACCTCACGTTTCTGGAGATCCCTGTGTGAAACCCTAAAAATTGAATTAGTCATGTCCTCGGCCTATCACCCTCAAACAAACGGTCAGACAGAGAGGACTAATCAGACTTTGGAACAATACATCAGATGTTTCACATCATTCACACAAGATGATTGGGTATCCCTACTACCCTTAGCGGAATTTGCTTACAATAATGCCAAACATTCTGCCACCGGTCAATCTCCTTTTTTCGCCAATTACGGCTTTCACCTAACCTTTTTACCTGATTTCCTTTCAGAGTCTTCGGTCCCAGCAGTACAGAATACTGTGGAGTTCCTCAGTCACAACAGTCGGTTGTTGCAGGAAACAGTGTCCAAGGCCCAGGCAGATGGTAAGAAAATCTTCGATCGGAAAAGAAGGGGGGAGCTGAACTTACAAATTGGCGATCAGGTATGGCTTTCTACCATCAATATAAAGTTAGCATGTCCTTCTAAGAAGTTGGCACCCAGATTCATGGGACCCTTTCCAGTTAGAAGGAAGATTAATGAAGTGTCTTATGAACTGACTTTGCCTGATTCATTGAAAATTCATCCAGTTTTCCATGTATCTCTGCTCAAACCTGCTGTCCCTGATCCCTTTCCTGCTAGAGGGACAAGACCTCCTGAACCTGTGGTAGTTGATGGCAGCGAGGAATTTGAGGTTGAGGCTATCCTTGATTGTAGAAGAAGGCAAGGGCAAAATCAATTCTTAATCAAATGGAAAGGCTACGGCCCAGAAAGTAACTCATGGGAACCGGACAGTAATGTGCACGCCAGGCGTTTAGTACGCGCCTATTTCTCTACTCATCCTGAGAAGAAGAGGTTGTTGGGCATCCGGAGGCTGCCCCTTGGGGGGGGGGGCAATGTCAGGGATCCACCAGCACCAGATCAAGGCACTTGCATGCGTCTAGGAGCCGGCGCGTCCCTGTTCTGACACAGCGCCGAGCTTCCACTGTTGCCGTGCGTCAGCGCGGCGCTCGGGCACGCGCGGGTGCACGGCGCGGGCGCGTGCACGAGCACGGGCACGCGCACGTCCGCGGTAGCGCCGGTTTGGCGCCAACCAGCACTTAAAAGTTCCCCTGTTTCATGGGAACATTGCTGCTTCGTTTCAGCTCTGTGACTCTGCTTGTAACCTGTATCCTGATCGCTTGCTACCTGATTGACCCGGCTTGTTTGACCATCCGACCTGCTCCAACCCCGATCCGGCCTGTCTGACTACTCTTCTGTCTGTACCTACCACCGTTGCCGACCTTGCCTGCTCACCGACTCTGCCTTGCCTGCTGTTATTACCTGTGCCAGCTACCTGCCGACCCGGACTGTCTGACTCTGCTTGTGCCTGCCATTCACTTGCTGTTGCACCTTCAGCTTCAGCTTCAGTGATCTCTCCCTCCAGTGTGTCAAGTCTGCTGCCGTTCCAGTCTCCTCTCACCTGCAATCCAGAGTGTCAAGTCTGCTGCTGTTCCAGTCTCCACTCACCTGCAGCCCGGCCATCCCAGGAGGGATCTCTGCCTCCACATCAGAGACTATACAGGCACTCCTACCCCACTGCGCTCAGGAGACCACTGTCCCCACTCCAGTGGCTCCTGAACCAGCGTTGTATGAGAGGTCTTCTCCTACAGTCAGGCTCTCCTACCAGGTACCTAACAGAGTGGCACTGCAAGTTTCATTTGGATCACAATCTCAACTAGATTATAGATCCTTCACACCTATGTAATCATAGCGCTTAACATGATGATAATTCGGTCATTATTAGCTAACAGGAGCTACAAAGTTCTGTCGTTCCATATTATGGCCAAAATTGGGTCTGTGTCCTAGATGGGTTATTCTTTGTTCTTTTTATGTTTATTGGATATTTTTAGATGTTTCATTCTATCTAGAGTTGTTACGACACAAATCTTTTCTTTCCCCTGCTTTCTTTTCCCCAATGATATTTCCTTTTCCATTTCCTAACATACAATCTTAATACCGTACGCTGTGTTATCTGATATTGTAGAATGCAAACTGATACGCTTTCAATAAGGATACTGCATTTAATGTATTTTTCCTTTCTCTGAATTTATCTTAGTTGTTAGAAAATCTTTTATACTACGCATTGAGATAATGCAAGACCGTAAACTGTGACTATAATATTCGCTGTAAAGATGTATAATTCAGACCATTTGTGTGGTCTACAACTTTAAAATATTAAGCATTCTTTTAATAAAGATTATATGAGAAAAAGGCAACACAAACAAGTCATTATTGTTTTTCTTGCAACCCAATAATCTATAGCTAATGTCTGGAAGAAAATGTGGAGAGAACATGTGCATTAGACCCAGTGGATACATGATAAAAGGCTTAAAGTGAGAAACCACGCTAATTGTGAAACAAATATTATATGAACATTAGCTGCAAGCACGCTAGGCGATATTTACCATAGCATACTAATCGGTAAACAAGAATTAGCTGCACTTTAAGAAATAGCAAAAACACCACCATGCTAGAGGCAGCGCCTCAAGGAGAGAAGTTTATCATTTGGAGAGCAAATAGATTTTATTTTATAACCTGAAGGTCTATTACCAAGATGGTATAAACATTGATCGGGATATCAATGCTTTTATTAACAATAAAAGTAAAAAATGAAGCACAAGCTGTTGACGTAGCACCACATCCAAAAAATGTTAGACTCAAACAAAAACAAAATGAAAAGAGAGGACTTTATAGGTTTCCACATATAACCCCTAAATAAAGGAAATGAGTACTAGAGTCTTGTATATAAAAGTATACAAAATATTGAACTATTGTAAACTGTATATTGTCTAGTACTCATCTCCTTTATTTAGGGGTTATATGTGGCAACCTATAAAGTCCTCGCTTTTATTAACAATAGCTAATATTCTCCCTCTATCTGATCTATTGGTTTTTGAATTTATTGATTTTACGGATTTTAATTTCTAATTATTTTTCTTATTCCTGTATCAATATTGTATATTTAGAATGTTATTATTATATGAAATGATGCACTTACATTTTTATATTTATTGTTAGACATGAATATATGAATTTGAGATGTGTGTTTAACTTTTGGCTAACTAGGAATATCAGATGAATCATTATTCAATCATTTTTATAGCTTGATGCAGTTTTTTATTAATCATAATTTTCAATATTATAAAGTAGTTACTATACATTTCCTCAAGATGGCGCTAGTAATGGTATTTAGTCATCAGAAACCATTTGAATTCAGAAAGAGGCTTGATCCTCTGTGGTATTGCAGTGGCCATTTTACATCTAGAATGAAGCTTGGTATTGTGGCAGCCATCTTTGATTCAGATCAAGGTATTTAGGTTTTAGAATAGGCTGACCAGATGTCCCCGGGTTCCGGGGTCAATCCCCAGACTGAGCTCACTGTCCCCGGTTTTGTCCCCGGCAGGCAGGGGCGGCGCTAGGTGCAGAGCTAATCCTGGGCAGATACTGAGGCAGAGGGGGGGCGCCAAAGCCAGTGGCATACCAACGGAGGCAGTCCGCCCCGGGTGTCACACACTGGGGGGTGTCAGGCCAGCATCGCCCGCTGTGACAGCTTTAACTTGAATTGCCAGGCGCCTGCCATCACAGAAAGTCTCGCCTCCTGGTTTGGCTCCTTTGATAGTCAGCACACTTGTCCAATGCCGGGATATGTGCTGTCTATCATAGGTAGGAGCCAATACAGGAGAGAGGACTTGTGTGATGGCAAGCGCCCGGCGATTCAAATTAAAGCTGTCACAGCGGGCGACGCCGGCCTGTGTGATGATCCGACCGGTTCTTCTCTTCTTCTCTTCTCTGTGATCCCCTGCACTGGTGAGGCTGCATTGGATGGGCACTGGTCAGGCTGCATTGCTGGGCACTGGTCAGGCTGCATAGATGGGCACTAGTGAGGCTGCATAGATGGGCACTGGTCAGGCTGCATAGATGGGCACTGGTCAGGCTGCATTGCTGGGCACTGGTAAGGCTGCATTGATGAGCACTGGTGAGGCTGCATTGATGGGCACTGGTCAGGCTGCATAGCTGGCACTGCACAGGCTGCATGGATGGGCACTGGTGAGGCTGTATTGCTGGGCACTGGTGAGGTTGCATTGATGGGCACTGGTCAGGCTGCATAGATGGGCACTGGGGAGGCTGCATAGATGGGCACTGGGGAGGCTGCATTGCTAGGCACTGGGGAGGCTGCATTGATGGGCACTGGTCAGGCTGCATAGATGGGGACTGGCGAGGCAGCATAGATGGGCACTGGTCAGGCTGGATTGCTGGGCACTGGTCAGGCTGCATTGCTGGGCACTGGTCAGGCTGCATTGCTGGGCACAGTTGAGCCCTGCATTCTTTATTTAGCGCACTGCTGAGCCCTGCATTCTTTATGTAGTGCACTGCTGAGCCCTGCATTCTTTATGTAGCATGCTCCTGAGCACTTCTTAGCCCTGCATTCTTTATGTAACGCACTCCTGAACTCTGCACTCTCTAAGTAGCGCACTCCTGAATTTTGCACTCTGTTTTTTTTCTCTAGCTTATCTTCATAACATTTGGTAGCCATATCTCAAAAAATTCTAAGAAGTATCTTTTTTTTAATCTCATGGACGAAATGTGAGAAATAACGTATATATCATACAATCATTCCATAAACACATACACTGCATATATAATCTAGCGGAGTTCCACCCGTTTTTTAGTTTATTAAAAGTCAGCAGCTTCAAAAAGCATAGCTGCTGAAATAAACCGACACTTACCTGCCCCACGGTCCAGCGATGTGGCCGCCCATAGGCTAGCTCCTCTCCCCCTCCTCTCCTCAGCGCCGTCATGGTAACTGTGGGCACCCGGCCGTAACAGCTTATGGCTTCACGGCCGGGAGTGCACTGCGCATGCGCGAGTCTCGCTGCTCTCTTCTATTGGCCAGCCGATCTTCTGGGGCCTGAGTTGTGTCCCAGAAGATTGCTGGCAGGGAGGGCTGGCCTAGGGTGAGAGGAGGAGTCGCCTAGGCGGCCGAAGATAGCAAGCAGGAAGTGGGACAGGAAGTCCTACGAAAAAAAGGGTAACCCCCCCACCAAAAAAAATGACATGCCAAATGTGCCATGTTAAGGGGCGAGGAGTGCTTAAAGCGAAAATTCCACTTTCGGGTGGAACTCCGCTTTAAGGAAAATATGCTTTTAACCGCTTCAGCCCCGGACCATTTGGCTGGCCAAAGACCAGAGCACTTTTTGCGATTCGGCACTGCGTCACTTTAACTGACAAATGCCCTTTTTTCCCCACAAATAGAGCTTTCTTTTAGTGGTATCTGATCACCTCTGCGGTTTTTATTTTTTGCGCTATAAACAAAAAAGAGCGACAATTTTGAAAAAACGCATTATTTTTTACTTTTTGCTACAATAAATATCCCCCAAAAATATATTAAAAAAAACATTTTTTTTCCTCAGTTTAGGCCGATGCGTACTCTTCTCCATATTTTTGGTAAAAAAAAAAATCGCAATAAGTGTATATTGATTTGTTTGCGCAAAAGTTATAGCGTCTACAAAATAGGGGATAGTTTTATGGCATTTTTATTAATTTTTTTTTTTTTTAACTAGTAATGGCGGCGATCAGAGATTTTTATCGTGACTGCGACATTATGGTGGACACGTCGGACAATTTTGACACATTTTTGGGACTATTGGCATTAATACAGTGATCAGTGCAATTAAAAACGCATTGATTATTGTAAAAATGTCACTGGCGGTGAAGGGGTTAACACTAGGGGGCAGTGAAGGGGTTAATGTGCATCCTAGGAAGTGTTCTAACTGAAGGGGGATGTGGACTGTGCAGGGAAACTAACAGATCCTCTGTTCATACACACACAGATCCCGGTTCTCCGTGTGCCCCGAGCGATCGCGAGAGCCCGGCGGTGATCGAGACCGCCGGGCACTCGCATCAGCTCGGGGGGGCGAGCACGCACCTCCGGCGGCATGCACACACCCCCTAGTGGCCACAGGGCGAAGCGACGTTACATAACGTTGCTTCGCCCAGCTGTGCCATTCTGCCGCAGTACTACTGCGGCGGCTGGTCAGCATGTGGTTAAAATAGTTTACCATTTGCCAATAAAAAAAAAATATGTCTCCGGATTTCATTTTAAAAATCTGGTCACCTTATATTAGCCTGCAACCAGTGGGTGGTTCCTGAAAAGTGCCATTGCGGTGGATGTGTATAAAAATCTGCCCTCCAATTCCAGCCTCCTCCCTGCCAAGGAGACCTATTTTATCACTCTCATTAGCAACTTATCATTGCGTCCCCATAACTCTCTACTTCGTCCTCCATTGCCTCCACCCGCCAACTCACTCACTGCCCAGGAGATTGTCAATCGCTTCAAACGATTGATAGAAGATTGATACAATTTGTGAGGAGATCTCTACTGTTCAGATACCCTCCACGCTTTACACTTCATGCACACAGGTACAATCATTACTTCCCTCTTTCAACCCCACCACTATAGACGAAGTTGCTAAACTACTTGCTAACGTCCACCTTACCACCTGCTCTCTGGATCCTGTTCCAAATGCTACGTTCACCCTCTGGCTCTATGCTACACTCTCTAACCCACATCTTCAATCTCTCCCTCTCTTCTGGCATCTTCCCCAACTCTCTAAAACATGCACTTGTCAGATCCATACTTAAAAAGACCTCACTGGACTCATCCAATCTTAACAACCTACGCCCCACCTCCTTGCTCCCCTTCTTATCCAAACTCCTTGAACGTCTGGTCTACAACCGACTGAGCGTCCACCTTGCTGATAATAGCCTTCTTGATCCCCTTCAGTTTGGATTTCATCCTCAACACGCCACAGAAACGGCTCTCCCAAAACTAACAAAACCAATCGACACTATTCTGTACTCCTACTCCTTCTCAAAAACTCCACGCCTTTGGTCTCCGTGACTGTACTCTTCGCTGGTTCTCTCCCTACTTATCCAACCGCATATCATGCCTTTTTGGTAAAAGCCTCACAAGAGATATCTGTGGTGGAGTTTGACTCACTATCATAAGGTACACTTTATTGTCCTTAACTGTACTTTGTAATTTTTTTGGGACATTTTTTACATTGGGATCTTAGTGATTTGTAACATGGACTTTCTTTGCACTGCTATCTAGCGCGGTGGTGTTTTTCACATTTATTAAAGCACATGATGATTATGATTTTCCCCACCTTTTTTTCCCTTACACCCACTTAATAAATTAGTTCTACTGAGGCAACCAAAAAGCCATTTTTAACTTTGCAGATCAATAGATTGCAGTTTTAGAAATATCTGGGGTGCAGCCAGTGAAATCTCATTAAAAATCAGCAAAACAAGAAGTTGCCAAGGAAAATCGTTTCATAACTTTTTGTAAGTAAGTCATAGTGTGCAAAAACTGAAATGCCAAGGCATGGGTTGGATGCTTTGTGACCCAGAACAAGCAAGGTGAATGAATACATGGACATCGGGGGACGCGATTGGCCGGGACAATACACATGATCCATTATTACACGTCAGTATTACACTATTTGGCTCTCCATTATTTATATGCCGCTGAGCTTGGACGGAGAGGACAAGACGTGACATACCATTTCGGTTGGAAGTGATGTTGTGAACATATTACATCTGCCTTATGTGTCCTTTTCTGTCTGGTAAGGGGACAACCCTGAAGGTTTGCCTTATTTATCCTCTGGTGGCGGTTCTCGTGTTTCCACATATCTGCATATGAGGGTTAGCCCTCTGGTAAGCAGCTTGCATCACTATTGTGTTTATCACTGGATATAAGCTTTCCTATTTTCCATATATTTATACTTTTTTTCACCTGGAGTATCTTTATATGCCGACTACTTATCCTATATCTGGTAAGCAGATTTGGAAGTCGTTGTATGCTTTCACATTCTTTTTATTCATTTTTTGATATTTTGTTTTTATCTATTATTTTTCTTCTTTCACTTGTATGTGCATGATTGCATGACACTCACCCCACTGTCCTAGCTACTCAGCGTAGGATTTATGATCACACGTGATTTAAGGTTTTTGTGGGTGGTCACCCCTTTTTTGTTTGGTGTGGTATATGTTAAAACAATATTACACTATATATATTTTTATATTTTTTTGCACTATATCTGTGAACACACGGGATGAGGGCGCCCCTCCTGTTCCATCTGGAGTATACATCTAAAGGCCCAGGCTGGGTTTAAGCCACTCGCCCTTACAAACTTACTTCTGGTAAGCACAACTGAAGTTGGAGTGTTTTTGCTGATTGTGTTTATCCATCACTAATTTGCGTGGAGAAAATTTTGACCCGGATCAACATTGGGACTATGCATTCATGATTATAGGACTGTAATATGGACTCCTTTATCATTTTTTAGCGCGGTTTTTTATTGTTTGAATTTTGTACGGTGGGCTACACTTGTAACCGCAGCTGGTGTTTATTCCTTTTTTTAGCTTCTGAGCGCAGTTTTTCTTTCTATTTTACAAGTCATAGTGCTGTTATAATTTTCCACAGAACTGCTTGGCTGTAGTCTCAATACTGGTTCAGCTTGCACAGTGACAGCTTTTACTACATATAGGCTGGGTTATATTTTTTTGACAAGTAAGTAGCTTCACCTAAATTCAGATCATCTCCTGAACATCTGGAAGTTTTACTCCATTATTACAGAGGTACAGAGTGTCTTACAAAAATAACATCAGACTGCAACTTTTTATAGCCAACTCTGTTTACTAGTACCGGCAGCTTGTGGATCCTCGCTGTCCACCAACTTGGAATGTTCTATAAACATGTTAAATAAGAGGTTTTAGAAACTTCTGTAAATGGAATTTCAGAAGACAAGGTGATATTCAATGGAATAGTACATAACAAAATCTGTGTACGGTTTCCTAGCAGTCCAGAGAAAAGGCCCATTTATTCTGTAACATGATATATGCAACACAGACAGAAGACTGTAGAACAATTGTGTCTAGCAAAAGACGTTCAGCAGGTAAATGTGACTTTTACTGAGGCTATTTTTGTAGAAAGTCTCATGAAATAAATACATTGTAAATAAAATAAAAAAATAAAAATATCACCCATATAACTAGGCAAGAAGCATGCAAAATTTAGTTTTAAAGGCTGCCACAACACAAATAATTTTTTATGAAATCATTGGTTTTATATAGTAATTATATAAATAGTCGTTAAAGAATATACAGCCGTAGCCAAAAGTTTTGCGAATGACACAAATATTAATTTCCACAAAGTCTGCTGCCTCAGTTTTTATGATGGCAATTTGCATATACTGCAGAATGTTATGAAGAATGATCAGAAGAATTGCAATTAATTGCAAAGTCCCTCTTTGCCATGAAAATTAATTTAATCCCATAAAAAACATTTCCACTGCATTTGTGAAGAAGGCTTCAGGACGCCCATTAAAGTCCAGCAAGCACCAGGACCTTCTCCTATAGTTGATCCACCTGTGGGATCGGGGCACCACCAGTGCAGAGCTTGCTCAGGAATGGCAGCAGGCAGGTGTGAGCGCACCTACACGCACAGTGAGGAGAAGACTTTTGGAGGATGTCCTGGTGTCAAGAAGGGTAGCAAAGAAAACCACTTCTCTCCAGGAAAAACATCAGGGGCAGACTGATATTATGTAAAAGGTACAGGGATTGGACTGCTGAGCACTGGGGTGAAGTCATTTTCTCTGGAGAAGAAAAGATAAGCGCTACCATCAGTCCTGTGTCAGTCCTGTGTCATGCCAACAGTAAAGCATCCTGAGACCATTCATGTGTGGGGTTGCTTCTCAGCCAAGTGAGCGGCCTCACTCACAAAGAACACAGCCATGAATAAAGAACGGTACAAAAATATCCTCCAAGAGCAACTTCTCCCAACCATCCAAGAACAGTTTGACGAACAATGCCTTTTCCAGGATAATGGAGCACCTTGCCATAAGGCAAAAGTGATAACTAAGTGGCTTGGGGAACAAAACATCAACATTTTGGGTCTATGGCCAGGAAACTCCCCAGACTTTAATCCCATTGAGAACTTGTGGTCAATCCTCAAGAGGCGGGTGAACAAAAAAACCCACAAACTCTGTCAAACTCCAAGCATTGATTATGCAAGAATGGGCAGCCATCAGTGAGAATGTGGCCCAGAAGTTGATTGACAGCATGCCAGGGCACATTGCAGAGGTCTTAAAAAAGAAGGCTCAACACTGCAAATATTGACTCTTTGCATGAACTTAAAGGGGTAAAAGTTTGTGTTTTTTCACCTTAAAGCGGAGGTTCACACAAAAATGGAACTTCCGCTTTTCGGAACCCTCCCCCCCTCCAGTGTCACATTTGGCACCTTTCAGGGGGGAGGGGGTGCAGATACCTGTCTGAGACAGGTATTTGCACCCACTTCCGGCATAGACTCCCACAGGAGTCTATGCCTCTTCCCGTCCCCCCGCACTGTCTGCTGGGACACACACGGGTCCCAGAGACAGCAGGGACCAGTTAGGAAGCGCAGCGCTATTCGCGCATGCGCAGTAGGGAACCGGGAAGTGAAGCCGCAACGCTTCACTTCCTGATACCCTTACAGAGAATGGCGGCGGCAGCACCCGAGGACCGAGGGACGATTCGGTCTCGGGTGCCGACATCGCTGGACCCTGGGACAGGTGAGTGTGCTTATTTTAAAAGTCAGCAGCTGCAGTATTTGTAGCTGCTGACTTTTAAATCATTTTTTTTCGCGGGACTCCCACTTTAATGCATCCTATGGCAGTGACCCCTCCCCCCCCCCCCCACACACACACGTTTTACTTACCTGAGCCCCTTCATTCACCCGGCGGAGATGCACTCTCCCTCTCCGCACAGGGTCCCGGCCTTGATTGGATAGATTGATAGCAGCGCAGCCATTGGCTCCCGCTGCTGTCAATCAAATCCAATGATGTGGGCGCTGGAAACGAGTCTGGCATTCGTGTCTATGGATGCAAATTCTGGACTCGGAAGCACGCCCGCAAGGTAACCCCCGAGAGAGCGCTTCTCCTAGGGGGTTATCTAATAAGAGGAGGAGCCACGAGAGCCGCCGAGGGACATGTTTGTTATTTTAATAAAAAAAGATGAAGCCTTACAATCACTTTAATGTAATTGTCAATAAAAGCCTTTGACACTTATGAAATGCTTGTAATTATACTTCAGTATACCATAGTAACATCTGACAAAAAGCTCTAAAAACACTGAAGCAGCAGACTTTGTGAAAATAATATTTGTGTCATTCTCAAAACCTTTGGCCACGGCTATAGTGCACAAAAAATAACGAGAATGTCTCTTGACATAGACTTCTTGCCATCCTCTGAATGGCAGCATTTACACTTGTGAAGGAACGCTTTGTTCACATCTATGCGTTTTGGCGGAATTTCACGTGTCACATTTAGGGCAGCCCATTTAATCCAATGGGCTGCCTTATGTGCAAAATACGCACAAAAGATGCGTATGTCTCTTTTTTTAAAAATTGTGCCACACCAAAATGCATGGTATTTTGTTACCATGCATCTTGGTGCGCACGTTAGCAAGACGTGCTGGGGTGCCATTAGAAGTTTTATGTGCGTTGCAGGAGTATGCTCGATTATGTGTGCTCTCCTGAATACCACAAATGTAATCCTAGCCTAATTCAGCTGGGCTCTATTGCCGCAGTCCCAAAGCTCCCTGGTAGCAGGGACCAGCCTTGTAGAAGACAACCCCTCCACGGACCAGTGGGGGGATGGAAGGGGGTGCAGCGACACTGAAATACATCTGGACCTTAAATGCTGCATTAATGCAACATTTGTAGTGGTTTGTGGCACAATGTCATTCATGCTTAGGTGGGAAATAAAACCTGCTTAACAACATGTAACATTGGGGTGCCAGCTGTGAATGTCTATTTCTGTAGGGGTTCCACATGCAAATCTGCAGCAAGCCTTACACTACTTTTTGACCATGGCTGCCAATACAAATTTCCCTTCATTGGTAAATGTTGACTGTCGGTATTGCAGATTGCTTCCATGACTGGCAGTGCTCACCTGTCTGGGGGTCCTGGCTTGTGTGAAGGGGAGTAGCAGAGCACCTGTTCCAATGGAGGGCACATAGTGACTCAAGCAGCAGAGCACAAAAGTTATATACCAGGTAGATGGTGCAATGGCAAGGCAGTGAGGTTTAGCTCTCCTTCCTGAGCCCTTCTAGGCTGGCCCTGCTACTGCCTCAGAGACAGTAGAGATCGCAGCAGGAATATGAACATAGCGGCCAACATGGTGAGATCCTGATGGCATTGAAATGCCACTGCCGACCAGACAAGAGGCGGAGTCTAGACCACAAAAACAACTTAAGCCTCGCTTGTTCGCTTGCCTGCCGCCCACCCCCGCCGTGTGGCCTGACCGCCTAACGGGCCATGGACTTCTGCTCTATTGTTTTGTGTACAGCTGGCCAGGTAATCTACTGAGAGGAGAACAGAGCAAAGTGATGGCATCACCAGCATCCTGCTTTTCTTTCATTGTCCAATCACAATCTAGGGCAGGTCCAAGAACAAGCTGTATTTCCCAGATGCATTGTCTTTAGAACATTTTTTTTATTTAAATAATGACAAATGCATTTGTATCGCTAGTGCAACATGAATAATAAAAGAGTTTTCTGTCTACCTCCACTAGTTCAGTCAATAAATCAACAACCTACTTAGCTTCACTGTGAATAACATGCAATCCAGGAGCCAGAATGTGAGTTTCCATGACATGCTTCTCAACAGTTATTTGCTTTGTCCCTTCAAAGCTCAGATTAAAGTCAGGGGTTGGAAAATGCTACTGATTTGTCAGACACTATGGGATGGGAAGCTCTGATCTACAAGAATGCACAGCACACATCATACGCAGAGCTGGCTGCAAGGTATAGGCGGCAGGTAGACTCGTTTGCCCTCCAACCTACACAGTCAGCTGTATTGGGAGTGGGTCATGGCTGTAGTGCAATGCCTCCATGTTAGAGGCTTCATACAATCGTGTCCACAGCCTCCCCAAGACAAAATGCACATAAAAGGGGGTTATTAAAATGAGCAGCAGTTTCTAAAGGGGACAGTTTGGTTTAAAATTGGGCAGGTGGCAACCCTAGCCCAAACTGACTTGCCCAAGCTTCCTTGTCCCTGTTATCAGAATTTTCTGGATATGCTCCTAGGTCTTCTCCAATGTATTTGTCGTTGACAAAACTTCTAAGGGCACTTGTGTAAAAGTTCTTATTATCTCACTTGTCATCTCAATTTTTTTAAAAAAAAACATGCTCCTTAATGCCACACCCTACCCTAGGCCTGGATATATCTTAATAAAATTTAGGAGGCAGCAACAATGCAGCTTTAATCCTTCCTCTTTCCGCACATGGGCACATTGGTGGAATAGAGTGTAATGGTTTCTATATCGGCCAGGCTTAGCCATAATTGTTAATAATAAACCTTCTACAATCAGATGGACAGGATTTGTCCAGCCTTGTCCCAATCATACAATGTTGGCATACAAAGAGACACCAAAACGATTTTTAGATACCAGAATGCACATGTATCTTGGCCACTAGGTACAGTAGCTGTAGACACATACTTTAAAGTGAGGCTAGCTAGCAGGAGCCAAAACAGTGACCATTTGGTCCACCAGGGTTAGTTCTTGGGGTCAGGCCTTTGGTAGGTGAGCATGGTAATGCCAGTTCTCTTTTTCCTTGTTTTCAGGTTTTAAATGATAAAAAGTGGAATCTGCCTGGTTGCTATTGGGTATTTCCTTCATCGCTGCTCTTTGTACAGCTTTATCAAATAGGTTCAAATACCTTTGGCACCTGGAAGGTTAGCAGGCATAGTTAGGCACAATAATAAACACATTTGAATACAAAGCATATACAAGACAACCTGCCAACTACAAAAAGCCTTTGCTTCAAAGTTTGGAATGCCTAAGTTCTTGTATCCTGCTCCTGGCATAAATCTTTTTGCATTATGCGTTCTTGTTTACTGACAGTTGCTGGGCATGTAAAAATTAAAAAGAATTATGATACTTCCAGCAACCAGAGGAAAAATTGGAATGAGCTGCTGCTGAAAAACAGCCATCTTTTCAAGCAAGCGTAACGTACAGTCCTGAAAACTAGATGATACCTCAGTCAAATACAAGTAGAGTATTAAAGAGGAACTTCAGCTCCAGTATTACATTTTTCAATACCTCTCCTAAATGATTCACTGGGTAATGCTCCATAATATACTCACAGATCCAGCGAATTCACCATTGTTCTGTTGTGATTCGCAGCTCTGCTGCTTCACACCCAGTTCCATGCCAACATCTTATTTTCTTACATCATTTGGCAGCCTGCTATTTCTTCCTGGATTTTGCGTCCGGTCCCTAGATGACATGCTTCGGCATATGCCCCGAGGCCCCCTAAGATGCATGATGTGAGTATCTGGGTTGGGCAGTTGGGGGCTACATTATTTTCGACAAGATGAGAAATCTGGAAGTGTGAGGCTGTATAAAACTCCCTAGATGTTAACCCCTTCCCAGCCAAGGAATCTGATAATAATGTCACTGGTGATGGCAGTTAGTCAGTTCCCCCCCCCAGCGTCAGTTAGTGTCAGATTTTCCACCGCGATATCGCAGTCCCATTATAAGTTGTTGATCGCCGCCATTACTAGTTTTTAAAAAAGTAAAAATTCCAGTAAATACAAACCCTAGTTTGTAGGCGCTATAACTTTCACGCAAACCAATCAATATACACTTATCCTGATTTCTTTTATTAAAAACAAGCAGCAGAATACATTTTGGTCAATTTTTTTTGAAGAAATTCAATTTATTAATTTTTTTTATAGGATATGTTTTATACCAGAAGGTAAAAAATATTGTTTTGGTTTTTTTCGTACTTCTAGGTTTTCTGTTTTTATTTATATAACGCAAAATATATAAAAAAAAAACTAGTGGTGATCAAATACCACCAAAAGAAAGCTCTATTTGAGTGAAAAAAAATATATAAATTTTGTTTGGCTAGAGTGTTGCATGACAACACAATCGTCAGTTAAAGTAACGCAGTGCCGAATAGCAAAAAATGGCCTGATCAGGTAGGGGGTAAAATCTTCCGGAGCTGAAGTGGATATAAATATATTCATAAACACTGTATACTGTATATGTATTCATTAGCTAATGTGTGAAAGAAGAAGGTGAGGAGTAGTAAAGTACATACCTAATATAAAGTCACAAACCATTTGCTGCCTTTCCTAAAACCAGCTACAGATAAATTCTGGTTTCACTCAGTGAATATACTAAAGAGCACATAAGTAAAAGAAGAAAGACTGTTCACTTGTTATCTTTTCCAAACCACAAGTAACCAAGTGCAAATTTACAGTTCCAGGGAAGTTACTTTTTTGCAACTCTATTCATACTTGGGAATTGTTACAGTGTATATATAGAGCAGGTATATTGTAGTGCCATTTATTGTGAAGAGCACCCCATGCATTGTATCTTGGAATGCAATGCAGTGCGACCCAAAGCACAGTACAATTTAGTGTGAGTTATTTGGTCAAGTGCCCACAATCAGCCTTTCCCCTTGCAGGAGTATCAATCTCTTACTTAGGCCATTATTTTGGAATCCGAGATAAATGGAAATCTTAGTACCATAAATGATATTAATTATTTACAACACAGATTTGCTCAGTATACAAACAACTACTGTTAATGGCCACCCCACCCCATTAATGTATTTATTGGTCATAAGCTGAAGAGCAGATTTAACTGTAAAATTCAAGTAAGAATGAGGCTTTTCCCCAAAACTGAACTGACTTGAATGTGACCTGATAACAGCATCTTTATAGCAGGGCTGAAGTGTGAGAGGAAGAAGCAGCACAAAACCCAATCAGTTCACATCCTGACAAGAAGAATGGTGATAGGAAGAGAGAGAGCAGGGTGACAAAGAGAAGAGCTCATCACTGCGCTTCCTTTCCTTCACTGACCAATCACAGAATGGTCCAGGATGAACTGGGCGCACAGGAAGTGTTTTGAACATTGCTGACCATCAGAATGAGGGCTTCTAGTGACAGAAAAAATGCGCTGTGGGGGAAAAATCTGAATTGTTCTGTGTTCTATTATTGTAGCTTTTTTTTTAGCTATTCATTTTTATCTTGTTACTTTTAATGATAATGACAAAGGGGGGCACTAATTGGAGCCCACCTGCGTGAGATTGTGGCCAGCACACCTACAATAGGCATATAGTTAGTTAGGGTAGTGGTTATGGTTAGGCAGATTTAGGTACTGTCTCTTTAAGAGGTTCTGTGTTGCAGGTTCTGAAGATCCAATAGGATTACTGGGAAGGTGCTGGAAGCCTGGAGTGTCTATAAAGGGAAGCTGTGGTGGGGCTTATTTCCTTTTCCCCCCCTGGATCGGACCAGCAGCAGAAATACTCCCTCCCTCCCTAGTCACGTGCACCTATTATGTGGTGGGGTCACCCTGGATTTCCGGGGGGGACCATTTGTTATATGAAGAAGGTGTCCCTGGCTGCCCGAGTTCTGAAAATTGGGCAGTTTAATAATTTGGTAATATTATTAATTAGGTGAATAAAATGCAATTGGATGTTTAGATGTTAAACCAATAAAAGGTGCCGCGGCCAACTATTTTGCCAAATCAAAATGTGTGGTGTGGTTATTTACAAGTATCCGGGTGGTGGTTGAGGCGAGGGGGTGTGTGGCCTACAATCTCACAGTCACTGAGCAAAGCTTGTTAAATCAGTAGTAAACTTTCCCCGAAAGAAAAAAAAAAATCTCCCTGCAAGGTAATATAATGTGCTAGTATGCATCACATACTAGCACATTATGAGAGACTTACCTTAAAACAAAGCTCTTCAGCACCACTGACAGGGCTTCCATCTTCACCCTGTCTTTTTTCCAGGTTCGGGGGCTTCAGCCGCTTGAATGGCCGAGCCAGGATGACGTCACTCCTGCACATGCTCCTCGGCACAGAGCTCTGAAGGGACGCCATGAGTATGCTTATGACGTCACCGACTGCTGCTCACTGGAATATCTCATTTAATTTTAAACTTGCCTGAAGCTAAAAATAGCATAACAGTGTTTACCACCACTTCAATAGCACTGGCCAAGCATCAAAACACATGTTTTTGAAGCACTGCCATTCCACTGACCTCCCAACACACTGAAACCCAACAAAAATGCACCTGTCATATTTCTAAAAAAAACCAAAACAAAACATTGCACTGCAGCACTGAGATGAGAACAGGCACTATTTTTATTATAGGGGCCCTATGAGATTTGTAATCACTGGATTAAATGGTAGATTGTGTTAGTCTGAATGCTCGCTTTAACCAGCAGAAACAATATAAAAGTGACATCAGTTCACAGAGGTCTCCATACAGCATATGTCTGATGAGTATACTGCTTGTAAACTAAATATACTGTACTGTATCAAATAGTTGAAAAGGATTCTATAGGTGTCCTTCATAGCATGTAAGTGATGACACAGCGCACAAGTCTTCCTTCCTCCTCTGTGGGAAGCCCACATGTCAGGCTATGTTTACTTATTGACAGCTCCAGCTTTACTCATAAACTGACTTGTAATGTTGTGCTATTCATCCCTATGGAAGGGGAACATTTCCTAATATCCAAACCAAAGATGAACAAAACAGGATCTGATTCCCACAGAACTAGGTGTCAGTGCGGCCTTATTCCAGCTACACGCCCCTTTAACAATAAATAACACGACACGTGATATACAGTATATACACACACATACATACAGTATACACACACACATTCTATAGACAGAGATACAAAGACATTGGGGGTTATTTACTAAAGGCAAATCCACTTTGCAGTACAAGTGCACTTGGAAGTACAGTCGCTGTAAATCCGAGGGGGACATGCAAGGAAAATAAGAAAAGCATTTTAGCTTTCACATGATTGGATGATAAAATCAGCAGAGCTTCCCCTCATTTTAGATCTTCCCCTCAGATTTACAGCGACTGCACTTGTAGTGCAAAGTGGATTTGCCTTTCGTGAATAACTCCCATTGCCCGTAGCAGCCGTTGTTAACTATTCATTTTAACCCCAAACTAGTTGTTAAAACTGAAGTACCACTAAAGGTAAAACTTTGCCGCGACTTGAAAGTACAGTAGTTCATGTAGTTCATGCACCACTTTGTCCGACTTCCCTGCGACTTGGGGGGCACAGACTTCAATGTTAACCCTCAAAAGTCATACCTGAATGTTTTACATGCAACAGTTTTGTCGGACTTTGGAAGCACACCCTGGTTGTTAGGGAGCTGGCACCCACTGGCTTCCTTAGCAACCAGTAAACAACATGGGACTTTACCCATAACAACTTGATAAAAATGATGTTCTTTAGCAAAAAGCATATTTCCACATGAATAATTATGCTACTAAAATGAATGTGTGCTGTTAACTGCCTCTAGTATTGCTCCTGTTTCTTCTTGCTCTGGAGGCTGCCATTTTGCTAAAGCTCAGAGCCCCTGAGCAGCAATAAATCATAAAGCAGAACTAAACCCATCGATTTAACGGTTTCAAAACAGTTGCATTCCTGGAATGCTGAGATTGTTAACTGTCACATTTCCTTGTGTCCTCAAACAAACTGTCAAACGTCTGGTGACATTACTGATCACATGTGCAGCATCATGGCAGTTGCAGATCAAACAGAAGCAGCAAAGTGTCATTTCTTCCGTGTCGTCACATGAAAAGATATCATGAAATATTTAGAGAAATGTGAGGGGTGTACTCACTTTTGTGAGGTACTGTATGTCAAAGTAGTACTAGAGCCCCACATTTTCTGTAGTATTTATAAAATATGGTCAGACCAGCTTAGCAGAGGACATGCTTTTCCTCCACCAAGGCACATAGAATTCCAGCACTTTCATCCCACAGACTCCAGCCTGCTGTGTGCTGCTTCCCTGAACTTCCAGCACAGCTCCACAGAAAGTCCCCCGATGCCCCGATGTGGGACTACAACCCCCATCATTCCAGGTGCCACCACACATATAACCTAGAATGGTGAGTGCACACAGGACCCTGCAGGGACAGGGACATGGGACAGGGACATGGGACGGGGACAGGGGATAGGGGACGGGGACAGGGACATGGGACGGGGACAGGGGACGGGGACAGGGGACGGGGACATGGGACGGGGACAGGGGATAGGGGACAGGGACAGGGACATGGGACGGGGACAGGGACATGGGACGGGGACAGGGGATGGGGACAGGGGACGGGGATGGAGACAGGGGACGGGGACAGGGGAGGGGGATGGAGACGGGGACAGGGATGGAGACAGGGGACAAGGGATGGGGACAGGGGATAAGGGATGGGGACAGGGGACGGGGACAGGGATGGAGACAGGGGACGGGGACAGGGGATAAGGGACGGGGACAGGGGACGGGGACAGGGGATGGGGACAGGGGACGGGGACAGGGGATAAGGGATGGAGACAGGCGACAGGGGACAGGGATGGAGACAGGGGACGGGGACAAGGGATAAGGGATGGGGACAGGGGATGGGGACAGGGGACGGGGACAGGGATGGAGACAGGGGACGGGGACAGGGGATAAGGGATGGGGACAGGGGACAGGGATGGGGACAGGGGACGGGGGATAAGGGATGGGGACAGGGGACGGGGACAGGGGATGGGGACAGGGGACGGGGACAGGGATGGAGACAGGGGACGGGGACAGGGGATAAGGGATGGGGACAGGGGACGGGGACAGGGGACGGGGGCAGGGGATAAGGGATGGGGACAGGGGACGGGGACAGGGGATAAGGGATGGGGACAGGGGACGGGGACAGGGGATGGGGACAGGGGACGGGGACAGGGGATAAGGGATGGGGACAGGGATGGAGACAGGGGACGGGGATAAGGGATGGGGACAGGGGATAAGGGATGGGGACAGGGGACGGGGACAGGGGATGGGGACAGGGGACGGGGACAGGGATGGAGACAGGGGACGGGGACAGGGGATAAGGGATGGGGACAGGGATGGAGACAGGGGATAAGGGATGGGGACAGGGGATAAGGGATGGGGATGGGGACAGGGGATAAGGGATGGGGACAGGGGATAAGGGATGGGGACAGGGGACGGGGACAGGGGATAAGGGATGGGGACAGGGGACGGGGACAGGGGATAAGGGATGGGGACAGGGGATAAGGGATGGGGACAGGGGACGGGGACAGGGGATAAGGGATGGGGACAGGGGACGGGGACAGGGGATAAGGGACGGGGACAGGGGACGGGGACAGGGGATGGGGACAGGGGACGGGGACAGGGGATAAGGGATGGAGACAGGGGACAGGGGACAGGGATGGAGACAGGGGACGGGGACAAGGGATAAGGGATGGGGACAGGGGATGGGGACAGGGGACGGGGACAGGGATGGAGACAGGGGACGGGGACAGGGGATAAGGGATGGGGACAGGGGACAGGGATGGGGACAGGGGACGGGGGATAAGGGATGGGGACAGGGGACGGGGACAGGGGATGGGGACAGGGGACGGGGATGGAGACAGGGGACGGGGACAGGGGATAAGGGATGGGGACAGGGGACGGGGACAGGGGATAAGGGATGGGGACAGGGGACGGGGACAGGGGATAAGGGATGGGGACAGGGGACGGGGACAGGGGATGGGGACAGGGGATGGGGACAGGGGACGGGGACAGGGATGGAGACAGGGGACGGGGACAGGGGATAAGGGATGGGGACAGGGATGGAGACAGGGGACGGGGATAAGGGATGGGGACAGGGGATAAGGGATGGGGACAGGGATGGAGACAGGGGACGGGGATAAGGGATGGGGACAGGGGATAAGGGATGGGGACAGGGGACGGGGACAGGGGATGGGGACAGGGGACGGGGACAGGGATGGAGACAGGGGACGGGGACAGGGGATAAGGGATGGGGACAGGGATGGAGACAGGGGATAAGGGATGGGGACAGGGGATAAGGGATGGGGATGGGGACAGGGGATAAGGGATGGGGACAGGGGATAAGGGATGGGGACAGGGACAGGGGATAAGGGATGGGGACAGGGGACGGGGACAGGGGATAAGGGATGGGGACAGGGGACGGGGACAGGGGATAAGGGATGGGGACAGGGGATAAGGGATGGGGACAGGGGACGGGGACAGGGGATAAGGGATGGGGACAGGGGACGGGGACAGGGGATAAGGGATGGGGACAGGGGACGGGGACAGGGGATGGGGACAGGGGATGGGGACAGGGGACGGGGACAGGGGATAAGGGATGGGGACAGGGGACAGGGATGGGGACAGGGGACGGGGGATAAGGGATGGGGACAGGGGACGGGGACAGGGGATGGGGACAGGGGACGGGGATGGAGACAGGGGACGGGGACAGGGGATAAGGGATGGGGACAGGGGACGGGGACAGGGGATAAGGGATGGGGACAGGGGACGGGGACAGGGGATAAGGGATGGGGACAGGGGACGGGGACAGGGGACGGGGACAGGGATGGAGACAGGGGACGGGGACAGGGGATAAGGGATGGGGACAGGGATGGAGACAGGGGACGGGGATAAGGGATGGGGACAGGGGATAAGGGATGGGGACAGGGATGGAGACAGGGGACGGGGATAAGGGATGGGGACAGGGGATAAGGGATGGGGACAGGGGACGGGGACAGGGATGGAGACAGGGGACGGGGACAGGGGATAAGGGATGGGGACAGGGATGGAGACAGGGGATAAGGGATGGGGACAGGGGATAAGGGATGGGGATGGGGACAGGGGATAAGGGATGGGGACAGGGGATAAGGGATGGGGACAGGGACAGGGGATAAGGGATGGGGACAGGGGACGGGGACAGGGGATAAGGGATGGGGACAGGGGACGGGGACAGGGGATAAGGGATGGGGACAGGGGATAAGGGATGGGGACAGGGGATAAGGGATGGGGACAGGGGACGGGGACAGGGGATAAGGGATGGGGACAGGGGACGGGGACAGGGGATAAGGGATGGGGACAGGGGACGGGGACAGGGGATGGGGACAGGGGACGGGGACAGGGGATAGGGGATGGGGACAGGGGATAAGGGATGGGGACAGGGGACGGGGACAGGGGATAAGGGATGGGGACAGGGGACGGGGACAGGGGATAAGGGATGGAGACAGGGGACAGGGATGGAGACAGGGGACGGGGACAAGGGATAAGGGATGGGGACAGGGGATGGGGACAGGGGACGGGGACAGGGATGGAGACAGGGGACGGGGACAGGGGATAAGGGATGGGGACAGGGGACAGGGATGGGGACAGGGGACGGGGGATAAGGGATGGGGACAGGGGACGGGGACAGGGGATGGGGACAGGGGACGGGGACAGGGGACAGGGATGGAGACAGGGGACGGGGACAGGGGATAAGGGATGGGGACAGGGGACGGGGACAGGGACAGGGGACGGGGGCAGGGGATAAGGGATGGGGACAGGGGACGGGGACAGGGGATAAGGGATGGGGACAGGGGACGGGGACAGGGATGGAGACAGGGGACGGGGACAGGGGATAAGGGATGGGGACAGGGATGGAGACAGGGGACGGGGATAAGGGATGGGGACAGGGGATAAGGGATGGGGACAGGGGACGGGGACAGGGGATGGGGACAGGGGATAAGGGATGGGGACAGGGATGGAGACAGGGGATAAGGGATGGGGACAGGGGATAAGGGATGGGGATGGGGACAGGGGATAAGGGATGGGGACAGGGGATAAGGGATGGGGACAGGGGATAAGGGATGGGGACAGGGGACGGGGACAGGGGATAAGGGATGGGGACAGGGGATAAGGGATGGGGACAGGGGACGGGGACAGGGGATAAGGGATGGGGACAGGGGACAAGGGATGGGGACAGGGGACGGGGACAGGGGATGGGGACAGGGGACGGTGACAGGGGATAGGGGATGGGGACAGGGGATGGGGACAGGGGATAAGGGATGGGGACAGGGGACGGGGACAGGGGATAAGGGATGGGGACAGGGGATAAGGGATGGGGATAAGGGATGGGGACAGGGGACGGGGACAGGGGATAAGGGATGGGGACAGGGGATAAGGGATGGGGACAGGGGACGGGGACAGGGGATAGGGGATGGGGACAGGGGATAAGGGATGGGGACAGGGGACGGGGACAGGGGATAAGGGATGGGGACAGGGGACGGGGACAGGGGATAGGGGATGGGGACAGGGGATAAGGGATGGGGACAGGGGACGGGGACAGGCGACAGGGGATGGGGACAGGGGATAAGGGATGGGGACAGGGGACGGGGACAGGGGATGGGGACAGGGGGTAAGGGATGGGGACAGGGGATGGGGACAGGGGACGGAGACAGGGGATGGGGACAGGGGACGGAGACAGGGGACAGGGGATGGGGACAGGGGACGGAGACAGGGGATGGGGACAGGGGACGGAGACAGGGGACAGGGGATGGGGACAGGGGACGGAGACAGGGGACAGGGACAGGCGACAGGGGATGGGGACAGGGGACGGAGACAGGAGAGGTGACCCGGCTGGGGCGACATTCACGAAAAAAACAAAACTTTTACAGAAGACAAACAAGAGCAGCTAAGATTACTAATATCACCAATTTCTATATATACTGAACCATCTCTACAGAAGTTGTAGAATAGAAGAATGGAGCGGTCCTGAGTCTGCTGGGAGTTGTAGTCCTCCTAGAGACTCTACATATACACACAATGGAGGGTTCTTACCGCCTGGCACAGCTTGAGGATGGCGGGGATAGATCCGGGGTAATGTGTGTCCACCAGTCCCGGGCTGCTCTGCTGGACGTTACTGCTGCTGCTTGTGGTCCGGACCACAGTGACTGAACTGTGCTGAGACATGGGACCTGAGTGCGGGCACAGGGGAGAGGAGAACCGAGAGGAGGATGGAGGAGGGGACAGTGAGGAGTCAGTATACAGCCCCCGTATACAGTCAGTGTACAGCCCCCGTATACAGTCAGTGTACAGCCCCCGTATACAGTCAGTATACAGCCCCCGTATAGAGTATATAGTGAGTATACAGGCCGCCCTGTCCGCTCCTCACCCTCCTTCTTCGGAAGTCACACAGAGGACGGTCTTCTCCACAGAGCCGTGTGTGATATGAGGGGAAGTCTGTACACAACTTCCACACACAGTACTGGGGGCGGGGACATCCCAGACATCCAATAATATGAGGGCATTACTGATGTGGGGGGATCCCTACTGAGCTTCTACTGGAACCAAAACCTTCCCCCCCCATTATTATCTGTGTATAGTCCTGTGGGTGGACATTGGGGCACTATTCCTCCTCCCTCTGATACCAATCATGGGGCACTATTCCTCCTCCCACTGATACCAATCATGGGGCACGATTCCTCCTCCCTCTGATACCAATCATGGGGCACTATTCCTCCTCCCACTGATACCAATCATGGGGCACTATTCCTCCTCTCACTGATACCAATCGTGGGGCACTATTCCTCCTCCCACTGATACCAATCGTGGGGCACTATTCCTCCTCCCACTGATACCAATCATGGGGCACTATTCCTCTTCCCACTGATATCAGTGATGGGGCACTATTCTTCCTCCCACTGATACCAATCATGGGGCACTATTCCTCTTCCCATTGATACCAATGATGGGGCACCATGCCGCTTCCCACTGACACCAATGATGGGGCACTATTCCCCCTAATGATACCAATGATGGGGCACTATTCCCCCTAATGATACCAATGATGGGGCACTATTCCTCCCACTAATACCAATGATGGGGCACTATTCCTCCTCCCACTGATGTCAATAATGGAGCACTATTCCTCTTCCCACTGATATCAGTGATGGGGCACTATTCCCCCCACTAATACCAATAATGGGGCACTATTTCTTCGACTGATACCAATGATGGGGCACTATTTCTTCTCCCACCAACACCAATGATGGGGCACTATTCATCCCACTGATAGCAATGATGGGGCACTGTTCATCTCACTGGCACCAATAATGGGGCGCTATTCCTCGCACTGACACCAATGATGGGGCACTATTCCCCCTAATGATACCAATGATGGGGCACTATTCCTCCCAATGATACCAATGATGGGGCACTATTCCTCCCACTGAGACCAATGATGGGACACTTTTGCTAAAAAAAGGGGGGTAAATCTGCGGCGCTAATTATAATATGTAAAACCTCCAAACCATACCAAGAGGTTACATAACCAGATCTCTAGTATCGATAATGTCTATTGCTTGATCTTCCACTAATTTGTGCAATCAAAGGTCACAGAAAAGCCAGTATTGCATCAAAAAATGAAATGACTATGATAAAAAACTAAAAAAATATCACAAAATGGGAATACTTGGTCGCTGTTTAAAATTAACCCATACAAATATACATAAATAAATTGAAAATCCACTGAAATGAATAGTAAAAATTGTTTGAAAAAATTAATGAAAAATTAGTGAAAAATTAGAACCACAGACTCCACAGTTTAAACAGATCTTCAAACCACTACTCAAATAAATGAATCCAAATTAAAACATAACCTTATAAACTATCTGAATTAGTGATAATTAGTGCAGCAATCAAAAAATGGGTAAGTGATATGTGCAAATTCACTGGTGAAACAATAGGTGTAATTTTCACAGGATAAAAATCACGATCTGATAATATCAAACCTAAAATAAATACGACTAGAAATGTGTCTAATGAAAAAATAAACCATAAGTAACAACATATGTGATCTAGCAGGGTGTACACAAAATAATCCCGCAGAAAAGCATTAAATTAAATAGAGCAGTCTCCAAAGCGTCCCATCCAAAAAGGAAACAAATCAATCAAAAAAAAGTAGCAAGTAAAAATATTGCAACAAACGTGATCACATAGAGTGTGGATGAATAGATAATATTTAAAGAAGATAGTAGAAAGTAAATAAACAGTCTCAAAAAAGTCCCATAAAAGATAAGATCTCCATTGTGACAAATGATTGAAAAAACAAAGTTGTTTCAAAGATAATTCAGTGATAGATGTAGTGTGTAATGGTAACGGTTCCCTCAGCCTCTCACCTCCCGGCTGAACGATCACAGCCTAATTAGCATATGACAGAAGCAATAAATGAATGTGACTAAAGGTGTCTAATGAAAAAGTGAACCATGAATAACAACATATGTGATCTAGCAGGGTATAACAAATAATCCTGCAGAAAGCAATAAATTTAAATAAAGCAGTCTCCAAAGCGTCCCATCCAAAAAGGAAACAACTCAAGCAATAAAAGTAGCAGGTAAAAATATACTGCAACAAATGTGATCACACAAAGTGTAGATGAATAGATAATAAATAGAGAAGATAGTGGAAAAATAAATAAACAGTCTCAAAGAAGTCCCATAAAGAATAAGATCTCCATTGTGACAAATAATTGAAAAAACAAAGTTGTTCCAAAAATATTCAGTGATAGATGTAGTGTGTAATGGTAACGGTTCCCCCAGCCTCTCACCTCCCGGCTGAACGATCACAGCCTATTTAGCATATGACAGATGAAACACCGGCTTCCCAGTCTCCTTGTTGCCAGGGGTCTCCAGAATGCTGCTTTCAGGTTCAGAGGTGATGATGTCTCAAGCCCCTTGGGAGAGAAACAGACATGCTGCATCCATGTAGAATGACAATCTAAAATGGCTGAAGGCCCCGAGGGCTATCACACTGGAGCGATGCGCTGGCAGGACGGTAAAAAAATCTTCGGAGCGGTGAAGGAGCGGAGTGTATACCGCTCCTGCCCATTGAAATCAATGGAAGGGCGCGGCTATACCGCCGGCAAAGCGCCTCTGCAGAGGCGCTGGTTTTAACCCTTTCTCGGCCGCTAGCAGGGGGGTAAAACCGCCCCACTAGCGGCCGCATACCAACGGTAAAGCGCTGCTTACAATAGCGGCGCTTTACCGCCGACAACGCCCCCACCCCAGTGTGAAAGGACCCTTAGTCAAGATGGTGGCAGCAGCACCCAATAGCTGTTTGAAAAATCGTCTCGGGTGAGGACACCGCTGGATCCCTGGACAGGTAAGTGCCCTAATATTAAAAGTCAGCAGCTACAATATTTTTTTTTTTTCTGAAGGAGCCCGGAGCTCCTCTTTAAGACTTAAGCTGTGAAGGGCGGGTGCAGACTGGCACAGAGACCACTCACACTTATGGAGCAGGTGATGCAGGTCTAAAAAGGAGGTATAAATACCAGTGTTATGATCCACAAGAAACTTTAGTGGAGACTGCTCAGTCTCTGAACATGGCTCTGCCATGGTGTTCTGTCTGAACAGTCTCCAATAAAGTTTCTTGTGAATGATACCAGCGATGTGCAATCCTCTATTTCAATTGTCATAGAATTGTATTATTGTCATGTAGCACCCTCTAGTGTACAAAGTTGCTAGAATAATGTAGCTGACTCACAGTAGCTGAAGTGAGTCCAGGTAATTGCTGGAGGTACAGTAGGTCAGGCTAGAGTAGGGTTGCCCCCTCATCCCTTTCAACCCGAACACATATGAATTTCACAGGTTCTGAAGGCTAATTTAATGCCAATAAGGCAACAAGTGAGTTTAATTACCACCTTAATCAGCCTCAGAACCTGTGTAATTAATATGTGTTTGGGTTTAAAGGGATGAGGTGGCAACCCTAGTCTAGAGGGCTCTACAGGTCAGGCTTTTGGCGCCTTCACCTGGTTGTAGAAACTACTAGAATGTTCTAGAAGCTAGTGGGTGAAGGTGAGGGGGCAGTGATCTGCATATTTATGGCAAGGTGGTTGGACGGGCTCATAATCATAGAAGAGCCTAGCCAACAGGGTTGTTGTTGCTGGTTGGAGGATGGAATGCTAAGCTGAGGATCATGAGGCCTGGGAGGGGATCCCGAGGCTGGGGGGGCTCTGCCTCAAGGCTGGAGCTGAGGAAGGAAGGAGAGGAAGCTGGAGTGAGGGATCTTCACCACCCTTTAGACCCAGCCAGGAGACACCCTGTCTAGCATGTAAAGACCTGTACAGCAGGCGGCCTGAATGGCAGTCTTAACCAAGGCAGCAGCAGCCAAGGTGACAGTGTGAGTACCTCTCTCTATCATCCCCAGGGCCAACCAGGGAGAAGGCAGCCATAGTAAAGTGGAGTTCCACCCACTTTTACAACTCTTCAGCATCCCTCACTAAACTGTGCACTGTAAACAAATTGGGTATTTATTTATTTTTTCTCAGCACCTACTGTATATCTGCTGTATTCATTTTTCACTTCCTCCCTGGCCGCGGCCCATCGCATCATTTCCTGTTTGCAATGCCTTCTGGGAAGGGCCAGCAACTTCCTCTGCCACTGCAGTTGCTATGGAAACCTGACCTGAAACCTATTACACTGCTTGTGCTGCACTGAACATGTGTGAGATCTGCAAGGATGAGATGCAGGAAGAAATACAGTCTGGCTTCAGATGCCCACACTTAAGATGGCCACGGCCTGCTGTAAGTTTAGAAAATAACAATCTACTGCTATAAACTAACAAAACAGACCTTAGTTTACAGACTAACTTTACTAGAATTCATTAAGCGTGTGTATTATAGGGGTATTTTTATTTAAAAAGTATAATTTTGTCCGGAACATCACTTTAAGCAAGCCTTTAAAGGGACAGTGTCACAGCTTACCTAAAACCCTTGCTCTGGGACACTTTTCAGGACAGCCAGGAGGGCTGGTATTTTCTGAAAGGGGACATAGAGCCCCTGCAAACAGCTGGGACTTCACCATTTGCGCTAAGGGGACATAGAGCTCCTGCCAGCAGTTGGGTTATTGGATACTAATCCTGTAAGGACTGAAGCTATTCCGGAGGTAGTACAGCCTAGGATCCATCCTTGTTTTCTGCAAACAGTATATGGAGAAGTTTTGTCCTCAAATTGTTGGATTCCGTTTTGGGCATCCCATAACCCCTTCATCCCTATCCAGGTTTTTATTCCCACTAATAAAACAACAAAACAAGCTCAGGGACTGGTTTCTGCGTCTGGATGCAAGTTTAGAAATCTGTGTTGCCTGGCTGTGCAGGAGTGGCGGGACCCAAAATCTAGCGCCCCCCCCCCCCCTAGGAGGTAGCGCTACACTCACTTGTAAAAAAAGCAGCCTAGGATTCTCTCACTTTGTGAATGGTCACACAGTCCTCTGGGACCTGTGACGTAGCCTAAAAGACTGCAGGGAGGAGAACTCAAAACCAGATACCAGCTCCTCCCCCCCCCCCCCCCAAAGAAAAAGGGGCCAAATGTTAAAGATGAGTGGGGGAGGAGGCCTTAAAGTGGAACTTCCCCTCAGCACATGCATTTTACAGTTTTCAGTGCTGCTTCACTGAACTTCTGGTGTTCATGGTAAAGATTTAATAGTGGACTGCGCAGTCTCTAGCCAGTCTTGGTTTGAAGAAGGGAAGGGGGACTATGTGTTTCTATTTATGCACACAGTATAGGGAGACACATCTCTAGTCCTTGCATGCAAGGATGGATTCATAGGACATTGGAAGATAAAGGAACCACCCTGAAAGAGGAAACCTGGGGCAGCAGTAATGGTACTAGTTTAACCACTTGCCGCCTGCCCACTGTCAAATGACTGAGGGACGGTGTGGCTTTCGCTCTGGGTGGACAACATATGATGGCGCCCCTGAACGGCCGCTTCCACGCTCCCGCAGGGGGGGCGTGCAGGGGGGCGTGCAGCGCGGCGATCGCAGTCGCGACGTGTTTCTAGGACACGGTGCGACCCCAATATCTGTAAAGAGCCGCTGGCGTGTGATCATTCATGCCACATCCATGCCACATCAGTCCTCATCCATGCCACATCAGTCCTCATCCATGCCACATCAGTACTCATCTGTGCCACATCCATGACACATGAGTGCTCATCCGTGCCACATCCATGCCACATCAGTACTCATCCGTGCCACATCCATGACACATGAGTGCTCATCCGTGCCACATCCATGCCACATCAGTACTCATCCGTGCCACATCCATTACACATGAGTGCTCATCCGTGCCACATCCATGCCACATCAGTACTCATCCGTGCCACATCCATGACACATGAGTGCTCATCCGTGCCACATCTATGCCACATCAGTACTCATCCGTGCCACATCCATTACACATGAGTGCTCATCCGTGCCACATCCATGCCACATCAGTACTCATCCGTGCCACATCCATGACACATGAGTGCTCATCCGTGCCACATCCATGCCACGTCAGTTCTCATCCATGCCACATCCATGCCATGTCAGTACTCATCAATGCCACGTCAGTGCTCATCCATGCCACTACAGTGCCCATTAGTGCCTCACAAAAGTGTAATAGGTAGTAAAATTAGATTTGAAATGTATGGGCCTCTGTATGTGGCCAGGCTGTGTAAAAGTCTCACACATGTGGTATCGCCGTACTCAGGAGAAGTAGCAGAATATATTTTGAGGCGTAATTTTTGCTATGTACATGCTATGCGTTAGAAATATCTTATAAATGGACAACTTTGTGTAAAAAAATTTTAAAAAAATAATTTTCTTTACACATTTTCCAAAAACTTGTGGAAAAAAAATGGCATGTTCAAAAGACTTATTATGCCTCATAAAATATACATTTGGGTGTTTACTTTCCAAAATGGGGTAATTTTTTGGACATTTCCATTGTCCTGGTGCTGCAGGACCTTCAAAAGTGTAAGAGGTAGTCTAGAAATTATATGTGTTTTTTTTTTAAATCCAGTAAATGTTTTATTGAGATTTAATACAGTAAAAAAAAAAAAAAGAAAATTAAAAACACAGTACATACAAACTAGCATAGCTCCCAAATGTCCCTGATTTGGAGCAATGTCCCTCTGTCCCTCATTCCTTCTCATTTGTCCCTCATTTGGGTCTGATCTATATAGTTGTATATAAAATGCACTTTTTATCTTTCAAAAAGTGTTTCCCAGTGCTAAACCTTTCATCCAAATTATAAATGGCTGCATTTGTACGTTTTAAAAGCCAATATAAGGAATAGTAGTGGTAAAAAAAAAAGTCCTTGTGGATTTAATTAACCTTTTTTTTGGCTAATTCTCCTTTAAGGGGGTGTGGCAGGGGGCGTGTCCTATGCCTACATATATTTGTTAGTAGATGTCCCTCATTCCCATCTCAAAATGTTGGGAGGTATGCAAACTACCCAAATACAGTCCCAATACACATATCATCAATAGACCATGAACACCCCTAAAAAAAAAAAACCCAACCAAAATTTTTATGCCTTACATCCCCCCCTCCCCCCACTCCCATACTACAATCTCTCTCTCTCCATTTCCCTTCTTTTACTATAGGGCTCCTTCCAAATCGGGGCCTAGAGCATCCATCCATCTTCTCCATATAGTCTCAAATTTCCCTTGACAACATCGATGCAGATAAATATATTTTTCCTTTAGTAGGGTTTCTTTTATTTGCATTCTCCATTCCTCCACTGTTGGTGGATAAACTGAGATCCAATTTTGTGCTATTATCTTACGAGCTTGAAACAAACTTCTTACTATTAAAATATAAGCAAAATCCGGAATACTAGATTCCCCTATAATATTTAACAAACATATCCCAGGTTCTAATGGTAATTTTATTCTGAAGATTATGCCCTGCCAATATCGGTGGAGTTTAGGACATCTCCATAGCATATGTATTAAGTTTGCAGGGGCTCCTCTACAGCAAGCACACAAAGGGGAATCTCTACGATTCCATTTAAATAATTTCTCATGAGTATATTACGACCTATGTAAAATTGATAACTGTGTTAATTTTTGCGTAGTGGACGATACATAGGGACCACAGACAGAGCCATTGTCCAATGGTCGTCCGTCAACGGTTCCAGGTCTAGCCCACTGAGCCCTTGAGGGGACCTCTAAAGAATCTTGAAATGTATTATATAGTACCCCATACAGTCATGATATAAGACCCTTCTTATGCCCTTTAGCATCTAATAATGATATTATTGTAGAATGAGTTAAAGATAACCTTTGCTTTGGAATTCCATATTTCTGCATTATTTGAGCAAAGGGTTTTAAACTGTCATTCTGAAACAACTGCTTCATCTATCTCAAACCATTTTTTTGCCATAGCTCGAACCCTTCCAGTTTCTGCAATTCCTCACAGTTTACATTATTCCATATTGGGGTATAACATGTATAACCCGTAATATTAGTAATACTTTTCATTTCTTTCCATACTTTATCAAAAAGTTTACTTGTCTAAAATACTTTATCCCCTCGCAGGTTATTTGTTTCCAATAAGAAGATCAATGTATATTCCCTACATAACGGCTATAGCAAACCCTGCATGGGATCAGAATCAGAATTGTGAGGCTAAGAAATAACTTTTAACATGTGGGATGGCAAGTCCCCCTGCATCTTTGGCTAACAATAGTCTAGTTAACTTTATACAGGATTTTTTTTTGCGCCAAATAGGTTCTCAGAAGAGGGATTCAACCTTCCTAAACCAATACAATATTATCCAGATAGGAGAATTATGAAGGATATAGTGTAATTGTGGAGTCCAGATCATTTTAATGAGATTTGCTCTACCAATCACTGTTCGTGGGAGTTTACACCAGCTCTGGCACTTATCCCTGAATTTGAGCAATAATGATTTAATATTCAAATCAATATAATCCTTTACGTTACGTGTTACCTCAATCCCCATATATTTTACTGTATATTTTATTTGAATTTACGCAGCTTGTTTAAATTATATGTGTAATTTATGTGCCTAGAATACCTGATGGGGGTCCTTGCATGTTGGGCCTCAGTATGTGGCCAGGCTGTGTAAAAGTCTTAGGCCCCTTTCAGACGTGCGGAGCGTTCAGATCTGTCTGTCATTTTTTTTCAGTGGATCTGAACGGTTGCTCCATACATCTCTATGACATGTCCGCTGACATCTGATCCGCCCCGTCCGATCCGCTCCACAAAATCCAGACAGATGGATGTCCTATTTTCCATCCATCTGGCGGATCAGATCGGATGAAAACGGACAGGCAGTCCGTAATCATCCGATCCCCCCATAGAAGAGAGCGGTCTCTCTGACAGGTCCATCCCTGCACAGTGTGCAGAGACGGACTTGTCATCCGCCGGCTCAGCGGGGATCAATGATCCCAGCTGAGCAAACTGATGAGTAAAAACAGATAGCCCCGTGTGAAAGGGGCCTTACACATGTGGTATCGCTATACTCCATTATTTTTTACCAAAGATATGTAACAGTATACATTTTGGCCAAAAATTATGAAGAAAAACTACTAATTTGCAAAATTTTATAACAGAAACAAAGAAAAATGCATTTTTTAAATACATTTTTCGGTCTTTTTTATTTATAGGGCAAAAAATAAAAAACACCAAAAGAAAACTCTATTTGTGTGAAAAACAGGACAAAAAATGTCATATGGGTACAATGTTGCATGACTGAGAGTAATTGTCATTCAAAATGTGAGAGCACTGAAAGTGGAAAATTGGTCTGGTTAGGAAGGGGGTTTAAGTGCCCAGTGGGCAAGTGGTTCAATGTGTGCAATAAAACAGCTGTGAAAGGGTTAAAGGATAAGTTATTTCCGGGAACATGTTACATGTTCCACCCATAAGATTTGTTAGTTTTAAAAAAAAATGTCTCCTGACTTTTTTATGACTCCTGACTTCGACACGTTGCCCTTCGTCAGGGAGCCGGAGATGAGCTTAGTAAAACAGGATCTGGAGCCAGAAGGGATGTCAGCCAATCAAGTCTTTTAACAGGAATGCAGGCGAGCATCTCTGTGATGTTGACTAAGGCGAAGGCAGAGATCCTCTGGGCTGGACGGCTTAAGTAGACAGGACTGACGAGCAGGATATCATCAACAGCTGGGTACCTGTGGAGAGATAGGAGCTGTCAATTAGCCGACAGCTGAGCGGCCGGCTCAGAGAAGGAAGGGCTGAGCCCAGCCCTGACACCCCTGACACCAGTTCAGGATTCAAGGACAAATCCACACCATGTGATAAAAGGTGCCTATCTGAGTTGACATTGGTTTTATATAGGGGGGCTGTAGGGTAGATGTGATGCAATCTCTGGGGGTATAGTATGAAGAAAGTTCAACAGAATAAATTGGCCTTTAGCAGAGATAGTCAATTTGGTATCTTCTTATGTTTTTGAGCTTGTGATTTATGACTCTTAACAAATAGCGCTTTCATTTGGTGGTATTTGATTACCTCTGCGGTTTTTATTTTTTGCGCTATAAACAAAAAAAATTGACAATTTTGAAAAACAACATTTTTTACTGCTATAAAACACATCCAATAAAAAAATGTAAAAAATCTAATTTCTTCATCAATTTAGGCCAATATGTATTCTGCTACATATTTTTGGTAAAAAAAATAAATCCCAATAAGCATACATTGATTGGTTTTCGCAAAAGCTATAGTGTCTACAAACTATGGGATATATTTATCAAAATTTTTTTTCCACTAATAATGGCAGCGATCAGCGATTAATAGCGGGACAGCGATATTGCGGTGGACAAATTGGCCACTTTTTTGGGGACCGGTGACATAATTGTCCCTGAGCCACCCCCATCAAATCATTCTTTGCAGCTATTACCTTTTGTACCACCACCCCCTCCCTTTAGAGTGTAAGCTCTACGAGCAGGGCCCTCCTGTACCTTTTGTATTGAACTGTACTGTAATTGTGTTGTCCCCCTTATACATTGTAAAGCGTTGTGTAAACTGTTGGCGCTATATATATAATTCTTTAATAATAATAATGATAATAATAATTACAGTGATCAGTGCTAAAAATATGCACTGTCACTGTACTAATGACACGGGGGAAGGGGTTAACATCAGGGGCGATCAAAGGGGAGTGTATCTAGCTGGTGTTTCTGTGTAGTGGGGGAGGTGTTTTTACTAGTGGAAGGCATGAATTGGTGTTCCTGCTTTACAGAAACACAGGATTTATGCCTTCTGTATTGACAGAATAACAGTCTACCTTATTTACATAGACAGATTGCTGTTCTGCCTGTGTACAGAACAATCAGCAGGTAATAGTGGACATGCAATGCATTTCTGCACAATTCACATGCGATTCATTTTGTATGGGCTCAAATCGCACTGCATTGCACCAAAAACATGCATGCACCTCTTTTGATATATTAAATTTATCATTATGAGGGGCTCCCATCATCCCTGTGCTGTGCTGACGTCCTGGGTTTTTAACTTTTAGGTTTGTTAACTTTTCGTAACAATTACGCATGTTCGTTAGGAATTTGGATCCAAAATTCGTAAATGAAATTTCGTATTTCGTACAAAATTCGGAAGCATAGCAATTCATATTTCGGATCCTCCCGAATGTACGAATTTATGGGAATTCGTACGAATTTTCGATTCGTACGAAACTAATTGCACATGTCTAACACCTTGCCATAAGGCAAAATTGATAACTAAGTAGCTTGGGAAACAAAACATTAACATTTTGGGTCTATGGCCAGGAAACTCCCCAGACTTTAATCCCATTGAGAACTTGTGGTCAATCCTTAAAGAGGCAGGTGAACAAAAAAAACCCCCACAAATTCTGACAAACTCCAAGCATTGATTATGCAGGAATGAGCTGCCATCAGTCACGATGTGGCCCGGGAGTTGATTGACATCATGCCAGGGTGAATTGCAGAGGTCTTGAAAAAGAAGGGTCAACACTGCAAATATTGACTCTGCATAAACTTAAAGTGGAAGTAGACCCTTTTTGGCACTTGTACCTACAGGTAAGCCTATAATAAGGCTTACCTGCAGATACAGTGAATATCTCCTAAACCTGCACAGTCACACTGCATGCAGCATCACCGAGGCATGTGCCCTGAAGGGATGGTATACCCGTGCTATCCCTTCAGAGCTCCGTGCTGCGGTCCATGACTGCCGCACGCATGCAATGCATATAGGCACGTTATGCCCTTACCGTGCAGGGTTTAAAAAAATGATGTGGTTTACTACCGCTTTAATGTAATTGTCAATAAAATTATAATGCTTGTAATTATACTTCAGTATATAGTTCCTATATTGATATCTGACAAATAGATCTAAAAACACTGAAGCAGCAGACTTAATATTTGTGTCATTCTCAAAACTTTTGGCCATGGCTATACAGTGGGGACTGAAAGTATTCAGACCCCCTAAATTTTTCACTCTTTGTTACATTGCAGCCATTTGCTAAAATCATTTAAGTTCATTTTTTTCCTCATTAATGTACACACATCACCCCATATTGACAGAAAAACACAGAATTTTTGCAGATTTATTAAAAAAGAAAAACTGAAATATCACATGGTCCTAAGTATTCAGACCCTTCGCTCAGTATTTAGTAGAAGGAGCACCCTTTTGATCTAATACAGTAATGAGTCTTTTTGGGAAAGATGCAACAAGTTTTTCACACCTGGATTTGGGGATCCTCTGCCATTCCTCCTTGCAGATCCTCTCCAGTTCTGTCAGGTTGGATAGTAAACGTTGGTGAACAGCCATTTTTAGGTCTCAATTGGGTTTAAGTCAGGGCTCTGGCTGGGCCATTCAAGAACAGTCATGGAGTTGTTGTGAGGCCACTCCTTTGTTATTTTATCTGTGTGCTTAGGGTCATTGTCTTGTTGGAAGGTAAACCTTCAACCCAGTCTGAGGTCCTGAGCACTCTGGAGAAGGATATCCCTGTACTTGGCTGCATTCATCTTTCCCTCAATTGCAACCAGTCGTCCTGTCCCCACAGCATGATGTTGCCACCACCATGCTTCACTGTTGGGACTGTATTGGACAGGTGATGAGCAGTGCCTGGTTTTCTCCACACATACCGCTTAGAATTAAGGCCAAAAAGTTCTATCTTGGTCTCATCAGACCAGAGAATCTTATTTCTCACTAACTTGGAGTTCTTCAGGTGTTTTTTAGCAAACTCCATGCGGGCTTTCATGTGTCTTGCTCTGAGGAGAGGCTTCCGTCGGGCCACTCTACCATAAAGCTCCGACTGGTGGAGAGCTGCAGCGATGGTTGACTTTCTACAACTTTCTCCCATCTCCCGACTGCATCTTTGAAGCTCAGTCACAGTGATCTTTGGGTTCTTCTTTACCTCTCTCACCAAGGCTCTTCTCCCCGGATAGCTCAGTTTTACCGGACGGCCAGCTCTAGGAAGAGTTCTCGGTCGTCCCAAACGTCTTCCATTTAAGGATTATGGAGGCCACTATGCTCTTAGGAACCTTAAGTGCAGCAGAAATTTTTTTGTAACCTTGGCCAGATCTGTGCCTTGCCACAATTCTGTCTCTGAGCTCTTCAGGCAGTTCATTTGACCTCATGATTCTCATTTGCTCTGACATGCACTGTGAGCTGCAAGGTGTTATATAGACAGGTGTGTGGCTTTCCCAATCAAGTCCAGTCAGTATAATCAAGCTCAGCTGGACTCAAATGAAGGTGTAGAACCATCTCAAGGATGATCAGAAGAAATGGACAGCACCTAAGTTAAATATATGAGTGTCACAGCAAAGGGTCTAAATACTTAGTACCATGTGATATTTCAGTTTTTCTTTTTTAATAAATCTGCAAAAATGTCAACAATTCTGTGTTTTTCTGTCAATATGGGGTGCTGTGTGTACATAAATGAGGGAAAAAATGAACTTAAATGATTTTAACAAATGGCTGCAATATAACAAAGAGTGAAAAATGTAAGGGGGTCTGAATACTTTCCGTCTCCACTGTATATTCTTCCCTTATCCTTTATATCCCTTTCTCTTATTTATGAAAATAAAATCTGTTAGTTTTACCAAAACTATATAATATGAGGACAGACCTAAACAATCAATTCAATTTGTATCCAGTCAGACAGGCCCTTGTACTACAGTAGTTTTTGGTAGGAGATTGTACAATAAGATAGTATAATGTATGGTCACGTTAATCACTTGTACATATTTGGCCAGACAGAAGCAGCACCGGTAGACATACCTATACCAGCAGCGGCAAGCTTGGTAATCGCTGTGTCCTTCAGATATAACTGATCATAGAGCGGGGTACAGGGCCAATTAAATAACCTCTTGGACAACGAACAAGTACTAACAGTCACTTGAATGAGCCTCAATCAGCATGCACCACGCCCAGGGCTGGTGCTAGACTATTTTGCACCCTAGGTAAGACCAGCTACTTGCGAATCAGATGCGTTCCCATAGAAAAATATGTGCCTGAAATTTGCACTGCACTGCCTAGAAAACGCACGCATTTTTTGGGCAATGCAGAGTGCGAACACGACGCACATATGTGAACCAGACTGATTGAAAGTAATAGATTTTAAAATGTTCTGCGAATTGCGAATGCATCCAATTTGCATAGGTGTGAACCCCACCTGATAGTACAGTCAATCACAGTGCTCGTAAATGTAATGGGTAGACAGGACATTGTAAAATGTCTGAAGTGCTCCCCAGATTTTGGGCATCTCTTTGTGGCCAGGCTGTGAAAAATGCTCACACATGTAATATCACCATACTCGAGAGCGGTGGCTGCTGGTGCTCAAAATTTTTGGGGGGGCATAAAACAAACTGAAAAATGCTGAAAAAAAAACCCCCATCAATTGCAGCCTCGCTGTGACTATCAAACGCAGCCACTATGCCATCAAACACAGCCACTGTGCCTTTAAAAGCTGCCACTGTGCCATCAAACGCTGCCACTGTGCCATCAAACGCTGCCACTGTGCCATCAAATGCTCCCACTGTGCCCATCAAATGCTGCCACTGTGCCCATCATATGCTCCCACTGTGCAATCAAATGCTGCCACTGCGCCCATTGAATGCAGCCACTGTCCCCTTTAAATGCTCCCAGTGTGCCCATCAAATGCTCCCACTGTGCCATCAAATGCTGCCACTGTGTCCATCGAATGCTCCCACTGTGCCATCAAATGCTGCCACTGTGCCGATCAAATGCAGCCACTGTGCCCGCCCGCCGTCTGCCCAGCACTTACCCCGTCTTGGTGGGGCAACGAGTGACGGCGGCAGGCGGTGTCCTCCATGCTCCTCAATGTCTTCTCCTGTCCTCTCCTATTATTGGATGCCTGATAGGCGTCAAATCACAGCGCCTGTCGTTTTAGCCAATCAAGTGACAGGTAACAGATCCGAGCACCTGATTGGCGGAGAGGCGGTTCAGTGTTAGGAAAGCGAATATTCATTTGCTTTTCTAACACAGCTGGGTGAACTGCGAGCACTCGCTGTTTACCTTTTTTGATGCCTATTAGAGGCTATGGCTCTAATCAGGTGCTTCAAAAACACCCCCCGCCGCTGTAATTCAGGCACCCGGCGCCCGAAGAGGGGCCGGGAGCCATAATAGGGGGTGGCAGCGGTGGCCACATATAGATTCATGCAATGCATGAATCTATCTATTGGCGATAGAGGGGGTGGCTGGAGAGAGGGGGCGGTGCCCGTACGCCCTTATGGACGCACCGCCACTGCTCGAGAGGAGTAGCAGAATATGTTTCAGAGTGTAGTTCTAAGTATTACTATGCTGAATGTTAGAAATACCCTAATTAGTTGACTCTCTGTAAAAAAAATCCATTTTCAATTTCCTTCCGCATTTTCCTAAAACTTATGGCAAAACAATTAAGCCTTAAAAAGACTCATCATGCCTCTTAGAAACATACCTAGGGGTGTTTTCTTTCAAAAATGTAGTAATTTGTTTTTTTTAGGATGTGATAGGTAGTCAGGAAATAATTTCTGTTTCTGGAACATAAGCTAAAGGTGCTCCCTTGATTTTGGGTCTCTAGGCTGTAAAAAAGTCTCACATATGTGGTATTGCCATGTTTAGGCATAGTGGAATGTGTTTTGGGGTGTAATAATTCTAAGTATGCCTATGCCATGAGTGATAAATATCTTACTGACAACTTAGTGTAAAAAAATACATTTTCATTTTCATTCTGTAAATTAGATGCGTAATATATACTCCTTTAAAACTTAAAGGTACTCCATACATTTTGGTCCCCTCCGTGTGTCTGGGTTGTGAAAAAAAGCCTCATGCATGGTATCACCACTCTTGGGAGGAGTAGCAGAATGTGTTTTGGGATGTAACTGTAAGTATGCCTTCACCTTCGCTGTGTTTGAGAATTCATTTTAAATATCAAATTTAAAACAAGGTTAAGATAGGGTCCTCAGGTGCCACCCCTGATTTGTCCAGAGGGCCACAAAACAGATTAAAGTAATACTGTGCGATATGGATAATGTCACATTTCTCCTCCCTCCTAATTATGCAATTACCTCCTTAATTTTGGTGCAAAATAGGATATAAAATGTGAGAAATGTTTGGCTTTCATTTGTGGAGGATGCGATACGAATGTTGGACATTTGCAAGGTATGAGGCTTCTTGGTTTATTAATAAGTAGTGATATGGTTCCCTTTGGGTACTATTGGATCTGGTATACAGTACAGTATATATGTATTTTTATGTGTTTAAGGTGGATGACTGCTGCTTTTGGCTGTACTGTTACCGCTGCAAAAGCACATATGCTCTTTTGAGAAGTGACTGGGGTGACGAGGGATGGGAGGTAATTTTCAATACTATCGGGCTTGATGGCACCTTGTCCTTGTACAGTGCCTTGAAAAAGTATTTGTACCCCTTGAAATTTTTCACATTTAGTCATAATAGAACCAAAAACATAAATCTATTTTATTGGAATGTTATGTGATCAATTGTGAAGTGGAGAGAAAATGATAAATGGTTTTCAACATTTTTTACAAATAAATATGTGAAAAGTGTGGGGTACATTTTTATTCAGCCCCCCTGAGTCAATACTTTGTAGAACCACCTTTCGCTGCAATTACAGCTGCAAGTCTTTTTGGGGATGTCTCTGCCAGCTTTGCACATCTAGAGAGTGACATTTTTGGCCATTCTTCTTTGCAAAATAGTTCAAGCTCTGTTAGATTGGATGGAGTGTGTCTGTGAACAGCAATTTTCAAGTCTTGCCACAGATTCTCAATTGGATTTTAGTCTGGACATTGACTGGGCCATTCTAACACAAGAATATGCTTTGATCTAAACCATGCCATTGTAGCTCTGGCTGTATGTTTAGGGTCCTGGTCCTGCTGAAAGGTGAACCTCCGCCCCAGTCTCAAGTCTTTTGTAGACTTTAACAGGTTTTCTTTTAAGATTGCCCTGTATTTGGCTCCATCTATCTTCTCATCAACTCTGACCAGCTTCCTTGTCCCTGCTGAAGAAAAGCATCCCCACAACATGATGCGACCACCACCATGTATCACGGTGGGGATAGTGTGTTCAGGGTGCTGTGCGGTGTTAGTTTTCCAACACAGATAGCGTTTTGTTTTTAGGCCAAAAGTTCAATTTTGGTCTCATCGGACCAGAGCACTTTCTTCCACATGTTTGCTGTGTTCTCCACATGGCTTTTCACAAACTGCAAATGGGACTTCTTATGGCTTTCTTCTTGCCACTCTTTCATAAAGGCCAGATTTGTGGAGTGCACGACTAATAGTTGTCCTGTGGACAGATTCTCCCACCTGAGCTGTGGATTTCTGTCAAGTTACCATGGGCCTCTTGGCTGCTTCTCTGATTAATGCTCTCCTTGTCCAGTCTGTCAGTTTTGGTGGACACCCATGTCTTTGCAGTTGTGCCAAACTTCAGGTCCAGGGCTCAGGTCCGTCTGGAATAGCAGCCATTAAAGATATAAAAGGTGAAGTAGTATATGACACAGAGAGTATCCAGAGTATATGTATGGACTTCTATGTACGGCTTTATGAATCTGAATTTTCAAATAAAATAAATCTAAGAAAACAATTTCTGGACAATTTAGTATCACCTAAATTGACACCAACAGAAAGTGAATCTTTGGATCACTCTGTAACTCTGGCAGAGTTGGAAGAGGAAGTAAAGCAAATCAAAATAATAAAGCTCCAGGGTCGGATGGACTTCCGGTGGAGATATATAAAATATATGGTCAGACCCTGTTGCCAGAATTACTTGAAGTTTTGAATGAAGCTTATATTACATAGGAACTCCCTAAATCAATTACAGAAACAATAATAATAGTAATTTTAAAACCTGATAAAGACCCATTAAAACCAGATTCATGTCACCCAATTTCTCTTCTTACATCTGATGTTAAAGTGGGGTTCCACCCAAAAAACAAAACTACCTGGTGATTGAGCGGCCAATCACGGCGCGCGGCGCCGCTTGCGCATGCGCAGTGGGTGCCAGGCTGTGAAGCCACAGCCCGGCGCCCACAGTTGAAATGCCGGCGCCGACGAGCGGAGGGGGGGGACGAGCGGGGCTTCGATCCCCCGCATCGCTGGACCCAGGGACAGGTGAGTGTCCAATTAAAAGTCAGCAGCTGCAGTATTTGTAGCTGCTGACTTTTAATTTTTTTTTTTTTTTGACGGCCCCCCTGGGTGAAACTCCTCTTTAAGGTCTTAGCCAAGGTATTGGCAAATAGGTTATCCAAATATATTAATATTCTGATTCATAGAGATCAATCAGGGTTTATACCATCTAGATCTGCGGCAACAAATATTCAAAGACTCTTTTTGAACTTGCAGCTATCAATGGATAATGGGGGGACTGGTGCCATTTTATCCCTTGATGCGCAGAAGGCTTTTGATACAGTGGAATGGAAATACTTATGGGCGACATTAAGTGCCTTCGGTATAGGTCCAGGTTTTTTATCCTGGCTAAAAATATTATATAAAGATCCAAAGGCGAGGCTGAGAATCAATAATACCATGTCACCGATTTTTTCTTTGACCAGGGGGACTAGACAAGGCTGCCCTCTGTCCCCATTGTTATTTCCCTGGCACTGGAACCATTGGCTGTGGCCATAAGACAGTTGGAGGGGATAGTAGGGTTTCGACACTCGGTAAGGGAAGAAAAAATAGCTTTATATGTGGATGACGCCCTTATCTTCCTGGGCAACACTGCAGACTCCCTGGAGGAACTTATGACGCTTGTTTCTGTATTTGGCCAGCTCTCGGGGTTTTGTATCAATTGGGAGAAATCAATATTGATGCTGATGCACGATGTGAATATCTCTTTACCAAGTGGGGCTACACAAATACAAATAAAACATAAATTCAAATAACTTGGGATTTAGGTAACACGAAATGCGGAGGACTATATTGATTTGAATCTCAAACCGTTATTGCTTAGGTTCATGGATAAACGCCGGAGATGGTGTAAATTACCATTAACTGTGATTGGCAGAGCCAATCTCCTAAAGATGATTTGGGTCCCACAGTTATTGTATATCTTTCATAACTGTCCCATTTGGATAACAATGTTTTGGTTCAGGAAGATAGAATCTCTTTTCCGTGAGCTTATATGGAAGAAAAAACAGTCACGCATAAAACTAACAAGCTTAATGCTGGCCAAGGATGAAGGGGGACTTGCTATTCCACAACCCAAAAATTACTTTTTGGCCACACAAATTCAGCAGTTTTATGGATGGACGGAAATTGTGGAGAGCGATTCCATACAGGGATTATTATTGCCTCTATGTAGTGGAGATACATTGATCTCCTTGCTAGAGACAAAAACCTTACAAATGGATAAAAAGTTCATGTCAGGTAAACTGTTTTCTAAGGTCTGGCAGGAGAAGAAAAATATTACTAATATCATGGGTTATACCTCTTATACCCCAATCTGGAATAATGCAAATTGTGAGGAGCTGCAGAAGTCGGAAGGGTTTGAATTATGGCAGAGGAAGGGATTGAGACTTATGGAGCAACTGTTTGAAAATGATAGCTTTAAATCATTTGGGGAGAAGAGGGGGCTACTTGATTTGAGATGTGTGTGTGTGTGTGTGTGTGTTTTTTTGTGTGGGGTTATTTTATGAAATGTGTATTTTTACTGCATCTGAATAATATGAATGTGAAATGTGTTTAATGTATTGAGGTAAGGGAAAAAAAATGTTTTTGTAATAAAGATTACTGGATTTACAAAAAAATACTCCATGTTTCCATTTTCGGATGATGGATTTAACAGTGCTCTGTGAGATATTCAAAGCTTGGGATATTTTTTTTATAACCTAACCCTGCTTTAAACTTCTTCACAACTTTATCACTGACCTGTCTGGTGTGTTCCTTGGCCTTCATGATGCTGTCTGTTCACTAAGGTTCTCTAACAAGCCTCTGAGGGCTTCACAGAACAGCTGTATTTATACTGAGATTAAATTACACACAGGTGGTCTCTATTAATTAGGTGACTTCTGAAGGCAATTGGTTCCACTAGATTTTAGTTAGGGGGCTGAATACAAATTTACCCCACACTTTTCACATATTTATTTGTAAAAAGTGTTGAAACCCATTTATCATTTTACTTCCACTTCACAATTATGTGCCACTATGTGTTGGTCTATCACATAAAATTCCAATAAAATACATTTACGCTTTTGGTTGCAACATGACAAAGTGTGGAACATTTCAAGAGGTATGAATACTTTTTCAAGGCACTGTATATATTTTATGATCTTCTAATTAGGATATTATTGTTATAGGTTGTGGCCATACATTTGTTCCCTTGGTTTTTGAACCCTGAGATAGGATACTCCCGGGTTCCTCTCCTGATTGGAACATGTTTTTTCATTTGTTTCCCATTTAAGTAAGTCAGGCGCTAACGGTCATGGTTGTAAGATCCAACAATCTATATTATTTCATACCCAGGTCCTAGTATTTAATTACTTATCTGTCTACATCCGCTGCCCTTGCAACTATTCCATGTCACATTGCGTATGACAACACCCTCCCTAGGCTATACTGTCCAAGCCATGCGTAAGTTTACACAGCTAGACATTAAATATTATATTATGATGTTGTATGTATTCCATGTTGTTTACTGTGCATTCTCTTTTGGCTAGATCATTTTGCTATCTTTGTAGTCAAGATGATGAGGTCCTGAGGAAGCTAATAGGCGAAACGCATCACCCACTTACATTGATTCTGCAAACTCTTATGGCTCAATAGTATGACCTCCTTTGGTGTACTTCTTGATGGTTTATTAATATGGCCAATCACACAGGATATTGGAATTGATGATTTTATTTAACTTTTTCTTAATGTTTTGTATTAAAATATAGTTTTTCATAAATTTATGTGGCCGTTCCTTTTCTAGTACCAGTAAAGTCCAACTTTTTCAGGTTTTCTTTTGAGAAAAGGGAGAAGTTTGGGAGCTCGCAGAGGACGTTACAAGCAGGGAGAAAAACATAGTAAGAAACTATTTAATGAAAAATAAATAACAGGGCCATTAGGTAGTAGATAAGTATGGATTACTTTTGGAGAATAAGGATATTGTTTAGTGCCACTTTAAAGTGATTCTGTAATGGGTTTAAAAATAAAATAAGGCAGAGGCTATGAGGAAGTGTCATAAATTCTCCAAAACATGATACTTTAAAATACAGGAGAAGATGAGACATACAGTACACTTACCCCCATATTCCAGTGACTCAATGGTCAGGCTGGATCCATGTTACAACAGGGTGGGGAAGGAAGAAGGGAGGGAAGCTGGATTAGCACTATGCATGGTGCAACTTTCAGAAATTTGCAGAAGGCTTTTTGGGAACTCTGTCACTAGAGGTATGTTCTAGCAACTTATTATACCTGTGCAGCCTCTTTTACTTTACCAAGTGCAGAGTTTATTACAGAGTAACCAACGTGTGCTAACCAATTCTCTGCATTAAGGTGTAGTGCTACCTCTGCAGGAGCCGCTGGAGAATAGGGATCCCCCACCCTGCACAGCCAGGCACACAGAATTTTCCACAGCACTCTGAATTCAAGAAACAGTCCTTGCAGTTTGTGTTTTTGTTTTTTTTTATTGGGGGTATTGAACTTGGATGGGGTTAGGGTTTTATGGGATGCCCACTTGACTTTAGCAAAACTTTCCAGGGACAACTTCTGTACAGTCTATTTACACACTCCTCAGCTCCTCCAGCACACTTGCTGGAAGCAAAACAACTCCCCAGGACCATCTGGCACACTGTTCGGTAATCTGACAATAGGGCTCAGTCAGATTTCAGCAAATGCCCTTTACAGGCAGGGGCCACGAACCCCTTGGTTGTGTAATAAAGTCCTAGTGCCCAACTGTCCTCCTGTGCCCAGCTGTCCTCCTGTGCTGATCCCAGCACCACCTCTTAAAGCACTGCCAGCCCACCTGGCTGCAGCTGCCCTTTTCTCTAGCCTTCTTGGCTAAGCTTCCACAGTCCTCCCAGGATGACTCTGCATTCATCTCAGACTGCTCTCACCCAGTCCTCTCAGGCTGCCTCTCAGTGCTCCCCGACTATAACACTCACCAGCCCACCCAGCTATTTTCTCCTTGGAGATCTCCTGGTTGTGCTCTCTAGCTCCTGCTGTCCTCACACCTGCTCCCGTGCCTTTGGACAGGATTCCTCCTTGAGATATCAGAGGATACCTCCTGCACCCGAGCTCCCAGACCCGAGGTCCCCTCTCCTTGCCCCCTAGACTAGGGGGTTACCCTCAAGGGCCCTAGCACACCATCACCAACTTCCACCTGAACTTTCCTGCCCAGCTGGGCTGACCCTGAGTATTTTAGGGAGCCTGTCCGTCAACCCATCTGTTGGGGATTGCTCAGGACCCTCATGAATACTTCAAGCAGCTCCTCCTAACCTCCCTTCCATTCTTCTGGAAGTTTCCAGCAAGTTCCAGAAGTAGGGAGAGGTACCAGAGATGCCGCCTGATGAGTCATACCAGCCCTCCCTGGATCACTCACCCGACCCAGATTAAAACACAGGCTTGGCTGCCATCCAAGCCAAAACATCTTACCTACTCTAAAAAAAAACAAAAAAAAAACCCACTACCTATTCTAGCACACTAGAGGGTACTACAAAGGTAAAAATAAACACCTAACTATTACTCCTATCCATCACCATCTCGAAATACCAATCCTGGCTTTTGTCACCGTTCCAGCACCGTCTACGGGACACAGTAGTGGCTTAGGAGGTAACCCAACTCAGGGCAAAATAAAAAACTACCCTTGTTGTGCCCATCCCCCAAACTGCAAGGGGTTAAAAGCTCACTAAAGCGGATCTTCAGGCCCCTTCTGGCCAGGCTCATACCCCCCTCTGGTAAGGTAATTTTTGTGCATGCGCAGTTGCCCCCCTAGGGGCTCTGCCTGGCATCTCAGGAACCGAGCCCTGTAGCATATCTGCACATGCACAGTAGGTAGAGAGAATGTCTCGCCTAGGTGAGAAAAGCAGAAGTGCTACTGCAAGAGCATGTTTAAAGTACATTGTACAAATGTAAAATTCAATTGGCAGGAGAGGGGAGCAGGTAGGGCAGCCCAAGATGTAATTTAAAGTGAAGGTCCGCTTTAAGTCTACAGGTACAATAGGGTGTAATACTTCCCTGCTCTGCCAGGCTTCCCTTCATCTGTGTGACTGGTCCTCCAAATCATCCCCTCTAAAGCACTCCTGGCTGAGGTCACACACTTACCTCCTCACATACAATGTAGGACTAACAGTCCTACATTGTGTATGATGTCGTGAGGGGACTGCCCACAGACTGCAGCATCAGGGAGAAGAGGAGAGCACTGGAGCCTGCCAGAGCAGGGAATGTGGTATATAATTGAGCGTCTTCCTCTACCTCCTAGAGTTGAGCATTTAACTCCTACAACATTAAAGTGGAAGTCCATGCAAAAACTAAAATCCCTGCATCTATAGACACCATGGATCTAACACTAACCTTTCTATCCCCGTAAAGAAAAAATGACTATACATACCTTTTTGGAAGCCAATCTGATCCGCTCCGACCAGATCTCCAGCGTCAGAAGCTCTGTAGAGGACATGGCCAACAACGGCTATGAAATGAATGGGAAGTGATGTCACCCATAGAGTTACAATGGGGTTTCCGTTGTCATCCAACTCCTCTGCACCCGCCTCTACAGTGAACCCGCGGCTGACAGCTCAGCAAGGGATCGGGTCAGATTGGCTTCCAAAAAGGTATGTATACTCATTTTTTCCTCACAGGGATAGAGGTTAGTGTTAGATCCGTGGTGTCTATAGATGCAGGGATTTTAGTTTTTGCATGGACTTCCACTTTAATGGTGCCTAATGCAAGGTTTATTTGTTCCATCCTGAAGTTAAGCGTTAAAAGATCTGGATAGTGTGGAGCAAGGTTCTATCCTTAGCTTGTGGGCAGGTGATTGATGCCCCTTGGATGCCCCTCTCAGGAGTACAGAACGTGCATTACAATCACAGTAAGCAGCCTGGAGTGGTGTCCTGCCTTGTCATACTAGATTCCGTGTGCTGTCTTTCTTTCATTAAATTTACTATGCCAGTATGTAATGTAATTATGGACAGAATTTTCCTTAATATTGATTCTCTAGTCTCTTGCCATATTAGATTACAGGTCCTAATGGAAGGATTCTTGGATGAACAGACATCCCCTATGCAGTGTACTGTGGAGCTGATGAATTTGTATGTATTCTGAGGTACGAGCTGGGTAATATAAAAAGAACCTAACAGAAAAGTAGTGCATGTCCAAACAGGTTATTTTACAGTATTATACAGAAAAAAAAGGAGGGAAGAAAAGGAATTCAAGATAAAGAAATAAAAAGATAAGAGCGATGTTTTGTATATCAAGTTATAGACACCGTCACAGAGCACTCGCTAAATATGGACGACTGTCTGGCTGTTGGAGTCATCTGCATGTAGGTGACTTGCCGCATAGAATACTGATTATCAGGATTATGAAATATACTTGGCTTTATATTTAGTTTTGATACTTTATTAGTAGGGTTGCACTGATACTAGTATCGGTATCAGTGCTGATACCGAGTATTTGCACAGGCTCGGTTCTTTGAGCTGTTCCTCTGTGTAACCCCTTATTAACCCCTAATTTACTCTAATCAGCCTTAATTAACTCCGTTCTCCTCCATTGAATATTATCCTGGTTTTTTTTTTGTTCACGTCTATTTTTATAAACGTTAAACAATTAAAACTTTTTTTTTTGTTTGCTTTGTTAGTAAATATTTTCACACATAAATATTAACATATATTTACACATTTCACATTAAAAAAGAGCAAAATTAAAAAATAAAATCAATTTATTTAATTTGTAAATGACTTTTAAATGCTTTGTACCATCACTGATAGCCGAAGTGTAAACAAAACAGTTGCGGTAGGTATCGGCGAGTACTAAAAAAAAAAAAGTATCTGTACTCGTACTCGTCGTAACAAAAAAAAAAAAGTATGGGTGCATCCCTATTTATCAGTGTTAAAGTATTAAACTTGCATCAGATGGTGAACGATAAACTGAAGTCTGACCTTGCTAACCTGTCAACTGCCTTACCAAACATACTGAAGCTTGCGAGTGAATATTCACTTTAATTACCCAGTCAAGTGAAAAGCAAAATCCTGTTCACTTTGAATACCCAATCATGTGCAGGTTTAATAAGTAAATAGTTTGCTCTGTCTCCCCATTTCTGCATGCTCACCTTTTTTTCTCTTGTTCACTGCCTTAATATTTTAGGCCTCCTATGCAAATTCCCTAGTATATAGATTTTGAGCATCCAGATTATGTTTGTTTAGTCATTCATTATAGGGTGTCACACCTTAGGCTGTTCAATCCGTTCTCTCTAATTTTCTATAATACATATTCCTGTTAATTGCTATTGCTCCTGTGTGGACTAAGGCTGCATTCACACCTTAAAGTTTTCAGCTTGTAAAATGCCCAAAAAATGCCCAACAAGCAAAATCCCATTCATTTCAATGGCACCGGTTCACATCTGAACGTTTTGTCACCTGAAGAAAAATGCCTGAAGTTCAAAAAAGTACATGAGCTTCTTTTTGGGCAGATCACAGGCGTTTTTCTACGGTTTACATCGGTGACCTTTTGACCTGTGCAAAAAACTTGGTTAAAACATGCGACTTTCTGCCTGAAAACGAAACTCTCAGGTGTGAATGCAGCCTGTTTGCTGTACTCTTTCTTTAAAAACAATTAAAAAAAAGTGGAACCAAAATAAGTAAATAAGAACTTCCTTTACATGATTGGATCATTGAACTTAATGCTTATTGAGGGAAAATCCTCTACTTTTAGTAAATCAGCCTCACTGTTTTGCAGCTTCAGATCATGCATTACAGCACAAATTTCATTGATATGTAGCACTACCCCCATAGGGGTTGCAGGTGCCAAGGTAACCCACTGCTGCACAGCCAGGCACGTAACATTCAGCTTTCTTCAGACACAGAGAACAGTCCTTGAGCTTTGTTTTTTTTAATGTTTTTATTAGGGGTAATAACTTGGATGGGGATAGGAATTATGGGATACACAACTTGAAAGTGACAAAACCAGGGACAACTTCCTCCCTATATACAACTTCGTGCCCTGCCAGACCCACCTCCTGGGGATTGGCTAAGGGCCCCTAAATATGCAGGACAATGCTCATAGCCTCTGCCCTCTAGCTTCCAGAACATTATACAACATTCCAGAGCATTGGGGGGGGGGGGGGGCACCAGAGAGATGCCTGTATGATTCATGCTGACCAGAACGCTAGTAACCCTGACCAAGTTGCAGACCCACAGGTTTTAAACACGAGTCAGAACATGCTTTTTCCTACTCTGATACTAGTAGCACACTAGAGGGTGCTACATATACAAAGATCATAATTTATTATCCACACTCAGAAGCTTGCTTGTTTGGATGTGACATCACCCAAAATAAAGCTATTATAGATGTATAAAGCCAATATAGCAGAAAAAGCCCAAACAGGGGTTCTATTCCTTCCCTGCTCTATCCAAAATGAAAATAAAAGTGTTGGCCAGGTACAGTATATACTTGAATTCCAGTTTCTGGCTTGTTGACTTATCAGTACCATGCATTAAAATAATGGCTTAGATGGAGCACGGCTTGGAGGCGAATTAAACAGTATAACCAGACAAATTATGGTGAGGTGGGTTTAAAAACACCAGATCGCCCACTCATGAATCCTCAATTGTCAAATAGTTCCAGGAAATGGGGCACATAATCCTTGCAAGATGGTACAAGGTTTTTGCCCTGTTACCTAAAATCTCCCATCAAATCCTGAACACCTGTTGGAGGTGTGACAGGCACTATGCTTCATATTTTCTGGCAACGTTCACAGATCCAACCATTCTGGAGTGAGGTACTTACCACAATTAAACAGCTCACCTTTGTTGACTTAAAGTGATTTATTTTTACCTAAAATAACAAAAAGACTATACAAACATGTTCTACTTACCTACTCTGTGCAGTGGTTTTGCACAGGGCAGCCCGGATCCTCCTCTTCTCGGTTCCCTGGCTGAAGCTCCTGGTCTCTCCCTCCTATTGAGTGCTCCCACAGCAAGCAGCCTGCTATAGGGGCACCCGAGCCGAGCTGCAGCTCCGCGTGTCCATTCAGACAAGGAGCTGTGGCTCGGCTACGTCCTCTCTCATCTGATTGGTTAACTAAGTTTTATTGACAGCAGCGGGTGCCAATGACACAGCTGCTGTCTTAGCTAAATCAGAAGGGACAGTCCCGGACGGCCGAGGCAATTGTGGACATCGCTGGATAGAGATGAGGGTAAGGTAAGTATTGGGGGAGGGGCTGCTGCACAGAAAAGACTTTTTATCTTAATGCATAGAATGCATTAAGATAAAAAAAAACCTTCTGACTTTACAACCACTTTAAAAGTTCGGGAATTTAAAAAAAAAAAACAAAAAAAAAAACTTATACTCACCTAGGTGAATGCAGCAGCAGTCTGATATTGCATCTGTCTCCTGCCGCCTCTAAGGCAGAGAACTAAGCAATTCAAATACCACTGATCCTCAGTTCTCAGTCTTCAGTGAGCAGAGAGCTGGTGACTGTCAGTCATCGGCTCTCTGCTCTGCCCCTCTGGCACTCACTGGAGCGCCGGGCTGCTCAGGGGGCGGGTGCAGCTAGCTCAATCTCAAAGTGGCTCATTAAGAGGCTGAGCCAGCTGCCAGCCCAGGCATCTGGGTGGATTCTGACAAAGTCGAGATTGAACTAGAGCCTGGACAGGCTGGAGGCTAAGGTTCGCTGTCAGCTGAAAATGGGTCACAGGAGTGCAGAACAAAGTACTCTCCTTTGACCCGCAGGAGAAGTAGGGCCAAATGAGCTTTGGCCCTACTTTTCCTTTAAAGTGGCTGTAAACCGGATAATATTTGAGCTGGGCACATATCTGCAGTGTTTTCTTATCTCTCTTCAAAGCCCCAAGTCCCGTGGCTTTCTCCTGCTTCATTCTTCTGTTATCAGCATGATAACTTCTGACGAGTTACCTGTCAACTGTGATAAAACCAGCCTGAATTTTGCATCAGGGTGGGTGCTATAAATAGATTAGCAGAGAGCTGGTCTATTCACAGCAGAGCTCTGCAAGTCTCTGCCTATATGGAGTGGGGGTGTGCGTCTTTCCTCCAATCAGCTGTGTATGGCAAGGATCCACACTCACAGGTGAATCAGGAAGAGAAAATTTTAAGAGGCTGTGCACATTCTAAACAGTATATAAAGCTGAAGACAGCAGATATACATGTAAAACATATATAGGAGGATTTGTTTCATCTCTGTGCATCATCTGAGGCTGTTCACTTCACTGGGTATATGTGAGGGTTTACAAACACTTTAAGCCACAATCCTGCTGCATCGGACCTAGAGACTCATTGCCAAATATAAAGTTCCACTTACTATCCACCTGCTGTGAAAGCTTGTATTCCGCTACTCTGGAAGAAGACTCATCCACCCTCAAAGTCTGAGGTTTGTTAATGGTAGATAACATTATTACGATGGAATACCACACTTCTACACTGCACAACTTGGACGAGAAATTCAGGTCGACATGGAGACCCTGCCGCTACTTTACCACTACAGATGTATACTTGTGTGCCATGTCACAAAACATCGCTGCTTAACTACGTTTGTTCCTAGGCTACTTAACCTCTATTACCTTACCTGACCCTGCCACATTTCCCCTTCCCTATCCAAGGAGAGTAGTTACCTTCTCTTCCGCAGTCTAAAGCACCTTGATTTACGTTACCTCAGTTATTTCCTTTCTTCTCTTTTCATTGCTTATCCTGGTCATTATCTTTTTCGCAAACCTCATCTGGCTCAGTGTTTAGCCTTCAGTATACTGTAAATGCCAACCTGCACGCCTCTTAAAGTGATTGTAAAGCTTAGTTTGTTTTGTTTAAACAACAGGTCATATTTACCTTTCACGGGGGCACTCGTGCAGTCGCGCTTCCGAGTCCTGCTGCTGCATCCATTGACAAGGACAACAGGACTCGGCCCCGCCCCCGTGTCACTGGATCCAAGTCGCTGTCTTGGATCCAAGACAGCGACTGGAGCGGCTGTGCTCGTCCCTGTTGCTGGACGGATCGGGCTCAGGAAAAAAAAAAAAAAAAAAAAAAAAAAAAAAAAAAAGTTTTTCACCTTAACCACTTCAGCCCCGGAAGAATTTACCCCCTTCCTGACCAGAGCACTTTTTGCAATTCGGCACTGCGTCGCTTTAACTGACAATTGCGCAGTCATGCGACGTTGTACCCAAACAAAATTGATGTTTTTCCCACAAATAGAGCTTTCTTTTGGTGGTATTTGATTGCTTCTGCGGTTTTTTATAAACAAAAAAGAGCGACAATTTATTTAAAAAAAACTATTTTTTTCCTCAGTTTGGGCTGATATGTATTCTTCTACATATTTTTGCAAAAAAAAAAAATAATGCAATAAGCGTATATTGATTGGTTTACGCGAAAGTTATAGCGTCTACAAAATAGGGGATAGAGTTATAGCATTTTTATTATTTTTTTTTTCTAGTAATGGCGGCGATCTGCAATTTTTATCATGATTGCGACATTATGGCGGAAACATCGGACAATTTTGACACATTTTTGGAACCATTGGCATTAATACAGCGATCAGTGTGATTAAAAATGCATTGATTACTGTAAAAATGTCACTGGCAGTGAATGGGGTTAACACGAGGGGGTGGTGAAGGGGTTAACTGTGTTCCCTGGGAGGTGATTCTAACTGAAGGGGGAGGAACTAACTACAGGAAGTGACAGATCGTGGTTCCTAGCCAATAGGAACACACAATCTGTCACTCCTGTCAGAGCAGAACAGGGAAGTGTGTGTTTACACACACTCATCCCTGTTCTGTGTCTCATGATCAGGATCGCTCGTGGCGGGAAATCATCGCGACCGCCGACCACGGGCATCGGCACCCCCGCTGTGCATCTGCTATCCGGACCCCGCGAGATCACGTACAGTAACGTGATTTCGCACAGGGGAGCCAGCCTGCCGCAGTGAAACTGCGGCGGCTGGTCCGGAAATGGTTAATGCATAGAATACATTAACGTAAAAAACCATGAGGGTTTACAACCCCTTTAACATGTACATTACTGGAATGTCGGTACAGTTGTTCCTACTCACCCAACCTCCCCCCTTTTTCTTTACTTGAACCTTCAGAGTATTTTGTAATATATGTAGGACTATGATGGATAATTCCTTATCACTATCTATGTTTGCCGTTGGAACTTCTTATCTGGTTATGATATCATAGATTAGTTTACAATGTGAGAATAATACAATATATAAAAAAAGGGAGCACCAAGCAGCCCTCCAAAAAACACTATTGAAAAGCAGAGTGCTCCTTAATAGAAGTGATACATGCAGTGGCCTTCTTCTAGTTTAACATCTAAAAAATGAGGGGGTTTATTCTTCATTTCAGGGCAGTGGACAAAAGTCATACAAATCATTCAGATAGCTTTAAACAACTTCTCAGTTTATGGATACTGTATGTCCTGAAGTAAATGCTTCAGGGTGTGCTGATGTGAGGAGTCACATGAACAGCAGAGTAGGAAATAACAATACTTCCTCTGATCTTCTGACCCGGGTTGTACTGCATATTTTGGCATTCAGGCGAAGAAGTGATACAAGTGAGGTAATTTATAGACAGAGCCGGTTCACACTGAGGCAGCACGACTTGCAGCCCGACTGCCTCGGGCGACCTGCACACGACAGCAGCGGCGACTTGCAAAGCGACTTCTATATAGAAGTCAATGCAAGTCACCTCAAGTCGCCCCCAAAGTAGTACAGGAACCTTTTTTTAAGTCGGAACGACTTGAGTCGCTCCTATTAGAATGGTTCCATTGTACAGAATGGAACGCGACTTGTCGGGCGGCTAAGTCGCCTGACAAGTCGTCCCAGTGTGAACCGGCTCTAAAAGGTGATTTTTTGGGGTGAAAAACAAACATTTTTAAGTCCAATTTATTTATATAACATTTGGGGCAAAGAAATATACAGAAGGATATATAAATGTTTAACATGTATAAACCATGTTTTTCCCCTAAGCAACAACCCTGTTTTGCTTGGTTTTCTTCATAGTAAACTACCTCTACTGTTGAATTTAATTAAGTTTCAGCTATGGATGCAGGTCATCAGAAATCCCTCCATGTACAACAAAGTGAAGTGATGTGTATTAGTTTCTAATACACATTGGCAATAATACTCTCATAACCAGTGGGAACAAAGGGACACTTCAAAGTGACTAAACTAACACATCTTAAAGTGTAAGTTAACAGTATGTTTGTTAAAGTATGTAAACCCTTACAATTAACTTCTCTTATTTGCTCTCTTTTGGTCTGTTAAATATACCATTAAAAGCATTCTGTTAAACATGTTAGGCAAGTAGCAACACTTGTGGCCCGGCAGGGCACTTTCACCACTTATGTACTGATGCGCATTTTTGGCACTGGATGTTGCACCTTTGTACCTTTATAGCCCATTCACACAGGGGCAACTTTGGATCCGACTTCAAGTCACCCCAAGTCACCCCTAGTCGCCTCAAGTCGCGCTACATGAAAAAAACAATGTAAATGAATGGATTCGTCTTAATGCACACTACTGCAGTCGCTCAGACTTCAGAAAAGGTTCCTGTACTACTTCAATCCGACTTGAAGGCAACTTGTACCCATTGATTTCAATGGAAGTTGCCTCCAAGTCTGATCACCGTTCATACTGAGGCAACTTTACAGGAAGCAGAAAGGAAACAGAAAGTAATTTACTCCACTAAACAGCCAGCCCCCTCCTTCTCACACACAGCTGATAAGCTCTGATTGGCTACTTGTAAAGTTCCCTGTCCTGGAGGCGACTTCAAGTTGTGTTGTAAGTTGCCCCAAGTCGTGCTGTAATTCATACTCAAGTCATGTCCAAGTTGCCTCCCAAAGTCGCGCTGGAAGTCGTGTTGCCCCTGTGTGAATGGGCTCTTACCATTCATTTCAATAGAGCAATTAAATCAGTATTTGATCTTTAATCAGTTCCCCCCCACCTGGACAAACACTTCCCTCCCAATCCAGAGATCTTTACTCTGCAGGAACCAGTTAAAACACCACATATAAAACATATTGGCAAATGGCACTCTGAAGGTTGTGTGACCGAGACGGAGATCTCTGCCTGGTTTCAAAAAACCTGGGAGGAGAAGCAGTGGGTAGTCCAAGAGACCACCATCTAACCCCCCAGTACAGACCCTCTCCAAAATAGGCCCAATCAGTTTAGACCCCCAGTACAGACACCCCTAGTGCAGATCTCCTTGCCGATCAGAGGCAGTTCAGAGTGAGGAAAGCCTTCCCTCAGCTGTGTCATGTGACTGGAGCGAAGCAGGAGCCTTCCAATTGGCTCTGAACTACCACTGCCAGCAGTGGTGGCTGGTGCTCAATATTTGGGGGGGCGGCAAGCAAACAAACCTCCCACCCTTACTCGCACGCCATCACCACAAGCCACCCCCTTGCGGGAGACAGTCAGGAGGCCGCGATAGGAGGCCTCACCTTGAGGAGGCAGATGGGAGCCGAGATTTAGCGAGGGAAAAGCCAGGGGAAGAGCCCGGGCTTTACTTCCAGGCAGAACTAGAAGTGACCGGGGCTTTTTCGCCCTACCAAACAGGAAGTGGGTCCCGAGACTCCCTGGCCAATTGGGTCTCAGGAGATGCTTCCCAATTGACCGGGAGGAGAATCAGGAAGACGATAGCAAATATGAATTCACTATTGTCACACAAGTGGATGGACTCGCTGCGCCCCAAGCCCACTTTTTTTGAAGCCAATTTGAGCCTTAGGCTCCAATCACGCACTTAAAAAATAAATAAAACCATTGGAATTTATGCATCTGGCGCCCTGCATGTAGTTTAATGGGCCGGACGCATGGATGTGGGGGGGGGGGGGGCGTCACCCCTGCGTCCCTAATGGACAGGCCACTACTGGCTGCCAGACAGGTAATGACAGCAACACAAAATGTCAGCCGGCCAGAACCCCAGAGTCCCGGTACCCAGTGTGGACCACCAATTGTTTTCAACTGATTAGAATAGGAAAATGTTTGCAGTCTTTACTTGGTGCTCAACTCTCTGCCATACACTTACTAATAAAACTGAAATGCATAATGTGTAATGAGCACATTCACAGCAGAAAACAACTGGCAGCATATTTTCCCAGTTCTTTTATTACAGCTTTTTGTGGCACAATATATATTTTGAAAAAAGTCATTTTTCACATTATATAATAAAGTACAGAACTTAAAACAGACATCCATCCTACAAACACCCTTTTACTTTAAGAAATGGGCATTGCAAAATATTTATGTACTTAAATTCCATCATCTGTATATTTATTATCTACACAGTAAATCTAAAACCCAGACAAAATGACGTTAAAGTGCTCCTTGCACACTGTGGCTTCATTCAATTTGTAATTTTGATGGTTGTGAGGATGTTAACTCTGTATTCTCCAGGAGCGGAAACTGAAATAGGTGCTTACAGCATAACATACGGTAACCAGGAATGCAAAGAACTGAAACGAGAAAAATAGGAATTCCTAAATAAACAATTGTACTTTCTTAAAAATAAAATATTATATATACACATACACACACAATATATACATATATATATATATATATATATATATATATATATATACACACATATACACACACACACATATATATATATATATACACACACACAGTGGGGCCGGAAAGTATTCAGACCCCCTTAAATTTTTCACTCTTTGTTATATTGCAGCCATTTGCTAAAATCATTTAAGTTCATGTTTTTTTCCTCAATGTACACACAGCACCCCATATTGACAGAAAAACACAGAATTGTTGACATTTTTGCAGATTTATTAAAAAAGAAAAACTGAAATATCACAGGGTCTTCGGCCACAGTGATCTTTGGGTTCTTCTTTAACTCTCTCACCAAGGCTCTTCTCCCCCGATAGCACAGCTTGGCCGGACGGCCAGCTCTAGGAAGGGTTCTGGTCATTCCAAACATCTTCCATTTAAGGATTATGGAGGCCACTGTGCTCTTAGGAACCGTAAGTGCAGCAGATTATTTTTTTTGTAACCTTGGCCAGATCTGAGCCTTGCCACAATTCTGTCTCTGAGCTCTTCAGGCAGTTCCTTTGACCTCATGATTCTCATTTGCTCTGATATGCATTGTGAGCTGTAAGGTGTGTGGCTGTCCTAATCAAGTTCAATCAGTATAATCAAGCACAGCTGGACTCAAATGAAGGTGTAGAACCATCTCAAGGGTGATCAGAAGAAATGGACAGCACCTGAGTTAAATATATGAGTGTCACAGCAAAGGGTCTGAATACTTAGGACCATGTGATATTTCAGTTTTTCTTTTTTAATAAATCTGAAAAAATGTCAACAATTCTGTGTTTTTCTGTCAATATGGGGTGCTGTGTGTACATTAATGAGGAAAAAAAAACATGAACTTAAATGATTTTACTAAATGGCTGCAATATAACAAAGAGTGAAAAATTTAAGGGGGTCTGAATACTTTCCGTCCCCACTGTATATAAAATTCACACATGGTGATATATCCTTCTCTAATCTATGTGATCTATAGATCGGCGTTTCTCAACTCCAGTCCTCAAGGCGCCCCAATAGGTCAGGTTTTCAAGCTCTCAATTATTTTGTACAGGCGATTTGATCAGTTTCACTGCCTTAGGCCTCATTCACACGAGGCGGATCCGCTACCACGGAGTCCGCCAGCTCAGCGGGAGATCTTTGTTGATCTCCACTGAGCCGGCGGATGACAAGTCCCTCTCGGCTCACTGAGTGGGGAGGGGCTTGTCGAGTGCTGCTGGTTGCTATGGAGAGATCGGACGAAAACGGACACCATGTCTGTTTTCATCAGATCTCACCCAATCCGTTAGGGACAGATCCGAACGTAGGGCCATCCGTCTGATTTTAGCGGATCGGACCGGGTCGGATGTCAGCGGGCAGGAGGTCACCGCTGACATCCGTCGCTCCATAGACTAACATGGACAAAACTGACAGGCGGACCTGAACGGTCCGTTCGTGTGAAAGGGGCCTTAGTAATTACCACAGCTGTTTCATCTGAGGGAAATCCTGAAAACATAACCTGTTGGGGTGCCTTGAGGACTGGAGTTGAGAAACAATGCTATAGATCACCATGCAAGAAGGGTAATCTATATAGGCTGCCTTTACTGATCTGGTTCTGACAATGCTAGCTTCCTGGCAGTCCACATTTATCCAGTAGCTTCAAAACCATCAGAGTAACTGACCAAAGCACACATATACAGATCAGGAGTTCTGGTTTCTCTAGCTGTGTATAGTGTACATGTTTTCTGATGCAATCCACTGCCATTGTTTCTAACCTACCAAAAGGATGTCATTTTCTTTTTAACTACAGTATGATATTCACAGATACAGTACATATAGCAATTAACTTCCATGGTTACTGGATCCTATACCTGATCCTGATCCTATACCTACTACACTTAAAATGTTGGTTAGTGAGATTGCCCATCACTATAATAGGACATAGTAAAGGTACAGGAGGGGGCAAGCCAAAGCCAGCAACCACAGTAGTGGGTCACCATTTGCATAACAAAGCACTCAATTTTTCTTGATGCCTGTGGTGATCTACAGAGATTTGGATCTAGACCCTGCCACAAACCTTGCGTCTTACCACCAGCTTGGTTCAGCAGCGATCTTGTCAATACAAACATCATGCAGTGTAGCATATGACTGCTCTAGCAGAAATGCCTGGCTTTTAGAACTGCATATATGGAATTTATGGACAAAGCATTCATTTTACATTTGATCGATTTGAGAGTATATTCAGTTGTGTGTTTTATGTGCTCTGAAGATGACAGTGCCATAAAATTAACATCATGTATATTATCAAGTACAGCTCAGCCAGTTACTGAAAACATCTCTTCACATCTAGTTTAATTTTACTTTTTTCAATTGCTTTTGATTCACCTTGAAAAAACAGATCTACCAGTGTTTACAAGGGTCACATAACAATATAGTTGTTCCATCAAAGTCTGTAATACAAGTCAATTTAAGTACAGGCAGACAAGGAGACAAATCAAAATATTATGTATGCTGCATTCCATGCATTTTTCCCGTCATTGGTTACACAAACTTGTCCAAGTTATTTTGTCACCATCGCAAAATCATTTTTTTATTTTCTAATAGAAATCATAGAAATAAAAAAGAACAAACATTTATTCAATGACTAAAACGAAGATTCTAACACCTGTTTGTACAATAGACTATTCTGTCAGGCTTCATGTACACTGGCAGCTCCTGAACTTGAGCTTAGGAGCATTTGGCGTCTTTTTGCCAAAGCTCCTAAACTCATCCCCATAACAGCGTATTTGTCAATGTACACATAGGGGGTTCTTTACGAAAGGCAAATCCACTTTGCACTACAAGTGCAAAGTGCACTTAAAATTGCACTGAAAGTGCATTTGGAAGTGCAGTCGCTGTAAATCTGAGGGGTAGATCTGAAATGAGGGGAAGCTCTGTTGATTTTATTATCCAATCATGTGCAAGCAAAATGTTATTTTTTTATTTTCCTTGCATTTCCTCCTCGGATCTACAGCGACTGCACTTCCAAGTGCACTTTCAGTGCAATTTCAAGTGCACTTTGCACTTGTAGTTTGCACTTATAGTGCAAAGTGGATTTTCCTTTTGTAAGAGGCTTTTAGCAGAGTTTAGGAGCTACTGCGGTTAGGTGAAATTCAACCTCCCTCTTCTGAACGCAGAAGAATCACGTTCAGTATAGGACTGTTTTGACCGGTACAGCAACGGGAAAATGCTAACGTTTTGAGTTTTCCCACAGCCGCAGTAAATGGGAGGCCAAGTGAACATTAAGTCTTAGCATGGTGAATTATAGATTCAAAATACCACTATTGGGGTCTGCAATCAATCAGCCAATTCCCATACCAATTCCCATCCCAGACTGTAAAAAGGGTGGGGTTCATGAAGGACCTTGTATGTTATGCCGCGTACACACGGTCGGACTTTTCGTCTACAAAAGTCTGACGGACTAAAGCTGGCTGGTAATCCGATCGTGTGTGGGCTTCTCCGGACTTTCAACATACTTTTTTAGCCTCAAATCCGACGTACTTTAGATTTGAAACATGCTTCAAATCTTTACTTCGTAACTACGACGGACCCCGAAATCCGCTCGTCTGTGTGCTAGTCCGACGGACAAAAAGCCACGCTAGGGCACCTATTGGCTACTGGCTATGAACTTCCTTATTTTAGTCCGGTGTACGTCATCACGTAAGAATTCGATGGACTTTTGTGTGATCGTGTGTAGGCAAGTCTGTTCGTTAGAAAGTCCGCCGCAAGTCCGTCGAAAGTCCGCCGAAAGTCTGCCGGAAGTCTGTCGGACAGGCTGTCTGACTTTTGTAGACGAAAAGTCCGACCGTGTGTACGCGGCATTAGTCTCTAGGACAAAACAGCATGTTTGTTGTAGGCATCCTTCTGTTGAATTGCAATCCATTTTCTTTTTGCTTTTAGCATAAAAGAGGAACAATCACATAAGCGTCTTGTGTGCATTCTCTAGGAGGATAGTCAGTCAGAGAAGAAACTCAGTAGGCATGCTGTCCGATTAAAGGTATTCCGTATATGAAGTAGTTGTACAATAAAATCTGTGACCTGTGGCCAAAACAGTTGAGGTTTAGGGCAACAGTGGGGAAATCCTGATCTCTGCCTTTGTGACAAGACAAAAAGGTAATTTCCCCATCCTGTATAGTCTAGTCAAGGTGCAATAGATACTGTGCAGGTATCTAATATGTGTAATTTAATTCTGGAAGAGATAACCAGATAAAAAGGGATTGTAAAGTCTCCTTGCATTTAATTCCACCAGATTAGGTAAATCATATTTCCATTTGGATTCAGGTCTATCACTTTTCATATATTTCGACGCAAGCAATTTTGCATAGTTGTGGGAAAGAGCTTCTGGTTCTCTGATGAGCAAATCATTAATAATGGCAGTTTGAATGGAACTTTTCCAGAGATGAATTGGTCAAAAGAAGCATGGCGGAGTTGTGGGCATTTATAAAAACACAAAAGTATGGCAATGAGTAGTGTTCTCAACGTTGCGTTAAAAGTTATTGTTATAGTATAGTTATTACTATGTTAATACTCGAATCCCGAATTGTCCAAATCCATTTTTGCGGGAAATGCTGAAGGATACCATAAGTGATAATCTAGGTGTAGGCTGTCCCCATATGTATGAACATATTAAGGAATTCAACACAATATTTTCAATGTTCTATATACAGGGCCATTAGCAAGGATATTAGAATTTAGTTGGGTATACCAGACAGTTTCTGCTCAATTTAAAGTGCGAGATTTTGCAAGTGTGGCACTTTCAAACTGAAAGAGGCAAGATGGGAAGTTTAATTTTTTTCTGATCTGATTCTCATATCTTCTTAATCAGATCTTCAGATCACACTGGATGGCAAGAAAATTCAAGAGGCTGGTAGTACCAAGGTCAATAGATCGATCAACTTGGTACATGCAGCCTGCCCAATAACAGTTAGAATCTCAGCCGGTTCCTGCTGAGATTCGAACTGTGTATGGCCGGCCTTACGATGCCTTTTAGCCAGGGGCAGCTAGTGCTCAAAATTTTTTGGGGGGGGCGGCACAAACTAACTAATCCTAAAACTCCCTGGCCAATAGGGGCTTCCCGATTGGCTGGGAGGAGAATGAGGAAGACAATAGTGAATATTAAGTTTGCCATTGTCACTCAAGGGGGTGTGCCCAGGGCGCATTGCTCTGCACCCCGAGCCCACCCTTTTTTTGAAGCCTGTTAGAACTCTGGCTCTAATCATGTGCTAAAAAAAAAATCCATTAGAATCCATGCTTCCAGCACCCCACATGTAGATTAGGTGGCCGGACGCATGGATGGGGGAGCGGCATCCCTTATGGATGGGCCACGACTGCTAGTAGCCATGTCAAAGAGGAGTGAGGGTCTACCAAATACACAATTGTATCATCCGCATGTAGGGACACTCGTTTCCCTACTAAATGAGTTTCCAGCCCTGAATATGTGAAGTTGCACAAGGAATTTCAGCAAGAGGCACTATGGCTAAGTGGAGAGAATGGACATCTTGGTCTCATTCCTGGAATGTATTAAGAAGCTTTCTGTTATGAGACTAATGCTCAGTTTGGCTTTCAGTTCACTGTAAAGTTGTGTTACCCATTTAATAAAGTTAGGCAGAATCCAAATTTTCAATGATGCAGCTATCCTGCTGCTAACATTGTCACGTGTCATTTTTAGGTTGGTAGACAGTCTCCTAATGTTAGCATTTGTAGCTCAGCCAGGTATAAATCCCATTTGAGCTGATGTGGCCAGATACGTCATACACTTTTTAAACAAAAGGGCCAAAACCCTAGCCAGTATTTTGGCATCAGTATTAATAGGCGATATCAAGCAATAGGATTCAAACTTCAAAATTCCTTGCTGAGAATAGATTACGCTACTACTATGTTTGAAGCAAAAAAACCCCAAAAAAAAACAAACACTTTACTGTTTTTGTCCACGTATTGAATATCATTTTGTTTTGGTACAAAGGTTCATGTTAACTACCATCTAGAACTGTCTGAGTTTATTATGGGTATCTATTGTGGTAGATTTAACTTCTGTAAAAAAAAATAAAAAAAAAATCTTTAAAAGCCTATAAGAATTTGTTTGAGATTATGTCTATAAACTCCTATGAATTGCATAAAAATTTCAATCCTTTGCCAGGCTGAATAGTGTTAATCGTGTTCCACAAATCTTGTACTCCCTGTAAACATTTCCTAGTAAACCTTCAGGTCTTCTAGGGAAAGAGAATCTATAGTCCAAATCTGAAAAGATGTTAAAGCATGTGGATAGAGTGATGTCAGTCCTGGAAGCAACTGTGGCCCCTACCCTTGAGCCACCATTTGGCCACAGCAGGAAAAGTAAAGATAAGGCTTGCTCCCAACTAGCATGGCAGGCTACATCATGCTGTAAGGTAGGCTGTACTCGTAGAGCAACTTTTTGGAGTAGGATTGCCCTCTGCTGTGTGAAAGCAGAAAATCATGGTAAAATGGAATGACTGCCATTAAATATGAGGTACTGGAGGGTCCTAGCTGCTTTAAGCAAAGTGTCTATAAAGTGTAGGAGTTTAGCAATCAAGGCCTGCGGAGGAGCTCCAGGAGGACATGACATGGACAGTATGCAAGGAGTCCGACTCAGTGGCAAAAGCTTGGACAGGTGTGGTGTCTGAATATTGTTTCATAGCCAATCTTCCAAAAAGCGTTTAGCCAACATGCCCCTTGAACCCTCCAGGAGGCCTAGGAATCGAATATTGTTTGCTCTCTGAAATATCTGAAATATCACATGGTCCTAAGTATGCAGACCCTTTGCTGTGACACTCATATTTAACTCAGGTGCTGTCCATTTCTTCTGATCATCATTGAGATGGTTCTACACCTTCATTTGAGTCCAGCTGGGTTTGATTATACTGATTGAATTTGATTAGGAAAGCCACACACCTGTCTATATAAGACCTTACAGCTCACAGTGCATGTCAGAGCAAATGAGAATCAGGAGGTCAAAAGGAACTGCCTGAAGAGCTCAGAGACAGAATTGTGGCAAGGCACAGATCTGGCCAAGGTTACAAAAAAAAAATTCTGCTGCACTTAAGGTTCCTAAGAGCACAGTGGCCTCCATAATCCTTAAATGGAGGACGTTTGGAACGACCAGAACCCTTCCTAGAGCTGGCCGTCCGGCCAAACTGAGCTATCGGGGGAGAAGTGCCTTGGTGAGAGAGGTAAAGAACCCAAAGATCACTGTGGCTGAGCTCCAGAGATGGAGATGGGAGAAAGTTGTAGAAAGTCAACCATCACTGCAGCCCTCCACCAGTCGGGACTTTATGGCAGAGTGGCCCGACAGAAGCCTCTACTCAGTGCAAGACACATGAAAGCCCGCATGCATTTTGTTAAAAAAACACCTGAAGGACTCCAAGATGGTGAGAAATAAGATTCTCTGGTCTGATGAGACCAAGATCGAACTTTTTGGCCTTAATGCTAAGTGGTATGTGTGCAGAAAACCAGGCACTGCTCATCACCTGTCCAATACAGTCCTAACAGTGAAGCATGGTGGTGGCAGCATCATGCTGTGGGGGTGTTTTTCAGCTGCAGGGACAGGATGACTGTATTAGTTCAAAAGGGTGCTTCTACTAAATACTGAGCAAAGGGTCTGAATACTTAGGACCATGTAATATTTCAGTTTTTCTTTTTTAATAAAGCTGCAAAAATGTCAACAATTCTGTGTTTTTCGGTCAATATGGGGTGCTGTGTGTACATTAATGAGGAAAAAAATGAACTTAAGTGATTTTAGCAAATGGCTGCAATATAACAAAGAATGAAAATTTTAAGGGGGTCTGAATACTTTCCGTCCCCACTGTAGTTACATACATAATTACATAGTAGATGAGGTTGAAAAAAAAACAAGTCCATCAAGTCCAACCTATGTGTCAGTTGTTCTTTGGTGTAGATTTTGAAATTTCTCGTTTTAAAGAAGGAAACGTCTATTCTCAGATTAATTCTGTGTAATAAAAAAGTGGTTTGGCATCATTGGATTGCCAGCTTATTTGCAAGAATCCTGGTTCTGCAAAGGCCCCATCAGCAGCAGAGGTGGGTGCAGCAGGGTCAAATTTTTCTTTTATGTGGTGGTTAGCGCCTTTAGGTGATGAAGCCGTGGAGTTCAAAGTTGGTTTAGTCATTAGCCATAAGGTCTGGAACTCACTGGGCACCATTTTCGGTCGCTTTGAGGATGAATCTGAGAAGCTTGTCTGTTGGTGTTTTTGGCTTGTTATGTATGGTGAGCCACATTTTAGCCATGCTAGGATCTACTGTGTATTTGGAGATTTCCTCATTCAGAGCGGAGAGATATCACCTCAAAATATATACAGGATTATGTGCAGGAGGCATCGACAGATAAAGTCCACTAGAGATGCCTCCCCACATGCCGAAAATCGGACCCACCCCCTCTAAATTTTTCATACTTTATTTTATAAAGACAAAATTTAAAATTTTACACAGACTACAAAAACATAAAAAAACAAAACAAACAAACAAAAAACACAACAACAACAACTACTCACTGCAGACGCCGTCCAACTATTGTAGTTGTGATTATCGAGAATTTCTTTGGTAATTGAAGTTGCATCTACCACAGCAGCAATGAGGTATAAAACAAAGGCACTTCCATAAAAACATAGACTCTGTTAAATACAAACAAGATAAATGAGGACATTTGCAGTAAAACACAAAATGCATGCAAAAAAAAAAAAAAAAAAAGCCAGAGTAGAAATCAAAAGAACACAGCAGCTCACTAATTTTCTGAGTTTGTGCAACAATCATTGTTGGCAAATGATTTAGTATGCTACTTTTGTTTGGCAAATCGTGCATTCATGGGACCCCAAAATACTTTGTGCACGATTGGTCAATGTAGCACAGATCTATACTAAAATCACTAACATTTTATATGTTCATGTAATTTCAAAAGGTCGTTTATAAGCTTTCTAAATCTGAGTCTTTCATTAAAAGAATATTTAGTGATCAAAACATTTGTCATTGTTCAAGTACATACTGTTATGGGGTAAAAACTGTCTAATTGTACTGTAGTCTCACATGGTCACTGGTACATTCACCACTGGTGGTGACACTGACTGCAAGCTCCCACACATTGCACAGGCATGGCTCACTGTTGCCAACATCGGTTAGGCTGGCTTCCATATGCATGGAGTTTGCAAGGTAAGGGGCACACATGAAGGTGCGAATGGGCCCATAGATTTTCCCTTTGTCTTTCAAACTAACTGCAACTGCAGCTCACATGTGAGCCAACTGCACAGAAACGAATGGGATTTCTCCTTGGCAAATATTTCATGCAATAAAAGCAAAAACTTTGCTGCATCAAAACGGATTAGTGTAAATAAACATGAAGGTATTCCAGAGCAATGATGTGCGGCAGATGCTGGGGTGAGTGCATGTAGACAGAAACATGACTAAGCTGGAGGAGATCAGAACCAACGAGATGAAAAACATAGCAGTAATTAACTAAACCTAAACTAAAACATGGCAATGGTTTATTATACAACATGCTTCAGCAAACCAAGCATATCTATGGTCAGAATGAAAAATTATATATTTAATTTCCACATTGTATTTCAATTATTTCTAGCCTACGATCCTTAAATTGTAAAAATGTTGTGAAGAATCCCACACATTTACTTCCTCGAATTCTGTGACACAAATACATTATGCCATGTTGATAGGCACTGCTATGTCAAAGAATTCACAGAGCCTGCCTTTTTAACTACAGAGGGGCTAAGAGGAGGCGATTCAGAAGGCAGAGTCAGTATAGAAATCACTGCTTGCAGGCACCAATGGACCATGGGATATGTAGTCATTGGAAATTGAACGTAAACAGAAGGGAAGCTGCAAGGCATGCAGGGAACCCAGGAAGTTGTTGAAGGAGATGGCCAGTAGACAGGTAGAACTCACAATACAAAAGAAGATTTTTAAGGTAAGCCTATATTGAATTGTCAAAAATAACTGTTTGTTTTGCTATTACAATGGTGATGTTATTAAATGAATCGTATGCGGCGACCATAGATTTCCTTTAAATCCTTTTAAATAAACCTGTCAAACTTTTTCAATTAAAACTGAGATGGAAGGGATTATTGGCTCAACTTTTTACAGAAAAAGGTTTTGATTTGCAAATAAATTCAGTTGCCTTTACTTCTTGATCTACTGATGGCTTTGACATGCATTTTCAATGAAGTCAACCACGGCTTATACATTATTTTCAATATATGCTCAGTTTCCCAGGTTTGTGAATGGTTTACTTTAATTACAAGAACTCTTGTCACTTACACAAGACAGTTCACAAAATATGTCTAATGCATCCAGAATGTACAGCAAATACACCTAGTTTACTTGTCGATAAAGCATATGCCATATACAGCTAGCTTGCTACAACATGGCATGCTCACAGTTTGAGACCATAATGGTATTCCGAACATCCATTCTTGCTTGAGCCGAGTGGTCACAGGCAGTTTGAAGAAAAAAAAAATTGCCTTGGCACTTCAGAGAGGAGGAGAATTCTAACAAGAACATTTGTTATTCAAAGGCATCTGTAACAATAACTACACAGTTAAACCCAGCTATGAAATCAAGCTATAATTGTTATATTACCTGTTCATTTTTCATTGATGCATTCTAGGTGCATGGCCTATGTTCTATAGGCTGCACTCCCGCTTGTTTAAAATGTTCGTATTAGTCAATGTCACAATTACCCTTTCTTTATGGGAATCAATCAAAAGTTGAATTTCACTCTGGGAATGGACCCAAAGCCTCCAAATTTATTCCAAGCCATTAAAAACTGTCCACATACACACTGACGCACATCAATTGTACAACCTCCATTAGGTTTACTAACAAGTATATAATTCTTGGCCTAATCATTAGTAATAATAATGGATTTCAAGCATTGTAAATGTTTACTACAGTACAAAGTACCAGTAATTTCCCAACATGGTAAAAACAACCTGTGTGACCTAGTGCCAGCTGGAAGGTTGTGTTGAGTCCTGGTTGTATGGCACAGAATATCCAGACAGGATGGTCATCTTTGTGATTTTAACTGCTCATATATGGCCACATCCACAATATGAAATAGAGACTAGTACAACCTTAAAATTAAATGTTTGAAATCCCTTACATTTACAGTTCTTTTGTTGACTCATTTTTCAAATTAAAACCAGGGCACGCACTGCACACAGGCAAGCACACTGCAAAAATCTGAATTCCTTTAATCATCCTTTGAATTGGCAAATGATATAGAAACTGCCTCTAACAATTTAACCATTTAAATCATCCTGCCATCCAGACAGACATTGCGGTTCTAGATTCCATATTATATTCCCAAAAGGTTAGTTTACACTAGTTACTGCTTATGCAACCACCACAAGGCATTTTTTTTACACATCAAAATCTGCAGTTTTCGCTAGAAATTTCTGTAAATAAAAAAAAAACCACACACAACAATTATATCCAATTTGTTTGTGTAATATAAAAACTGGGGCTGAGTTGAGTAAATACCAAACATGTCAAGTCTTAAAACTGTGCATGCCTGTGGAATTACAAAATAAAACTAGGGTACCCAAAATTCTCCATAGGTGATGCTTAAAAACGCCTTCACAGGTCATCTGTTTAGCGTTAACTGTGAACTATGGCCATAGAATTATTGCTCTCACTCCGATGTTTGCGTGATACCACATGCATGGCAGGATTAAATGTTTACATACAAGTGCTTGATCCAGGCTGCACTTTTTATATAGGGTGTGTGCAGGGGTGATGGGAGTGCTTTAAAAAAAAAAAAGCTAAAATAATATTAAAAGTATTTGTTTTATACATTTTTTTTTTACTTTATTGCTATCACAAAGGGGGCTAACAAGCTCCCTATATAATAGCATGGGCAGAAGAGGCATTCTTTATGGAGATACTGGGGGTCTAGTAGAGCCCCACTGTCTCCCCCTGCCTTCCCATGCATATATTCCAGCACAGATCATGCTAGAATAGCTGCAACTTTGGCTACTCTGGCAGAGGAATAACCTCAGTGACCCTGCTTACACCGGGTAAGCCATTTCCTGCAGTACCCGGCGGTACAGGAGAGCCCGGGAAAAACCCCGGGAGTTGCTCCTTTAAAACCCCTGCTCAAGTGGGCTCAATTTATATGGGCACACTTGCATGGGCCTGCGGCTGCCATTGTTTTCAATGGGCAGGGGTGCTTTAGGAGCGGTGAGTTCACCGCTCCAAAGAAGCTGCTGGCAGGACTTTTTCTGATGCCCTGCCAGCGCACCACTTCAGTGTGAAAGCCCTCGGGCTTTCACACTGGAGTGAATGGAGCCGCTGTTTCAGGGCGCTTTGCAGGCGCTATTTTTAACGCTATAGCGCCTCAGTGTGAAAGGAGTCTAAGAATTTAGCTTATCTGGCCAGGCGGGTGTGATCAGCCAATCAAATGTAAGAGAACCTACCAGAAGGTGTAGGGCTCATTATAAAAAAGGTCCCATTGCAGGTGTGCCTTCCTTTTGGGATCATCACAGCAAGAGAGCTACCCACCCTCTCGCCCGTCACAAGCACTTATTTGTGGTTTTGTCACTTCGAAGTCCGGGGGGGGGGGGGCGGATTGACCGGTTTAGATTTGTACGTTTGAATAAGTTTTGCTTGAGCTTTTATGACTAAGCAATGAGATAAATATTTTTAATTATTTTCTCACTGATGAAATGTGTTATATGATATTTATATGTGTATTAAACCAAAATAAAATGCCATTTATTACCAAATATAAGGTCTGCTGTTTTTAGCATTTCATATGGTTGTCTTTGGGGAATTTAAGGTTTGATATGGGGGGGGGGGGGGGGTACTATGCAGCCTGCCTTCCCCATGTATCACTGCATTCATTAGCTCAGTTTCCCTAATACCTAACATCTGTAACCCTTTAAGTCTTCTTGGTTATATTGAAGAGGAGTCCCTCTCTAAAAACACCCAAATCTTTCTAGGATTAGCTTTATTTTATGCCAAAAAGTCTATAAAACTATGCACTGGAAGTCCTCAGTTCCCCTGACTATAGCCTTTTGGCTTACTCTTGTTAATCAGCCACTCCTACTATACAAACTGATCTATGAAGTGAGAGGCTACCCTTGTAAATTTCATAAGACATGGGACTGATCACACTATACCATCAAATCTGTAGAGTATGGAGTAAGGATAACAAATGTATTGCTGAATCTCTTTATTTTATCTCTATAATGTTGTACCTGTATACACGGTTTTGAAGAGGTTACTTATTCTACGCTTGTGTAGCACTAACCCCCGAAGGAGCTGCTGATTTTGATCGGGCTGTTACTGTCACCTCCTTACTCGTAGTTTCACCAATAATAGAACTTAGAGTCCATGTTGAGCTTTGTAGGCACCAGTACTTTTTTAATGCTTTAATAGGAAGTAACTTGAAGTAGTAGCAGGAAAGAGGTAGAAGAAGAGTTGCAGGGAAGTTCAAATACCTTTTCTTTAGCACACCAAGGAATTTGGAATCTTGGGGATGAATATACCTTCAGTCCAGGATTAAATCTTTGCCCACCCGGATAGGTCTCTCTCACTGACCTAGCAGCCGGAGCGTAGCACGAACAAAAAGTCTCTGCCACAGACTTGAAAAGAACAATTTTACCGTACGATCCTCTGCCACAAGACGTAGTAGTAGTTTTAGATGAACTGCAACACAGTACCAGAACCTTTAAGCCGACCCGGCAGTACTTGTGCGATAGATTAGGCTAAGATGCATCCTCCAATTGAGTCACCAGGCCCCTCTTGAGACACCAGCATTCCGCACGGTCCTCTCCAAATACGCGTCCTCCCCTGGGTCTTCTCAATTGTCCGGCTTCTTCCCGCAGGACAGACAGCACAGGACCATCTCCACAGCAGTAGGCCCAAGACAGGCTTCTGGGCCTACTTGCACGGCTGCAGCATCGCAGCCCTCCGGAGTGGAGGGCCACGAAGTAGAACTCCCTATCACATACCTTTAGGCCATGAGGGCCAACAGGTGAAAGAAAAAGAAATGGCGTCTGCCCTTAAGTACTCTCTCCCAGAATGCATAGCAGTGGACCACCTCTGACGAGTTACCTCTGGGAAAGAAAAAGAGCACTCAATATACTTCAGCTTGTTGCTTTTCAACACCGACCTATGGTGACAATGACACCTACAGGCAACAATGTGGAACTGCACGCAACACAGCTAAATGCTGGAACAGAGGCTAATTTTAGCCATAGATTAAATTTGAACTATGTACAGAACAGACGACCCACTAAATTTACATATAAGCGGTAGATTAGAAATCTACCAGCACTACACTTGTAAATGAATATATGTAACATATATGATCCTTTCAGCCGTGATCCACGTGTGGTGAACAAAATTTATACATACGATGCATGGTGAGATTTTAGCACTGTTTGCGTGACCTTTTTTGTGACAGTTAACTTTATTTTGTACTTGAAAACGAGTGTTCTGTACAATCCCTTTGTATGTACAATAAAAAAAAAAAAAAAAACCTGTATTAGGCAGCTCTAGAGCTGCTCAATCACTTATTGGAAAGACAATCAGCCGCTCTTAAAGTGATTGTAAAAGGCAGAAGGTTTTTTTTATCCTAATGCATACTATGCATAAGATAAAAAGCCTTCTGTGTGCAACAGCTCCCCTCAGCCCCCCTAATACTTCCGAGTCCATCTCTATCCAGCAATGTTGCATGAAAGACTCGGCTGCCCGGGACTCTCCTCTTCATTGGCTGAGACAGCAGCGGCGCGCCATTGGCTCTTGCTACTGTCAAAGTCAGTGAGCCAATGAGGAGAGAGAGGAGGCGGGGCCTAGCCGGGGTTCTATGCCTGAAATGGACACACGGAGCTGCGGCTCGGGTGCCCCCATAGCAAGGGGCTTGCTGTCGGGGCACTCAACAGGACGAAGCGGGACCCAAGAAGAGGAGGATCTGGGCTGCTCTAGGCAAAACCACTGCACAGAGCAAGTATAACATGTTTTTTTTTTTTATTCTTAAAAACAACAAAAGGACTTTACAATCACTTTAAACACGCAGCTGCAGCTGTGAGCTTGATTTACCCATTTGTCGACCTGAGTGTTTTGTAGCTTAAAGCTCCAAACCACTTGTCCAAAATCCCATGGTTTTTAATTGTGCCTGTTCACACCTGGATGTTGTCTTGCTTGAAGCTGAAAAAAGTCAACAAGCTTAAAGTGTTTTTGGTCCCAATAGATTTCAGTGAGAGCGCCTGACATCCGGAAAAACAAAAAAAAACAAACAAAATACAAAAACACAAATATCACACAATTCCCCCCCCCCCCCCCCCCCCCCAGTTAAAAAAAAAAAAAAAAAAAAAAAAGCCTCAGGTACCACAAAAGAGTACAAAACAAAACAAAAAAAATGAAGGGGCATGCTAAACAACCAAAGATGCTCAGCTCAAGTGTGAATGCAGCCTAAGGGGTTCACACTGTAAAGCCGTGTCAGTAGTAAAGCCGTGTCCCTGGGTCTCTCACTTAGAGGCAGCTTGACCCATTATCATCATCATCAACACTGCAGAGGTGTATGCTCTAATTAAGGGTATGTTCACACCAGCTGCTGTTCTACAATGCGGTGGCTGATGTGCAATGTGGCTTGTCTGGATCAGCGCAGCTTTGATGCGCCAATCTAGACGCACTAAGCTGGTTCCTTTTTTTTTTAAACATACTTTGAGATATACAGACATCTCAAAGTTCAATTCTCGTCGTGCTGTGCGAGACAGTGGATTCCGCCACACGGCGCTGAAAAAAAAACAAACTGCTGCATGCAATACTTTTTTTTTTTAACCGCACCTCCTTTTGCCTCATTTTTCAGTGCGACTGTACTGGACAAGCCACCCAAGGCAGTCCCACCGCATGTGTGCTGCCCCAACGGGGCATAGAATTGATATAGATTGTTTTCTTAACCATTTTATATGGACGTTTATATTTAATTCACATGCTGCCATTTAGTGACCTTTTGTGGTAATGCACTTGTCTTTTGTTCTTTTTCCCTTATGTTATGACATACTTCCTTTGTATGTAATGCTCCACCCTTCTTCCTAAGTTTGTACTTTCTGTGTCATGGATGCAGCAACAAGCCACATGTAGCAGGGCACATGTATTCTGCATTGTAAGCTACAGACAATATCATCTTTTGACCGCATAAATACTACAACCTATTAATCAGTTTGTATCCTGTCATCTGCTGTAACCTTTACAATAAAGGCACCTTTGTGGATGGAATCGGTATTTGGTGAGTTTAAACTATGTGATGAGGATTGTCCTCAGTGATTATATCTTATACAGGCCAGGCATAGAGGTCTCACAAGGGATAGTCGCTTCCCAACAGTCGGAGTCAGAATAGCATGTGGTATGAATGAACCTTAAAATGGATGTAAACCCAATGTCATCCTTTCTAAACTACTGCCATAGGGGTTATCTATAAGGATATACATGCCTCCTGCATGTATCTTTACCTGTCAAATGTCTCCCCTCTGTCTGTTATGAGACCCGAAAAACTGCATATTCTGTGGGCGGGTCTGTTGTCTGGAGCTCGGTGGGTGGAGTTGTGATGTCAGTAGACTCCCCGCCCACCTCTACACTCCCCTTGTCAATAGGCATTTTGTCCTGTGTATTTCTTACACTGAACTTCTGCTATGATCTCTAACATCCAGTGAAAAGACAGGAAAGTAACCACATGACTTCAGCGTGCCAAATCATGCTGAGGTGTGGAACAGCCAATCCTTGCAGAGCTACTGAAGAAAGGAGTGGATAGGAATAAAAAAATACTGCATGTCTTAGGCTAGTGCACGAGATATGTAAATCACCTGTCACTCACAGCAATGGGGAGGATTTGACAAATTTTTTCTCAGTTTGTCAAGATTTATCTCACTGAACAATAAAAGAGGATTGCTCAGAGATGGATTAACTCTGTGTGGCAAGACTGGGCTCAAATGATAGGAAATCTTATACTCTACAGTAGGGATGAGCTTCGTGTTCGAGTCGAACCCATGTTCGACTCGAACATCGGATGTTCGGTCGTTCGTCGAATTGCGAACGATATGGGCCGTTCGCGCCAAATTCGTGTGGCGCGTCACGGCCCATAATTCACTGCGGCATCGCAGTGCATTGCTTGCTGATGATTGACCAAGCATGCACTATGACCCGCATGCTTGGCCAATCACAGCGCCGCCTGAACAGAGAGCCGTAATTGACCAAAGCCAAGGAGGCTTTGGCCAATTATGGCTCAGGGGATTTAGTACACGCCCCACACTATATAAGGCCGCCTGCACGGCGGCCCTGTGCAGTGTGTTCCGGTGTTCTGAGAGATAGAGAGAGAGAGAGAGAGAGAGAGAGAGACAGTGTCATTTAATTTGAGTTAGCTAGATTAGGCAGGACAGTCAGTCAGTTAGCTGCACTTAAAGTGTATTATGTATATACAGTGGCTTGCGAAAGTATTCGGCCCCCTTGAACTTTTCAACCTTTTGCCACATTTCAGGCTTCAAAACATAAAGATATAAAATTTTTATTTTTTGTGAAGAATCACCAACAAGTGGAACACAATTGTGAAGTGGAACGAAATCTTTTGGATTTTTGAAACTTTTTTTAACTAATAAAAAAATGAAAAGTGGGGCGTGCAAAATTATTCGGCCCCCTTGCGTTAATACTTTGTAGAGCCACCTTTTGCTGCGATTACAGCTGCAAGTCGCTTGGGGTATGTCTCTATCAGTTTTGCACATCGAGAGACTGAAATTCTTGCCCATTCTTCCTTGCAAAACAGCTCAAGCTCAGTGAGGTTGGATGGAGAGCGTTTGTGAACAGCAGTTTTCAGCTCTTTCCACAGATTCTCGATTGGATTCAGGTCTGGACTTTGACTTGGCCATTCTAACACCTGGATACGTTTATTTGTGAACCATTCCTTTGTAGATTTTGCTGTATGTTTGGGATCATTGTCTTGTTGGAAGATAAATCTCCGTCCCAGTTTCAGGTCTTTTGCAGACTCCAACAGGTTTTCATCCAGAATCGTCCTGTATTTGGCTGCATCCATCTTCCCCTCAATTTTAACCATCTTCCCTGTCCCTGCTGAAGAAAAGCAGGCCCAAACCATGATGCTGCCACCACCATGTTTGACAGTGGGGATGGTGTGTTGAGTGTGATGAGCTGTGTTGCTTTTACGCCAAAGATATCGTTTTGCATTGTGGCCAAAAAGTTGGATTTTGGTTTCATCGGACCAGAGCACCTTCTTCCACATGTTTGGTGTGTCTCCCAGGTGGCTTGTGGCAAACTTTAGACGAGACTTTTTATGGATATCTTTGAGAAATGGCTTTCTTCTTGCCACTCTTCCATAAAGGCCAGATTTGTGCAGTGTACGACTGATTGTTGTCCTATGGACAGACTCTCCCACCTCAGCTGTAGTTCTCTGCAGTTCATCCAGAGTGATCATGGGCCTCTTGGCTGCACCTCTGATCAGTCTTCTCCTTGTCTGAGCTGAAAGTTTAGAGGGACAGCCAGGTCTTGGTAGATTTGCAGTGGTCTGATACTCCTTCCATTTCAAAATGATCGCTTTCACAGTGCTCCTTGGGATGTTTAAAGCTTGGGAAATCTTTTTGTATCCAAATCCAGCTTTAAACTTCTCCACAACAGTATTACGGACCTGCCCGGTGTGTTCCTTGGTCTTCATGATGCTCTCTGCGCTTTCAACAGAACCCTGAGACTATCACAGAGCAGGTGCATTTATACAGAGACTTGATTACACACAGGTGGATTCTATCACCATCAGTCATTTAGGACAACATTGGATCATTCAGAGATCCTCGCTGAACTTCTGGAGTGAGTTTTCTGCACTGAAAGTAAAGGGGCCGAATAATTTTGCACGCACCACTTTTCAGTTTTTTAATTGCTAAAAAAGTTTAAAATATCCAATAGATTTCGTTCCACTTCACAATTGTGTCCCACTTGTTGGTGATTCTTCACAAAAAATTAAAATTTTATATCTTTATGTTTGAAGCCTGAAATGTGGCAAAAGGTTGAAAAGTTCAAGGGGGCCGAATACTTTCGCAAGCTACTGTATATGCATCCCAGGTGTTGCATATATATATATATATATATATATATATATATATATATATATATATATATATATATATACACATACATATACATACACACTGTATTCAGTTTAGCTAGATCCGTTCGTGTTATCTTCTAGACTATTTACATTTAGTGCAGTGCGTCCTGCTCACAGTGTTCAGCTAGATCCGTTCCTGTTATCTTCCTACTGACAGGCAGGCTTGTCTTGTTACAGTATATAAAGCTACCTGAAGAAAATTACTGGTGTTCTTTTGATCCTATTAGTACCACAGTCAGGCAGCTAGACTATTTACATTTAGTGCAGTGCGTCCTGCTCACAGTGTTCAGCTAGATCCGTTCCTGTTATCTTCTTACTGACAGGCAGGCTTGTCTTGTTACAGTATTTACAGCTACCTGAAGAAAATTACTGGTGTTCTTTTGATCCTATTAGTACCACAGTCAGGCAGCTAGACTATTTACAGTTAGTGCAGTGCGTCCTTCTCACAGTGTTCTGCTAAACCTACAAGTTAGTGGGGTGCGTCCTGCTCACAGTGTTCAGCTAAACCTACAAGTTAGTGGGGTGCGTCCACCTCAGTGTTCAGCTAGATCCGTTTCTGTTATCTTCTTACTGACAGGCAGGCTTGTCTTGTTACAGTAAATACAGCTACCTGAAGAAAATTGCTGGTGTTCCTTTGATCCTATTAGTACCACAGTCAGGAAGTTAGTGCAGTGCGTCCTGCTCAGTGTTCAGCTAAACCTACAAGTTAGTGGGGTGCGTCCAACTCACAGTGTTCAGCTAAAGCTACCTGTAGAAGGTTGGTGGTGTTCTCATACTACAGGCAGGCAGTTGATTTTGCTAGCTGCAGTATCAGATATATACATCCCAGCTTAGTGCAGCTACAGGCCATTAGTATGTCTGGAAGGCCAAGAAGGAGAGGCAGACAGTCACAAGCCAATAAGAGAGGGCAAGCAGGCTCTGTGTGTAGTGCTGGTCGTGGAGACGGTGCATCCTCATCAGCACGTGGCCATGGGACACGTTTGGCCTTTTTTTCGGCAGCTGGCCGTGTTGAGCCGCAACATGCGGAAGACTTGGTCGAGTGGATGACCAAGCCGTCCTCATCCTCCTCATCCTCTCTCACCCATGCCCAGGGTACTTTGTCTGGCAAAGCAGCGGCCTCTTCCCTCGGCTCAATGTCATCAGTGACTCCTTCCCTAGCCCCACCATGTCCTCCTGAGGAGTCCCTCGAACTGTTTGACCACAGTGTTGGGTACATGCTCCAGGAGGATGCCCAGCGTTTGGAAGGGTCTGATGATGATACTGAGCTCGATGAAGGCAGTAACATGAGCACGGACAGAGGGGGTGCCCAAGAAGGACAGCAATCTGGCAGTCATGCTCCCCCTGCTGCAGCATACTGCCAGGTTTGCTCCAGTGATGAGGAGGGAGGGGATGATGAGGTCACTGACCACTGGCCAGCCTAAGGGCAGCACATTGACTGCATCACACCACAAAGCTCCACATGTGCAGGGCGCTGCAGTCTCTGCGCGTTATTCAAAAAGTTCTTTGGTGTGGGCCTTTTTTGAGACGAGTGCATCAGATCGCACCGCTGCTATTTGCAACATATGTCTCAAGCGTATCTCACGTGGCCAAAACATCTCCCGCTTGGGTACCACATGCTTGACCAGACATGTGTTGACCTGCCATGCAGTTCGTTGGCAAGCGTATCTAAAAGACCCACAAAGAACAAAGAGGACCTCTCCTTGCTCCTCATCAGCTGAGATTTCCAACCCCACTAGACCTTCAGTCCTCTCTGAGACCTGCACTGAGAGGAATGAAGGTGTAGAATTAGGTGTGTCACAGCCAAGTACTTGTGGGCAATCTGCTTTTGGTACACCGACGTCAGATTGTACCAGGCAAATTTCCCTGCCCCAGCTGCTGCACCGCCGAAAGAAGTTTGCTCCCAGCCATCCACATGCCCAGCGGTTGAATGCTAGCTTGGCAAAATTGCTAGCACTTCAACTGCTGCCTTTTCAGTTGGTAGACTCTGCCCCCTTCCGTGAGTTTGTGGAATGTGCGGTTCCTCAGTGGCAGGTACCCAAACGCCACTTTTTCTCACGGAAGGCGATTCCGGCTCTCTACCGGCATGTGGAAGGCAATGTCCATGCCTCGCTGGACAGGGCGGTCAGCGGTAAGGTGCATATTACCGCTGACTCATGGTCCAGCAGGCATGGACAGGGACGTTACCTAAGTTTCACGGCGCATTGGGTGACTCTGCTGGCAGCTGGGAAGGATGCAGGACAAGGTGCAGTAGTGTTGGAGGTTGTTCCACCACCACGCCTCCAAAATGCTAGTGATTGTGACACACCCCTCTCCTCCACCCCCTCCTCTTCTTCCTCCATGGCCTCTTCCTCGGAACCTGCTCCGTAGTCGTTCAAGGGGCTACGCAAGTACGCAGGCCAAAAGATGCCATGCGGTGCTTGAGCTGGTGTGCTTGGGGGACAGGAGCCACACTGTGGCAGAGGTTCTGTCAGCTCTGCAGGGGCAGGTTCAGAGGTGGTTGACGCCACGCCAACTTAAGGCAGGAATGGTGGTTTGCGACAATGGCACCAACCTCCTCTCTGCCCTCCGACAGGGACAAATGACCCATGTGCCCTGTTTGGCTCACGTCCTTAACTTGGTGGTGCAGCGGTTCTTGGGCAGGTACCCGGGCTTACATGATGTCCTGAGGCAGGCCAGGAAAGTCTGTATGCATTTCCGCCGGTCATATAATGCCAGTGCTCGGCTGACGGACCTCCAAAAAGGAGTTTAACCTGCCCAAGAACCGCCTAATCTGTGACATGCCCACCAGGTGGAACTCAACGTTGCCCATGCTGCAGCGGCTGCACACGCAGCAGAGGGCCATCAATGAGTACCTGTGCGACTATGGCACCAGGACAGGGTCAGGGGAGCTTGGTTTTTTTTCCCCACGCCAGTGGGCCATGATCAGGGATGCATGCACTGTCCTGTCACCATTTGAGGAGGCCACGAGGATGGTGAGCAGTGACAGTGCATGCATCAGTGACACTGTCCCCCTTGTCCACCTGTTGGAGCACACGCTGCGTGGAATAATGGACAGGGCACTTGAGGCAGAACAGAGGCAGGAAGAGGAGGACTTCCTTAGCTCTCAAGGCCCCCTTTATCCAGACAGTGTTCCTGCGTGCCCGCCGATCACACAGGAAGAGGAAGAGGAGGAGGAGGAGGAGGAGGAGGAGGAGGAGGAGGAGGAGGAGGAGGAAGATTGTGTCAGTATGGAGGTGGAGCCTGGCACTCAGCATCAGCAGCAGTCTTTAAGGGATCAGTCCCAAGAAACACATGGACTTGTACGTGGCTGGGAGGAGGTGGCTGCGGACCATGTCGTCCTTAGTGACCCAGAGGACTCCGGACCGAATGCCTCAGCAAACCTACGCTGCATGGCCTCCCTGATCCTGCAAAGCCTGCGTAAGGATCCTCGTATTCGTGGTATCAAGGAGAAGGACCAATACTGGCTGGCAACCCTCCTTGATCCACGTTACAAGGGTAAGGTTGCGGACCTTATCTTGCCATCGCAGAGGGAGCAGAGGATGAAACATCTTCGGGAGGCCTTGCAGAAAGGTCTGTGCAACGCGTTCCCAGAGACTGGGAGGTTACAAACTCCTGTTTCTGGACAACGTGTTGCTGAGGCTTCGGTCAGTCAAAGAAGGAGCGGTGGAGAAGGTGGCCGTCTGACCGATGCGTTCAGACAATTTTTTGGTCTGCAGCCCCAAGGTATGATCGGTTCCAGCAACCATCGCCAGCGTCTGTTTTACATGGTGCAGGAATACCTAGGGGCAAGATCAGACTTGGACACCTTTCCCACCGAAAATCCTCTGGGTTACTGGGTCTTGAGGATGGATCACTGGCCAGAGCTTGCACAGTGTGCAATTGAGCTACTGGCCTGTCCTGCATCCAGCGTTCTTTCGAAACGCACATTCAGTGCTGCTGGAGGCGTGGTAACCGATCACAGGGTGAGTCTGTCCACCGACTCGGTCGATCGACTGACCTTCATAAAAATGAATCAGTCTTGGATCACCACCAGCTACCAAGCACCTGATGCTGATGTAACCGAATAATTTTTTTTGAAATCTCAGATCCCTTCAAAGACTGCCTATGCTGATGCTGAGTGACAATCCTTGTTCCACAAAAAACCCAAATTTTCAAAAAACTTTTTTCATTGGGACAAAAAGTGAGGTGAAATCTTCTGAAGAGGAGGAAAGACAGCAAAACAAATGTCACAGGGGTGATAACCCTTCCCTATGTTTTCCAAAAAGCTTAAAAAAGATTTTTTGGCTGGAGCTAAACACGTTAAAAATGTTCAAAATTACAGATTCTACTTAACAACAAACCTACAGTCCCTGTCTTGTTTGAACCGCCTGTATACTGCTGTTCAGAGTATATAGGGCCTGGTGGCCCCACACCTTTCCTTATTTTAATTTGGGTGCGGGGTTCCCCTTAATATCCATACAAGACCCAAAGGGCCTGGTAATGGACTGGGGGGTACCCATGCCGTTTGTCTCACTGATTTTCATCCATATTGCCAGGACCCAACATTACATTAAACCCGCAAGCAGTTTTAAATGAGATTTTTTCCTCTAAAAATGACATTTGGTGCAGGGACTGTTCTAAACACGGGAAACACGCGTCACTTTACAGGCATACTGTAGACACCCCCCAGGTACGATATTTAAAGGAATATTTCACTTTTTTTTTTTTACTTTAAGCATCATTAAAATCACTGCTCCCGAAAAAACGGCCGTTTTTAAAAGTTTTTTTTGCATTGATACATGTCCCCTGGGGTAGGACCCGGGTCCCCAAACCCTTTTTAGGACAATACCATGCAAATTAGGCTTTAAAATGAGCACTTTTGATTTAGAACATTCGAGTCCCATAGACGTCAATGGGGTTCTAACGTTCGTGCGAACTTTCGGTCCGTTCGCAGGTTCTGGTGCGAACCGAACCGGGGGGTGTTCGGCTCATCCCTACTCTACAGTATGATAAAAAAAATAAATAAATAAATTCGGGTTTACATCCACTTTAACTCTGTTGGGAGAACACAACAAATTATCATGGCAATACATTTTTTAAGCACCCTTTGATCTCAGAGGTGTCAGTATGTGCCAACATGTGAAATCTGTGCAGAAACTCATGTAAATTCTGTGTCAGATCTGCAAATTGCAGAAATGTCCAAATGGAAAGTGGCCATGGTGACAGGAGCTTCCAGTTAAACTTGCCACTAGTCTTTATTATAGGACCAGGAAATCTGCCCTTTTCTGTGCTGGTATGGGAGCTGCACACAATCAAGCAGTTAATGACAAAGCACAGCATTTGAGGAAAACGTGACCTGACAATCCCAAGTACATGGCATGCAAATCTCGACTCAATAGTCAGAATTTGTGATTAAAAATTGTACAGTTTTTTCCCAGAATGAGAAGCCCACTTCCTCACTTCCATTTGAATTCAAATTTTGTGTGTAGGTGGGAAAAGCTTGGACGTTTGAATTATTATAATAATGCGCCAAATGACTCATGGACCAAAGCGCCAAAGATAATTATTTTAAACCACAGCAAGACTGAATTTATACAAGAAAAGCAATATTAGAGATTCACCTGCTTTTTGTTACTTTCTTATAACTGCTGGTGGATGAACTGCTCCGCATAGTGGAGAACGAACATAGTCTGAGAACAGAGCGTCAAACTTGACTCACACATACTGTACCTACATCATGTCAAGTTTAAATTTATTGTACATATAAAACAAAAAAGGTACAGAAAAGAATTGTATTAAAAATGCAGTAAACTCTAGCAAAAATCTTCCTTTGCAATGAGTCTACCCCTATATTGCAAGGGTTAAATACTGGTTTAGGACCGGGGGACAAGGAAAAGCAGATTTACTTACCCAATAGTCCCACAGACTTCCTCCTCACTGCCAAGCCCATCCCAATATCCTGAGACCCCATAAGCACACAATCACCATGATTGAACTCTGGGTCTTTACTCACAAGTCCCCAGGACAACTACCACCTTTCAGCTTCTTCCAGACACGGTCTGGCGAGGGAGACAATCCTTCTCCAGATGAGATCCCTCGTGGTAAAGTCCTACAGGCCTCCAGAACAGCTACTAGTCCACGGCTGCCTCAGGCAGCATTCCTCCAGGTTTTGGAACCCTCCTGGGGATAAGGAACAATCTCTCCAGGCCTTCAGACTATTTATCACCTCCCCAGCCACTTTCTCGACACGCCACTCCAGGCAGGTTATTTGAATCACTCTCCCTATGTTCTGGAAGCTCCCATTTATGTTTTTTTAATCAATCTATACCCAAATGTTTCCCTTTCATTTCAAACTGAATGGGCCGTTTCACAAGGTGATAGTTTACAATCACTTGAACTCAGTGGCGTAGCGTGGGTTGTCAGCACCCAGGGCAAGGCAAGTAATTTGTGCCCCCTAACCTGTGAACTTTTAGCACCTAAGTAGGGGGGCTCAGGGACTGCTCTGCTGCTGCTTACGTGCTGTAATAGTCGAAACACAAAGGGTTTCCCCACTCACAGCCTGAGCCTCTGATTGGCTGCCTAATAACCCAGATTTATAGGGTTGTGCATAATATTTAGTGCTAGACATGATACAGAAGATGGGCAGAGGCTGCAGACATGATACAGGAGATGGTCAGAGACTGCACATGATACAGGAGATGGTCAGAGACTGCAGACATAATACAGGAGATGGTCAGAGACTGCAGACATAATACAGGAGATGGTCAGAGACGGCAGACATGATACAGGAGATGGTCAGAGACTGCAGACATACTACAGGAGATACAGTGAAAGACTGCAGACATACTATATGCAGGGCTATTTTCCTCAGATAATAGGTGCAGGAACTTAACCATGCCGCAACCACCACCTAACAGTGGGAGAGTCTTAAAGTGGAAGTAAACCCACCTGTAGTTTTCAGGCAAGGAAGCTGCCATCTTAGCCTCTGTTTAATCTACAACTGCCATGATGCAGCACATGTGATCAGTTAAGACACCAGCCATTGGATGGTTTGACAGTTTGGTTGAAAGCACAACCAATGGGAGCGTCACATTTCCGGCATGTGCCAGAAATGTAACTGTTGTGTGGATGGGTTTACTTACGCTTTAATGGGGCATTGTTAAATTTCACTCTGTGCAGAATGCATAAGTGGTGAGTTCAGGAGTGTGCTATATACAAAATGCAAACATCAAGATTGTACTACGTACAGAGTGCGGAGTTCAGGAGTACACTGCATACAGAGTGCAGAGTTCATGATTGTGCTATGTACAGATTGCAAGGATCAGGAATGCCTATTTCACAGGACAGTTTACAACCCCCCTTCCAGTTAGGGTTGCCACCTTTTCTTTAGGTCAAACCCGAACACTTCGGTGTCACACAGCAATTGTTTTTCATAGTATGCATAGATAAACAATGCATAGCTGTTGCTATTAAATAACATTTCTAATCATATGAAGTTAATCACAAGAGTCCCCCTTTACATCAGAGTCCACAGAGTTCCCCTTTTACATCTGAATCTGCAGAGCTCCCCTCTTACATCTAAACACAGAGTTTCCTTTTCACTGTAAGGGGGGACTCTGCAGACTCTGAGGTAAGGGAGAACTCTGGGGACTCTAACATAAGGGATGCTCTGGTGTACAGAGAAGACTCTGATGTAAAGGGGAGCACTGTGGCCTCTGGTACCCCCCGCTAGCGGCCGAGAAAGGGTTAAAAACCACCACTAAGCACCTCTGCTGAGGCGCTTTGCCGGCGGTATAGCCGCGGTGCCCCACTGATTTCAATGGGCAGGAGCGGTGAAGGAGCGGTATACACACCGCTCCAAAGATGCTGCTAACAGGACTTTTTTTCCCGTCCTTCTAGTGCGCCGCTCCAGTGTGAAAGCCCTCGGGGCTTTCACATAGGAGACAAAGCAGCGGCACTTTCAGGTCGGTTTGCAGGCGCTATTTTTAGCGCAATAGCGCCTACAAACCGCCCCAGTGTAAAAGGGGTCTTAGTGTACTAACTTAGAGGCAGGAGAGGGAAGGGGGGAGGGGGGAGACTTAGTCCGGTCTGATTAATGTGTCGGGGTCTCAAACAGTCTGGAACCCGGACGCATGATTCCAAACCCGAACTGTCCGGGTGAATCCCGAACAGGTGGCAACCCTACTTCCAGTACAGAGCTCTCCTTCCACTCCTAAACCATCTCTTCCCCACCAAAAGCAACTACAACTTACAGTAGGAGTGCAATGTTAAGTGGAGAGAGGGGTCATTAGTGCAAAGAGAGGGGATAGGGGATGACATTGGTGCTACGTTAATGGGGCATTGGTGCTAAATGGGGGGGCAATGTGCTCATTTCTAACTTGGGGGAGAGTGTGAACATTGTTGCCAAGTGTGGGGGAGGGGGGCATTGTTTGCCAAGTGGGGGGAAATGAGGGACATTTGGGATAAGTGGGAGAAGCGGGACATTGGCGATGCGTAGACGAGGAAGGGGGACATTGGGGATAAGTGGGGGATATATGGGAGGAGAGGAGGGACATTTGGGATAAGTGGGGGGAAAGGAGGGACGTTGGGGATACGTGGAGGGAGAGGAGGGACATTGGGGATATATGGGCGGAGAGGAGGGACATTTGGGATAAGTGGGGGGAGAGGAGGGACATTTGGAATAAGTGGGGGGAGAGGAAGGACATTTGGGATAAGTGGGGGGAGAGGAGGGACATTGGGGATAAGTGGGAGGAGAGGAGGGACATTGGGGATAAGTAGGAGGAGAGGAGGGACATTTGGGATAAGTGGGGGGAGAGGAGGGACATTTGGGATAAGTGGGAGGAGAGGAGGGACATTTGGGATAAGTGGGAGGAGAGGAGGGACATTTGGGATAAGTGGGAGGAGAGGAGGGACATTTGGGATAAGTGGGGGGAGAGGAGGGACATTGGGGATAAGTGGGGGGGAGGAGGGACATTTGGGATAAGTGGGAGGAGAGGAGGGACATTGGGGATAAGTAGGGGGAGAGGGGGGACATTTGGGATAAGTGGGAGGAGAGGAGGGACATTTGGGATAAGTGGGGGGGAGGAGGGACATTTGGGATAAGTGGGAGGAGAGGAGGGACATTTGGGATAAGTGAGAGGAGAGGAGGGACATTGGGGATAAGTAGGGGGAGAGGGGGGACATTTGGGATAAGTGGGGGGAGAGGAGGGACATTGGGATAAGTGGGGAAGAGGGTGATGCTCTGTGTATGTGTGCAGTACTGTGTAGACTGAGTGTAGCTTGTCCTATGTGACTGTGTTAAACATGCTGAGTGTCACATACCACAGTGAGTGACCCAGATATGTCCATGTTGGGTACAGCAGCACACATGTCCATGGAACAGCAGAGGAGCTCTGAGCACTATGCTGCATGGACTCATTGGACTGGAAGCAGCTCAGTGTCCCGAGTGTCACAGCTAATAGGAAGCCAGGAAAGTATACATGCACTTCTTGTGAGGAGAGAGGCAGAACTCACAGTGCTGGCTTTACCTTGGAGAGGATGATTAGCTGCAGTAACGGCTGCTCCCTCGTCTCACCTGCTATTTTTTTGCTCACTATCGATCTGACCTCTGTCTGCCACACTGCCAGACTCACTGGCTGTCTGCCACAACCAACGGGGAATGATTCAATGCCCAGATGCTGCGGTCAGGAGGAGAGGAGGAGGAAAAGAAGATAGCAGAGGCGGAACTCCAGGAGCATTAAGGACAGGTCAGCTCCAAGCCTCACATGACCCCATTCACCCAATCACAGGGCGCCGGCCGCCCAGCTGACATTAAACATGGCGGCCGGATCGCAGGGGACACAGTAAATAGAAATTAGGATGACGGAGCCAGAGTGATACACACCGACATGGGATTGCGCCCCCCCAAATGTTGCGCCCGGGGCCTCCGCCCCCCTCGCACCCCCCACGCTACGCCACTGCTTGAACTACAGAAGGAGCCAAAAAAAAACGAAAATTTGCCTAGCATCCTATGCTAGGAGAGTGCTATATCTGTGGTGGCTGCATTTGTTTTTTTCAGGATTAGTCCTTTATTTTCACCTGGTGATCCTGCAGTAATGAACTTCCTGTATTAGGGTTACAACACTCCCTCACTGTACTAGATCTATGGAGGAGCAGCATTGTCACCCCAGGCTTCTCTCCTGATTTGGTCTTCAAACACCTCCTCCTCCTCTCCTCATCTGCATTCCTTATTGGAGGAAGTGTCTTGTGGTTCAAAGAAGATAACTGGGAAGGCTGATAAAACAGTTTGTACTGTACTTGCTGAAAACATACTTTGTCTGAAAAAACGAACACCAATGCAGCCACATCAGCTAAGAAGACTTAAAAACTGCAATATCACATTTTTGTTCTTGGGTTTATATACACTTTAAAGTGCATCTAAAGACAGAACTTTTTTTTTTTTTAGCTCTTGATATAATGGTGAGGGGTTAAAACCCATCAGGTCCTTTTATATTGTCATTGTTCCTGTTAGGGGGAGATTCAAGTACAGGAAAAAAACCTAATCTTTTACTTTTGTCCCTAAAATAGGAATATAAGGGAAATGGTGTGTTGGACATCTAGGGTTGCCACCTGTCCAGGATTCCCCCCCGGGCAGTCCAGGTTTTGAATCATGTGTCCGGGTTTCGGCGAACTGAAACCCGGACACATTATTCAGACCAGGCTGTGGCTCCCCAACACACAAATCTGTTGCTGTCCAGGAGCTGTGGGCAGCAGTCTGGGGGAAGGTTTGGCATCAGTAAGGGGGCCGGGCGATGTCAGCAAGAGCACACTATGTGCACCGCATTGCTACTCTCCTTGGGGCACCCAAAGGTGTCCCAGGCCGCAAAAGTGTTCGGGTTTGCTTTGAAGAAAAGGTGGCAACTCTTTAGACACCCTGTTCCTGTGACAACAAGGAGGGGGATTTCCCTCACTTTGGAAAGATGCCCTCTCACTTTCTATGCGTACAGTTTATTAAATCGTAGGTTGGATTTTTATATAGGGCCTTGACTTTTTCCCCAAGCCCTGCTTTCACCATCCAACAGTTCAGAGGTAGAGGTTCTACTGACACTTCTTCTCCAATACTTCTGCAGTATTGATCATTTAGACAGGGCTTAAGACTTGACAGATTCACTTTACTGAGAACCTGCAGTCTTGGAGAAAACAAGAAGTGAGGCCCGGAATGAAACTGACTAGAAGGAGGGGTAGTGGAGGGCCGGGCATGACAGTGTGTCTAATGGAGACACTGAAAGGGTTAAAAGAGCAGGAAAAGGTTTATGGGAGAAAGGGGAGGCCCAAAAGTTAAGTTGGTAGCAAAGGGGGAGTGGTGATATTTAAGGGGGGGGAGGAGTAGAGAGGTCAGTGTGAGAGAAAAGTTTAACAGAGGAGGCAGTTTTTTTCACTACTGCTCCTCCATAATGGCCGCCGTAGAAGAAATTTTGGAGAAGCTAAGAAGGGCGGCAGCACAGAAAGGACCGGAATGGCTGAAACAGCAAGTAGGGGACATTGGAGGAGAAGAACCGTGCGGATCGGCGGCGGGTGAGGTGTCCGGCCGCGCGCGGAGGTCTCGGCCTCCGGCGCGTTTTTCACCAGGGCCTGCATCCAGGCCCGTTCGGAGGATGGGAAGCCCGGGGGATGTGCGGTCGGCCCCCCCCCGGTGAAGCGGAGACAAGAAAAAGCAGCCCCTGCGCGGTCTACACGCCGCCGGCCGAATTCGGGGGGCGGGGCCACGGGCCGTTATGGCGCCGGTTCCCTGCCTGGGGAGCGCAGCAGAAGGGACAGTCCGTCCATGCCGCACAGAGGACACCCAGAGGGGTTGGCGGAGAGGATCGGGGAGCCGAGCAGAGCCCTGGGAGAGGGCCCCAGTCAGTTGGTGCGGAATCGGAGTGGGCGGAGCCCAACGGAGGAGCGTGTGGCCAGAGGAAGTGGCGGAAACGGACGGGAGAAGAGCAGCAGCATGAATACCGAACAGGGAGGAGGAAAGAACAAGACTGTCGGAAGACAAGCTCTCAGGTCAGGTCAGCGACGCCTGTCTGTCAGCAGCAATGCTTCTGGAGGAAGGATGGCCCCACCGCTATCTCACACCACGGCCTCGGGGGCTTCACCACCCAGGGGGCTTACCAGTCAAGAGAGTGGAGAACGGGATGACCGGTCGGAAGGGGAGCTGTCGGACGAAGAGGAGCCGGAAGTGCCAGCGAGGGCGAACACCGTGACGGCTGTGGGGAGTGTGCCTGGTCAGCCTGGTAAGTCGATCTCGTCAGTATTGTTGTCTGGTGCAGTTCAGGATTTATTAGGGGGGGTTACAGGGGGTACGGTAGCACAAGGGGATCGGGGGACGCAGTCGGGGGGGGATCGGCCGGAACGGCAGCTGGCGGGGATCACTCCTGCCAGTGCGGGGTCCGGCCAGCAACTGACAGAATTTTTGCAGGGCCTGCGGACCCTAATGGGAAGATTGGAAGGGGGTCACGGGCAACCTCCCCAGGTGGCCCCATGGACAGCACCAGTGATGGAGTCCGGGGGGGGGAGCAATGGGGCTGAGAGGGTAGGAGTGCCCCCGGTAATATCGCCTCCTGGACAATCTGGGGTGGGAGGTCAGGTGGTTGAGGCAGTGAAAGCAGGGTCCACGGCGCAGGCGGAAAGGTCCGACGTGGTCAGGTTGGCGGATGCTGCGAGGTGCGAGGTTTACGTCTGCTTCGAGGGCCCCTTAGGAGCACATCTGAAGCAGGAGGTTAGGGAAAAAATTCAAAAGGGTGAGTATGTGGAAATTTTTTCTCTGCTGCCATTGGAAAAATTTAATTTGGACAGGGTAAAACCAGATTCTTCCAAGAAGGAGGATGAGGAAAAAAGGAGGTACCGGCTGATACCACGTACATTTGTGAACTGGCTTCAGGCGTTTGCCATTATGGCGAGCGTAATTGGCGAGAAGAGCCCCGAGCATTGCTCGGCGTTATTCTGTTACATGGACGCTATTGGAGAAGCACATAGGGTATATGGGGGTTCTGCTTGGCTGAGATATGACGAGCAGTTCAGACAGCGGATGGCGGTTCGCCCGTCCCTGCGTTGGGACCATAAGGATATTAGCTTATGGATGAGGCTTATGTCATCGGCGAAGGCCCCGTCTCAGCCGTTTCATGGGGGGGCCGGGGGTGCGAATTCCTCAGGACCCTCGGCCGGCAAAAAGTGGGGTGTGTGCTGGCAGTATAACGAAGGCGTCTGTAAATTTGGGGGGACCTGTAAGTTCAGACACGAGTGCTCGGGGTGTGGGGGAGCCCACCCGTTGTCGAGATGTTTTAAACGGGGAAAGCGTGCCAGTGACGCTGCGCAAAAGAGGGAGGACGCCGGTGAGAGTGGAAAGAATGCTCCCCTTTCTAGGTAAGTATCCAGATCAGGGAGCGGCTCGGTTTTTGGAGTTGGGTTTTACGGAGGGATTTAGGATTCCGTGCTCATTGGAGATTGTTCCTCCTACGGCACGGAATCTCAAATCAGCAATACAGCATCCAGAGATAGTTGGGGAAAAATTGCAGAAAGAAGTGGCGTTAGGACGCATGGGAGGGCCGTTCGCCTACAAACCTTGGCCGGACTTAGTGGTCTCACCTTTGGGGGTGGTGCCCAAGAAGGAACATAACAAGTTCCGATTGATACACCACTTATCTTTCCCAAAAGGAGGTTCGGTCAATGATTTCATTGACCCGGAAGAGTGTACAGTGTCTTATACTTCATTTGATGCGGCGGTTAAGTGGGTTAGGCGCTACGGCCAGGGGGCTCTTATGGCAAAAGCTGACGTAGAATCGGCTTTTCGTTTGTTGCCGGTACATCCGGAGAGTTTTCGGCTGTTGGGATGTCACTGGCAAGAACAGTTTTACGTTGACAAATGTTTGCCCATGGGTTGTTCTATATCCTGTGCCATGTTTGAGGCGTTCAGCTCCTTTTTAGAATGGGTGGTTAGGGATGTCGCTGGCCTAGACTCAGTAATACACTATTTGGACGATTTTCTGTGTATAGGCCCCCCTGCCTCCGCTGTGTGTGCGATTTTGCTTTCCACGTTGCAGCACATCGCGGGCAGGTTTGGAGTGCCTTTGGCGGCGGAAAAGACCGAAGGCCCCACGACAGAAATTAGTTTTTTAGGCATAGTTATAGATTCGATAGCTATGGAATGCCGATTGCCCAGGGGTAAGTTATTGGAACTGCAGAAGGAAATTCGGGATATCCACGGGTTGAAGAAGGTGCAACTGAGAGCTCGTCAGTCGTTGTTGGGTAAGTTGAATTTCGCTTGCAGAATTATCCCAATGGGGAGGGTTTTTTGCCGACGGTTGTCGGCGGCTACAGCAGGAGTAAAACGGCCAACTCATTTCATTCGATTAAATAGGGAACATAGGGACGATTTGAAAGTTTGGTATAATTTCTTAACTTCATACAACGGGAGGGCGGTGTGGATGTCTGGACCGGTGAGCAATTTCGATGTGGAATTGGTTACCGATGCAGCGGGCTCAACAGGTTTTGGGGCTTATTTTCAGGGGAGATGGAGTGCGGAGCCCTGGCCACAGTCGTGGGAGAGGGCTGGGTTCCTCGGCAATCTGGTCCTGCTGTAATTGTTTCCAGTGGTGTTAGCATTGGAGTTATGGGGTGAGGCATGCAGAAATTTGAAGCTGAGGATCAACTGCGACAATATGGGTGTAGTGCAGGTGGTTAACCGCATGTCAGCGTCTTCGCAGCCGGTCATTCGGCTGTTGCGACAGCTGGTGTTTAGGTGTTTGAGTCTGAACATTTTTATCTATGCGGTTCACATTCCAGGGGTGGATAATGCACTGGCTGACTCCTTGTCTCGTTTTCAGTGGGACAAGTTCAGGGAGCTGGCGCCGGAGGCAGACAAGGAAGGAGTTCCTTGCCCGGGTTGGATGTGGGAGTTGCCTTTGGAGTCGCCGCGGGATGGATCAGGCAGTCAGTAAGTGATTCCACTTGGACGGCCTACAGCAAGGTATGGAAGGAGTGGTCGATGCTGGTGCAGGAGGCTGGTGTGGGGATGTGGGCGTCAGACGGCAGGTTACTGGTGTTGTATCTAGTAGCCAGGAATATGGAAAAGGGGTGTGCAGCGTCCTCAATTGACCGAAAATTGGCAGGATTGTCCTTTTTGTTTAAATTAATGGGGGGTGAGGATTGGTCCAAGGATTTTTGGGTTCGACAGGCTTTAAAAGGCTATAGGAAGCAATATAAAAAACGAGATGCGAGACGGCCGGTCACTTTTTCGTACCTGGTTTCCATATGTGACATGTTGAGGTTTATCTGTTTGTCGCATTATGAAATCAGATTGTTCACGGCAGCGTTCTCACTGGCTTTTTATGGGGCTTTTCGTGTAGGGGAATTGGTCAGCCCGTCGAAACAGGTTGGGGGCGGGTTGTTGGATCAAGATGTACGATTGAAGGCGGATAGGGTATGCCTACGTTTGAGGAGGTCCAAAACTGACCAGCAAGGTAAAGGGGTGGAGGTGTCCCTGTTTGAGTTGCCCGGGTCCAAGGTATGCCCAGTTGAGGCTGTAAGGGCATTTAGGTCATGCAGGTGTAAGGGGGAGGGGCCGTTCCTTAAGCATGAAGATGGGTCTTATCTGTCTCGTTTTCAATTTATAACGATCTTTCGAAAATGTTTAACAAAGGCGGGTTTAGTGGGATCGGACTATGCTTCACATTCCTTCCGCATAGGGGCAGCTACAGAAGCCGCCAGATGCGGGTTGGATGAGGCGGCGGTGCGCAGACTCGGGAGGTGGGAGTCTAGGAGATTTCGGTCTTATGTAAGACCTAATTTGGTGATGGAATAAATTAATGCATATTAGCATACGGTTGTTCAAGGGGTGGGTGTTACCTTTGTAGTTGGTTTAGTGAGTCAGGTTTAGAATCAGTGGGTGCCGCTATCTTGTGTCTTGTTTGCATTACAGATGGAAACCCTGTGCGCCTTGTCTGGATCGTGGGTCACTCCTATGTTTGCTGGGGGGCCAGGAGAGGTGACGTGCGTCCGGACGGCAGACAGCTGGGGATTTCCAGAAAGGAGGCGTATATACGCTGGTTGGGTAGACCAGGAATGTTATGGGGTAGAGTTTTGGGAGAAGTGGAGAGGTATGTGAGGTTGGATAGGCCCCCTGACGTTTTAGTGATTCACGCGGGAGGGAATGACTTAGGTGTCCGGTCGGTCAGGGATCTGATGGCGGACATCAAAGCAGATTTTATGCAGTTGCGGGAAAAATTTCCAGCTACCCTTTTAGTTTGGTCTGACATAGTTGCCAGAACAAATTGGCGTTGGGCTAGATCAGTGGCGAGCATAAATAAGACGCGCATCAGGATTAATAAAGTGGTTGGGCGTTTCGTCAGACAGCAGGGTGGGATTGTGATTCGTCATCGAGAGTTGGAGACGAATGTGGGTTTATACCTTAGGAGGGATGGGGTTCATCTCTCCGACGTGGGGATTGATTTATGGTCCCTGGGTTTACAGGAAGGGATACAGCAGGCTCTGAGGGTGTGGAGGTGCCCTCAAACGTAAGGGGTCACGCTTTCGGGCTGTGGCGGTAGTTTTCTTCTGGTGGTCTTTGACGGGGCGGTAAAACTGATGGATTTAAAGGGGTGGGGGGATCATCATTAGCATGTTCCCCTCCGGTGTATTCCTGAACGTTGGAGGGAATACTGGTTTTTGGTGGAGCTGCGGGAAAACGGTTGTCTCCGAGCGGCTACAGCTGGAGGCCTATTAGTTGGAAAAGTCCCGCAGTGCGTTGTTTATACATGGTTGTTTATACATGGTTATATATATATATATAGTTATATATATATATATAGTTATATATATATATATATATATATATATAGTGGAAAGGGGGGTCACCGTCAGAGACCATCAGACTGGGGTTAACTGTTTACGTTATTAATATGTCATTGTTTGTGTTATTGGTTATTTATCGGTTATTTATTGGAGTGATTTATTTTGGAGTTGTTTTATAATAAAAGGGCTGTTGTGGCCATATTACTCCAAAATAAAATGTGTGGTCTCATCATTTTAAAGGTGGCGTTTTTGGTTAAGAGGTGGAGTATAAAAGGGGATTATGGTAAGGTAAGGAAGGTAACATTTGGACTACACTAGTCATGTTATACAGAGGACAGAGAAGGAAGATCACAGCCCCAGTTTCTTTAATTACAAAGGTTTTAAAGGTAGGGCTGATATATATTGTATTCTAACAGTGTCAAATAACCAAGACCTCTAGTACAGGAATAAAAACAACTGCTGGGCTCTGTTTGTTGGCACTGTTATGCACTCTTAGGAGCAGGAAAACAAAGTGAGAAGGCAAGTAATTAACAAGGAAACCTCTGTGAGGTTTTAGGTGACTGATATATATATATATTTTTTTTATCCTTATGCTGCTAGCCTTAGTAAATAGATAAGGTATATTTATTGGTTTTATTTATTTTAAACATTTCTTCAGTTACTTCCTGGTTTCTGGCCTAGGCTAAAATTATATATTATAAATATATAAAATTAAAAATGTATATTCAGACTATTACAACACCACATTTATAACTGGTTCTCTTAAAAAGCAAACACCGAAGCAGTAGTGCATCCACACAGCCTGACACCTTTAGGCCTCGTTCACATGGACGATTTGAATTGCACACCCATGCGAAGGAGCAATCTTCTTCTGTGCTGGATGCACTTTTTTTCTGTGCAGCCTGTACAAATCAATGACAGGTGGTTGGCTGCATGGATCTCCATGTGCATCCTGGAGTGTGCATCTGTGCAGGTCTGATGCATTAATTAGGATGCAGACAGATTGCGCTCTAATCCACGAATTGGACCTGCATGGATGTACACACTGGAATGTGCGTGGAGATTAGCGTGACCTTTTTCTCGATTGCCCGGGACAGTCCCGCATTTTTCAGGTCTGTCCCACATCCCGGGCACGTTCATTCCGGGACAAGACAGTGTCCCGAAATGAAACTGACACAGCCACCCTGCACAGTGCATTCTGCGCCCTGATTGGCAAAGCTTTGCCCAATCAGAGTGCAGCAAAAGCTGGTTGTTAAGGAGCGGGGCCGGGAAGCTGGCCGTGGTGTCCTTAAACGATGAGTCATCAGTTGTCAACGTAACCGCTTCAGCCCTGGAAGAATTTACCCCCTTCCTGACCAGAGCACTTTTTGCGATTCGGCACTGCGTCGATTTAACTGACAATTGCCGGCGTGCGACGTGGCTCCCAAACAAAATTGACGTCCTTTTTTTCCCACAAATAGAGCTTTCTTTTGGTGGTATTTGATCACCTCTGCGGTTTTTATTTTTTGCGCTATAAACAAAAAAATAGCGACAATTTTGAAAAAAAAAAAGCATTTTTTACATTTTGCTATAATAAATATCCCCAAAAAGTAATTTTTTAAAAAAAAAAAATTTCACTCAATTTAGGCCGATACGTATTCTTCTACATATTTTTGGTAAAAAAAAAAAAAAAAAAAAAAAAAAAAGAAGAAGGAAGAGAGAAGGAGGCGTGCCCCCTGTCCATACCAAAATTATATATGGCGTGGGGTCCCCCAAAAATACCAGACCCTTATCCAAGCATGCAGCCTGGCAGGTCAGGAAAGGGGGGTGGGGGGACGAGCGACGAGCCCCCAGATCCCAGCCCCCCCCCCCACCCATTCACAAAAAAAAAAAAAAAAACGCTAAAAAGTAATAAAAAAAAACAGACAGTTTTGGACAATTCCGGCGGCGGCATGATTGGCAATGGATTTACATCTGGGGACACTTTTTTTATTAAAGGACAAAAAACTGTGTTTTTATTACTTTGCTGAATGTACTATGTACCCCATTCACATTAGGGGGGCCCCTTCGATAAGCCCCCTACCCGCATACCCCCACAGCCCAGCGTTGTCAGGAAGAGACCCATGTCCCCATCAACAGCCCCATTCATTTTGAAACCTGCAGATGAATCAGAACTCTAATTATTCTGAGTACAGTTAATGAACACCAACGTTTGGGATCAATGAATATACAGGCAAGGCGCGCGCACACAAATCAAGAAGCAGAGATTTACCAATCACATGAAAGTACCCAATTCATCCAAATCTAATATGCTGAGTTACAGGTCAATTTGTTCTTTAAGTATTAGATTGTAGATGAAAACCCAAAAAACGTGAAATGAATTCTGTCGCCCTGAAGGCGTTTCTCATTAGAAGATTACAGAAAGTTTTGAGTAAATATTAAAGAAGCTAAATCAAAATCCACTTACTACTAACGCCCAAGGGACTTTGGGGATTTTGGTGTAAGCTCTGGTGATGTAGATGATTAAAAGGAACACAGTAAGGACCCAGTAAAACACTGCTACAAACATCACCCAGCCAAAGGCAGGAAAGAGGAAGTACTCAGAACCAGCGATCAGTGCCCAGACCAGCAAGCCAAACACCTGAGAACAAAAGAAAGAAACAATAGTACTTATTAGAATGGAATAGGGCAGAATTTTAGTACAGAAAATTATACAACTTCACTGTGATAAGCAAACTGACTACAAGAACTACAAGAACATTAAGGCTGCATTCACACCTAAGCATTTCAAAGTCGTAAGTTTACAGGAGATTTTGTACAGGTTACCATGTATTAATCAGAAAAATGCCCGTAATCTGCCCCAAAGAAGCCCAAGTTCTTTTTTGAGCTTAAAAGGTGTTTTTCAGACATTTTGCTTCAGGTGACAAAAACGCTCAGATGTGAACAGGTGCCATTGAAATGAATGGGATTTTGCTTGTTGGGCATTTTTCAGGTGTTTTTTTCCGAGCGTTTTATGAGCTGAAAACGCTCAGGTGTGAATGCAGCATTAACCTGATTAGTAATAAGTAATAGCCTTGGTAGCCTCCAATGTCCTTGCACTTGTAGCGTTTGTATAAAAGGCAAAACTTTATTTTTTTAAGTTTTGGATAGAGCAGGGAAAGATTAAACCCTTTGACATTTTTTTTTTGTAGTCTTTGTCCTGCTGAGGAGATTGGCCCTCAAAACAAAAAAAAGGTGATGGAGAGTCAAATTTTTATATCATTATGTCACAGAAGCAAGAGGGGAGGAGAAATCTAATGGGGACAAATGTTCAAGTGACAACTGTCCAAAATGGAAATTACCCTTATGTAAGAGATGATTCCTCACTTGCTGTTGTGTCCCAAAGAAAAATTATATTATATTTTATATATACATACACGCACATATACATACATACATACATATACATACACACACACATACACAAAAATTTAATATCGTGCAAAAGTTCATTTATGTCACTAATGCAACTTAAAAGGTGAAGCTAATATACGAGAGTTCAAGCCGTGATTTGTCATAATTGTGACGATTATGGCTTACAGCTCATGAAAACCCCAAATACACAATCTCAGAAAATTAGAATATTACATGCAATCAATAAAACATGGATTGTGTTTCCAGCACGATCCCATCGCACTGGTTCTCGGCGACAGGGTACTGTGCATGTCGCGCTGGCTCACTCATCGGGAAAGGAAAACTTTTTTTTTTTACTCCCCACTTTTTTGGGGAGTAATCTGTTCAAGTTTTTACAATAAGGATTAAAATAGGTAAGGTTACAATAAAAGGCAAATCCAAGCAAATATGTACATGGTCTTGTTTCTTATACAGCATTACAAGATGCTGTTACAAGTTGATCAGTTTTACACATTGTCAAATATGAACCCAAATCATCCATCTTTTAAGGAATGTTGAGGCATATCAGCAGTGTGATTGTACATTCTGCCTTCAGTTCCACTTTTGTGTGGATGGAAAGGCAGAGAGATCACTAATGAGTCCATTTCTAGGTGAACAACAGCCTGGGAAAAAAACATTTTCAGTAAGATAGGTCACAAATCGCAGCCCCCAAATTGTACTATGCTATATTTATTTGCTTTACAAAAATGTGACATCGCAAAGCTTGACCAAGAACAAAAATTTGTTTACTGACAATTTCTAGGGATTCACATTTCTATACAGTTTCCATCAAAAATCTATGCCATGTCATGGTTTACACATGTTTAATGTCTCTGAAGGCCAGAAATAGTCAACTAAAATAAAATTTCAAGCTCTTCTCTTTATGATTATTTCATATATTTCTGTATGGTTTAGCATTATCACCGTTTATCGTCATGCAGTAGATACTGAAACATAATGCATTTTAACTATTAACTATTATATTCTGTTAAAATCAGCATAGAACAAATTCAACTCGTCTAGTTATTTTTTATTTGTAACACTAGAGGGTGCACCAAGCTCATTTTAGCAAAAAAAAAAAAAAAAAAAAAAAAAAAAAAAAAAATATAAAAACACACACAATGATCTGCAGCTATGATATCATTCCCTGCTAAATTGAAATGCAAATTTGCAAAACCACTTTTCTACTGTGGGAATGTGTTCAGAGAAAGCCAAATTTCTGCCCAGGCATCAAAACGGCAAGACTACAGCAATTTAGTTAAACAACTTCTCTTCTCAATGTCACAGATTAAAAAAGGTACTTACATAATCCTATCCAGGGAGCGCTGCAGGTCATTCACATACACCAAGGCTGCCATACACCAAGGCTGCCTGCTTCAGCAGTAATCAAAAAGGGAGAACACCAGCTGATAATTTACCACTGATAACCATTTGGGTTTTTGGTCCGTTGTCAGAGAGCCCCATTTCTTATATAAAAGATTGCCTCTGCACATATAAAGCTACATTTCAGACTGCTCCTTCAAAGCACACATAAAACATCCCCCCCAACTGCCCCTAACTAATGGTTGCCATAAACATTTAAAATGCCTTTTGTGCTCCCCCAAATCTGCGGTCACATTATAATCTGATCCAAGGATTTTCTTCTTTTCTTCCATCTCAGGAGGTAGGGTCCTTCACTGGGTGTCCATGTCACCACTTGTGGGACTTGGACACTTCCTACTGCCTATCCAGCAGTGGGGCTCTCATGATCCAGAGGAGAGACTGCAGTAATGTTGGTGCGAGAGCACCGGCACATCTGCAATGCTGGATTATCTGTTATACCTGGAAACCTGCTGGATCTTTGCCAGAGATTTTTGCTTACATTTTTGTCCCCCATAACAGCCTCAGTTCTCCAGTTTTCTATTGATTGACAGGGGTTACTGCAGTGCAGGGACGTGCAGTCACCACCCATGAACAAAAAAAAAAAAAAAAAAAAAAAAAAAAAAAAAAAAAAAAAAAAAAAACACACACACACACTTACACACACCACGATTGACTTTGAGGGTCTCGGCGACCTGGGGTCAGAGACCCCAAATTTGGGGGGCAGGTAGCTGAAGCTGGGGCTCCTATCATCCATGGTTCCGGAGATACGGGGCTCCTTGTGTAGCCAGTCAGAAGCTACATACAGAGCAGCCAGTTTAAATACAAGCTAGCACACTCTGCAGAAGACAGAGGCTGAGCTCACAGTGCCTCTCCTCACTTCTTGTCAGAGGCACTGAGCTCAATGGACAGCTTGGAGTCTTGGACCAGTGGTAAAGTACCATTGGCCCAAGCTGTCCAATAAAAATACTGCAGCAGGGGCACGCCTCTCAGTGCAGTGTCATAGAAGGGGGCATGTGTCTAAAAGACAAGTGCTTCTTCCTGGCCCAGCCCTCTTAACTACAAGGAAAAAACATGGGTTTATGGGTACAAGATTTACCCATACATGTTTTTTCCTCACAGTGTTAAGAGGGAGAATGCTGCTGCTGACAAGGTACAAGCTAAATCATATATTATGCTATTTGTTAGAAGATAATTATCTATTTACTGTGAATTTACGGATTTGAAGTTATAACTTCAAAATTCAGTAATTTGTCCATTTAGCCACCTGCTTGAGTACAGTTTTTGAAAATATAGTAAAATTACCTTAAAATAATATATAATATTTATATATAACTTATTGTAATTAACTCCTTGCCACCCAGGCCAATTCTGACACTTCTCTCCTACGTGTAAAAATCATAATTTTTGTGCTAGAAAATTACTCAGGACCCCCAAACATTATATATATTGTTTTAGCAGACACCCTAGGGAATAAAATGGTGGTCATTGCAACTTTTTATGTCACACGGTATTTGCCCAGCAATTTTTCAAACACATTTTTTTTGGAAAGAAACGGTTTCACGAATAAAAAAAAAAAAAAAAAAAAAAAATGAAAAAAAACGAAAAATAAAAAACACAGAACACAACACACAACACTAAAGTTAGCCTGATTTTTTTGTGTACTATAAAAGATGATGTTACGCTGAGTAAATAGATACCAAACATGGCATGCTTTAAAATTGTGCACACTTGTGGAATGGTGTCAAACTTCAGTACTTAAAGATCCATAGGGGACGCTTTAAAATTTTTTACAGGTTTAGAGTTACAGAAGAGATCTAGAATTATTGTTCTCACTCCAATGTTTGTGGCGTATGTAACCTGTGTGTATCTGGCTCTGATACTAGCCAGTGCCTCAGCAGCCACTGACCTCACCACATGTCCCTGCTGCAATGTCACTCCTGTCAGACAGAGCAGGAGCCACAATAGCTGCTTAAGAGAGCAATCTACTCTTTCTGCACTAGCGGCCTAAAAAGCATGTGAGGGGCAATCTGCTGCAACTCCTGAGCAGGTAGAAGTTCATGACTAAGCTGACCATACACACTAAAGCCCCATACACACAGACTTTCCGATGGGAAATGTTCGATGTCAGGCTGTTGGCAGAAAATCCGACCATGTGTATGCTCCATCGGACAATTGTTGTCGGACTTTGCCAACAAATGTTGGCTAGCATGTTTTCAAATTTTCCGCCAACAAATGTGTGTTGTCGGATTTTCTGATCGTATGTACACAAGTCCATCGGACAAAAGTACAAACATGCATGCTCGGAAGGACGAGCCAGAAGGGGTCGGTCTTGTAAACTAGAGTTCGTAATGGAGAATTAACATTTGTGATGTGACAAATTATGAAATCTCTAAATGCTGCGCACAATTCTCTTCTTAATGGGATAATAATGAAGCTGCTTTGCTGGTGATACTGATGGAGTTATTGCAAACAATTTTTCAAAGGCTTTTTTTCTAGTGATATTAAGAATAATATTATGCTTTTTTTTTCTTTTTTTATTTGGACAAGTTACCACAACACCATTATCCAGTAGTTTTTAAGATCAAAGATACAGCTATGTTGGTGTCCCTTGTCAATTTTACATTATATTTTTTAAAATGTAACTTCCTACTCCCAAAAACTGTCATTTGAAGTAAAACACATAGCCAAGTATTATTCTATACAATTTTTTTATTGTGCATTAAAAAAAAAAAAAAAAAAAAATTATTAGCCTTGCTATCTGCCAATAGAACTTAACCAAAAAGTGCATTCTATGCATTCAAAAATATACCAAATCAAATCATTATTCAACCAAAAAAATAAATGTCAAAGCAATAACTCAAAGGCCAATAATAAATAACACGTTATCACCTCTGATTCCGCAAACATGGCTGGTTGACGAACGGCCGCTCAGAAACAAAATGAAAAGCGTGAACTGAAAAGCACGAAATGAAAAGCGCAAACTGAAAAACGCAAAAAGAAAAGCGCGAATCAACACTCAAACTTCTACTAACACAAAATTAGCAGAAGGAGCCCAAAGGGTGGCGCTAAAGAGCTGAAAAACCACGTAGTACGTCACTACGTTCGTAATTGTTGGCCAACATTTGTGTGACCGTGTGTATGCAAGACAAGTTTGAACCAACGCCCTTCAGACAAAATTCCACGGTTTTGTTGGTGGAAAGTCTGATTGTGTGTACGAGGCATAAGAGTTCTCTTATACTCTGAGCTAAACAAAAGAAATCACTTGATTCCCCTCATCCCTGCTGAACATGGTGAATTCTCCTTCGCCAGCTACTGTATTCTGACAGCCATTCGTGGCTGTTAGAAAACCCAAGTAGGGTTTGCGGCCGATTGGTTGCAGTCACTGTTCAGTTGGCAATTTTTAGTTTGAGCCAGATGGTTTCAGCAGGATCACACATGGTTAGAAATCTGATTGATAAATTGTAACCTTTATAGTGCCATTCTTGATCTGCTTTGCTGCACTTTGTTTATACTGTTGTAATGAAGCATGTATGGATGCCATTGTTACTTATACCTTGTGGGAAGCTGGGTGTGTTTTGGTTAGAAGTGAGAAGAGGATTTCTAGTGGAAATGCTGGAAAGCAATGAAGGCCATATTGCTCTACAGCAGTGGTTCTCAACTCCTGTCCTCAGGACCCACTAACAGGCCATGTTTGCAAGAGAACTGAAATGCATCACAGGTGAGATAATTTGCCGTTTAGTGAGTACAGTAATCGAGCCTGCATTTTCCTAAGGTGATAAGCGGTGTTCCGTCCGAAATTATACTTTTTAAATAAAAATACCCCTATAATACGCAAGCTTAATGTATTCTACTAAAGTTAGTCTGTAAACTAAGGTCTGTTTTGTTAGTTTATAGCAGTAGTTTGTTATCTTATAAACTTACAGCCGGCCATGGCCATCTTAAAGCGGGGCGCCGCCGAAAGAAAATTTTTTAAAAGTCAGCAGCTACAAATACTGCAGCTGCTGACTTTTAAAACATGGACACTTACCTGTCCAGGGCGCCCGCGATGTCGGCAACCGAGGCCGAAGCGTCTCTCCGTCCTCGGGTGCTGCCGCCTCCATCTTCGGTAAGGGAATCAGGAAATGAAGCCGTGCGGCTTCACTTCCCGGTTCCCTACTGCGCATGCGCGAGTCGCGCCATGCAATACGAATGCTCCCTGCTGCCTCTGGGACCCGTGTGTGTTTCCCAGCAGGCAGCGGGCGGGAGCAGGAAGTGGCGTAAATAACCGCAGATTCTGCGGCTATTTATGCCGGAAGTGGGTACAGATACCTGTAATATACAGGTATCTGTACCCCCCTCCCCCCTGAAAGGTGCCAACTGTGTCACCGGAGGGGGGGAGGAATCTGATTAGTGGAAGTTCCACTTTTGGGTGGAACTCCACTTTAAGTGTGGGCATCTGAAGCCAGACTGTATTTCTTCCTGGATCTCACCCTTGCAGATCTCGCACATGCTCAGTGCAGCACAAGCAGTGTAACAGGTTTCAGGTCAGGTTTCCATAGCAACGGCAGTGTCAGAGAAGGCATTGCAAACAGGAAATGATGCGATGGGCCGCGGCCAGGGAGGAGGAAGTGAAAAATGAATACAGCAGATATACAGTAGGTGCTGAGAAATAAAATTAAAAAAAAATATCCAATTCTTTACAGGGCGCAGTTTAGTGAGGGATGCTGAAGAGTTGTAAAAGTGGGTGGAACTCCACTTTAAAATCTGGCCTCCTGAGGACAGGAGTTGAGAACCACCGCTCTGCAGTATAATGCAATACCCTGCAGGCCTGTCACTATCAAACCTCAGCACTGCTAAACCCCATATTTGACAGCAGTGATGTGCACCACTAATTAACCATTGCCTCCATTTGGCACAATTTAGCAGCTCCCCTTTTCACCACTCTGCCCTGATCTCAGGCTCCTCGGTACACATCCAAATAGAGAAGTAAGTAGCCAGCCTAATCACATAGTAAACGGAAATGCCCCTTTTTTTGACAGCTGAACTGGAATACCACACTACAACCATGCACCTGGTGTCTGCCTCAAAGTTCAAGAATAGCCCTATTCACTTGAATGTGTTACATTCCGCAGTGATACTGCCCACTGGGGGGGGGGGGGGGGGAGCGTAGGTCAACTGCTTATTTTTACCTCCTACCAACTGCAAAAAAAAAAAAAAAAAAAAAAAAAGTTTGGCTATACACTTTAGAGTGGATTGTCACCTTAGAAACAAATATATAAAGTTAGCATTTACAAATACTATAGCTGCTGACTTTTAACCACTTCAGCCCCGGAAGGTTTTACCCTCTTCCTGACCAGAGCACTTTTTACAATTTGGCACTGCGTCGCTTTAACTGGTAATTGCGCGGTCATGCAATGCTGTACCCAAAAGATATTAGCGTCCCCCCCCCCCCCCAATAGGAGCTTTCTTTGGTGCCATTTGATCACCTCTGCAGTTTATATTTTTTGCGCTATACACAAAAAAAAGAACGACAAATTTTGAAAAAAAAAAAAAACACATTTTTTTTTTAGGTTTTGCTATAATATCTCCAAAAATGTTTTTTTTTAAAAAAAAACAAATTTCTTCATCAGTTTAGGCCAATATATTATTCTTCTACATCTTTTTGGTAAAATATAAAATAAAAATCGCACTAAGCGTATATTGGTTTGCGCAAAAGTTATAGCGTGTACAAACTATGGAAAAGATCTATGGCATTTTTATTTTTTTTTCTTTACTAGTACTGGCGGTGATCTGCTATTTTTAGTGGTATTGCGGCGGACAGATCAGACACTTTTGACACATTTTTGGGACCATTGACATTTATACAGCGATCAGTGCTATAAAAATGCACCGATTACTGTGTAAATGACACTGGTAGGGAAGGGTTTAACACTAGGGGGCGCTCAAGGGGTTAAATGTGTGTTCCCTCAGTGTGTTCTAACTGTATGGGGATAGGATCGAGCAGGAGAGGAGACATTTCACTGTTCTTACTTACTAGGAACAAACTACGTCTCCTCTGACAGCACAGGGATTTGTGCGTTTACTTACTTACACACACACACACACACCTCCCTGTGCTGGCGATCATGCGTGGCCGGCGGCACTTGCGACCGTCGGACACACGCATCGAGTCCCCCACCGTGCATGGGCGCACACGTGCCCCTCCAGCGGCTCTTAACGGAACCCCGTATATATACACAGGGTTTTGTGCAGCGGTGCCATTGTGCCGCAGTATATGTACGCAAGCCGGTCGGGAACCGGTTATAAAAAGGACACCTCGCCTGTCCAAGGATCCAGCGTCATCCTCACCTGGGCTTCACCGGTCTTTGGCTCCCCGCTGCTGGCATCTTTAGTGTGGTCTTCACAGTTGGCTTCCCAACTGAATGGTGGTCCTGCAGCCTTCTGGGACCTGTGACGTTTCCAAAGAGGTGGGGGTAAACTTATGCTGGCGATACACTATACAGAAAATCGGCCAAACCCATTTTCGAAAAACGAACGTTCGACCGTGACCGCAAACTATCGTGCCATCATATAATGACCGATAAATTGTTCAGTGGACATGAATAAATAATTTTTTGTTCGTTTTTTTTACATATACCTAGTGCAGACAGTTCGGACGGGAAACACATTAACTTTGCAATTTATCGTACGTTCGGCAGAAATTTTTCCAAACTTCCCGTTCGTTTTTTCCCCACAAAAACGTCACAAACGATTATCGATTTGTGCCCATTAACTTGCCGAAAAACGAACGAAGTGTCTATACGAACGATTTTTCGGCCGATTTTTCGTATAGTGTATGGCCAGCATAACGCTCAGATCACCTAGGAGGGAGTAGGTACCTGTCAAAGCTAGGTACCCGCTCTCCCCAAAAAAATGTAATGTGGCAAAAGTTGAAGGGGGGTGGGGGAGAAAAACGGAACTTCCCTTTTGGTTGAAGTTTCGCTTTAAACTGGCACTTGCTTTCTCTACGAGAGCAGGTAGCATTACCAGTGTAGACAAATCACTGGGTATTAGGGTTGACAACGGTCAATGAAGTCAGCATTATATACAAAACAAAAAAAACTGGCTGTCTGTGTAAACCTAGAAAGGTATATAAACAACCAAGAATAGCAAACTTTAATATATGGACCAGTCATTAAGGTTATTGTAAACGATCACCTTGTAAAACAACCCAGTTTAAAATAGAAATGAAAGGCAAAACTATAATATATCTATATATCTCTAGATATATCTATATATCTCTAGATATATCTATATATCTCTAGATATATCTATATATCTCTAGATATATCTATATATCTCTAGATATATATCTAGATTATATATATATATATATATATCTTTCTCACGTTATAAAATACTTTTTTTTTCCCCTGTGGGGAGGCGAAGCAGCAGTACACTGAGCATTGATAGGCTGTGCAGAGGGGGCATGTCAGGACAAGTCTGATCATTGGAGAGGATCCGGCCGAGTTCCTAGCATAGCTAGAGAGCCGAGCAGGGTGTGCTCTCCTGCTTAGTGTGGTCAGTTTTTCATAAAAGAGCAGAAGGACTGGCAGGAACACCAGGGATGGGACGTAAAGGAAGCAATACAAAGAACAGGATACTTTCTCGTACAAGTACATGATGTTACAGCAGGCATAAATCAGGAATATGGAATGTTGGGATAACAAATGTGTTCAATTTCATACTTCATACGAATGGGGCACATCAGCATTATCAAAATAATTAACCATTTTGAGTTTAAAAAAAAAACCACAAAAACATTTCTTGATATAAAAACTGTTATGCTCCCGTATGTGACCTTCTGCAAGGCAAAAGATCAAAATGAGCTTGCTTACAGTCAATTGCTCTTGGTGGAATAAGACAAATATCATACAACACTGCTATGCAGAAAACATAGTAGAGACAGAGGTGGATAGGCAGCAGGGTTGCCAACTGTTATAAAAATCATGGATTTCACAAACTGTGAATTTACTATCTGTCCATGAATGTTTTACGGGCATTCACGGAGAGATTAAAAAAAAAAAAGTAAGTTAGCAACCCTAATAGGCGGTGGAGAGTAAGAACAGAGGTGGAGTAATAAATGTGGAACGGGAGAACAACAGTACAGGTGGCAAAATGGGCACAGAATTTCATAGCAGTGCAAAAGAAGCACAAAAGTGTGTGTGTGTGTGTGTGTGTGTGTGTGTGTGTGGGGGGGGGGGGGGGGTAGGGTTACAGATGTATTAAGGGAGCGGAGTGGGCACAAAAGGTGGAAAGGTTTTATAGCGGTGGAAAGGGAGCACAACAACATTAGAGGGAGCACAGCAAGAACAGAGGGGAAAGGTGTCATTGCTCCTTTATTGTTCTCTTTTTTTCACTGCAATGACACCTTTCCCCTCTGTTCTTGCTGCTTGCTGTTCTCCCTCTAATGTTGCGCTCCCTTTCCACCGCTATAAAACCTTTCCACCTTTGTGCCCACTCCGCTCCCTTACCAATGAACCCTTAATACATCTGTACCCCCCTACTTTTGTGCTTCTTTTACACTGCTATGAAATTCTATGCCCACTTTGCAGTGAAAAAAGAGAATAAAGGGGCAAAGTGGGCATAAAGGAAGGCAGAGTTTATACCGGTGGAAAAGAATAACAGTAAAAGAGTAGAATCAGTACAGAGGTGGGAATGGTTCATCACAGTGCAGGGGAAACAGTAGAAGGGGCCGAGTGGGCACATTGGTGGAAAGGGAGCACAGCAGTAGAAAGGGCAGAAATGGCACAGCAGTGAGAGGAGAGCAGAGCTGTTAAAAAGTGGCCTTTACTACCACATTATTTGCATCTACAGATAAGTTTATAATAAGGCTTAGCTGAAGGTACCGTGAATATCTCCTAAACTTGCATTGTTTAGGAGATATTCACACGGGATGCAGCCGGTGATGTCACTGGCATATGCGTTCTGAAGGGACTGGGCATACCTTTGCCATACCTTCAGAGCTCCGTCTTGTGGGAGTGACATCGTGGCTTGGTCATTCATACAGCTGGAGCCCCCCAACCTGGAAAGGGAAGACGGCTGAAAATGGAAGCCCTGTCAGCGTTGACAGAGCGCTGTTGGAGGGCTTAGTTTTAAAAGGTAAATATGCCATATAACAATTTTTCAGGACCCCCCTTCTTTAC